>JARFXV010000630.1:0-637216 GCA_031761425.1 Cosmopolites sordidus | reverse complement strand
CACAATTTCTTTGGCTCCTTCAAAATTGATTTTATGTCCAATTTGTTTGTTCCCAGTTTGTTGGCCAGTTTGTCCAGATGGTGCTGAAACAGAGCGGAAGTGGTTTGTTTGTTTTTTAAGTTGATTTGATGTCCCTGTATTCTGGCTGAGATCCGTTTGTTTGTTTGTCCTATGTATGTTCTGTTGCAGTCGGAACAAGATGGGCTATATACCCCATGATTTTGCAATCTGACTTTGTCCTTGGGGTTTTTTACGATGTTTGTGACAGTTTTGTGCGACTTGTAGACTGTTCTGATCTTATGTTTTTAGTAGTCAGTCTATCGTATCAGTGATTTCTTTTACGTATGGTAGCAGAACCTTTGGATTATTTGGTTTTTGATACTCTATTGTTCTTCGTGTCTGGGTTTCTTGACGGTGAATGACTTTTATTATGGAATTTTCTGAATATCCATTTTGTCTAAGGATCTGGAAATCAAGGTGTGTGCTACTCCTTGGATTTGAAAAAGGTGATGATGGGATTTGGCGTTGAGGTATCGATCGGTGTGAGTTGGCTTTCTATAAAGCGTGTCCGATGGTTCCAGAAAGTTGCCTTGTGATGAGGAGAATCAAAAACGGTAGTATTCTATCATGGCTGACTTCCAGAGTGAACTGTATTCTCCGGCGGATTTCGTTCAATTGGGTTAGGAAGTTATTCAGAAATTTGTAGCCGTGAGGCCATATTATGAAGATATTATATAAGTAGCGTTTCCAAAGTTTTGGGTTTTAAAGGAGCATTGGCTAATGCTTTTATTTCGAAGTCTAATATGAACAGATTGGCTATAACGGTGATGATATATGATGTATATTGATATAGTGATGATCTCATTGGAGCATCGTCGTTCTGTCTGTAGATCTGCTGGGTGAACGAAAAATATGTGTTCTTCAGGCATTGTTTGGAGAGTTCACCTATGTATGATTGAAAGTCTTTGTTTGTCGAAATTAGGTCCAGAGCTTCGTCTATAGGGATACTTGGATATAATGAGACAATGTTGTATCCAGGCTTATGTATATATTATGTATGTATCCAGGCTTGCTAGTATGTCTGTATCCTCTAGTTGGAAATCTTTAATTATCCTTGTGAAATGTTCTGAGTTTTTAAGGCAAGTTTAACGGTTGGTTGCATGATACTGCTAGATATTTTTCCAAATCTTGTGTTGGAGAGCTGAAGGCACTTACTATGAGTCTTAATGGGATTACTACGATATATATATATATATATATATATATATATATATATATATATATATATATATATATATATATATCTATATATATATATATATATATATATATATATATATATATATATATATATATATATATATATATATATATATATATATATATATATATATATATATATATATATATATATATATATATATATATATATATATATATATTTATAGATATAGATTTATATATATAGAAAAATTCACATTTCAATTTAAATAACTCACTAACAAACAATTTATTAATAAAAATTTATAGGAAATGGAATGATCCACAAAAAAGGTCGAATCACATTTTTCGATAAAATTGATAGTTTCGTCGAAAAAATTTAAAAATTTACTATGCATTCAATTTTAGCCTCGAATAACTTTTGAAAAAGTATGTTCCGCTAAAGAGCTATAAAATTCCAAAGTAAAAAAAAAATCTTATGTTATTTAAATGGGAAATGTTAAGAGGTCTAACTTTTGCAGTATTTTTTTCGTAATTTCTAACAATATTGTCAATACCTTTAAGACAAAAAATTAGTCGATTTTTTCAAACAGTCTAATATATATATATATATATATATATATATATATATATATATATATATATATATATATATATATATATATATATATATATATATATATATATATATATACTATATAATACTTTTTTAATTGTTTACTTTAACCTTTATTGGATAAGTGGACGAAAATCGCTGTCTCTACAGCAACAAATTGCTGGTTTATAAAGCTATGCTCAAGCACACATGGACATATGGAATTTAGCTTTGGGAAGCCTCCAATTCAAATATATACGTACTGAAACGTTTCCGATCTAATGTTTTACGATTTTGCAGAAGTTCCGTGGTTCGTTCTGAACGAAGTCTTACGTCGCGATCTCAGTATACTGAAAGCAGGAGAAGAAATTATAAACTATAGCATGAACTATTTCTAGAGGTGGAATATTTACCCTAACAGTTCAGTGACTCCACTTTTTAGAAAAAAACCCTGTTAATACTTTAGCGATGTCAACCTAAAAACTTACTTACTAGATTAATATTTACCTACTAGATAAAATTAGTATAAAAAAAATAGTTATTATTAAAAAAAATAGTAGTCAAATATTAATCTTTCGATTAACTTAATGAAGAAGTAAGATCGCTGTTATGCAACCTCTTACATGTTAAAATGAAAAAAAAATGTATTTGCGAATTTTCCTTACTTAGTAGTGATTTATATTTAATTTAAGTTATATTGACATTTATTCAATTTTGAAATTTATTAATATTAGAGTGGGCTAATGTAACATTTAGAATGTTATTCGGCCACGGAGTATAATGATTCTATTACAATTTTCATTACGAGTACATGTTTCCACATATTTTAAAATCAATACGTTCCTAATTGGTCTAAAAATTCAGTGGGTTATCGAATGTACAAACTTTTTGTTTGGCAAACTACGGCAAGCAAGATATTATTTATTGTTTCAAATACATCGCCTTTAGATTTTATTTTGTTTGTTTAATCATTTGACATGACATTATTTATTTTTAGAAGATTTTTTTTGGTACTGTAGAAAACGAAGTGTTTCATGATCAGGCTTTCTTTGGTCAGTGGTACCAATTTAACCCTTTGTTAGTCGCGGCTACAAAACTAGTCATGTTGGTCGCGGTCTCAAGATCTGTTTTGAGTTTTGAACTTTTTATTCCTTATATAATAGACTAAAGGGTTTAAAACGATAAACAATTAACTAGACATTAGGTATTTTATTATGTAGTTACATTTTAAAATAATTGAAATTAAGTGAAACCTATTTATATATTACACAAAAGTGAATAGATCAAAAGTGAATAGATAATCTAATATAATTAGATTAAACCTTGACATATAGAAAAAAATAAAAGGATTTAAAAGATTATTTCTAAGATTAATAAAAATGTTAGGTCATTTAAGGATTTTACGTCATCACCATCACATGAAGTTGAATCAGAAGCAACTGTACACTCAATTTCACATCTCATTCTACAATGTCCCAAGCAAAGTGCATTTTTGCATACGTGGCACTTATATTTTGTGAGGCGCCTCCTTTTACCTGATTTGCAGGGTAAATAGTCAAACCTTTTTTGGTTCTCTGTTTGTACTTCATTCGAACTGGGGGTATCTTCATCATCATTAAGTATTTTAGACCTCCCGAAATATGTGTAGGCCGTCCAGTATTATGTCTCCTTCGCCTGTGCAGATGGTCTTGAGTTGTTCATACTAAAAAGCCCTTCTGGCTGGTTTCCCGCGTTCCATATTGTTATAGTTATATAGCTATATATACAATGGTTCCATATTGTATATATAGGGAACCCTGGCATCAGTAAGAGAAAATATTTTGATTGCATACTTCGCAGTTTTTTTTGGATTATATTGCTAAAAAAATGCATCTACCCCTAAAGGCAACCAACGGTTCGTCAATCGTAACATTTTCTTCTAGACTATAATATTTTTTACAATATTCAATGTAATATTTGAAATATTCTTTAATAGGTGTATGTTCTATATTGCCTTATTTCATGGCCATCAAAACGTAGACAACGAAGTAAAAATCTGAATCGCCTTATGCCCATGGTTAGTCTGAAAAGCTCAATCCCATCATCATTTGTACTAAATAATTTCTCTAAATTTAGGTGTGATGTTTTATACATACTGGCGAGGTATAAAAGTCCAGTAAATGCTTTTATTTGAACCAAATCAGCTTGTTTCGCATTTCTTGGCCTAGAAAATTTGTCACAAATTTTGTCAATGCATTTATTAGTACATTTTACTATTATATTCACAATTTTGCTATCAAATAACAACGACCAAACATCCAAAACATAATTCACGTTTCTAGTAGCACCTTTCATCCGCGTAAGGTGTACAAGAATGTTTTGTGGCCCACGTCTCCTTGCTTGATTGTATGGTATTTTTTTTCCACTTCCATGTATTTATAATTTTTTGGTTTCTGATTTGGTGAGCAAAATAATAGTTCTCATTCCCATCTAGATCAGTTTCGGAACCAGACTCTTTTTCATCACTTTGTACAATATTTTCTTCACTTTGTACAATATTACCTTCCACACAAACATCTTCATCTGTGTCAGTCTTGACATTACAAAACTTGACGAACGTCAAAACACTACTGCCTTACTCCACTTAAATAGTTAGGAAACCACTAGACTGTGAATTCATAATTACCAACCTAAGGAATTTTGCAAAACAAAATATCCCTTTCTGATCTCTCAGATCGGCCGCGACTAACGGTGGGTTAAATGGAAAGCAGCATGTCAGGATTTCGATTTTTTTTGTAAACTAAATTTGTTAAAGCTAAAAGTTACTATTAATTATCTTTTCCTATTTTAGACAAGATATATTTTTACGACCTATTTTGAACAGTGTTTCTTTTTTGCTTCCGAAAGGTTTAATGTCGTTCAAACAATTGTTACTCGATGAATTAGCCTTTGTTGTTGTTTGGTGCTTTAATATTAAGGTATATATTTTTTAAAATATTTTTCCGATAAAGGGACATGGCAACATTTTAACTAGATGGTTCTAGGTAATTAATATAGGAGAGTGTCTGAGAACTGGTTCAGAGAGTGATGATATATACTTCTATATCATCATCATCATCAGCTTGTGTCGATCCACTGCAGGATGAAGGGCTCTTCAGCATGCTTCCAACTTTCACGGTTATGGACTCTCCTCTGCCACTCGGGTTCAATGTACTTAACGATGTCATCACTCCATCGTGCTTTCGGTCTTCTTCGCGGGCGTTTGCGATCAAGCGGCATCCACTCCAGGATTGTCTTGGTCATCTGTCGTCCCATCGCCTCACTATATGGCCTGCCCATCTCCATTTCAATTGCTTCACTCTTCTAATGATATCACAGACCTTCGTTTGTTCCCTGATTCATACGCAGGGTTTTCTGTTTCATCTTGTAATGTCAAGAATATATCTGTCCATTCCCTTCTGTGCTACCCGAAGTTTTTGAATTGATTGGGATGTGAGTGTCCAGGTTTCACTTCCGTATGTTATAACGGGTAGAACGCACTGATCGAAGATTTTTCAGACAAAGCAGGACTCTGGTCTTAAACACTATGTTGAGCCTGCACAATGCCTGCCAGCCACATTTAACACGTCGTTCCAACCCCCGGGCGGTATCCCACTCCATTGAAATTCTCTGCACAAGATATATAAAGTGGTCCACAATCTCCAAATCCCTTCCTAAAACTGAAATTTGTGTGTCCTGAGTGAATTTATTGAACATAACCTGAGTCTTTTTCATGTTTATTTTTAAGTCAAATGGTTCGCCAGCCATTTGCAGCTCTTGTATGCGTCTTTGCAGCTCCTCTGGGTCTTGTGAAAGGAGAACGATATCATCTGCAAATCGAAGATGATTTAAGTTTGCACCATTGATCTTTACACCATCTTGTTCCCAATCTTGAATAGAAATAAGTGTTATAAAGTCAAATCCCTGTCTGTTTAGCTATTTATAAGTCTGTTTAGCTGTTTATCTAACTGCATATCAGTATGTTTAGTTGTTTATCAGGCTATTTATTATTGTTTGTAAAAGAGTAATTTGTAAAGGCAAAATTTCTGCTACTATTCAGCGAGAATTGCAAACGAACTCGTTTTCTAACTATATGTTTAGCTGTTTATCAGGCAGTATAGCTTTTTAGTTTATCAGGCAATTTATTATTGCTTGTAGTAATTAAAACTATTTTTGAAAGCAAAGAATATTATAATATCTTTTTTCCATAATGTAATGAAATTAGGGACTTCATCATTATAGCACCTTCCACCAGTTCACTCTGGGATAATTATCGATTTAAATATTGCAGAGTTTAAATATAAAAATGTTTTCTATGTTTTCTTACACATTCTGCTTCCTTTGTCATTCTATGTGACATTGTCAAATTAATCTCTTAACATCAATTACTCGATAGAACAAGTTTAAACATGTCAAAACTTGACTTTAAGGAATATCCTTGGATCGAACATAACGTGATTAGTCGAATGTTAAGCTTGTAACATAGATATTTGGGTCAGTTTCTATGCAACTCCGGCAAGATAAAAGTTTGGATGTTTAGATTTTGTACCTCTTTTTCATAAAATTTATCAGAAATTGTTTCTCCTGTCTTCTAATAAGTAGTCGACTAAGCTGTTTAGCTATTTATTCGGCTATTTATCAAGGTGGTTAGCTGTTTAGTAAATAGTTTAGTTGCCTATGAGACGGTTTTGTTCTTTATCAGACTGTTTATCAAGCTTTTTAGCTATTTACCAAGTTCTTAGCTATTTCAGCCGTTTCTCAGGTTGATTAGCTGTTTATCAGGCTGTTTAGCTGTTTATCAGGCTGTTTAGCTGTTTATAAGGCTGTTCAGCTGTTTAGCTGTTTATCAGACTATTTGTCTACCGGAATAAATAAATTATCCCAATATGATAATTTGGCAGAAGAATCTTTTACGGCAAATCGACCGAAGTTTTGGTTTCTGTTGATTTGGAGAACAACTGAAGTTTTGGTTTGGATAGCAAGTGAAATTTTGATTTGTGTTGATTTGGAGAATAACTGAAGTTTTGGTTTGTGTTGATATATCGAACAACTGAAGTTTTGGTTTGTGTTGATTAGGAGAACAGTCGAAGGTTT
Source organism: Cosmopolites sordidus (assembly GCA_031761425.1). Lineage (NCBI taxonomy): Eukaryota > Metazoa > Arthropoda > Insecta > Coleoptera > Curculionidae > Cosmopolites > Cosmopolites sordidus. The sequence goes on along the minus strand of JARFXV010000630.1, from coordinate 630,288 downwards.
GGTATGGTTTGATTGTTATCGGTAGGCTGGACGAGATTCAAATGCTGATAAAACCACGTGGCCATTACCTATTACAGGCAGCCTGCCGTTAACAATCAAACTAAATCAAAACTTTAGTTGTTCTCCTAATCAACACAAACCAAAACTTCATTTGTTCGACAAATCAACATAAACCATAACTTCAGTTGTTTTCGAAATCAAGACAAATTAAAATTTCAGTTGTTCTCCAAATCAAACCAAACCAAAACTTCAGTTGTCTAAATCAACACAAACTAAAACTTCAGTCTTTTGTCGTAAAAGACTTTTATGTCAAATTGTCAAATTGAGATAATTTATTTATTCCTATAAATAAATAGCTTGATAAACAGCTAAATAGCTTATCAACATGAGAAACAGCTAAACAACTCGATAAACAACTTGGTAAACCGCCAAACAGCCTGATAGACATTTAAACAGCAAGTATAAGCAGCCCGATAAACAGATAATCGTCTTGATAAACAGGCTGGTAAATAGCTAAATAACTAGATAAATAGCAAAACAGTTAGACAAAGAATCTGATAAACAGCTAAACCCCCTGAAAAATCACCTTGATAAATAGCCTGATAAATAGCTAAGCAGCTTAATAAATAGCCAAACAGTTAATGAGTCTGATAAACACTGATCTTTCGAAGAGAGCAAATATATAACTAACACTAACAGTGCTGTCTACTTATTATATGACAGGACAGACAATTTCCGCTGGATTTTATGAAAAAGAGGTACAAAAACTAAACATTCAAACTTTTATCTTGCAGGAGTTGCGTAGCAACTGACCCAAAATTTATGTTACAAGCTTAACCTTAGACAAATCATGTTATGTTCGATACAAGGATGTTCGTTAAAGTCAAGTTTTGACATGTTTAAACTTGTTCTATCAAGTGATTGATGTTAAGAGTTTAATGTGATAATAGTTTTGATAATATTTTTAGACACTGCAATGTTTAAATCGATAATTATCCCTATATTAATAACGTTTTTTTTAATTTTTCATCCAAGTTGATATTGAGTTATCAAGTTTAAGTGAGTTATAGTTAACAAAATATGAATGATTAACGTAAAACGCCTACAATATTCTACCTAATAATTGTAAATATTCCCACAATGATAAATATTTAGTGAACTCGTTGAAGGTGCTGTAATTATGAAGTCCCTTATTTCATTACATTATGGAAAAAAGATATTACAGTACTCTTTACTCGCGAAAATAGTTTTAATTGTTTATGCATCATTTTGGGTTAAGGTTTTATATACAGTAATAATAAAGAGCATTATGAACAGCTAAACCGTCTTATAAACACCTAAACATACCGGATATAGTTAGATAACGAGTTTGCTTGCAATTTTCAATGAATAGTAGTAGAAATTGTGCCTTTACGAATTACTTTTTTACCAACAATAATAAACAGCTTGATGAACAGCTAAATAGTTTGATAAACAGCTGAACATACCGATATACAGTTAGATAAACTACTAAACAGACTGATAAATAGCTAAACAGACAGACATTTGATGTTATAACATTTATTTCAATTATTTTGATACAAAATCAGATATTCCTTAAAACCACTAATTTTTACTGATAAACAGTGAACATCAATTAAATTCTAAACAGTTTAATAAATACCTAAAGAATCTGATAAACAGCTAAACAAACAGGTATACAGCTAGATAAACAGCTAAACAACCTAATAAACACTTAAACAGACAGATATTTGGTGTTATAACATTTATTTTCATAAAAATCAGATATTCCTTAATAGCACGAATTTTTACTAATAGTGATTTAATAACATTTATTACCATACATTGTGATGGCATAAAACTTGAGTTAACATGGATAGACAATCTCCAACAAAATCTGCATTAATATGTATAATCTTACTGCATCTTTCATATAAATAGTCAATTCTTAAATGGTTTTGATGAAATTATAAAATTATTTTATTACTTGATACTAATGCAATTGTGTAAAGAAAAGTAAGGGTGAAGATTGACCTTTTTTCGATTTAAACAATATGTTAAACTCAGTGCATCTAAACCTGTTCTTGTTATAAAAGCCATAAACAGCTAAACAGCCTGACAGAGAACTAAACACTGTCGATAATCTTGATAATGTCTACGATCATTGAACATAAGTTAGTTCTGGTTTGAAATTTGTCTTTTACGAGTATGTTATATGCTTACGCAAACTAAAAGATCAGATCTATTTTTTTATCAAATAGTCAAATTATCCAGATATTCTATACAGATTTTATGTAAGTAATTTATACAAAACTAAAGTCGCAATAATCCATATTTCAAACCTATTCAGTTTTGTAAAGGAAAATACAAAAATAATTTATAGCCTCTTATTTAGTAATATTAAAGCGAGATCGTTTTTATGTGATTTAAAGTTTCGCTAAAGAAAACGTATTGTATCTATTTTGCTTTTGATTTTTTTTTATGTATATGGTTTGTATATATGTTTCTGAAAAATATAGATGTTGTCTATATGTTTGAATATTATATTATATCTATTTTAATTGTTTCTTCATATCTATGTTTTGTGTTTGTAATATGTTCCAACCAATGTGTGCTGTTACATAAAATAAATCTATTTTGTTTTGATTTTTATGTCAATCAATTGTGTTTGTAGCGGTATCGTTTATGATGTTTTAAAATATCGCAAAAGAAAACGCATTGTATCTATTTTGTTTTTGATTTTTTTATGTATACTATTTGTATATTTGTTTCTGAAAAATATATGGCTATATAATTATATATGGCTCTATTACATTCTACATGATTTCCAGAAAATGAGTGCTGTTACATAAAAGTAAATCTATTTTGTTTTGATTCTTTCGTCTATGAATTTTGTTTATAATATATTTCTAAAAACAAAATAAAAGACATTAAGTTCTATTTATGTTGATATCAATTTTAACTACCTTACACACCCACCCTACGAAACTGCAAAACCTGTCATCAACGACCACCCCCTGTACGAATTATTGATCGTACCCTTTATCAGATTCTATAGAAAGTAGCTGAATACTAGCTGTGTAGTAAATTAGACGTGTATTATTGCACCGAAAATCATCAATATAACATATGTATATAAAACTTATCAAATTAAATATAGCAAACTTTTACTATGTTATTTATTACTTAATTTATTTTTTGATTTTGTGGCTATAGTTTCGTAAACAATGAACTGACAAACTCACTTAAAAACTAAGGTATGGCAGTTGTTTAGCCTAAATATACCTTTTTTAAAGTTTTATTGAGGGTATTTTTTTATAATATTTTAAATAGTAGAGAATTTCGGGGATCTGTCTGATCATTTAATAAACGACGGTTTTTGTTATATATGTAAATTTCTATTGCTTCTAAAATGTTTACTATTTTGCTTCATGGGGCTGTATGTAAAATTTTTAAATTTGTTATCTCTGGAAATATATGCCCGGTATTTGTTAAATGGTTCGCAAAATTAGTTTTTTGTTACTTTAGCAGGTGCGCAGATTGGTGCTCTTTAAATCTGGTCTGAAAACTTCTGCCTATTGGTCCTACATAGTATGCAAATTATCACATAAACTCTAAAAAAAAGTTAATTTAACTCCTGATAAGAATTTAAGGGTCTTGACTCCTGATTAGAACTTAAAGTTCTAATTAGGAGTCAAGACCCAAAAATCTAGTTCACCAGTTGGCGTCGACAGGTTAATGACGCAATATTACACAACGTCATTTTCCTAGGACGTTGATTAAGTTCAACTTTTCCTAGATTAACTTCAACTTTTTACATGTTTAAACTTGTTCCATCAAGCGATATCAATGCTTACACCCCATATGAGGCCCCAGCCAGCTATCGGCCGAAATCGTATATGTCCGGCATCTTTGATCTGTCTATATGGCATATGTCAACCGGTCATCAGTCAACCTGTCAACGACCCCACCTCTTTTGGCCCCTCCCCTGCATTCTTGTCCCCTGCCAGGGGTTCCACTGCACCACTCAACTTACAAAGTTTCCGCCACCCTGAGGACCCACACCCTGGACACCTGTATCAACCCGACACCTATCCCAATATACTGAGAATCCACATCCTGCACATCCCCATTAATCCCATTAACCCCATTAACCCCATTCCTACCTCAACACCCTGAGAACTTACTCCCTGCACATCCCTATCACGGCTACAGCACACTTTGTTTTCTGCTCATTTATTTTCAGCCCTTTTTTCTTAGTAGCCTTTCTTTCGTCATTTTATTAATGGACTCTCTTTCTCTTCCGCTTCTGATTCTCTCGCCGTTTCCTCATTGTTTTTTTCATCGTACATTTCTTTGTAATTATCTTCCCAAAATTCTTTTTTTATTAAAATTGCGCTTTTTTGCGCTTATTTATATGAAGATTGCACTTATCTTCAATTCCATTTTGGTTTCTTCTTCAAATTAATTTATATTTTTTTTCTATCCAATTATTGTCTTTTCTTTTACACAACGTTGTGCTCATTTTTCCGATTTCTTCATATGCCTTATAATCGTCAGGTTTTGTGGTTTTAAGCTACGTATTCCTTGCTTCGTTTTTGTTTCCGATCATAATTTCGCATTCTTTACCGAACCATTGTTTCTTTATGCTGTTTTTTTGTATGCTATTTATATGCTATGGTCCCTTCTGCTGCCCGTGTTATGCATCCTTTCATCACTATTCAGGCTTCTTCTCTGCTGTTATCTTCATCCTTGTGGATTTATTTTTTCCTTGTTAGTATTTCTGTATTTCTCTCTCCATTCATCCTGTTTCAACTTCTCTTGATCCCATTGCAATCTTATTTTTGCATTGTTTCTGTATTTGTTTACCCAGCTTTTATATTTTATGACAATACATTTTGCTTCATAAAGTGATTTGAATTGATATGAATCCCTTGGTATGATCTTGTATCGTAGATTACATTTATGTTTTTGCATTCATGTTTTTCTTGCAACCAATATATATACTTTCCGTGTTCTATGTTTTCTAGTCTATGGTTCTAAGTTTATTAGTTACTATGGTTTTATGGTTAATGTTACTATGGTTTTATGTTTGGTATACCCAGCTCCAATTGAGGTTTTCCTTACTTCTTCGTTTGTAATGTGGTTTTCAAAACTAATTCCCAGTATAATTCGTTCAATATTCTTTACTTTACCTTCAATTAATTTACAGACTAAACGGTAAGCATCGTGGTTTCCATTTCGTAAGTTATAACATATACCATACAATGGTATATGTTACACAATAATACTCGTACGTATTGCTTAATGTTAACCATTTCTTGGAAATCTTATTTTTGTTAGTTACATTTGTTGTAACGTGTTTTTGTGTGTTTTTTGATACTTTAAATGTTCTTTAAACCAGTAGTAATTAATACTCTTACGTATTGTTTAATGCCATTTCTCGGAAATCTTATTTTTGATGGTTTTTTCCTCTTAATTAGTTTATCTATATCTCCCTTATTTATTAACATTTGGTTGCTAATAATTGTTGTAAAGCGCACCTTTTCTTAAGTTTAAGTGTTCGACCATGTATGGAAGCGTCAGTATACTTGTTATCAGGATTTACTATATATGCAGGTTTTTTCTTCAAATATGTGGACTAGCGAAAAATGTATTTTTTTTGCATACGTCTGTAGTTTTTAAGGGAAATAGTAAGATGCCGACGAGATCGCCGTCCTTCTCGATCTATTGCTGTTGTCGGCGCCGCCGTCGGGGGGTAAAGATCGCATGCACGACGCTCGGCGTCGCTACGACCACGTCACTGTTTCGAGGGTTGTCGTTGCGACAAGCCGACGCGCTGTTCTGATTGATCAAACGGCGTGCGTTTACGTTCTGGTACGATTTGCCGCTATTCAATACTAAAAAAAAAAAACGATATCAATAACACGGCCATTGTCGTTTCGCAAACTTTAGTGAATCTTAAAGTTTGTGGTGCAATTAACTTGGATAATATCTAGGGTGAAGATTTTCCTGGTGCAATATTGGAGACAATTACTGAATTTTAAGGTAATTGCTTGACATTTTGCACTAGTGATTCTACATAAAAATGAATCTCTATGTTTAAAAATACTCCTATATTATGATTTATGACTATTTTAATTAAAATTACTGCAAGGATTCTAGAAATTAATGGTATAACAGTTTTAATATGTTCAAAATTATATTTTTCTGCTTCGGGTAATGAAAACATAGGGTCAAGGTAATGTGAAACATCTACAAATTCAATAATGTAGGCTACCCATAGATGAACTTGAATGAAGAATTTATTTATGGATTAATATGATATATAATTCCTATCTATAAATTACATTTATTACTGATAAATAAAGGCTATAGAGATCAGTAAAATGTTTGCTCAAGGAAAATTCGAAATGCCTGAGCTAACATCTCTTTATGCAATGAATGACAACATTCGTATATAGTAAAATTTGGATACTTCTATTATTAAGTACTTCTGGGAAGATGTATTTTTTCTTTTAACTAATATATATATTTTTAATTTCATGATGCAGTAGTTTTTAGTTATCAATATATTTACTTTTCAAAAAATGGAGGTGATTGTTTAAAAAACTAACTTTGATATTATAATTTAACTGGTATTCACTATTGTACATTAAGTAAATGTAAATTTGTACTGTGTATTCTTCATTTTCTTTATTTTTGCTGCAATAAACCTTGTAACGTTATATCAACATGAATGAAATATTATTTTCAACAAAACTATTCCATGATTATTAATATACATTTACAAATAATAAATAGTATATAATATATATATATATATATATATATATATATATATATATATATATATATATATATATATATATATATATATATATACACATACATATAGAGTTGCAAATTGTCAAATATTTAAAATCTTTTAAAATGTGATTTATCTATGGCATACTGCATAGTGAAAAAACATGAAATAATTGGCCAGAATCATCGTTAGTTAGAATTCAGTACGCAATACATTGGATATAAGTAGTACCCAATGATGTTGCTTCTTGTTCTGGAGTAAACGTCACACTTAGAACTATAGGAAATTATTTACATAACATCTGATATAGAGAGGAGAATGCCTTAATCAATCAATTCATCATCAATGCCTTCATCATCAATCAGAAAAATTGGGATGTAAGACTCCAGTTCGCTAATAAATGTCCGTAAATTATCCATTAGATTTTTGGAAATCAATCATGCAATAAATACTATTCCTACAGGAAAACACGGTGGTGAATCTAATATCTTGGCCTGGGATTGGACATGTAGTAATAATTGTTGTGATTCTTAAAGCTCGGAAATATGTAAACATTCTGCGATAAGGTTTGTTTGAAAGTGCCTCGAAATTAGGTACTAGGGATGATCTCAGATTCCAGCAAGTATATGACAAAAATTACAGAAGAATAACTGCTCTATAATATCGGAAGGATGTTAATTACATCTTCCCAATTACCGGATGTTAATCCTATTGATAAGTTATGGCGTTTAGTGGATCAAAAAGTGAAAAAACTAAGTAAACAAAATATATATCCTTTTAAAACTATATTAGCATGTTGCGATGTAAAAAGCGAATTGATGACATTTGAACAAGAAATTCTATAGAGAAAATAAACCTTGATATTAAAAATCACTTTCTTTTTACCTTGCATAATAATTAATTAATAATAAATCATGATAATGAATCGCATAATAATTAATTAATAATTAATTAATAATAAATAATGATACTCAATTAATATTTTTAATGCTTTAAGTAAATAAACTATTTATATTTAAAAATAAAGGAGTAATTGAATTAAATTGGTGCTCTAGTCTGTGTGAAAAATGTGTTTATTGATTACTATGAACATTACTCTCTATCTAAAATATTAATATAAATAAATAATAGTAACCACTAGTAAATCCGAAATTAGCTGTGCATTAAAAATGTATAATATTAAAGTGAAGATATTTCTGATGCAATACCTACTGTAAACAATTATTTAAGTTATGACGAGAAAAATTTTAGAATATTAAAATGAAGAAATAGGTTATTTTAGCATAAATTAACGTTGAGCTACAATAATTAAATTATTTTCTTTAAATGTAAATTTGAACAATTTTACTGCATTCTTTTAGTGTATATTTATTAATAATAAAACTTGCACATCTATACTACGCAACAGCCGAAAACAAATTGCTACAAAAGTTACAAAAAAGTGGCGCCAATACAAATTGGAAGCATGATACTTGCCCCACCCTTTAGTAGGAATTACCGGCGATCATAGTCTTGATGATATTTGGCAAGTAAAGTAAAAATAATCTAGGGCTTTTTGTTTGAATATTTTTTATAGATGATTCGTCAACGGATTGTATTGGTAGCACATTTCATTTTTTGTTTAGGATTGAGATTGAGAAAATGTGAGTTGGAACAAGACGTTTTTGGACGAGTGAGCTGAGAACAAAGCTGGATAAATATTTAACCTCACATTATTTATATGATCAATTAAAGTCATCTGGAAATTACCAATATAAAAATCACGTGATAAAGGCTAATATGGATTTTATAATAACACAACACTAATATGGCAAACAAAAATAATTTGTATTATTTGTTAGTTAAACTTTCGTACCAAGGTTTGAATCTCAAGATTAATTCAACTTAAATGTAATTAAAAATAATGAAAATGAATCGACTAAAAGTTGTAAAGTATCTAAACAACGGAGTAAATAGCAATTAAAAATCTTAGCAATCAAAATATTTTCATCTCAAAACAAAGCCTTTGTTGGACAATGTTAGAAGTATAGCATTGTTTACAATAATTATTCATATCAGAATTTGAGAGATGTTTTTAAAATTTCTAGATATATAAAATATAAAAAAAAATCCAAATTAATGCCAAATTAGCTGAATTACTACAAACTTTATTATTTAATTATTAAATTATTTTAATTTGTTTTTTTGCATCTAGGTAAATAATATTTTTCTGTCATAATATATACAAATAATTGAATTTAAAGCTAATTACCTAATATTCGTAAGTATTGTATATTGTATAAAATATTTGTATTGTACTATTGTACAAAATTAGATATGAAAAAAGATACAAAATATCAAATGAACAATAAATCTGAATAAAACTAACGAACACCATGCTTCACATTTAGGTCTATAGGTTTAGATAGTAAAAAAGAAACGCACATGTCAAAATGATGGAAAATAATCCCAAAAAACCGAAAACAATACAAGAGGAACGTAAACCCAAAAATACGATGACTGAAACAGAAAAACTAGATAAGTACAATAACTGTAGAAAAAGATAAAAAATTTGTTTTGAAAAGTTTACAACAAAAAAGAAGAACACATTATCATAGAACGAGATTACCACTCCCCGAATGTAGAAATATCCGAAGAAAATGTTGGAATAAACATGTTCAAGAATGGACGACACAAGACTAACAAAAATATCCAAGCCAGTTAGCTGAAGACAGGGCCACTCATCCCAAAAGATGAAAAGGGGTTTACCACAGAAAATACAGGCATTTTGCTTATAACTATATGCTAATTGTCTGTCTATGCTATCTGTCTATCTATCTATGCTATCTATCTATAGTAATACATTTATATGAAGAACAAGAAAATTCTAAATTACTTTAAGCGTTTTTAGCAACGAATAACAACAAACATGTTTCTTGGAAAGTTATATTATGATTTGAATTCTATATTTCAAGTCAGAATTTCGGTCATAATATGCAGATATTTGATGTCCAGTTCCGACACCTGTTTTTTAAAGTTTGATACCTTTCTGGTGATGCAAGAGGATCTTAGTATGTTAACTTGAATAAAATTTGTGATGATATTGTATTTTTTGCATAAATTTAGGAATCAAATATTTGCTCTTATTAATCGACTCTTAGAGCCACGCTTACCATAAACTAATTTTATACTGTTGGCTGTGAAGCCTTTTTTACTATTTGATAATTTTGGTTTTAGAACCTTTGCAGTTAAATAAAAGTCGTTTTCATTTAATACCAAAGCTCCCAAAAGCTGGTATTAGTGATTTTACAAAGGTTCAATAATAAGAACCTCGTTATTAGAATTCAACAATTTTACAATTTATGAATTCTTTTTTAATACTCTTAAACAGTTAGAACAATGAATAGAAACCTATTGAGGTAGAGATGGAATCGTTATTGAGAAACTGGGGTTAATTCAAATCAAATTCCTAACCAAATCTGGCAAATATGAAAACGTTTGCGAACATATCAGAACGCTTTCGCTACTAAGCTACATAAGTGTCGCTAATGGTACAGTTTATGTATTTATTATTTATTTATTAATTTATTTATTCTTTTTTTTATTGTTGTCAATGTAAGTATCGTTGATATACACAAAAAATATATTTACTTTCACTCGTTATTTTATATATTACAAATTAATATAATTTATTTTTTAGTTTAGTTTTGAAAACGGGGGGAACGGAGGACCCTCCGAAACGTTAACGTTAAAAGTTTGAAAAATTTGTTATAACATTTTTATATCTATAAAATTTTGTTCGTTGGCAAATTTATTACAAAAAAGAATCACTGAGAAAATTGTCTCCGTTTGGTTTTTTGTTTTTACCCAGTGATTCTTTCTTTACATAAGAACAGGTATTTTTGATATTTTTTGGGTTTTAGATAGTGGCGAAAAACCCAAATAAAGTAAAAAAAAATATATGAACACGCCACAATCATTCAGACATTACTTAGGGTACAGTTTCGCTAATAAGCCACAGTCCACGATATAATTCTTTGTTAAGGCTTTTGAGAAACGTTATATCCGATTGTTTGAAAGTTCGTTCGATTTTGGTTTGTTTTTATTGTTGAACTTTAAAATTTGATTTAATTTTAAAGAGTTAAGCATATGCGCATGCACATTTCAAAATATGTTATCAAATAATAAAGATAAATCAATTGAACCTCTTACAAATGCAATGCCTCTTAAAATAAAGTTACAAATCTTTAATAGGTTATTTGATGAGAAATGTTTTTTTGCTTTGCTTGATTGTATTTCCAAGGTAAATCAGCATTGAAACGTTTTTTAAAGATGTCGGAGATTAGGTTATAGAAAAAAATGGAAGCAGCTTTACGAATTAAATTTCACGGATTAAAGATAAATATTTAAGAATATTTTCATTAAATAGTCCAATAATACAAGAAAAAGCAAAACATTAATTTTTCCTTTGTTCTAATTGCGAACAACCGATCAACTTTTAAACTTCGGATGGTTAGTTCAGTATATTTAAAGTGGGATATTTATCACGTAACGTCCAGATTATTATTTTTGAACATGGCATGGAACAGCTTAATATTAAAAGTGTATGCCTAAAAACACACTTATTTACGCTTACTTATATTAACACTAGTTTAGTGCTCAAATATTTTTCGGGGGGATTGTGATTGATCAAACCTATGATGCTTTATAAAGAGTTGCCTAATTAGAGTATCAGAACTTGGAAACGTAATAGCGGTAACACTGTTTGAAAGGTAAATGTTACTCATAGATTACTGTGTTCCTTGCATTGTGTCAATTCACTACGGAAAGCGAACAATACGTAGAAATACGAAGTTCAAAGCCGATCTTTATTTTGGGGAAAACATTTTTTTCGAGGAAGCGTACTTCTAGTTTAATGGTTTAATGGGTTTGTGAACAAACATAATTGCAGGATTTGGGCCGATGAAAATCCTTAAGTGGTTTAGGAGTTATATCTTCATCCTCAGAAAGTGACTATTTGATGCAGTTGTTGGGTTGAAGGAGTGATAGGATCTCAGTTTTTTTAAGACGATTATGGAAATCGTGTTACTGTTAATGGTGGACGCTATAAGAATATGCTAACAGAATCTCTTTGGTTTGAACTAATAAATGTGGATCTAAACAATGTTTTTTTTCACTAAGACGGCGCTTTCGCCTGGGTACTTTCGCGAAATGGTAATGTCAACTGGCCACCTAAATCGTGCAATCTCACGCCATTGAAGTGTTTTTTGTGGGGTTATTTTAAATCTATGGTTTATAGAAATAGACCCCGAAAAAAACCTTAATTTTCAATGAAATATTCAGGCAACCATTGAAAATATATCATGTGAAATGTTTGAAAGAGTTGTTAAAAATTGACTCTCCAGAATGTATTGCACCAGACGAAGTCGAGGAGAACATTTGAACGACATTAATCTCAAAATATAATGTTCTTATTTGTTCGTCAAAATAAAATCAAAATTACTGAATTATCACTTGTAGTTATCATTGTGCTTCATTTTACAGTTCTAACAGACCTGACAGTTCCCTTTAGATCACTAATAACCGTGTTTTAAAAAATAAGGATAAATAACTTCTGCCATCTGAAATTGAATAATTAATGATCAATACTATTCGAGAATGCTATAGGCAGTTCTGCTACAGTTTAGTTCTTAGATAAAGATTTTTTAGAAATTGATAAGGAGAAGATAAAATTTCGACAAAAGAGAGACAAGATAAGGTTAATTCTGATGATAATGCATCGATAGCAGCAACTGAAATAAATGATCTGATGTTAAAAAAATATAGATATTAATTAAACCTTCCAAAGAACTTTTAGAATTTTGTCACAATGATCTTCTACTAGAACGAAGTATGACTTTTAAAGGAAGACTACGTTGAGTATATATAGTATACTACATACAATCATTGAGTATATAGATGAGTATAGAACGCTACATAAAACGGCTAAAGAGAGAGAGGCTAAAGAAATATAAAGCCATTGTTGAATAGACAGATATTTCGTTTGACTGTATCTTCCATTTAACCATTCCATTAACCCCTGGAATCGATACCATACAATTCCATATAAATTTTCACTCAGTTGTCTCCGTTTCGGTGTTGGCTTCACTTTTCAGGAATGCAACTCCCCAAATATTGAACATTGACTGTGTTTTTCACTATATAAATGCGCCTACAACCACATTTATTTTACCAAATCACTACAGAGAATCTGAAAAAGAAAGGTATTTTTTCAGCTTTTTGTTTTTCCTTTAGCTTCTCTATTGGAGTGATCTTAACATAAAAATAGAAATATTATTGTGTAAAAAAATAAGAAAAATATATTGCAATATACAGTATATTTTTTTACTATCTATGGCTGGGAAACGAAAACGTTAAATGTGGCCATAAACACCATAAACAGGTTTTTTTAGTTTTACATAATTCTTTTATTGTTGTGAAGGTGATAGAAAAAAGAATAAATACGAGAAGAACACATAAATGGATAATCGACGATAACACCATTGGAGTTGTGAAGGAATTTATGAATCTGGAAAGCAACCTAGACGAAAGCACCGATATCGTATTATGAGGGGTAACAAAACAACCAACACATTATATGTGGTCCATAACCGTGAACCTAGGCCAGATTTCATTTTATTATGCTTGGCAGTAAAATTATCTCCTCAAATTAACACCAAAGGTGATCACCAAAACACCAAATGCAATTGCAATAGCTTTATACACCATTGATCCTACAGTATGATGCACATACATCTCCACAGAAAACTGGTAGTACTCTTTATGATTTCTAATCAAGGCGCGATTACCATGCATGTTAATTTAAAATTCTTTAAGTTTAAACTGTATTCCATTCTGTACTTCAGTTGGAATATTGGTGGCACTTCTTCAGGCCCTCAGTTGGGAGAGGTAATATATAAGGTAAGGTGGGGTAGGTTGAGACACATTTTGTTTTTTTGGTCATAAAATTTCACTGCGTAAAGATATCGAAGAGTTTATTATACCATTGGAAAACTAGAGACCATACCAATACTTCGATAATAAACGTTTTTCGATTTTTCAAAAGCCCAATAAAACTGTATACCCAATTTTCCAATGATCGAAATAAATACACCAAATATTTATTGTTTATGGAATAAACATTTTCATTGGCGTTCGCCCACGGTTCGATTTTTTGGCAGGTGTAGTTGCTTGCACTGGACCAATTTCAGTCAAAATCGAAGAGAGGCTCTTTATGGGTAGTAACCTCTTCTGGAACATCAGCAATCACAATACGACGCTGCACATCATCATCGACATCTTTCCTTTCAGTCGATACAGCTGCCTCATTTTCACCACTGACAACGGCTTGTATGCAGTCGGGTTCTACAAAATTAACGGTAAAACTACACGATTAAACGGTGAAATTCCCCTTGTTTCGAGTCCATTGACGATGTTTTGAGGCAAAAGGGCAAGCAGCAATGCGGCTTTAACAATGTCTACAATGTGCCGAATTGCAAATGCTTTGTCAGATTTATAAGTAAAAAACATTATTTATAAGCAAAAACTGACGCTTTGATACCAAAACCGAAGAAACATCGGTGTCGCAACTTACCTGAATAACCCCATTTTCTATGACGCAAAAACCATATGCGTATCAGGAATTTTTACAGGAAATCTTTTTACACGTAAAAATACATGTAATATATAACACATTGATGGTATTTACATTGAAAAATCGTTAAAAATTGATCATTTTATAGATTAATGAAAAAAAATCACTTTTTTTTATTTTCACAACACGTTGTTTGGCAGACGCACAGATAATGCGTGTGTTCTCTTCGAAAAAGAAAAGTGATTAGTCCTACAACAATTTGATATAAATGACATTTGACATGTCATTGTTAAAATATCAAGAAATGGCGGTATCTGCAACTTACCCGATGTCTCAACTTAGCAGTTGTAGTTTTTCTTCGACATCCGATACTATCAGCACGACTTTTTCTGCCTTCTTGAAACTAGACCGAATTATACGTTAATATTTATGTGGTTAACCAGCATATCAGAACAATTTCACGGAATGATATTCGTAACTCCCGCATTCTCATTATTCGGCCTTGTACTCTGGGCAAGCTAAATTATCAAATTCAATGCACATAAATACTTTAAAGCAATTCGTAGGACAAGCTGAAATGTAGCACGTGAGGGGATAAGTGGAAGGGGGCCAAATGATTATTAACCCAATAAAGGTAGAAGAAAAATGTATAACATAGGGCGGGTAAATCCAGTTTCCACGTAGGCGGTTAAGGACCTAGAACCGGGCCTGCTATACAAATTGGAAATTGAAGTTATAAATATCGAATATTAAATAATAAAAATGACAAAAACAATTATTGCCTATAAAGTACCCCTGGCCCAAGACTGATAAATACTGCATTGAAACATTAATTCAATACATACTGGGCGATCACATTAATATCTTTATCAGCGTATTTAGTCAATTATCAGATAATGTTTTGAGATGCAAAATATTTGGATACCTTCCCTAACGGTTTCACTAATGTCAGTATTTAGTGTATTTGTGTATTAGTCGAGGAAGTTCTTCATTGTACTCAAACCTTTTGAAAATTTGATAAAGTACACGAGGATAGAGTGATACTCAGATACTTTTTCGATAGATGGAGGTGCGATCGATTACATTTCCGAAAAGTAGCTTCTTTTTATAGCAATACTCCATGAATTTCAAGCCGATATGCTATTTAGTTTTGTTTTGACACTCGTCTGTTGACATTTCGTATGTTGTTTAAATACATTTTGTGTGGAAAGCCTATTGCGCAAACCAAAGAAAACTTCAAAAGGTAGTATGGGGACTTTACTCTTTCACATTTTATGGTCATAAGTAGTTTATTGGTTTTGATGTGGTCGAACTAGCACCAGTGACGCGCAGGAATATTTAGACATTAGAATATTATCGGCACGATGTGTTCCACATTTGCTCACTATGGTTCAAAACCGGAATAGAGATACCACTAGATAGTAGTGTTTAGACATCCGAAATAGTCTCTGAGGTGATTCGTGGTAACAGTAGTCAGAATATGTGCCACGTTTGCTCAATGCGGCCCATAACCGGAATAGAGAGACTACTAGATAGTAGTGTTTAGATATCCGAAACAGTTTTTGAGGCGATTCGTAGTAGAGTCGTTGAGGGAACACGGATTCATCACTACATACCAGAAATTAAGGAATAGTCAAAACAATTGGCTTTACCTGGCGAATGTTCCTCGAAGAATGAGAAGACGCTTCCATCGACCGTAAAGGGTATGGCTACTGATTTCTGTATTATTGGTCAAGTTTTGCAAAGTGTTTATTAAAAAAAATCCTTATTTGCGAAGAAAAAATGTTGTTTCGCAATGGCAATGCACCCGTCCGATCGTCTGCAAGGACGAGCCAGAGCAAAGTTGATCAATTACTGCTACTTTGTAAAGTTCTACAAGTCGTATTTTTTGGAAGGCAAAAGTTGGATAATCGTTGGGCTAAGTGTATAGGGCTAAAAAGAGATTATCCCGAAAACAATATTTCATTTAAAAATTACTTGACTTTTCACTCTAGCTTCGTACTACAATATCCTATTGTACTAATTTCTTTAATAATTATATATTCTTTAATAATTTTTATTATGAATGCTTCATTCTCTGAACTTTTCAAAACTGATACAACACTGTTCAAGTTTGACATTACCAGTGGATTTGTCGTATTATTTATATTAATATTTCGCCCATTATACTTTTGTTCTGTACATCATTTTTATTCATCCGACTACCTTGTGGAATAATAAATAATACTCGAATAGTTGACATAATACGTAAAGTTTGACATTGTCGAGTGTATATGTACTCAGAACGTTTTGTCATATGGGCGCTATTTGTGTTTTTTTGGCGACTTGAAAATTTCATCTCAGCTAAAAAATGAAAATTAACTCGTAAGAATTTTCGTATGATAATTCAGTTAGACTTTCGATGCGGATTATCTCAGTGAATCTTTAGTGAATTCAATTGTGGTCGTCGTTCGCTCACGGACGAATTTAAAAAGGGTCGTTCAATATCGGGTGTGCCAAAAAAAGTCGATACCTCGCGTGAACTGATAAAGCAAGATCGTCATGTGACATACGCGAGATTCAGCCATCCCTGGGCATTACTATGACATAGAATACTATGAAGCATAGACAAAATTTTAAGAGAACATTTAGCCGAGAAAAAGATTCATACTATGAAGCATAGACAAAATTTTACGAGAACATTTAGCCGTGAAAAAGATTTGTGCGCGATGGATTCCGCATAATTTGATAATCGCTCAAAAAAGGCCATGTTGATTGGTATAAAGAAAATGCTTAAAAAATACAATCGAGGTACGTCAAAAACCGTGTATAACTTCTACACAGTTTAGGGTTTAGTGACTTGAAAATTTCATTGGATGAATTTCCATTCCATTTTCATTTCCAAATTTATGAGGCCGAAAGCCATATGAGCCCGAAAGTAAACATTAGTCGACTGTATGGGTCTTTCAAAATGAGCTAAACCCCATAAAAGTTGTTCGCGCAAGCATCAATTCGAAGAAAATGGTTGCCTGTTTTTTTGGGATAAATGGATATGTGGCTACAGTCTAACTATGAAGGAATAAAAACAACCAGCGATGCAGGATCATTCTTCACCATGACAATGCAAGCTCCCACACATCGAACCGAACAACTCAATATTTGATCGGTTAAAACATCGAATTGATGGATTATACGCCCTACAGTCCTGATTTGGCACACAATGATTTCTTTTTTGTTCCCGTCCGTGAAGAATAAACTATGTGGTCAACGCTCTTCGACGCCAGAAGAAGGAGTTGATGCGTTCAAAATGTATGTTTTGGAGATACCTCAATCGGAATGGGAAAAGTGCTATGAAAATTGGTTCAAACGTATGCAAAAGTGCATCGATAATCGCGGAGAATATTTTGAAAAACAATAAAACCATTTTCAATGATAAATATTTGTTTTTCTTTATTATTTCGGGTATATAAATAGCAACTCTCGTAAAGCAACTAACTTAGCTCCCAATTGGACTGTTTAATCTACAAAATCCGTAATAAATGAGTTTTTGTACTTAAATTTTCATTTTCATGACAGCGAGTTCAGTTTTGCTTTGCCATTGCTTTCTGTTTTTCCATTAATTGTTGGGCGTCACATAGGATGTGATTTCCAGGGTGTTATAATATAGTATCGCAAAAAAAGTTTGCCGCTGCTTTTTGTAGAGTTTATAAATGCATTCCAAATAAATTGATATTCTGTCAAACAAATATTTTGTGGTAGAACTGTTATTATCTCAACTTAATTCTTGGCTCTTACGTAAGTATAAATTCATCATTTAGTTACCTGAACCTTATAGAACCTAAAAAATTCATTGTAGACACGATGTTGTTGGAAAAGCAACATTTGAGGTACTCCCTTCTTTTCGCCTTTCAATTGGAAAAAGGCACAGCCAAAAAGTAGAGGATGAAAAATTGGAAGTACTTTAGGAAGAAAATTCTTGTCGTACATGACTAGAGCTCGAACAAGAACACTGCGTAAAACCACCAGGTATTTTTAAATGTTTACACAGATAGGGAAAATTCAAAAGGAGAGCCGTTGGGGATATAAACTCACAGCTGAGAATAAGAGCTTTGATAATTTGTGGCATTATTGATCTCCAGTTTCAAGAAATAGAACTTCCTGCATAAGCATGTGACCTGTGGTAAAAAGTGAACCCTATACCACAATTCAAACAGACCAAGACTGTACGGGAACCATCAACTAGAACAGCAAAAGCAAATATGCACGGCGTAAAAGTATTTCTGTGTATATGGTGAGATCAGCTGATTCGAATTAGTAACACTGGAACAAAGGCTTTAAATTGGCAAGGAAAGAACTTTCCTATCCTACTGCATCACATCTCTTGAGGAAGTCGGAAAAAGCCTCATTGACTTTATCACATTAGAACCATCCAGTTTTTTAAATTTGCGATTCAATTGTTACCTGAAAGATGACGAAAGTGAGAGAGATTACTTCAAATGTTGAGTTAGAATTACTTTTTTCATACGTGTATGTCAAAGGTAGTTAAAAAGATCGAGAATTAGGTTGAGGACTTAGCAACTTAAAGATACTCGTTTTTATGCATGTAGATCTACTGCAGGATTATTAGCACCAAGATGTACTTATATGGCAAATATAAGAATTCTATAGAATTAAAACTAAACTAAAATATAAGAATTAAAAATATAAGTAATGTCTGAATGATTGTGGCGTGTTCATATATTTTTTCTCCTTTATTTGGGTTTTTCGCCACTGTCTAAAACTCAAAAAATATCAAAAATATCTGTTCTTATTTAAAGAAAGAATCTCTGGGTAAAAACAAAAAACCAAATGGAGACAAATTTCTCAGTGATTCTTTTTTGTAATAAATTTGCCTAACGAACAATATTTTTAAAGATATAAAAATGTTATAAAAAATGTACAAACTTTTAACGTTAACGTTTCGGAGGGTAATCTCCCCCCGTTTTCAAAACTGAACTAAAAAATAAATTATATTAATTTGTAATATATAAAGTAACAAATATATAATTTGTAATATTATTTAATAAAATTTATTTTTTAGTTCAGTTTTGAAAACGGGGGGAGATTACCCTCCGAAACGTTAACGTTAACAGTTCGTAAATTTTTTATAACATTTTTATATCTTTAAAAATATTGTTCATTAGGCAAATTTATTACAAAAAAGAATCACTGAGAAATTTGTCTCCGTTTGGTTTTTTGTTTTTACCCAGTGATTCTTTCTTTAAATAAGAACAGATATTTTTGATATTTTTTGGGTTTTAGACAGTGGCGAAAAACCCAAATAAAGGAGAAAAAATTAAAAATATACATGTACATACCTAACCTAACCTACATTTCTGAACTATTACTGCAATCTAATGCCAATATAATTTTTTTTTATTTTAAATGAAACATTCTAAGTCAATAATTTTTTTAAAGAAAGCACCTTCGATGTTTTTCTGGTGCATGTTGTGTTGTTTATATTTGTAGGTAAAATATTTACGTTTAAAAACATGTGGTTATTTGGTGATTGCATTTGGCTCTGAAACACTATATCCTAATTAAACAAGCACATCAACATAACTGAATTTGTCAATCTCATATTAATGTAAATCTTTATTATTTCATTTTAACGCTTCCCAATTTGCTTATAATTAATATCATATTGTTGTTAAGCTTCTTTATGTTGTTTCTACCGGGACTCTCGAATGCTAAGGCAATACTTGAGTGGGCATTTCGTGAGTTTCTGCTTGAGTGGGCATTTGACATTACTCTTATGATTTTCCATTTTTTGTATAATATTTCTAAGCTTCTTTTTATCGGAACAGGAATAAGAATTGAAGGGGTTGGTAATTCTCTAGTTAACCCAGGAAGTTACCAGTATTTTATCCCGTGGATAAGAAGTCTAAAGAAATTTTACGAAGGTAAAATGGCAGTACTGAGAAACCGGGGAACTTCTGCTTCCCTATAAATCTTATTGTTCCTAATCAATCGGGGTACATTAAGAGTCACATGTAGGATTTTGCTTGGAATTTGCTGGAGTCTTTTGACCGAACGAATTCAAATCTAACGTGCATGCTAAAGTTAATTAAGGCGACTAAAATTAGGCGAATTAAATTAGACTCCAAGAAAAGTTCTCCTTTTGCAGTTTTTATGATTATTGATTTATTATGATCTTTTTTATCAGCAATTTGGTTTTTCTTATGAAACCTTTTTTGGTTAAGAGTACCGCCCGGGTCTTGTCTGGACTGATTGGTTGATATCGTAACTGCAGATCTTAGATTGCGGTATTGAACTGTTTCTACAGTATTTTGCTAACGCACGAAGTTATTTGTAGCGAGACGACAAGGAACTGTAGTCAACAAAAAATTAGAATTTTACATCACTGCATCTTAGAAACTCTCTCATGTTGATGTTGGACAAGGAGGCTGGTGTCAGGTGTACACCCGAATTTATGTTAGATTATCTTATGATAGATGTTAGATTTTAGATTATGATCATTTTTGGGAAGATTTTACTTTCGTGAAGGTATTGTATAAGTATGGGTATAAGTATAACGTATTGTATTGTATAAGTATATAAGTCGAGGGAAAACAATCGTCTCGTTCTTTCTGGAAGGCTCTCCTGAGGTTGCGAAAGAGAGCTAAAGCGACAAACATTTTATATGGAACCCAAATTGCTCATTTTGGAGTATTATTTTGCTTTTAGTACAATGGTTTAGAGCGTGGAGATTTGCTTTTCTGCTATCTTCTAAATGGAACTGATGAGGTTAATGATTATTCGGAAGTTTATTGACTTACCAGGCGGTGGTTAGGAAGTAGAGGAGTTTTTCCGGAGAGGACATTTTTTATGACTGCTTGGACTGATTTTGGGAATACGAAATGTTTCTATAGAAAATCAACCAGATATTCCGAGAATTTGAAGTGTCCATAGAACGAATTAGGATGTCCCACTTTGGCTTTTGTATAAAGCTGCCATCTCTCTGGCTTCTCTGATGGTCTAATTTGTCTAGAATTTGTTCTTGGGATCGGGGGTCGATCTGACTTTACTATGGAGGCCGTTTTTCCCTAGAATAAGATTTTTCAGAGTCGTCTGGAGATCGGTGGTTAATGTGTACCTGGTTTTGCTAACGAGGCGGTTCTTCCCTCGTAACAGTATAAGCCCGCTGAATGTTCTCGGTCAGTTTGTTGATAGCGAGTCAAATTTGCCTCGAGTTGGCAATCCTCCGAATCCGATCTGTGGAACGAAAATTTAACTGGTGTTCGCCATGTTCGTGATCGTTTTGGTTAATTTGAATGGGGCGCTCAAGAGTTCCGTGTTTCCCATTTCCAAAACAATGCGGAAATAATCTGAGTGGATCTCGATTGCACCTTTTAACTAGGAAGATATCAATAACGTTCCTGATGTGAATTGGTTGGTCGTAAAATTTGATATTGAAACCGGACGAATTGTATAATTTCATCAAAGACAAATCCTAGGTTTGGAAGTTGGTAATGGCGTACGTTTTTGTCACTATTTCGTGTAAGTACTATTTGAGTTACTCTCCGGTAAGCTACTATTTTTTAAGAGTTTTTACATCTTATTTTCATGTATTTTGAAAATGTATCACCTGTCTCTTGTATTGTATGTTTGGTTAGGTTGAAGTATTTTAAGATGATATATTTTTGGCTTTTGTTCTGTTAACTATTCTATTATTTATTGAATAAAACAATTTTTTCTTTGTTATCTCTATCACTTATTTTATTTTATTTTTAACTTTGAGACTATAGTTTCGTAAATAATGTTACATTATCAAACACTACTTTAAAACTTTACGGAACTATAGTATATATTGTAAACTATAGTAAAAATTGGTTTTATTTAATTTAAAAATGAACGGATAAATCAATCAATTATCTATATTTATGTAACGATTTTTAATTTCTTCTTTAATGAAATAATTTAGTTTTCCTTTATACACATGGCGGTTTACGTCAAGGTCGAAAAGCTCGTTCGAATTTATAAGACCATTAATTATATCAGTTGGTTTGAGTTTAGCTGCTGTTTGAGCAGCATTGTCACATGTGAATATTTACTTTTTGTTATATTTTGTTTTATATTGCTCAGGGTACTCGAAGCATACAAAATAAGTCTATTGCAAACAATGTTGTTTGAGAAATGTTAAAATATTTTGTCTCAAATTATCGAATATTTATATAAAAATATGCGTTTCTCTCTTCAAATATTTTTTTTTTCTTGAGACCTATGTACCTTTTAATGTATGTATTATATAGTTATAAAATATTTTGCTTAGTCAGGACTTTACAGCTTTTTTTGGAATAGGCCTTTTCACACTATGATCTTGTTCATTATTTGAGTGTTTATGATCATTTGGGTTGAAAGAGGATCTATCATCTAGTTCAGGAGGCTTCAACATGCGGCCCGCGGGTCGCTTGTCTTTATTTTTTTCACGGCCCGCAACTGAAACGAACAAATTACGTAATAAGTTATCCTGAACTGGAAAAAAGAACGACTTGCAAATAATAGTCTAGGACTTTTTAAGGAGTTTTTAACTTCGTTTACAAAAGGTGACCTGGTGTAATACTGGATTACACTCACGTAGATGTCGCTACGCATTTAAATTATTGTGATGCGGGCATTCAATAATAATCGATAACGGCTTCCGTGTTATTGATATTGTCATGGTTCTCCAAGCGAATAGAGAGTGGTCGTGCGAAAACTATACTCTTCCGCTGGACACTTTGCGGCTTCTTCGAGAAGATTCTGGAAGGTAGGTGGGCCGTTATAAACAGCTTCCGCGGTCGCCATCGGCAGTTTTGCAGTTTTGGCAACAATATTCTTTCGCAAATTAATTCGACGGCGATATAACGGCTATAATAAGTATGAATCGAAAACGCAAAACCGCTGATGAGTCGCGGGTTTTCAAGAAAAGTGGACAAATTTGTATTTATTTAGAAACATTTGAGAGAAGCCCGTGTGTTTGGTATATTGTAAGAAGGTTGCTGTTTGTATAATTTAAAAAGACATTATTCAACAAAGCACGCTATCAAATATGACGGAATTAAGGGTCAAATGCGGGTTGAAAAAGTGGAAGCCTTGAAGGAACAACTACAGTTGTAGCAATATACATTTCCGAGACCGAATATATAAAAAGGAGCTTGTGTAAAGGTAAGCCATTTTATCACATTAGTGGGCGGTAATATACCTACAGTTTAAGCTCCGTTCAAAGTTAACTCATATTTTGTTATTGCGAAAATTGAAGTCCTTAACATAATATACTTTTTTAGACGAGTTATATTGTATCGGAAAAAAATGCTTTCAAGTCAAAGCCGTTCGTGGTTGGCCAATTTATAAAAGAATGCATGGAATCAGCTGTAGATGCTTTATGTCCATCTCAAAAACACCTTTCCTCTAAAATTAGTTTATTAGGGGTAATAGTTGCTAAAAGAATTGAAGGGTTATCAGAAGATACAGAAAATTCCCTTAAAAATTGGGCATCTAAATTTGTTTTTTACTGTGTCGCGATTGATGAAAGTCTTGATATGACAGTTACAGCCCAGTTGGCAATTTTCATCCTAATTTTGAATTTACAGAACTGGCTGCCCTTTATCCCATGAAAGGAACTACGAAAGGAGCAGATATTTTCAAATATGTCATGATGGTATTGAATCGATACAACATTGACCTTTCAAAACTGTCAGGCATACTAACAGATGTGGCCCCAGCTATGGTTGGTAAAAATTAAGGATTTGCAGCCTTAATAAAAAAAAGGGTCTTTTAAAGCAAATACCATTATAGCGGCTTAAGGTCAGTAATAATAATAAATTTATGGTCATATACATATGAACAAAAATATTTTATCGCTCATACGATGCACCAAAATTAATTCTCAATGGTATAATAATTTTGTTTGGATGAATTTTAATTTTAAACCAATTGGCCCTTGCAATAACCGCTCCTAAGTTTATATTACTTCCTTCTGTTGTTATACTGAATGCCTTAGAAGTACAGATGCTGAAGAATTGGTGTATTGATCGGTTTAGTAAATATTTTTGCAGTATTCGAAACATGTCAAAAATTTGTCACCTTACTTTTTTAGGTATTTTGTATGCATCTCGTTGATTTTGACAATGTTATTAGTAAATCGTCGATATATCGTAGTGTTCTATGAAACCGTCTATCTGCTTGTTTTTGGAATCGGGGAGTTTTTAACTGGTTCATAATTTGATTGGATTTGACTAGTTTAATCTTGGTTTTACTATCTGTTTATAAATTTGCTACTTCATATATTGGGAAATTTACCTTTGCAAAGTTGTTTTAAACACTTTTGTAAGGATCTTGCGAATATGACATTATTCAAGTATATCAAATATTTTTTATTCCATGCACATCTCATTTTATTTATTTATTTTTTTCTTTCATAATACGTTATTTTAAATCCCGCACGGCATAGGTTGATATTTGAAATATTCGTGCTCGGTGCTAAATGTTGTTTTCGATACATCTTCATTCCTTTCAGTTAGATAAAAACCACTGGCAAGGTTTAAAGTTGTAAAGTACTGACACTTTCTAGTGTGCCCTAGATTCTAGATTGCAGGGCCTATCTAGCTTTCTAGATAGGCCCCTGCAAACAATAAAATGAAAAACAAATTTACTTGGCCTTAACAGAAAAAGTCTTATTTTTTCCCAAAATATTCTTCTTAAAATACCAATGTTTCTTATTTGAAAAGTCGATTGTATTGTCGGCAGAATCGACTTCGGCAAGATGAAGGATGATGTGACGAATTTGTTTTTTTTATTGAAATTGATAGTCTTTCTATTCTCAAAACCCACAATATACCATAATACATAACCAGAAAAACTGAATAATATAAAATAATATATTATTCATTATTATGAATACAAAATTACTGCACATTTTTTTCAAAACCATGTATGAACTAACAACGTTTACTTAGCTCATTTTGAAATATCTGCCTATTTTAAAAACAAAACATTAGCAAAAACTAAAGCAAAGAAAATACCATCTGAAATAATATTTAAGGTAAAACCTAGTAGTAAATAGGGAAGTAGTTTATGTACGTACACCAGAACAATTGAGAAAGTGTAAATGGAGTTATAATAATAGATTATACTGAAGTTAGGTATGGAGTATTGGTAACCAATATAATGTAATAGCTAGATATGTAGATATTATAGAATATGTTAGATTTATAGGCATAGATAGACATGAAAATGATTATGACTGTAAAAAATTAATGCCGATGATTTTGAAATACAAGATGGTGGTATAAAAGATTTATTTAAGTTAGCAGCTATTGATAAAAATAAATGAGCAAAAATATGGAGATTCAAAGATTTAATAAAGAAATAAAATTGCATAGAAGATTTGATGATAACCAAATTTATCTGAGTGCGATAATTATTTCAGTAGATTTCAGAATTGTTACAGGGGAATCAATTGTATGTATGTTTAAAAAAATTTGAAATATTTGTAATGGAGGGATCTGAAATTAATTTACAGTAAATATAAAATGTATGCGAATTTTGGTCGTTTGGTAGTTGCAAACTGGACAGATGATAATGTAGTTAGAAAATTAACGTCAGGTTATGTAATTAGATTATTTGGAAATGTTGTATTATGGAAATCAGGAAAACAAGGTAAAGTTAAAAAATCATCTATGTACGCTGGGTATATAACATTATTAGAAGCTGTGAGTAAGATAAAACTTGTAAAAGATACACTTGCAATTTTTGATATATGCATTGTAGAATTTATTAAGATATATGAAAATATATTGCTAAATATTGTAATTTTACTAAAAAATCCAAGTATATTGAATAACATTATGATTATGTGGATAGGTGTTATTTGGTGGGAATTATTCATATAATTAAAGTAGATTCAAATGAAAATATGGTAGATATATTTACTGTCACTGAGTAAAAACAAATTTGTAAAATTAAGAGATAATACTATACAGCACTTATGTTAAATGTAATATAAATGTATGGAGTCGTGTTGAATGTTGTTTATTTATACATGGACTATTTTATTTCCGATTAGTCAAGCTTACTATTGTGTGATGAGATTTACAAGACAAAAAAAAAGGTTAAGAAATATATACACAAAGAGCTATTAATAAAAAATGTATCTAATAATAGATAAGTTATTCTCTATCATCTCAGAATAGGTTTTTCTTATATTTAATTGAGGTAGCCGATACTTGATGGAAATTCATTTTAAATAAACAAATATTTTTATCTGAATTTTCACTATATTTAAAACTTGTATATATTGAAATTGTTTCGACATACAACGCCTTTTTCAAATACGAACTACAAGTATATTAAACTAGTTTAATAGTGTAATGAAGATTTAAAACAGTTTTATAGTCTTTTTTTAATAGTTTTATTGGGTATATGTTTTGGAATTCTTATACAATTTTGTTCTTTTTTACTGTTCAGTTCATTACAAATGATGGGTTAAAAATTGAAATGCTTAGTTCAATGAATAAGTTCAAAAGCGTCAATTATATTTAAAGCAATATTTGTTACCTCTAGTTTTCTACGTTTTTGTATGGGTTCAGATAAATCCAAGGTGATAGAGATTTTTATTCAAAAGAGTTGTCTTTGTATGACCATGCCTTTCAACTATTAGCTAGATAGAATTTTACAGTTGTGTATTCTATGATATGTCGTGAGCCATTCAGTATCAAAATCAAAACCAGTGATTTTATCACCTGTTCTATACAAAGCGATTCCGTTAGAATTTACTTCGTTTGCGTTTTATAAAACCAAAATCTAAAATTTACGTAGGGTGTTTTCAAATATCTATTCAAAGCCAAAGTTTGCTAGAAATAATTTTAGAACTTTCTTCTTTTTAAGAGCTTCTATAATTGGATATTTCTTAGCAAAGTTTAGTTCAATAAACTGTTTTGTAGAACAAACATGAAGTCAATCATTTATGGTAATAGTAAAAATTCGTAAGGGATGACACATCACCAAAACTTCTTGCATTACAAAAATGATGGAAAGATTTGTTTTCGCTGTTTGTGTTTTCATTGTCGGGTGTTTTTGGATAATGTTTATAGTTTCGTTTGGGTGAGTCAGCGTTAGAATATTATACACATATACAATATTGGTAATAATTTTTTTGGTACGTTTACATCTCGAATTCATAGTGCTGATAATTCCCGGGGTTGTACTCATGAGTATTTGTTTCGGACTGGATTAGGAATATTCTTTGCTAGTTCTGCTCGAGCGTTACTTAGTTAGATAAATGGTTTTTTGAAATTTTGAGAATTAGCTGGAAATCTATTTAAAATATTATTGCAATATGGTTCTATATTATTTGGCTGTGGATCGAAGATGAACTTTTGTGAAAATGTGTTTTATGGGTATATGGCTATTAAAGAAGTTCAGCCCAAATAGTAAAACATTTTGCACATTGTTATAGACTTATTTATATAACGGTGGGGATCTGAATTTATATGTTTTAACTGTAATATATTTTGTGGTATTTGGAAGTGTTTTGGGATAACATATTTTAAATTACTTTATTGGAACTTTATGAATTTTATGTTTTGAATGACTTTATTCAACATATAAATATGCTTTGAGACCTAAATTATATAGTCCCCTTTTCATCATCTCCCGTTTCGTGAATATCCACATATATGAGCACAGTATAATAATTACATTCAGAGTTATAATAATATTCAGCTCTACGGGCCTAGTGGCCCTTGGCCTCGAGTTCTTTCACTCTTTTTTTCCAACTTTTCCGGTCCAAAGCATCATTCTTCCAGTCCCTCACTCGTACTTTCCTCAAATCATTTAGCACCTCATCCAGCAATTTCTTCCTCGGTCGCCCTCTCCTTCTCTTTCCCCCTTCGCCTCTTATCAGAATTCCTTTAACCCATCTCCCGCTGAACATCCTAGATATGTGCCCCAGTCATATAGCTCGCTGCGCTCTCACCACCTGAACAATGTTTGTTTTTTTGTACAGTTCTTCTATTTCTTTGTTTGTTCTTCTTTCTTGTTTGTTCTTCTAGTTTCTTTCTTCTTCGTCATCGTCCTCTTGTTATATTCTTTGCCCTTAAAACTTTTGAAAACATTCCTGCGGCTTTGCTTCCTTTCGCTAGTCGTTTCTCTATTTCATTTTTTTCATCCCCTTTACAAGCTAGTGTTACTCCTAGATATTCAGTTTGTTCTACTATCTCTATTGTATATTTCTTATTTCGTGCACAATCAATGACTAAATTAGATGAGAGTCCTCTGGTGCTATCTTTCATTACTATATATTTGGCCTGGTTCTCGTTTTATTGTTAGGCCATAGTCTCTTGCCTTTCTTTCCAACATCATGAAAACCTTTACTCCTTCGTCTTTGGATCTCACCATCAATACAATGTCATCGGCATAGGCTAAGCATTGGTGTCTGGTACCATATATTAACCCCTTAGTATTAATGCCACTCTCCCTCAGAATCACTTCCTGAACCAGATTGAACAGAACTGTTGACAGTGGATCGCCTTGTCTCAGTCCTTTCTTTACAATATACTCCTCAGACATTGCTTCATCGACTATAACTTTATTTACTGTTCTCCTGACAGTCATCTCCACCAACTTCCTCAACTTTTCCGGCACTCCCAACTGTTTCATTGCTTGTAACACCTTTTTCCTACTAATATAGTCATATGCTTGCCGATAATTTATGAACAGCAAATGTAAGATTAAATTTTGTTTATAAGTATTCTGTTGGATCTGTTTCATGATGACTATCTGGTCGATTGTTGATCTTCCTGCCATGAACCCTCCTTGGTATTCCCCTACTTGTTTGTTATGATATTTCTCAAGTCGATCTTTAATCATCTTGGCCATCGCTATGTATGTCACGTCTTGCAGTTCAATTCCTCCGTAATTATTACATTCCTCCTCAGCTCCTTTTCTTGTGAAGGGATATTATCAGCGTTTTATTTCATTTCTCTGGCATATTTTCTTCTTCCTGTTCATTCCTTCTTCATTCTGTCATAAACTCACATGTTCTTGCCACCAAAGTATCACCACCGTGTTTCAAGATTTCTGCTGTTATATTGTTTTCTCCAGCACTTTTGTTATTTTTTAAATGCTTTATACAAACTTCTACTTCTTCTTTTGTAGCTGCATTTAATAATTTCGTTATTTTCTGCAATCGCATCTTCTTCTATTTCACGTTCTTCCCAGTTCCCTTCTTCACTAGTCTCATTTAGAGTCTTTGAAAAATATTGGGTAAATCTTTTCAGTTTTCCATCTACATCTCCTACCAAGGATCCTTCTTGAGTTTTCAAATAATGGGGTCTCCTGGCGCTACTGCCTTTACTTTTTTCTTATTATCTTTACTACTCATTATTAGCATATGATTCTTCTATTTCTTTTAATTCACGTTCTAAAAGTTCTTTCTTTTTCCTGCTACATACGGTCTTGGCTCCCCTTTGGATGTGATCATATCATTCTTTGTTGCTTTCACATCTTTCTTTCAGTAATCTCAGACGTGCTTTGTTTCTTTGCTCCAAAACTTGTTTAAGTTCTTCGTCGAACCACCTATTTGTCTAATTTTTTTTGGGTTCTCCCAGTATTTTTTCTGCTACCTCCTTCATAACTGTTTCAATCCGTACCCATTCTTCCTCTAAATGTTCTTTATTGGGCTTAATTCCTAGTTTTTCTTTCATTTTCTGTTCGAAATGCATTGCTGTTGACCTATCATATCTCTTTTATCATATCTCTATCATATCTTTTCCATGATTCTATTCAAATCTTATCGTAAAACTGTATTTTAATGTCCGGGTCTTTTTCTTAGGACGGTGCATGCGCATTTATTATATGCATCTTTCTGAATTGGCTTCTGATTCTTATCCTGCACATTCTATCTGAAATCCCTTCGAACTCGCTAACTTCATTTTTGAACCTGTTATTAACTATGAATCCTACTCCCAATATCCTCCGATCAGTTCCGCTATTGAAAAGTTTTCCACCTCTGTAATCGTTATATCCCTTTGTTTAGTCTCCTGTAGTGCTGGAATATCTACTCTGTACTTTTTCATCTCCCCAATGAGGTGTTTCAGGGCTCCTTCCGTAAATGTACCTCTACTATTCCATGTACCTGTACATGTCTATATTTCCATCCACTGTCGCACTTGTTAGTTTTTGAACCGTTTGCTTTACTTGCTGTACAGTTTTTTCCCAGCATATTTTTTCGTTTGTTCCATTTCCAAGTTTGGCCGTTCACCACCAATTTCAGAAATCCTATTTTCACACCTTTTTCTCTGGTTCTTTCCTCCTTTGCCTTCTCTCTAATTTTCTTTTGAATACCTCTTTCTTTTCTGGTTAGGTCGTCGTTGATAAATATGTTGTCCTCTGTCCCATTCCTTAACTTGTTTTTATTCTGCATCACTTCTATCTTGTTTTCTTCGCTGCCAAGTTCTACCAAACATGTTTTCATACCCAATCTTTGTGCTGTTCTTACTATTGGTTTGACTCCTACCTCATCTTCTATAAACTTTCCCATCACCCCTTTTAGAAGGTTATTATCTCCTGTGCTAATTGTCAGTTCCTGTATGACTATATTTATTCTTCTCTTCTTTTTTTTTATTGTTTAAATTTATTTTTTTCTTCAAATCATTTACTTCAATCACCGCTTTTTTACTTGCATCTTTTAGCATCCTTATTTTTTTCTTAAACTCTGCTTGTTCTTTCCTTAATTTTTTTTTTCTTCCCTTAATACTTTAATATTTTCCCTTTGCGCCTGCTATTCTAGCTTAATATCTCTTACTTCTGCTGATACTCCCTTTATTAGTTTTATCATCTCCTTTAACATATCATCGCTGGTTTTTGGTGGGCTTCTATGTGTTTTTTTGATTTTTTAAAGAAATTCTCCCCTAATTCGCCTCCTCTTTTACGTTTTCCATCATCAGATGTATGTGATTCCATCTCTGTTTTCTTATTTCTTATTCGATAGATTTATTGAGTTTGTCTATTCCTTTTGTACCTAAAGTTCTGTTTCTATCCAATGCTTGGCAACAGCATAAATAAATTTTGCGTGGACCTACGGTTCCTTATTCCCTTATCGCAATAACCTCAATTACATGTATTGTTTCTAGTCTTTTGTTCTTTATTATTTCGCTTATGCATGGACAATTATTTTGTATCACACTGTCATTGTTTATACACTGTGGTTTATTTAATCTCTCTGCAAACTCCGTAAAACGAATTTAATGCAGGTGAAAAATAAAAACACTCTTCGTTTTCACATTGATGTTATGTTTGTTTAATTTGGTCGGATCCTGTTGGGCCGTTGTCTTAACCTGACTAGATTACGATTGTGCCAATTCTCGCCTTGTTGATCTGCGAACTGCTTGTTCACCATTCATTTAACATATTTTAAACTGGAAATTTAATAAATATTTGTGATTCAGTTGATGTTTCATTTCTAATTCTATTCTATTCTATTCTAGTCTAATTGTCCCGATTTTGAATCCTGGTTAGGAATTGTTGTACAGTCTACCCAACTTTATGAAAAGCTTTGTGAAAAACTGCGAAAAATAGGCGCTAAATGGCCAGACTTGTCGATGCATCTATAATCGAAATAAAGAAATCAAATTCCCCAATCAAATAGTTTAGTAGGAAAATATTTGAAAAATGTTTTGATTGTTCGGAAAATATAAATTATCGGCTAAGTTTTGACAAGCAAATTTGCACTTAAATTCTGTATATAGCCGTGCTACCTGATCTAAGAGTTTCGTTAATTTTAGATCAGATTAGATCAAAATATATGGTGATTTTTTAGTGCGTCCGAACTTTAAATTCAAATAAATCAACAACCAAATTAGAAGCCTTGAAACTATTTATTTTATGTGAAATAATATTCAATGATATTAATGCTTGAATACAATTTCGCACAAATACCCACCGCGGCTACCAAGCGCATTTTGTCAATCCAATATCCGACCATTTTTTCGAGCAATAGGGGTCTTATGTCTGCAATTGATCGAGTTATGTTGGCTTCCAAGGCGCCAATAGTTGCTGATTTATTGGAATAGACCAACGATTTAATAGAACCTCAAATAAAATAATCTAAAGGGGTTAAATCACATGACCTTGTTAGCTAATTAATAGGTCCGGTTCTCGAAATAATTTTCTCACCGAACTGTTCTCCCAATAAAGCGATTGTTGCGTTGGTTGTATGACATGTGAAGTCATCCTGTTGCAACTACATCTCCTCCAGATCAATACCATTCAAATTAGGAATTAAATTATCCACGTAGTCGAATAACAAAACCCAACTTCTAGCGAATAGCGACGAATTGCTAAACGTCTAAAAATTAATATTTTTATTGCCAAAATATATCAACAGGTTGTTTTTACCTCTCCTTTTGTTTAAAAATTTTACATTTAGGAAATTTTGAAGGGAGCGAAACAGATGCTAGCCCGAGTGTGCGATGTTCGGTGAGTAAAGTGGATGGAGTAAAACATCTTGCTCCAACTTATGCTCAATAATTCTTACTGTACACAAAAGACTTTTCTGTTTGCTAATCCTGCCTGTTTTTTTTTAATTCTACCTTTAGCTGATCTAATTGTGAACAGTAGAGGCCAGTGATGTTGGTTTGGTTGCGCAGAAGAAGCTCAAACGTATGGGTCTCTCCCAATCCCACCAAGTGCAGCTTTTTTTCGGATAAAGTGCGTTTTACGCCGTACTTAAATCTGCTGACCCTGGTCTCCCTCATGATTTTTTCAAAGTACATTGTTGTACATCCGGTTCTCGTTACCATTCACTTCAGTCATGGAGTCTCAGAATTATCTTAGCAAAAACTGGCATAAAGAGATTTGGCCCAGCAGATTTCGCTCACTAAGTTTGTGGGGGATCAATTTATCATATCGGCAGTGGTATCCAATTTTTTTGGATGATTGAAAACGGTTAATTTGCCAATATTTAATTTATCTGCTGCCTCATGGAATGGATCCTCTGTATGGATCTTCGGCTATTATAGCCTTCATTTTCTCGATACCAGTGCTTGGAGGATGGTAAGAGCGATACCGATTTTCCAAGTCAAAATCTTCGCCCTTGAACCGACCAAACCACTTTTGCACCGTAAGCATCTCGACAGAACCCTATCTGTAAACGGAATAATTCTTGTTTTTAGTTCGGACAGCGTTGTTACTCTTTTTGAAATAAAACAATATAATGTTATCAATATAATGTTGTCAATAATCATGTATCAATAATCAATATCATGTTGTTAATCAGTTAATATCACCAGGAGATGATTTAATCTGATGGATCTGATTTAATCATCTCTTGATGATAGTAACATGGTTAGCGAAATGCGCGTCAAAAAGTTTTAAAAAAGCTATTTGGTGTTTAGAAATAAATCTCTTCGAGTTTATTATATTGTAAATAAACTTTTAGGATGTTTCAATAAAAAATTAACATATTCGACACACCAAATATAGTTTTTAAAACACAAAAATACAAACAAATTAAATGTAGCATTTGAAAAGTGACTGAAAAACATGAACAATATGTAGATTGTCTACTTAACTCATAGGAATCATCATAATTTGATAGATAACACCCACAGGATAAAGTAAGCATTATTATACGATTAAATTAATTCCCCTGGAAGTATGACCTAGTTTAGGTAATTATTATAGAATTTAGGGTTCATACTAAAATATTTTTAAACAGTACTGTTTTGAAAATCGTTTCTTCCTTTCCATGTATGTTCGTGGAATATTGTTTAAAGAATGTTAATAAAATGCAAACAATGAATTGTTTACAATTATATTTTACTAAATTAATTGGATTTATTGAAAATATGTAAGTTGTTAATCTGGGTCGTTCTTTGTCAAATATATACTTTAGATTTAAACTAAAACCAAAATCTTCATTATTTTTAGTTTGTAAAAGATTGTTATGTCAATTTCGAGGCTCAACTCGTTTATTCTTTCTCGCTCTCTTAAAATACATTTTAATCTTGTAATTAGTATCTTTCAGTAGAATATTGAGTTCTGAAATGTTTTCGAGGGCTATACTGGATGTTCCTTATCGATATGTTTGGGAAAACATAAAACAGATTTAATACAACACTAAAAAATACAAAAGTGATAGGTCGATACCAACAAATAATCAGATTTATGTTCGTAAACCAGATAAAAACATAATTTATTTCACTAATATTTATTTTGAAAATCTAGATGGCCATCCTACGTTAATTTAACTAGAGAAAACTTTCAGAATTTCATGAACAATTATCCTCGATGGATTGGTCGTAGTGAATATAAAGAT
The DNA here is from genome assembly GCA_031761425.1 of Cosmopolites sordidus. NCBI lineage: Eukaryota > Metazoa > Arthropoda > Insecta > Coleoptera > Curculionidae > Cosmopolites > Cosmopolites sordidus. Next base: position 595,551 of record JARFXV010000630.1, on the reverse strand, counting down.
AACGGTCGTTGAATATAACGAAACGAAATGGAACATACCGATATAACGGTTAAAATATGTATACAAAAAAATTGTGGGCGTTTTCGTATTGTATAAGGAGCCCTTGTCAGTTGGGAGCGTCCAGCTTCTTTCTGCGTGATATTCAGACTGTGCACGCAAAAATTTGATTCCAAATATGTTTTTTTTAAGACAGCAAACATTTATTTTACTGAAAATATTTTCTACCCCTTCCTTCCACATTTCCCGCTCTTTCTGGTCATATTAAATATTATTTCATCAGAATATATAAATATATATATATATATATATATATATATATATATATATATATATATATATATATATATATATATATATATATATATATATATATATATATATATATATCGGTTGTTATTATATATGGAAACGGTCAAATATTTCGAGAACGAAATTTTTTACCCAAATTTCAAACTTTTTTGGGTATATTTTTATTTTTTTTCATGTCGCCTATTTGAAATCCAAGGCTAACTTGATTTTTTTTAAACGACAATAGTACTTGAATGTGGCATTGTTGGAAAGAGCATCTTTTTTGGAATTCAACGAGTAAATATTATGTTATATATTTTTTTTTTCAAAATAGATTTAAAACAATGGCTAAAACTTGCTTTGGTCTCTTTTGTCAATATCAGATTAAAAAAATCAATATCAAAATTGTTTATGTATTATTATGAAATTTATTTTATTGTAAATTTTTTATTAAAGAACTATTTACAAAAGGTATTGAAAGTGTAAATTAACTTCCTGGCACTAATGGACATGTCGGAGGAAGCCTTGAATTGAGATTTTCCCACCAATAAAAGGTATATCGGCAATTTCTTGTTGAATTCGAAACTTGAGATCTTCGAGATTTTATAGCCGTAAACCCGATTTTTTAAATAGCCCCACAAAAAAATCTGGTGGTGGCAAGTCTGATGGCCTTACCGGCCATTCAATAGCTCTTTGTTGACCGATCAATCAGTTTAAAAAGGTAGTGTTAAGAAATTTTTTAACGTTAATGCCATAGTGTGATGGTGTACCATTTTGTTGTAACTAGATTTTCTGGTTTTGGTTAATTAAATTTGAAAACAGATGCAAAAGTTGAGGGATAATACTTTCTTCTAAAATAATAGATCTATTTAGATCTATTATTTTAGAAGATAAGTATTTACTTATCTGCTGTCGAGTTGTATTCAATGAAAAAAGATCCTCTAGTAACCTTGTCATTAAATCCCATCAAAACATTTAACTTTTGAGGATACTGAGGATAGAGTATCTTCAGTTGTATCTGTTAACATGATTATTTGAACAGATATTGCTTCATTCGTGAAAATAATATTTGAAACAAAATTTGGATTGGTATTTATTTGGTTTTTGTTTTTCTCTTCCTAATTTTGGACGACTTTTAATGCTTTTAAATAGTTGCCTGTATCATTGAATCGTTTTTGAAACTGTTGACTTAGTGACGTTTTTATTCGGATGTACTGCATTAAATACTGGACAAAAAAAAAATAAAAATTGAAAGAAATTTGAAATTTACAAATTGACGTTAACAGTTGTCAAGTGTAATCAAATATTTATCTGTCAACCATAGTTTCATAGCCTACTAAATGAAAAATATAATTACCCTAAAACAGACCAACAAAATTCAAGCTAGTCTTGGATTTCAAATTTTTAACAAGCAATTTTAATTAACAATTTTAACAAATTTTAACATTTTAACAATATATATATATATATATATATATATATATATATATATATATATATATATATATATATATATATATATATATATATATACCCCTTTGTGGATCAGACCTTGACGTGGTAAAGGGGTTTGAGTAGGACAATGAAGCTTTGAGTTATGCCGTCTGGAGTCTATGCTCCTGGGAGGGTCACCCCTGGCGGACAGGTCAAAGCGGAGGCCTCAGACTAACATGATCCAAAATCTGCCAACCCGCATTGGACCAGCGTGGCAGATTACGGTCCATACCTTCAACATGGTATTTCAGTATGTTGAAATATGACAGTACAACCTCAAACACGGCCCTCATTCCCCGGAGGCCAAGGGGCAACTACCTACGGCAGCGGGAAGACCTGCCCCAAGGCAGAGGGTGCTAAGAATCACCGGGTTAGATCAGGCTGCCATTGGACTTTTGCCATTGCAACGTTAAATATACGGACTATGAAAACAGAGGCCCGATTGCAAGAACTGTTAATCGAGCTTGACAACATACATTGGGATATTATTGGGCTCTGTGAAACACGAAGGAAGGGTGAAGAGTTAATCAAACTGGAACCAACTGGACACGTACTCTACACTCGAGGTACGGAAAATGGCCGATGTGGCGGAATAGGATTCCTCATCAATCGAAAGCTGAAGGACAGTGTGGTAAAATTTGAAAGTACATCCGACCGATTAGCCCAATGCGTAATTCAGCTGAATAAAAAGTTTAGGCTTCAAATCGTCCAAGCTTATGCACCAACTATAAGCCATAAAGATGAGGAAATTGAGGAATTTTATGATGATGTGGCCCAGCTTTTATACAAGGAGAAATGTAGGTACAAAATCCTGATGGATGATTTTAATGCCAGAATTGGAACAACAAGAACAGACGAAAATGCAACTGGCCCATATGGAACTGGTGAGCGAGACAATAGAGGTGACAGATTAGTTGATTTTGCTGAAGGACAAGAACTATATATTATGAATTCATTCTATAAGAAAAATATCAGCAGAAAATGGACATGGAAAAGTCCATCTGGGCTCACAAGCGAAATTGACTACATCATGACCAACGATAAAACAATATTTACCAATTGTACTGTCCTTAACAATTTTAATGTTGGAAGTGACCACCGAATGGTACGAGCAAGGGTTCGGATTGACTGTCGAAAAGAGCGCGAAAGAATGGTAAGATCAAAGAAGGGCAAGGTGGATTCTGGAAAACTGCTGGAGAGAGGAAGCGATTTTGAGATTGCTTTGTCAAACCGGTTTGCTGCGTTACAAGATCCAGAGGACGTGGAAATATCAGTTCAATATGAAGAAATCGCCAACAATGTACTTCAAACGGCTGCTTCAATAGCACCAGAGGAAAAATGTCTCAAACAAACAAAAATCTCCAGTGAGACCATTGATTTAATGAAGAAACGGCGAGCAATGAGAAATGCAGGTAGTCCTTTTGGCAGGGTCGAGTACACTGAGCTCTGCAAAACTATAAGAAAACGTATCAGAGAGGACACGCGCCGATTCAATATGCAGCTAGTGCAAAAAACCCTGGAAGAAAACAAAGGAATTAACAAAGCTAAACAGAAGCTGAGAAGCAAAAGAACGCAAATATATGCTTTAAAGCGTGAGGATGGCACAGTGTGCAGGACGCGTACCCAAATGTTAGAGATTGTCAGAAGGTTTTATTCCCAGTTATATGAAGATCAGAGCCAGTCAGGGACAGCAATACCCACGGAAGAACAATATATAATGCCAGATATCCTAGTGGAGGAAGTAACAAATGCTATAGAATTGATGAAGAACGGTAAGGCTCCAGGAAAGGATAGTGTAACTGTCGAAATGCTAAAAGCTGGTGGTCGGACGTTACATAAAACACTGGCAAAATTATACTCAAAATGCCTCAAAGAACAAAAAGTACCGGACTTATGGAAAAATGCAGAAGTGATCCTTTTACATAAAAAAGGAGCACAGGAAGATTTAAAGAACTACCGTCCAATAAGCCTCCTATCAGTGATGTACAAAGTTTTCACTAAGATAATTTCTAAAAGAATATTAAAAAAACTGAATGACGCACAACCAAGAGAACAAGCAGGATTCAGAAGTGGATTCAGTACAATGGATCACATCCAGGTTGTACAGCAGGTCATAGAAAGGCACAACGAATACACCATGCCACTGTGCTTGGCTTTTATCGACTACGAAAAAGCATTTGATTCCATCTCAAAGCATGCGATAATGGATGCACTGCTTAGCCAAGGTGTAGAGAGAGCCTATGTAAACCTATTAGAATCGATATATGATGGAGCTACAGCCACAATTCACCTTGATGATCCTGAAGTGGGAATTAATATAGAACGAGGTGTACGGCAGGGTGACGCAATATCGCCTATTCTTTTCTCGGCTGGCCTTGAAGAAGTATTCCGTAAACTGGATTGGGAACAGGATGGGGTAAACATCAATGGTGCAAACTTAAACCATCTTAGAATTGCAGATGATATTATTCTCATTTCACAAGACCCAGAGGAGCTGCAAAGACGCATACAAGAACTGCAAAGGGCTGGCGAACCATTTGGCTTGAAAATAAACCTGAAAAAGAGTCAGGTTATGTTCAATAACTTCGCTCAGGATAGAAGAGTTTCAGTTTTAGGAAGGGATTTAGAGATTGTGGACAGCTTTGTATATCTTGGGCAGAGGATTTCCATGGAGGGGAATACCGCCCGGGAGGTGGAACGGCGTGTTAAATGTGGCTGGCAGGCATTTGGTAGGCTCAACATAGTGTTTAAGAGCAGACTCCCACTTTGCCTGAAAAGAAAAGTATTCGATCAGTGCGTTCTACCCGTTATGACATACGGAAGTGAAACCTGGACACTCACATCGCAATCAATTCAAAAACTTCGGGTAGCACAGAGGGGAATGGAAAGATGTATGCTTGACATTACAAGACGAGACAGAAAGTCCTGCGCATGGATCAGGGAACAAACAAAAGTCTGTGACATCATTGGAAGAGTAAAACAGTTGAAATGGAGATGGGCAGGCCATATAGCGAGGCGATGGGACGACAGATGGACCAAGGCAATCCTGGAGTGGATACCGCTTGATCGCAAACGTCCGCGAAGAAGACCGAAAGTACGATGGACTGATGACATCGTTAAGTATATTGGACCCGAGTGGCAGAGGAAAGCCCAGGACCGTGAAGGTTGGAAGCATGCTGGAGAGGCTTTCATCCTGCAGTGGATCGATACGGGCTGATGATGATGATGATGATATATATATATATATATATATATATATATATATATATATATATATATATATATATATATATATGCATGTTTCCAAATTTCACAGTCCTGGGCTTTCCTCTGCCACTCGGGTCCAATATACTTAACGATGTCATCAATCCATCGTGCTTTCGGTCTTCTTCGCGGACGTTTGCGATCAAGCGGTATCCATTCCAGGATTACCTTGGTCCATCTGTCACCCAATCGCCTCGCTATATAGCCTGCCCATCTCCATTTCAATTGCTTTACTCTTCCAATGATGTCACATACTTTTGTTTGTTCCCTGATCCATGCGCAGGACTTTCTGTCTCGTCTTGTAATGCCAAGCATACATCTTTCCATTCCCCTCTGTGCCACCCGAAGTTTTTGAATTGATTGGGATGTGAGTGTCCAGGTTTCCCTTCCATATGTCATAACGAGTAGAACGCACTGATCGAAGACTTTTCTTTTCAGGCAAAGTGGGAGTCTGTTCTTAAACACTATGTTGAGCCTACCAAATGCCTGCCAGCCACATTTAACATGTCGTTCCACCTCCAGGGCGGTATTCCCCTCAATTGAAATCCTCTGCCCAAGATATATAAAGCTGTCCACAATCTCCAAATCCCTTCCTAAAACTGAAATTCTTCTGTTCTGAGCGAAGTTATTGAACATAACCTGACTCTTTTTCAGGTTTATTTTTAAGCCAAATGGTTCGCCAGCCCTTTGCAGTTCTTGTATGCGTCTTTGCAGCTCCTCTGGGTCTTGTGAAATGAGAACAATATCATCTGCAAATCTAAGATGGTTTAAGTTTGCACCGTTGATCTTTACACCATCCTGTTCCCTATCCAGTTTACGGAATACTTCTTCAAGGCCAGCCGAGAAAAGAATAGGCGATATTGCGTCACTCTGCCGTACACCTCGTTCTACATTAATTCCCACTTCAAGATCATCAAGGTGAATTGTGGCTGTAGCTTCATCATATATCGATTCTAATACATAGGCTCTCTCTACACCTTGGCTAAGCAGTGCATCCATTATCGCATGCTTGGAGATGGAACCAAATGCTTTTCGTAGTCGATAAAAGCCAAGTAGAGTTGCATGGTGTATTCGTTGTGCCTTTCTATGATCTGCTGTACAACCTGGATGTGATCCAGTGTACTGAATCCACTTCTGAATCCTGCTTGTTCTCTTGGTTGTGCGTCATTCAGTTTTTTTTAATATTCTTTTAGAACTTATCTTAGTGAAAACTTTGTACATTACTGATAGGAGGCTTATTGGACGGTAGTTCTTTAAATCTTCCTGTGCTCCTTTTTTAGGTAAAAGGATCACTTCTGCATTTTTCCATAAGTCAGGTACTTTTTGTTCTTTGAGGCATTTGAGTATAATTTTGGCAGTGTTTTATGTAACGTCCGACCACCAGCTTATATATATATATATATATATATATATATATATATATATATATATATATATATATATATATATGTATATATATATATATATATATATATATATATATATATATATATATATATATATATATAACTTCTGCAAAATAGTAAAACATTAGATCGGAAACGTTTCAGTACGTATATATTTGAATTGGAGGTTTCCCAAAGCTAAATTCCATATGTCCATGTGTGCTTGAGCATAGCTTTATAAATCAGCAATTTGTTGCTGTAGAGACAGCGATTTTCGTCCACTTATCCAATAAAGGTTAAAGTAAACAATTAAAAAAGTATTATATAGTATATATATATATATATATATATATATATATATATATATATATATATATATATATATATATATATATATATATATATATATATATACACACACACACACATACATATACCCTCTGTGGATCAGACCTTGATGTGGTAAAGGGGTTTGAGTAGGACAATGAAGCTTTGAGCTATGGCGTTTGGAGCGTAAGTTTCTGAGAGTCAATTTTGACGGACCGGTTAAGGCAGAGGCCTCAGACAAACATGATCTGCGAACCCGCATTGGACCAGCGTGGCAGATTACGGTCCATGCCTTCAATATAACAGTACAGCTTCAAACAGGGATCTCATTTCCCGGAGGCCACGGGGCAACTACCTACGGCAGTGGGAAGATCTGCCTCAAGGCAGAGGGTGCCAAGAATCACCGGATTAGATCAGGCTGCCATTAAACTTTTGACATTGCTACTTAATATACGGACTATGAAAACGGAGGCCCGATTGCAAGAACTGTCAATCGAACTTGTCAACATACCAATGTATATTCTCAATAATATCCCAATGGATATTATTGAGCTTTGTGAAACACGAAGAAGGGGCGGAGTTAATTATACTGGAACCAACTGGACACGTACTCTACACCCGAGGTACGGAGAATGGACGACATGGGGGAATTGGATTCCTCATCAATCGAAAGTAGAAAGACAGTGATGTAAAATTTGAAACTATATCTGACTGTCTAACCCAATGCGTCACTCAGCTGAATAAAAAGTTTAAGCTTCAGATCGTTCAAGCTTATGCACCAACTATAAGCCATAGAGGAGAGGAAACTTAGGAATTCTATGATGATGTGGTCTAACTTCTAGGTACAAAATCGTGTTGCTTTGGAAGGCCACCCAAAAAACAAAAATCCAGATGAGTTGGGGGAAAAAGTGTGTGAAATGATCACCTACGATGCCAATTCGACTATGAAGTACGAAATCTTGAAAAATGATTTAAACAAATGCAAAGTTTGAGCTCGATTTCTTCCTCATTTCATAAACTAGGATTATGCAATTGCTCGAGTTGAACATTGCAAAGACCTAATTAAAACAGATAGATTGAACTACATATTCCTGGAATCGATTGTAAATGGTGATGAGACTTGCTGCTTCGAGTACGATCCTCAAACAAAGCGTCAAAATGCTATGTGGAAGTTCCTAGGTTTTCCAAAATCGAAAAATTGCGTTTCTAGTAGTCAAGATAGAAAACAATGTTGATATATTTTACGACTCTAAAGGTATTATGTTTCGTGAATTATCTGAGAGTTCTGGAGTGTGAAAGAGAATCGTCCGAGAGAGAACCGAATATCGAGCACCAGGAAGTTAGTTTTTGTTGCATGACAATGCACCATCTCACAAGACTGTCGCTGTTCGAATTTTTGGCGAAAAAAACAGGTCTGTGTGCTTCAGCATCTTAAGTATTCGCCTATTTATTTCCGTGTGATTATTTCCTGTTTCCAAAACTAAAACTGTTCATGAAGGGAACGTGTTATGATGGTGTTACACAAATTCAAGAAGTTGTGACGAAGGTTATTTATCCAATCCGAAAAAGAAAAGACCAATTCAGAAAAATGACATAAAAAAGTCTATGCTTGCATTGGTTGAATGTATCTAGTGGTGTATTGATGAGAAAGGGACGCATTTTGAATAAAAATAAATAATTTTGGCAAAATAACTAATTGTTTTTTTTTATTTAAAAATTTCTGTTATTTTTCCGACATACTGTATACACATATATTGTTTATGTTGTTATTCTGCATATGCACACACACAAGTGCACGCTGACGTTTCGATGGAATCTCACCCATCTTTTTCAAAGCGTTTACTAGACGGTGATTTAATCTATTTTCACCACCGACTGAAAAATCAAAGATATCCGTCGAACAGCCAAAGACAAAATTCTCATAGAAGACCAAAGCATGTACGAAATTTCGTGTACGCACAGGTTACAGGACTGTAACCTGTCATACATTGGCCAAACAAAGAGAAAAATGAGCGCCAGAAGCCGTCAAGCAGAAAACCATTACTTTCTCTCTAGCCCAGCATGTGCTCAACACCGGATGCAAAAATAATTTTGGGAACACAAAGACCTTGGCAAGAAATGGAAATTTCTCCGCCAGAATTATAAAAGAGGTGATACAAATAGAAAAAAGACGCAACAACCGAAATTGCCGAGATGATAGCCAAAGATTACCGCAGTTTTAGAAACACATTTTCTCAGACTTCTGAGTCAAACCAAGAGAGAGCCTAAGACAACGATATCATTCTCCACCGACGCAAGCTGTGCAACTAACAACGGATCCGCAAACACGCAGCCAAACGCGAGTTCTTATTGGCCGGAATCAACATACTAATGATGGCGTGCCGCTAGCACACAAAACTAGACGCGACGGGCCAATCGACAGTATTAGTCGTCTAGACACCGTCGAGTAAACTCTACTCTAAATAATGAAACCTCTTGTTACGGATATCTCTAATAGGCGGACAACTCTCTTGAGCAGATACTTTTTGTCGGTCCCGATTTCATCATATTAATTTCTTATTCATTCATACCTCTCATAGCTGGACACTCCCTTGGATCGATGTGGACACGTGAATTTAGTCCGATCAACGATTTAAACGGTTTCAAATTTATATCTGGAGAGGCTGCGAGCGCAACCCGGCTATGTAGTCACTTTTTTCACCAAGACTCCCTTGATGGGTTATTTTTTTGTGCAATTCCCAATAAAACATATTTGAAATGCGACAAATGCATTGGAGGCAAACTTTTAAATGAACGGCTTACTTTAGTGTTTTGTGTAAAAATGAATGGATAAACGGATAAAAAGAACCGCAAAATAAAAAGCTTTGAAACACATTAACCTGAACGAGTTACCTGATACTTGGAGATGGAATAGAAAATCATTGATGACTGGAGAACTAATGACAGAATGGTTGGTTAAATTTGATCGAAAGTTGAAACGTGACGAAAGAAAAATTTTATTATTTCTAGATAAAGGGTGTTTACACCCAAGAGATATAAAATTAGAAAATAATGAACTGATTTTTTTTACCTTCCAATTGCGCGCGTTTTGCGCATGAAAGCCTCTAGACCAAGGCATTATTAAACGTTTTAAAGTTTTGTATAGAACATTTATTTTTAAAACACTTTTATTACACATTAATACTGCTAAATCAGCTTTCTGAAGAACGCTCAAAGAAAATAAACGTTTTGGATGCAATTTACCTTATTAAAAGTGTATGGGACCGAAAAAGCATGGAAAAAATACAATTTAAAATTATTTTCCAAATCCAGAATTACACATAGTAACTCTGGAAATCCAACACAAAACACAGAAAACGACCTCGCATTGTCACTTTTGGCTCGAATATGGAAAACTAATGATGATTTCGATATCAAAACACATGGCAGTATAGGGGACTTTTTCACTGTAGACAATATTGGAAGAAAGTGATGAATCGGTATGGAAGTTCTTATGCAAGAAACAGTGTCTGATGGGACACAAGAGGTTATTGATACATATCAATAGAAAATTAATGGGACGCAGCAATTAAAACATTTTGTTGCAGCACGTGGCGACCTGCCAACATTGGATTTGATATCTAAGTTGGATCTTCACTTCCAAGATATTTCAATTGTCAAGAAAATCCGACAAACAACCTTGCTAGAATATTTTAATTATTAGTCAATACATACTTTAATATTTTTATATGTATGTATTTGTAGTTTCTAATTGATAATATATTATATATTTATTATTAAATGTTTGTTAAATTCACTCTTATAGCTTACCTCTCTTCAACAGGCAACACTTTTTAGGGTCCCGTAAGTGTTCGTTCAACAAAGGTTCTACTATATATATATATATATATATATATATATATATATATATATATATATATATATATATATATATATATATATATATATATATATATTATTTATATATATATAAAATTTAAAATTGCCTTGTTTATTAACATAAATCGAATAATACGTTTTATATTATTCTATTTTCATTACCTTCATATACAGACAACCGATTGTTTTTATTAAAGCAATAATATTTTGAAATATTCTGTATTTGGATATTTCTAAATTAGTATGAGGTCATTGTTTAAATGTTGTTAAAATATTATTAAGATATATTTTTTACCTTATTAAAAAAAAGGCGACCATGAAACTTGTGTTTTGATAGAATATATTACAATAGCTTGGTGATTATGTACTGCTTGACATGTCTTTATATAAAACTCTTCAGTTCGAAGAAAAACGATGCGAACTGAAATATTAAACGTCATTTATTTATAGTTTCCATTTTATTTTTGAATTAATTTCATTTTTACGTAGTTTCCGTAGTTGCCTTCAAAGCTGAGCATAGATGTTGTTGGATCTTCGAAATATCTATCACGGTCAGTTTCAGTTTTAAAAATAGCCAGAAATCCCGAAAATATAAGCTTTGCTTGTACAAGAGATGGTCGCGACCATCGTGATAACATCTTTATATGAGAAATCGTATTCAATGTGGTTTTTGTATGTAGGTGTATTGTTATGTGGCAACGACTATGTTGCTGAAGGTATTCGGGTCTAATTGACGGAGATATGAGCCATCAAGTAGAACCCTCTTTTGAAAATCCTTGTTGGTGGTGTAATTATTTCTACTGTCAGGCATCGTCTGATTTTTTTTCTTATTTAGAAGGGTATTAGCTAAAGCGAAGCATAGGAATATTTTAAATTTTTTTCGAAGAAACTCTGATTTTTATCTAAATTCTAAGTTTAAAAAAATTATAACTTTTGAACGTGGAACCCAATCAGGAAAATCCTATGCTCAGTTTTAGATAATATTATAAAGAATATGTGTAATTTTTATTAAAATCGGTTAAGTAGATTTCGAGATATCTTGTACACCAGTTTGAAAAAAGTAGTACAAAGTAGTGGTAAAAGTAGAAAAAACAGTACGGCGTCAGCGTCTTAAAACCAAATATTTTTTAAATTACCTAGCCGAAGCTAGCTTACACAGGGAGCTAGCCGTAATTTCACGTTGTACCTACCAGAAACTTTAAACGCATTTTTCTCGAAACTATGTTTTAGAACTCAGTCAATTTTTAATATTTTTTTTTAATCTTGATACTTATTTTCTCTATAGTCTGACGAGAGATTTTTTAAAATTTTTTTGGTTGGAATTCTTTATAAATTATTAAACACAATTTCAATTTTTGATGAAAGCGTGCCTGAATAATACGTGATGCACTAATAACAAAACATCAATACAGTTTAATATATCGGTAGATAATATCGGTAAACAATTTACTTGTAAAAAATGTATGAACTCACCTGAATATTAACCTAGAAGAATAGAAGACCGCTACGGCGTTAGTGTATAGAATACTGTTATTTACAATCTAAGCGTATCTAATCTTCATCGCGGCAACCCCACTTTTTATACTATTGCACATTTACGTTATATATCTCACCTTTCTAGATAAAAATAACAACACATTTAAAATAATAAGAAGGCGTTTGAACCTAATGTAAACCATTTTATTTAATTTTCCGTTCTTCGTGAAAGATGTTACCCATTGCTATGTATGTTCTCCCTAATTTAATTAACTGTTGTCGGTTGTTTTTGGCTACAGCTGGTCTTCTAAACTGCTACAGGTGGTCTTCTCGTATGTTGATGACTGTCTAGCAAATTACGACATCTAGAAAATTTCTTAAAAACATCTTAAGGTAGTTAAGTTAGGGTGATAGCAAATGCTAACGCATGTATTGCAAAATTGACTTCAGATAATTGTTTGCCTTAAAACACTGAATTGCGTCTAACGTCCTCTGAAATAAAATTGGTGGGGTGCAATTATGTGTGTAACTTATTATAGTGTATTAAATTTTAATGTATGTCTGATAAACTACTTCTCCTCGCTCAATATAACGACATTTGATATTCTAATATTACCTAATTGTAATGTATCAATTATCTTCATAGTTGTTTTTAGATTTGTCGTGGACTTTTTAAAGACGTTTACAAAGTTTTACATTTTTGAAAAATAATTTTGGGCCCTGGTGGACCTTGCGAAGTACAGTTAGAGGCGTTAGTTGTTGTTAGCCTTCCTTTCCACCTATACTGATTTCATTCTTTCGTTATGAGGTTTTTTCCTTTCGTTAGACCAAGTTGTTCCAGTCTTCCTACATTTTTCTCTCTGGCCAACCTCCCAAACGTTAACATTGTGTCGGAAACAGCCTCTATCCTGAATTTCACTTTGTGTAATATTTGCTGATCTTAGGTCCTCTTTAATTGCAGCAATTCCTTTAATTATTTCTACTTTAGCTCTACTCCTATTTTCATAAAATTGGACTATTTGTCTAGTTAGCTTACGCATCCGTTTTATGTGTCCGTAAAACTTATGTCTTCTTTTTCTCATATCGATGTATATCTAGTCGGTAGTCGGTATATTGTGCTATTTATTTGTTTGGGGCCTAAGATTTTTCTTATGATTTTTCTTCATTTCTTTTCAATCTCTTCGATGTCTCTTTTTCTATTCAAAATGAGCGTTTCTGCCCCATATATAATGTCTATATCTCTCTTAATAACTTTGTTGTAATGTCTCAGTTTTTGTGTCTCAGATATGCATTTTTTGTTGTAAATATTTTGTGTAAGTCTCAATGTAGTTTTAATTTTTTGACATCTACTCTTATTGGCCGCTTTTTCCAACCCGTTTTCCATGATTATTTCATCTAAATATTCGAATTGAGCGACTCGTCTGATGTTATCATATTTTATTTTTAGAAATGGTGTTCTTAGTCTGTTACAGGACATGTATTGTGTCTTTTTAAAGGAAATTTGGAGTCTTACCTCTTCTGCTGTTTCTTTTAAAATTTCAATCTGTTTTTGTGGCCGTTAATATATCTTGAGGTAAAATTGCTACATCATCAGCAAACGCCAGATAATCAATTTTGATGTTGGTTCTCCTAGTTTAATGAGCTGGTCAATATTTAGGGCCGACTTTTTTTCACGCCACTCTTATATTATTTTTTCTAGAACACAGGGAAAAGAGATATCCCTCTGTAGTTGTTTACATCCGTTCTATCTCCTTTCTTATGTAGTGGATGAATTAGAGCATTTTTCCACCTTCCAGAATCCGTTCGGTTCGCCAAACTTCTTGTAGAATTTTGGTTATTTCCTTGATTGTACCTGTACCAGCGGATTTCAAAAGTTCAGCAGTGATTCCATGTTCACCAGAAGCTTTGTTATTTTTAAGTCGCTTGATTTGCTTAATTATTTCATCTTCATTCGGTGGTAATGAATCAGAGTTTGTTTGTTTAGGGTTTAGAGTTGGTAGTCTGTTTAAGGGCTCAGGACAGTTTAGTAGTTGTTCAAAATATTTCGCAAGTTCTTTGCAATTGTCTTGGTTATTTCGAGCTAATTGTCCGTTTTCCTTTTCGAAGCAAAAACTTTGGGGTTGATAGCCAGTTAATTTAGTTTTAATTGTTTTGTAAAAATTTTGGGTGTTATTTTGTTGGAAATCTTTTTCTATTTCATTAAGTTGATTGTTTTCATATTTTTCGTTTAGTTTTCAATTAGCTTCGATGTTTCTTTTCTTACTTCCAAAAAATGTTATAGTTTATTTCTGTTTTTTGACTGTTCCACTGTTTGAATGCTTTATTTCGGCTTAATACTGCTTGCTCGCAAACTTCATCCCACCACGGATGTTTTCTACGTGTTTGTAAAGGGACCAACTTTAGGGCAGTTTTAATAATTTTGTTTCAGTTCTTGCCAGTTCTGTGCTGATTGTTTATCAAGCTCTTCTGTTACGGTGGTTTTATTTTCGTAGGCTCGAACTTTAGGATCTCTTTCGAATAAGATTTCGAGGTTTTAAGCTAAGTTTGATTCTAGTCAAGTGATCCGTGTCTATGTTAGCTCCTTTCCTGACTTGAACATTCAAAATCTCTTTATGATTGGGGTACGAAATGGCAACATGGTCAATTTGAAATTCACCCATGTACGTGTTTGGACACCTTCAGGTCTTTTGTTTCGTTATTTTCTTTTTAAAATAAGTTGACATTAGTTTTAGATTAAACTGCGAACATAGTTCAACCAATCTTCGGCCATTATGGTTAGTCCATTTATGAGCGGGAAAACTGCCGACTGTTTTTCTGTACTTTCTACTTTTCTTTCCTAGTTGGGCGTTGAAATCACCCAATAGGATTTTTACATGGTTAGAGTGAATTTTCGAAATAGTCTTTTCCAGAATTTCCCAGGACTTATTTACTTTTTCAGGATTAGATGTATTTTCTTCGGTAACTGGGAGGTGTGCATTGATTAATGTATAGTTTTTGTTAGCACACTTGAGGGATAGTGTCATAAGTAAGATAATTTACTGGTTAGACATTAGTTACAGAACCAAGAATGGTTTTTGAGATAGTGATTACAAAATAATATATAGGCGATAATAAATACTGTTTTAAAGTTGTCATCCATCCATATTCCTCGCTGAAAATCTAATGGCTTTTGTTTCTTTTGCAAGTGCACTTACATAACAAACAAGCAAAGGTATACAAGGTGATGCGTGTACAAAATCAAATTTAAAAAAAGCAGCGGTAGCTCTAGGTATGTCTTATTATTTTTGTGTGCTTCGTCAATAATCCATATTTGCGAGTGATAAGTGACTAGTTAGTTATAAGTCATTATAGCCATTATTTTTGTAACCATCTATAAATCGGTTGAAAAGTTAATTTATCGAAACCATGGTAAATTTTGTATTCCAAAATGCCTGAATCTAAGAAGAAATGCCGGCAGTATTGAGTATTTAAAATATCGGTTTACGCACTTTCCTACGAACCAATCATTACCTATGTGTTTAATTTGTCAAAAAGTTTGTTTCAAATGAAGGCATAAAGTCTTCTAGGTTACAAGAGCATTTGAATAAAATTAATTCAGATTAAGTGGACAAAGATTTATCTTATTTTCAAGGACTGGAAAAGAAATATTTAAAATAGCCAACTATATCGAAACTTTTTGCGTCATCTTATAAACAAGAAGATGATGGTCTACGAGCTTCATATAATATTTCATTATTATTCGTGAAAGCGGGAAAACCACACACAACTGGCGAGGACTTAATCTTGCCGCCAGTCAAAAAGATATTAAAAACTGTTCTTCATTATAAGACATCGTCAGATATCATCAGGAAAATTTCTCTGAGTAATAATTCAGTGCAAGAAGAATAGATGAAATGGTTAAAGACGTTGAAACATCATGATACTATTACTTAGAAACTCGCAAATTTTCCATTTAACTCGATGAATCAACTCTACCAAATAAAGCAGCATAAGCACTACTCTTATCATACGTTCGATTCATAAAAGAAGAATACGTTTGTTAAGATAGATTTATCATTGTTATTATTTGCTAAAAACTTAGAAACCGATACAAATAGAGAATCGATATTTAATACCATGAACAAGTTTTTTCAAGATAAATAAATTCCTGTTCGTTATATTTTGTCAGCTGCTATTGATGGTGCTCAAGCAATAACGTCATAAGGTTTCAAAGCGGCAGAAAGATTTAATAGAGTATTTGAAACAAGCAGTATTAAATGTACTCACTGTACATTGGGTTATTCATCGTTAGCATTTGGTTGCAAAAAATCTGAATTAACGCCGAAGCATACGTTGCTACATTAAGATTAGAAGCAATTCATTGAACGACAGATTATTTCGCCAACTTTGTAGTGAAAATCACTTGCTGCTGCGCAGACGTTCGTTAGCTCTCAAAAGTATTTCCAGTACTGGACTTCCTTGAAAGAAGAGACAAAAAACTGCATAAAAACCTGATTATATCCAAAAATGGGATCGTTTATTTTACTGACCAGTATAAAATATTTAATCAAGTCAATTTACAATTACAAAGCAATGAGTTGAAGTGAATTAAAACAAAAAACGTCGTGGTTGTGTTTGTGGGAAAACTTCTTCTGTTCAAACAAAATCTAGGTAGAGGTCAATACTGCTGTTTTCCCACATTATCAGTCTCTGTAAAATAGGAAGATATACTTAATTACTGCAAACACATTTACGTTCTTCATGCTGATTTTACGGGACAATTTCAGGATATTTTAAACATGAATGTACTGAGTTATGTTTTAGATCTTTTTGGAAATGCAGATACAGAAGAATTGTCAAAATTTGAAAGAGGAACTTGTAGAACTTATAACTAACAAAGATCTAAAAGTAAAGTTCAGAAATGGATACTAAGAGTTCTGGCTTTAAAAATCAATACCAGCTCTCTATCCTGAATTGTGGACAATAGTACACACATTTTTAATTGTATTTCCTTTATCGGATTTGGCTGAGTGTGGATTCAGTGCAGTAGCTAATTTATTGTCTAAGAACAGGAACAAACCGCATATCACTGAGTGTGACGACTTGCGATTGATCGTAACGAAATTGGAACCCGATATTAACAAATTGTTACAACTCTACTAGCTTCAACCATCTTATTAATTCTTTTTATTTCTTACTGATTTTGTGTTTATTTTTAAATTTTTAATAAGACATTTGTGACCTATTTTTTTCTTTTTTGAAATAAAATAAAAAATATATAGATCACAGCGATGGCAGCTGTTCGCCAGGAGCACCGGGTAGAAGGTCCAGGACAGAATGAAGCCACGACAAAAGTTGAGCGCCACCCGGTTACTTCATATATCGGAAAAGACCCTGGAACCGGGAAGGGGTCTATCTTAAATAAAACGGTTTACTAGAATTTTATACATATATATTATAAAAGCACACTCAAAAAAGAACGACACAAAGCACATAAAAAAATGGAATAATTAAAACTATCAAACAAAAGGCACGGGAAGGTTTAGGGAAGGTGGTTCTCCAAACCTGAAAGAAATCAAAAATCAAATAAACAGCCCTGAATTACACCAGCTGGTCTCTATGTCCCTATACTTACAAATTAGAGGTTATTTCCTCTATTCTGACAATAGTAAAAAGATAGATATATAACGCTAGGGTAACCAAGAATGGTCAGACGGCAAATAGATACAAAATATAAGATGATAACGTGACCATTATCAGTATAAGAAATTATGGTAATAATGTATTTGTGAAAAATAACTGGTAATTGCAATCCTTAACGGTACTTGAAAATATAATAAAAAAAGTGTTTATCTGGCCTTATTTCCTGATGTTGTCTATCCTTGCCTGTCAAGGTACTGGGTATCCAAAAACACTGAGTAGGACTGCGGGCAGTCCGGTATCCCTATGCGGGGGCCCGAAATAATCTCGATCTGACCAACCGGTTACTGCGCCATGTGGCCCCAAAAAGGTGTAAGGTTTCCTCGATGGTCGGGCTCTGTAATAGGTGGTCGTTCAATGGCCTGATGTCTGTTGATTGGATTCTCTGCTGCCAGGTCGTAAAACACTCTATAAGAATATCAGAAAAATCAACCCAAGCGTGACTTGGCCAGCAAACCTACGTACCTCGGTCGAAAGGGTAAGGCGCGAAAACGTCCGCTCACCTAGAGATTTGGAGTTAGACTGTCTTGCCTTGTCCAAAACGATACCGGAGCTCTTTCAGTTAAGAATTTGTCCGAAATAAACCTACCAGTGGTGATCAACAATTTACGAATGTTACCTGTAGCGATCAAGAATTTGTGAACGCTACACATTCTTTACTAAATTTGATGGTATTTTTAATTAATTTATACTTTGTGATTTCTAATAGATAGACAAATAAAATAGGTATAAGTAATTTTTTTTTTTGTAAAGGGGGTGGTGATTCTGAAAAGGTTGGAAACCTCTGATTTAAGGATTCACCCTGAAAGAATATCGGCGGCGAAATTAAAAATTATGTTAAATACATTAATGTTACATACATTAATTAAAAAGGAAACTTCTGTTTAAAGAGATAATTGTATTATCATGAGCATTTCTTGAATTAATAGAAGTTCGTTAAATAATATTAGCGAATTGGTTATTCCTCATAATTGTACCTAGATATTTCTGTTCAAATATGTTAGTTTTTCTTTTGAATTGTGTCAAAGATTGATATCAATTTTCCATATATTATATTTTTCATATCTTAGAATTATTTATTTAAATTTAGAAAAGCATAATTTTAATTTTTCTGATAACATTTTTATTGTTTGTTTTTAAAATGAAAATAATATCCTAAATATAAAGAATCTGTTAAGGAAAATTTGAATTTTTTAAAATCCATAGTGAACATTTTACAAAATAACGAAATATATAAAAAGAAGAAACTGAGAAGCCACTGTTTGGAATGGATAGTAACATAGGAGTGAGGGTGTCAATTGAACCAAAAATATATTAATGATTTTTTTTTAATTGAATTTACCAAAAATTACTTTTCTTTAGATAACACAGTAGCTTGTTATTTGCGATAGCTAAATTAGTCAACAAATGATTGTAATTAAATATATATATATATATATATATATATATATATATATATATATATATATATATATATATATATATATATATATATATATATATATATATATATATTATTGTACAACCGCTTCAAGTGGTTCAACCGACCCCAGCCCAGGGGCAATACCACGTTTAGTTTTTCTAACGTTTTTTTACGGGGCATATAAAAAAATAAATTTTAATTTAATTAGAATATTTATAGGATACTAAAATTAGCAGACGAGAGAAAATTTGTAAAAACATCTATTATATATTGACTGTCATCAATTTGTTAGGTTATAACCTACGATTTATAATTTAATTGACCGCATCTGATTTTACTGCCGTAATTAATAAATAAAACATTATTAACAAACTATTTCGCTATAAATCAGTTAGGAATATGGAGACATTACAATGAATTGAAATTTGATGATTATATTTAAAAATTGAAGTATAATTAAACATTTTATCGAGAGATAAAAAAAAAGTTTACATACTCATAAACATAAACATTTGAATTTTTCAAAATTAAATCATCACAATGATTCCAAATTTTGGGCATATCAGGGGTTAACATATTAGAACATAATTCTAAGAAGACATTTAATTTTTTAATTCTTATCGATTTTTTAAGTCGACTGGTTCAATTGCCCCGTGGTTTAATTGACCCCTTCCCCACTATTAAAAATCAAAGCATTTTTAACAGACTAATGTAGTGATATCATGTTTATCACGGAAATAGGAAATATTAATAATAACCTTAATAATAATATAATTAATAATAGGAAATATTAATAATAAAATAAATCATTGTAATATATACGTTATTAAATAATGTATTAAAGGAAAAGCCAATGGTGGATTAACAATAATTGTTCGAAACAGCCTCAAGCACCACGAGGCTGAAAATGATAAAAAAACTCATTTACAAGCAACGAATGTCATACTAGAATATAAAACAGGTGATTATCCCATATCCGTTGTCTCTTGTCCACCCGAACATAATATTAAACAAGAGCAAGTTATACTCTAATATCCTTGGAACGAAATTCATAACAGCGGGAGGCGCTAGATTTATTACAACAAAGGCAAGAAATGTTTCAAACAATAAATGTAAATCATTTAAAGATGGTATTGTATTGGTGAATAAACTCACTGCCCGGCAGATATGGGCCCGAAATGGACCCGAAACAAAAAACAGAGGAACAGACTTAACTTCTTTTGAATGAGATTTTTATAAAATGTACACGAAACAATATTAATATATAATATACGAAACAATTAAAATACATAGAGGGTAAAAAAAATCTATAAAATCAACAATACAAGGCTAGCTGAGGTTTTTGGGACATATAATGGTGAAAAGAATATATGAAGCGAGATAATCAGATAAAAGAAAAAAAGAAAGACTACGTAAAACTAGGAAGGAGAAAATGAGGCAGGCGGCAGAAGTTAAAGGAATTGAATGGAGGAGTTTAATAGTTTAATAGGAAAAAGTTGTGTAAGAAAAACAACTCAGCTTCAGAACAATTTTAAATAGAAATTTCTACGTGATACAATAGAAAGTCCTACGAGAACAAAAAATCAAAATTTTTAAAATAGTATTTAAGAAACTCATATTGTCACCTAGAAAATCGTATATTTTATTTTTATAAGAAACTGTCGGTCCTTAAAAAAATCATAAAAAAAGCGTGTGTGCACTTATGTATGCACGTAATAAGTTATACTTCTTTGGCGTAATTAACAAAAAAGAAAAACTTCGTCCCCCTCTAAAAATACACTCTGATCTGTTTTCCCAAACGCGCCATAAGAAGTATAACTTCAAAAATCTGAAAATATAGAATATAGGAAAACTCAGGATCTATTCATAAAAAACGTAATAAAATATATAAGCGAATAAAACAAATATAAAAATTAACTTACATTTTTTCATAAAAATTTTAAATCATGTAAAGCTACTGAAAGCTAAAATAAACGTTTGAACGAATGTTTTTATTTTAAAATGTAATAAAATATTTTATTCGTATAATTTAACATTAAAAATCTTACGTTCCTGGAATGAAACGGTTCTGGTGTTTTTTGCTTTTATGAATAATTAAGCTAAAGCTTCTTTGGCTGAAGGCTTTCCTTCCCTTTGTGTATTTTTTAAGTATAAATTATTACTGCTTTTATATTACGAAGGCTTGGAAACTTATCCCAAAAGCAGATCAGCGGTAAAGCTAAAAATCAAATAAAAATACAAGAATATATTAAAGTAAAATGTTTTTATTTATATCAGAAATATTATTCAAAAAATTAAAGAAGGTTCATTATTTGTGATGATCTCTATACAAAAAAATGAATTAAATCTTATCACGTGAATATCGTTAATATAACATACGTTAATATAACATACTTATATTTTATTTCGGTAATATGCAATCAGTATAAAGAAATGTAATGTACAGATTTGTAATCAGTATAAAGATTTCATAAAAGCATAGTTTCATACACGTTATTACTTTTTATAATAGTTATACAAGTATATACTTGTAGATTTGCTAAATTCTATTTTTAGTTTATTTATTCAGTTCAAAATAATTTATTCGCTGAGCACTAACTTCATTGCACTATATTTTGCAAAATAGAATATTTATTATATTTCTTTATGTGCGTCAATGCGTTAAGTATAGCTTTCTCGCCCAACTGTCTATGTTGCCAGTTTTGTAATGTATATCAATGGCGGGTCGTGAGGGAGGGCGTTGGGGCGCCGTTCAACCAGGATTTATTACAGTAAACAATTTTTCAGAGCAAAACACCATATTTTATTTCCCTTCCGTTTCTTTCCTTTAACTTATTTTCCTGGTTCACCTCCTGTATTCAGTTGCAATAGCACGAAAACTAATAAGGAGGAAGGGAAAAGCAAAAAAAATCTTCAGTAGCACTATTTTATTCTACGCCCTCCGAAATTAAAAACCCACGAGCCGCCACTAGCGTATTTTAACATTCATGCATTTTGTATATCTGCATCTGTCTTTCTGCTGGCTTCTCTTGTTTTTTTAAATATTGTCATTAGCATTCAGCCAACTTGGGAAACAATTCATCTTAAGCTGGCGCTACATATTGGCTATACGATATGTGGAAAGGAAAGAAACGGAAGGGAAATAAACCTTCCGTTTCTTTCCTTTAACTTATTTTCCTGGTTCACCTCCTGTATTCAGTTGCAATAGCACGAAAACTAATAAGGAGGAAGGGAAAAGCAAAAAAAATCTTCAGTAGCACTATTTTCTTCTACGCCCTCCGACTTTAAAAACCCACGAGCCGCCACTAGCGTATATTAACATTCATGCATTTTGTATATCTGCATCTGTCTTTCTGCTGGCTTCTCTTGTTTTTTTAAATATTGTCATTAGCATTCAGCCAACTTGGGAAACAACTCATCTTAAGCTGGCGCTACATATTGGCTATACGATATGTGTGATGTGTGAATGATAAAGTTGGTGTTTGTAACGGCGCTGGCTGAGGTTGGCGTTTGCGTTGGCCAGTTGCCGATAGGTTGTCGGTTTCGTGTTTCACATCAAAGGAACTGGCGCATGCTGGTACATATGTCAAGTCCCCATCCCCACATTGACCACACGGTGTGCTATCTTTTCAACGCGCCGAAGCGGTTTAAGCGTTGTTTTATCAGTGTTTTTAATGATGTTGACGTTGGATTGACGTTGGATCAATTTCGTGTAATTTGATGATGTGGCAAGTGTGTAGATAATATGTAGATGCTTACTTGTAATGTGCAAAAGGACGGCTAACGTTGGATCAAACATTGGCATGGCCATGAGGGCCAATATGTGGCGCTGGCTTTAGAATGTTTGCCGTAGGACGAGGTTTTGAACCTTTACTGGTTGCTTCTCTTAATTGCGTGGTTCTTCTGCTGTATATTCTTGGGCCATTTGAATGGACGAATACGGGAAGTTCTTGCTTATCTTTTGACTCGATGATAGTTTAATATTGCTATCTGTGTGTTAAATTCGACAATAGTCCGATAATTGTTAATGGTTAATTTATTGATGTTAAAGATATGGTGAACTTTTTGATTTGAATTGTTAGTGAATATGTTTAGACTATGCTCCAATGTTATTGTTAAGATTTGTATTTATATATTATAGTTATTTCAATGTTGTATATATCAGAAAATAAAGTAAAGACGGCAACCTCGTACCGGTGTCTGACGCGGTACGAAAGGAAGGGCAATTTAACCAAAAATAATAACGAAAACGAGAGTCGACGTTAAGAAGTCAGAGCTGTCGAGAACGTGGTCGAAGCAGCAGCGTTTCGGCTTTGATCTTTTCTGCTACACTTCAATGGGGATTTCTACTACCTTGTGTTGTGCTATTGTCTACACGGTAAGTTGATCATTAATTTCTTACGTTTTTGACATTGCTTTTGATAATTGGCTGGCTTTTATTTAATTTACCCTGATTAGTTAAAAAAAAAATCTTTTTGTTTGCTGCCTCTTTACAATGAGCGACCCAGGGGGGTCGTCCCCCCTGATATACATATGGGCAAAAACATAGGTAATACTAATAACAAACCAGAAATTCCGAAGATTCTTTACTCTGACTCTGACCTTGGTCCCTTCGTCGTATATCTTGAATCTACTGATAAAGTAGGCTACAATTTAGGCAAGGTTAATAATATTAAGATTGCTAGAGACATTTTTAATTTAAAATTAAATAATGTTAAGAAAATAAGTAATAAAGGGCTTAATAGGATAGCAGTAGAGTTCATTAATGCCCAGGCAGCTAACGATATGGTTAAAAATAGATCTTTAATGGAAAAAGGATACAAAACCTTCATCCCCTTTAATTTTGTAACATGCAAGGGTATCTGTAGACAAATTGATATTGATTTAACAGAAGACGAACTTCTTAATGGCTCCTATGCTGGTTCATATGCAGGGCTTGAAATTAAAATTCTTTCAGTAAGACGACTAAACCGTAAAATAATAAATGAAAATGCTAAATCTATATCTTATGAACCTACGGGAACAGTCCTCTTCACGTTTAAAGGTGTTGTTCTTCCCAACTCAATAAATTTCTACCATCTCGAACGACCAGTTCAAATCTATATCCCCCCCGTCACACAGTGTTTTGCATGTTTACGTTTTGGACATACGAAAAACAGTTGTAAGGGAAAAAAAAGATGCTTCAATTGCGGAGGGGAGGATAAACATTCCGAAGATAATTCAAATATTTCCTGCGACACTCAATGCCTTTACTGTAAGGAAGACCATAGGTCTAACTCAAAAAAATGTCCAGAATATTTCAGGCAGAAAAATATTAAGGAACTAATGGCTTTTGAAAATTACACTTTCTACGATGCTAATGCAGCTTGTAAAAAAACGTACGTAACTAAGGGCGAATTTATATACAATCCAAATGACTTCCCAGTAAAGCTTGGTGAAACAAAAAATTCAAACTTTCAAAAGTCATCAACAACCCTCATAACTCCCTCGCAAAGAAGGACTCATTACACAAACAATAATACAACTAAACGCTCTTATTCTCAAACAATCGCAGTTAATAACAATAAGAAAAGGGTTATCCATAAGGGGTATGATAAAAAAGCACATGAGGAATGTTTATTCTCGCCTAACTCAAGACCTATTAGTCAGAGTGGCCCTTCCACATCAGTTTCTTCACATTATAACTTTCAGCAACCTTATATAGCCTCTGCAAAAAATAATAGATTGCCTAATAGTGCACTTCACAATTATAATAACATTAATTTAGAACATTGCATTGACTTTATATTGAATACCTCTGTAGATAACTTAAACACAATTAAGGATATCTTAACATCTCGTCAGGATTCAGGACCAGATATGGACCTGAATCAGGACAAAAAAAAAAATGAACAAAAACAACAGGTTAAAGCTTATTCAGTGGAACATTAGAAGCATCAAATCAAATAGAGATAACCTTATTACACTAACTCATAACGAAAATCCAGATATTATATGTTTAAATGAAACTTGGCTAAAACCAAACCAAAACTTTTTTCTAAAATCGTATAACATTGTCAGGCAGGATAGAGATGATGGATATGGTGGGGTAGCTACCTGTATCAGGAAGAATATTTTATTTAGTAAAATCAACAGTTTTTCATCCGAAAATGTACAATCTGTTACAGTTATAATAGGTGAAACATATATTATAAATATCTATAGCAACAATAATTCCTACGTTAGCAATAGCTTGTTAGGAAATTTAACCGAGAACATTCCTATAAGTAAATTAATTATTACAGGAGACCTTAACTCTCACCATCCAATATGGGATAAGGCTCCCATTAACAAGGGAGGTAAAACAATCTGTGATTTTGTAATGAATAACGACTTAGTAATCATGAACGATGGATCTGCAACTCTCTTTTAAAACCCTAATTGTAAGGTTAGTGCAGTGGACCTAACTATAACAAGTAGTCAACTGGCATCTGATTCGTCATGGGGGGTTATTCAGGATAGCGGAAATAGTAATCATTTTCCAACCTATATGGAGTATAATTTTAAAAATTCAGATACAAACAAAATATATATAAACTCTTACAAAATAAGAAATATCAATAAAGCTGACTGGCAATCTTTTAGTGACAAAATCATATTACAACTATCAAACAAAAATTTAAACATAAGCTATAAAGAACTAACACAAATTATAAACTCTGCAGCTGACGAAAGCATACCCCTTAAATCATGTGGGATAGTAGGTAAAGTAGGTTCGCCCTGGTGGGATAGTGAGTGTGACGTTTGGTTAAAAGAAAGGAAAAATATAATTAAAAACTTTAATACTTACCCTAATTTAGAAAATTTCATTCAAGCAAAAAAAATTATAGCATCCACAAAAAAAAGTTTCGGGAAAAAAAAAGAGGGAAATTTAAGAGCTTCTGCGAATCCCTCAATAGAGAATCCAACATTACATATATTTGGAATAAAATAAAAAAAAAATCAAACAACAAAACGAAACCTAATAATTATACAATTTCTGACAATATTAAACGCAAAATCCTAGGCAGAATGTCTAGCATAGATATAGACCCGACCTTTCAAATTTTACAAACAAACGAAACTAATATATTGCCCTTTTCTATGCACGAATTGAATAATGTCTTAAACAATAACAAAAAAAAATTCTTCTCCAGGTCTTGATGATTTGGCTTATATAATGTTTAGAAAATTGCCATTCAAAGCAAAACACATTTTTCTAAACATCCTCAACAATTGTATAAATGGAAATACCTTACCTGAAGAATGGAAAAAGTTTAATATAATAACATTACTGAAGCCGAATAGAAACCGGCCTCAGCGGAGAGCTACAGACCCATCGTTCTATCAGCCTGTGGTCTGAAAATTCTAGAGGGCATGATTAAAAACCGTTTAGACTGGACTCTGGAACGCAACCGTACTTTCAGTTTTCACCAAACCGGCTTTCGGAAAGGAAGAGGTATATATGATAACATTGCATTTTTAACCACCTTTATCCAAGACGCCTTCTTTAACTCGGAATCGGTCATTGCTGTTTTTTTGGACATTAAAGCAGCATATGATGGAGTAAATATTTATAAACTTTATGATAAATTACACAAACTACACATTCCCGTAGAAATTAATAATCTCATATTTCAAATTTTAAAAAATAGAATGATGGAGCGATATTGAGTCCGTTCTTAGCAAACAAAGGTCTTCCTCAGGGCTCCCCTTTAAGTACCATACTTTTTAATGTATACATTGCCGATCTCTTTAAACTTCAGTTGGGACAAACAAAAATAATCGGCTACGCTGATGATTTGGTAGTTTTCTGTAGCGGTATAAATATAAATAAAATGGCTACAATAATAAATCAGTCTTTGCGGAAAATTAATAACTTTTTACAGGAAAATGATTTATCCTTGGAGGCAAGTAAATCGGAAGCAATCTCGTTCACAAAAGGTAAAAGGATAAGTATACCTCCTCCCTTAAACATAAACAATACTAATATTGAATATAAAAATGAAGTAAAATACTTAGGGATCATACTCCAAAAAAACTTTAAATGGAATTCACACATCCAGAACATCTCAAATAAAGCTAAAAAATCTCTCAACATCTTAAGAACACTCAGTAGAGTATGGTGGGGGGCGGACCCCAGCATATTGTTGATAGCATTTCAGGCCTTGGTAAGATCTCATTTAGATTTTGGATCGATTTTTATAAAACCTACTAACAAAAAACTACTGAAATACAAGGATGTAATATTCTATCAAGGTCTTAGAACGTGTTTGGGTTGTATTAATTCTACTCCTAGAGCCGCATTGCTGGGCGAAGCTGCAATGATTCCGTTGGAGCAAAGAAGGAAAATACTGGCCAGCAAGTTCCTGGCAAAAATAGTTATCATAGAAAACCATCCTTTAATATTTCTGATTCGTAAAGTACGTCTTCAATTTCTTTATAGACCTCATTTAGTCAGGAATGAGCAGATTCCATACATAGCTATTGCTTTGGGGGATTTTCTACCACACTTCATTAAACTATATAAAAGCACTAATTTACCATGTTACGAATATGACTATAACTCACTGATTAATCCTATCAAAATAATTAAAATTAATTTAAAAAAGAAAAACGAAATAGGACTAAAGGAAACCTTTTTGTTAGAAACAGAAAAATTCAAAAGTTCCTTTACCTTTGTCTACACGGATGCCTCAAAAAAAGATTCAAAATCGGGATATGGTCTGAGCATTCCCGACATAGGCTTCAAATTTTCGTCAAGGTTGCCAGACTCTCTGTCTATTTGTAAAGCGGAAATAATTGCCATCCACGACGCAATAAAAATAATTATTGACAAACACATAAAAAAAACCATTATTTTCACTGACTCTGAGAGTGCAATCAAAAAGATCAATAAATGTTTGCTCAATGCTACGGCAGATTATTGGACCCTTAGAACTAAACGCCTTCTAATCTCAGCAAATAATAACGGTTTTGACGTCCGCTTAGCATGGATTCCAGGACACGCCGGTATTTCCGGTAATGAGGAGGCTGACTCCTTGGTTAACATAGGCAGAATCCTAAATATTCCCAAAAATATGTCAATAGACGTTCAAGATATTTTAAAGACCTGACTATTGGAAAGGGATATCAGTACTCTAAGGTACAATCTGTGTTTCCAAGTAAGCCATGGTTTTCGAAATTCGAATATAAAAACAGAAGACACATAACAACGATTATCAGAATGCGTACAGGCCATTGTTTGACTAAAGAACTCCTTTATAAATTCAAATTAATTAACGACCCCTATTGCGAATGTGGAGCAATAGAAGATCTAAATCATATTTTTCTAGCATGTCCTATTAATTACAATCCAGTTTTTGATATTTACCAATCAGCTATTAAACTAAATTTACCCTCCCCTATTTCAATTCATACAATCCTATCGAACATAAATCAAGAACTAATCAGGGTAATAATAGATTTCTTGAATGCTAACAAAATTAATCTTTAATGCTCAGCTTTGCTATACCTAACCTCCCTTCTGGTGTCTAAACGTGTATGTTTGTGACGTCTTTACCATATTCCTTTGTTGCAGTATAACTAATATATCCCAAGGCATAATAAATACTAAGCCGCTACAATATAAAAATGGAAAAACACACATTACTTTATTAACTCGACAATAAGGATATAGTCGGTGGCCTGGATATGGCCTAAGAGCCAGACAACCTCTAGGCTGCCAACAAACTGAGCTGGCAGTTGCCCCGCAGCAAAGCCAAAAGGTGCGCTTCAGGAGACCTCAAGCAAGAAGAAGAAGAAGACGTTAAGAAGTCGTTAAGTTAAGACAGCGATTCGGGATTGCCGACGAATAGTAATGGCAATTTGGTTTTATTGAAGCAGTCCATAAGTAAATATAAAATATATTAAAAGTACTCCCAATTGCAACAGTGATTCAGTCACAGTCGACTGAACACTAACAAACAGTTATAATTATTGCCTTTTCTAAATAATCAAATTTTGAAGGGTTCTTCTTCTTAAGCTATATATTACCAGATTTTGTTTTAATAATTAAATTTATCACTTATAGAACATTAACAAAAATAAACAAATAAATGCCTTGGATATATTGAGACATAAAAGAAATTTTTTTTTCAGGTGTTATAAAATGGCTTTTTTCCTCTTAAAAGATAGATATGCAGTGCAGATGTTTTGCTGGTTTCATAAAACTTAGAACCTGTAAATAAATTTGAAAAGCATTATTTGTTGAATGTTGCCTTTAACATGTAATGTTCCGCTAGATAGGAGAAGTTTTGTAATAATCAAATGTATCATCTATATCTAAAAAATAGATATCTAATATATATGTAAAAAAAACTTATGAAATAAATGTTTATATTAAATTATAGTAGAATGTTACTAATAAATTTTAACATTAAAATGTTAGAGTTTAAAATTAAATAGTTGGATGTATTTGCTGCCATTAAAAATAAGTAAGAACCTTTATGTTTTATAAATTATAATTTGCAACGGTGTTTACATAAGAATGACTTGTAAATTTACTATGAATAAAACTAAATTTTTTAATTTATTCAAGAAATAACATACAATGTTCCATTAAAATGAATTAATGGAAAAAAAATTGAAAATCAACGCAAAATCAACGCCAATGCAATACAAATAATTTTTTTTTGGCTGCAGGACTATATTAAAATTTTTGGAATTATAATTAGGAAATTTATTTTAATATCATAATAAATTTATATCCATATTGTCAATATAATAGTAGAATTTATTTTTCAAATGGGCATTTTAAAAAGATCTGTGTATAAAAGGATTTGGTTTTTTAAATAGTAGGATAATAAATTGAGGGAAACTTAAAATCTGTACTAATTTAAAATGTAGAGACATGGAGTTATGTTTGGAATACAATATAGTCCAAATCGTAGCTTTCGATTCTCCATATTTCAATGTTGCTTTTCAATAAAGTTACGACTCTATTTCGGATAGAATGGCTTTGAGTTCATGGCATACACTGCCAAATCATACTATCTTTGTGTGTGCTTCAATTTCACGAAACTATACAGAAAAGACCGATTGTTTCACCAATTCGGACGATTCCTTCTCTTCAAAATTAGTATCGAGAAATAATATGTTCTGAGTACATTAGATTTCTTGGACCTCAGATTTTTCGAGTCCCAAATATGGTAGTTTTGTTTATTGTATTTGTAATAAATAACACCTTATTTAGAAATATTTGCTTTAACACAGAGACCTTAAGATTTTTTTTTGGTTGTAAATTCCTCAGTCAATGTTGAACTGGGGAGTATGTTATTATAATTTCATTTATTGTCCTTTATGTAAGTTTCTGTGTATGAAATTTGATAAAAACAGTCTTTCATAGAGTTCTCCCATTTTTCAAATCCTTATCGTAAAACCTTTTATGCTGAAAGAAACCTGTATGTTAAGTGAAAAATTAAGTTTGCTATGAAACCGAGGCAGATATGAAAAAATGTCTAGATACACTTTTTGTAAAGAATAATATTCTGTGATGAAAAAGTTTACTTTTGAACAGAACCGTACTAATTATTTTTTAAATTAATTAGTATCAAAATCCTATAACACTGCCACTAGCTGCTTGTAGGCCTTAATATTATCTCAGATTATGGCAATCGGAAGGCTGATGATGTGTATTACATTTGGTTACAATACCTTTCTTTATTCGGAAGATATAAATTAAAAAAGAAAAAAAAATCTTTAACCCCCTATATCACGAACACGAAGGATTTCCGGATCCATGTTCCACATTAGACTTCAAAAAATCGACTATTTTTTTTTCTTAAAGGTATTGAAAATGTCGTTAGAAATGACGAAAAAAAATACTGTGAAAGTTAGAACTCTTAATATTAATATTAAGAGGTATCGCATCGCAAATTTCAATTTTCCATTTAAATAGCATAGGCTTTTTTTTAATTTTGGAATTTTATAGCTCTTCAGCGGAACATTACTGTGGAAAGATTATTACATATTTTGGTAGAAAATTAAACGTTCTTCAAAAAAGGTCTCTCATAAATTTTCGATAAATTTACTTTTTCAAAAGTAATTCAAGGCTAAAGTTGAATGCCTAATAAATTTTTACATATTATCAATTTTTCGACGAAACTATCAATTTTATCGAAAAATGTTATTGGACCTTTTTTGTAGAAAACAATGCATACATATTACTGGAATCAAAAAAGCTCGGCATGCTTGTGATTCTTGGAATTAGAACAACAGTGCAGCGCATAAAATCGCGGTAGAAGGGAACGTCCTTGAAGGGATATTTAATCAGTACGGATAGTAGTATCTGAAGGATGCTTGTGTTATGTAAACATTCGTTTCCACTAATTTTTTGTTATGCCACTCTCTCATATATCGGATAAATGTTTGTGGATTTCCCTCATAATCATTCCATTGTTTGTGCTAGGCTTTTAGGAGATCCTCTTTTGCTTGAGTTTTTAATTACTTTCCCCTTTTGAATATTGAAATCCTTTCGGCGATTCTTGTTGGTGGCAGACCACCAACTGCTAGGATGGCGATTGTGGGAACGGTTCTATATGCACTTGTAATAATTGTATTGCGCATTTTTCTGTTTACTCTCTTTAGCATCGCTTCGTAGTGCTTATGCTTTAAGACCAGTGCCCAAATGGGCGCCCCATACAAAATGGTTGATATTGTGTGCTCCACCAATATACGCCTCTTCCAGGCACTGGCACCTCCTGTTTTTGGGATTATTTTATTTAGAGTCATTAATGCTTTTTTTTTGGTTTTTCGCATATTATCTTTGACGTGAGTCAGTTCTTTTTGCTGTCGTTTTAATGCCCATTTGATCCATCTCCACGGCTATTTTGTTGGCAATATATATATACGAACGATTTTTTCATTATATCCTATTAATTCACGAATCAATTGTAATATAGATGAAGACGAACGCAATAATCAATATATATATATAATGTATAAAGCGAGATATAGATACAGAAACAGATTTTACTTTTTTACCTAAACATTATTAAAAAGTGACTTGAGGAAACTTCAATAATCTTTTAAGTAAAGTGCCCAAACTTTTGATGATGTTAACATAGCAAACAAAGCGTGCGTCGTAAGCATGCCTTTCTCTTGGCATTGAATTTATGTATGAGAATATTGCCATACTTAAAAAGTTTTCGAGGATGGTTGAGAGTGCTGTTTAATATTAATAGAATAGCTTTCTTTCCATCCTAATATCAACTTTTTAGGTAGTAAGTTATCTTAACATATCAGAGGCTTAACATATCATCTCACAATGTTGACTTAAGGTAAATCGATTATAGATCGGAGATACATGGTTATCGATTCATTTTAGGTACAGAATAACTAGACATAACTTTCAAAATCAAATGAAATATTAATCAGAAAAGATAGAATGTTTCTTCGATGGATGTGAATTACGGATTGTAATTTAGCGTCTAAAACTTCAAGTCGGTTCAAGAACATTAACGGAGATTCGTTGGGTAGTTGTTTTAATCGTTACAAATCTTGAAATAACGTGGACATATCTCGGGTGTATCCAAAATGAGTGTTTGATTTCTTGGTAAGCTTGGCTTAGGCTTGGCGAGCTTTTGATTTCTTGGTAAGATGTTGGATTTCCTGAATTGACAATTTGTGCTGTTTTGCCACGTAATTTATTTTTTATATGGATGGTTAATAATATTTTTTGATTGCCCATTGCCATACTATTAGCACAATCACAAGCGCTTAGGAATGTATGTAAAAAAAAATGTTCACTGTCAAATTCAGGGACTATTGAAAACATTTCAGATAGCTTGTAAGGTTCAATTTTACTTCGACTCATTTTGATTGATACTTTCTTGTTTTGATTGATCAATTAATTAAATTGATAGTTAGTAAGAGTTAGTATTTATGAAAGTTGTTGAGAATTGATTGACTAATAATAGTTATTATTTATGAAATATGAAATATTTTCCGATCGCT
This sequence comes from Cosmopolites sordidus, assembly GCA_031761425.1. Lineage (NCBI taxonomy): Eukaryota > Metazoa > Arthropoda > Insecta > Coleoptera > Curculionidae > Cosmopolites > Cosmopolites sordidus. The sequence goes on along the minus strand of JARFXV010000630.1, from coordinate 562,323 downwards.
TATTCCAATACAGTAATATCACAAACAAGCAAAAAGAGGAAATATAAAAGCGAGATGATTAATTGTTGTACTTACAGGAGTTTTTCAAAAACCATCTTTCTCATGTTCTCAATCAACCTTGACTACCAGCGGTTTCATCAGGTGTTCCTTTCGTAGTTTGATGATGAGTGAGGACGCCGTAGATTTCTGGTTCTCTTGTCTTCTTTCTTCCTTTGGTTAGATTGGACAAACGATTGGAATCCACCGTTGTAGTTAGACTTCTCTTGTTCTATCAACGTTCCAGCTGATCCTACCGACTCCACCAATTTTGTTAAATGATTTTCACTTAACTTTACTTTTTAAAAAACTTTTATTTTTAAGTTTACACTTTGTTACTTTTTATATTCAAATTGGAATATAATATTATAAAAGATTACTGATATATTTTTTTGGTAAATTTGTGACCGGTGAATTTGCCTACGATTTTCTGATGGTTTTTTTCTCTACCGATTTGTGCGTTAAAGTCGCCCAGTAAAATTTTGACGTGATCTTTTAGGACCTTTGCCATTACCTTCTCTAGTGTTGCCTAGAATTTCTCTGTAGATTTGGACTTTTTCTTGCTGTCCCCGTTTGTGGGGACATGCACGTTGATCATGGTGCATTTTTTATTGGCGCACTGTATGCGCATTGATACTAATCTATTGTTTAGGGGGGTGATTTCCTTAATAGAGTTAACTATACCATTGTGTACCATAAAGGCCATGCCCAGAAGTGGAGCGCCCCTGGCGACTCGTTTGTCTGTCCTGTTTTTGAATATGCAATAGTTCCCGTAGTCCACCTTGTCCTCATCCGTGTTGCGTTTTTCTTGTAGGGCAAGCACAAGTATCTTTTGCCTATAAAGTTCTGAAGTTAGGTTGTAAAGTTTTCCTGGTTGGATCAGTATGTTGATGTTGAAGGTACCAATATGTGTAGGTGTTTTGTGTGGAAATTTGCCGGAAAGCTCCGACTTTTTTTTGAAATTGTGAAAGTCCAGGTTCCCCAGAATCCGAGCACTCGGTTGCCGCCTATCGACGGGTGGATTGGTTACCACCTGGGGTATCATTGTTATTACTTGCACGAGTCATGGTTGCTTATAAGCTTATAGCTCCAGTGTTTCCACTGGGAGTTTAGAACTAGGGATTGTTAGTTCCTGGAGCGTGGTGTATAGCCGCACTCTCTGGGTGAAAACACGCCGACTAGATTGCCGGTTGTTGCCACTGCAGACGCGACCTGGGTTTTTTTTTCTGCCAGAGCCCTGTTAGCCGTCTGTTCCCGAAATAAACGTTGGGGTTCAGCCGTTGTCCGCCTCTTACCACGTGGACGAAGGGTTGGAGCTTTAGGAAGCTGTATATATATGTATATATACAGCTTCCTAAAGCTGTATATATACATATAAAATAATATATTTATATATATATATATATATGTATATGTATATATATATATATATATATATATATATATATATATATATATATATATATATATATATATATATATATATATATATATATATATATATATATATATATATATATATATATATATATATATATATATATATATATATATATATATATATATATATATATATATATATATATATATATATATATATATATATATATATATATATATATATATATATATATATATATATATATATATATATATATATATATATATATATATATATATATATATATATATATATATATATATATATATATATAATGATTGCGAACGATTTGTTTATTATATCTTATTAACTCACTAATCAATTGTAATATAGATGAAGGCCAACGCAATAATCAATATAACTAATGCATTAAGCGAGATATAGATACAGAAATAGATTTATTTACTTTTTTGTCTAAATATTAATAAAATGTGACTTAAGGAAGTCCAATAATCTTTTAAGAAAAGTGTCTAAACTTTTAATGGCAAACAAAGCGTGTGCCGAAAACAAGGCTTTCTCTTGGCATTGATTTTATGTATGAGAATATTGTCATACTTAAAAAGTTTTCGAGGGGTTGAGTGTGCTGTTTAATATTAATAGAATAGCTTTCTATCATAACATGAACTTTTTAGGTAATAAGTTTTCTTAACATATCAGAAGCTTAACATATCATCTCACAATGTTGACTTAAGGTAAATCGATTATAGATCGGAGATACATGATTATCGATTCTTTTGAGGTGCAGAATAATTAGAACTTTCAAAATCAAATGAAATATTAATCAGAAAAGGTAGAATGTTTCCTCGATTGATGTATGTACCATAAATTACATGCCTTCTAGTTATTTTAAAATGCCATCTTTCAGCTTCTAAAGTAATAATATTCGAGCCTATCTGGAATATAATCTGAAAAATTAGTTATAGATGTCGATGTCTTTCGAAAAAATAGCGTTTAAGGCACTGCCTTTTATTCGCAATTGAACTGAAAATATAGCTGCGAAAGTTCAGCATATGATTTGGGCGGCTGTGAGAGAATGCTGTTTCGTTCAAAGCTTATAAGATGTGGCTCCAGCAATTTCGCAATTCTGAAAATTTTAACTTGAATGATGTAAAATATCAGAGACAGCCAAAAAAGTGGAGGTTGGAAAAATTTTTGTCCTATATTGCTAGAGGTCGGATAGGAACTCGGAATATCACAAGCTATTTTTAAACGTTTACACAAGCTAGGAAAAATTCAAAAGGAGATTTGTTGGGCCCCCTTTGAGTTCACAGTTGAGACTAAGAGTAGAAGCTTTTATTGTGTAGCATCATTGCTCTTTGGATTTAAGAAAAAGAACTTCTTGCATAAGACCAGTGGTGCAAGGTGAATATTATACTATAATACAAAGAAGTGAAAATCGTTGGTTAATCCTGGCTAATCGTTGGCTAATCAGCCAGTACCGCAAAATCAAATCACCTCAAAAAAGGGTTGCTGTGTATATAGTGATGTTCTGGAGTAAAAAAATGTCTTATATTGGCAAGAGAAGAAGGCAAGTCAGTTTGCTTTAAGACAATGCACGGTTATATAGAGCAAAAATGCCCCTGAAAACGATCACCGGGTTGGGCTGAGAAATTTATCGCACCCGGTATATTTATCAGGCTTGGCTCCTGCGGATTTTTATTTGTTCCTACCCCTGCAACATCATTTCGTTGTTAGTCGTTTAGTATCTCTTGAGGAAGTCGAAAAAAGTCACAATGATTGTATTACATCAAAACCACCAATTTCTTTAATCTGCGAATGGATACTTCACTGTGTCTTGAAAGTGAGGAAGATTACTTCGAAATTTAAGTTTGTATTATTTTTTTCACAAATTAATGTTAAATATTTTCAAAAAACTCCAATAATTAAATTGAGGACCTAATAGTTGTTTCGTGTCTGCTGTTTTTGATAAATTTCTTTTTCCTTGTTAGCATAACTAATCATAAAGAGCTGATTTAGACTATATGTTATGTTTTTTGAAGTGCATTGCTTGATACTTTCCAATTTTTTGTAATCGAATATATTTAATTTAAAATGATTTGAAGAATTAAGTAAATTTAATAAAAAAATTAGGCAAAGAAAAATAATGGCAACGAATATTCGAGGGTTTTTACATGGTACATGAAAAGTAAAACTGGGTACACCAAAAAATTGGAATTTGACGTATCATCGATAACTGAAACAAATAAAAAGGAAAAGGGCATGGCAATGATGAATAATGGAAATATTCTAATATATAGTGGAGTAAAAGAAGAGGAGAGTGCAGCTACTGGTATTGGATGCACAATACACAAAAATCTAGAAAATCTAAAAACAAATATATAACTGGAGTGCAAGATGTAAGAGAATACTATCAATAGAGTTTAAAAACAATAGGAAGTAATACAGAACAATAATAGTTACGATCCAAATGAAAATGACTAAGAGGCCAATAAAGATATGTTTTGGAAAGAAATAACAACTGCAACAGAAAAGGCGAAATACATGAAATGTATGACAGAATAATCGGACAATGCGGATAGAATTTTGTATGTCGAATGGACTGATAATAACAAATACGTTTTTTAAACATAAATACATCCATAAGTATACGAATGAAATGAAAAACAGAGGTAAGAAATCAATAACCGACTATGTCCTGGTAGAAAAAGAAAATAAAAAAACAGTAATGGATATGAAAGTACATAGAGAACCAGAAATAGGCAGTGAGTACTATGTAGTTGTCACTAAACTAAGAAAGAAGAGACATACGGAAAAAGACAAAATAAACAGACAATGAACCAAAAAACTGAAAATATCCGGACATATTGTAATAAAGTATGCCCTGAGAAGAAGAACACTAAGACATTTGAAGAAAAATTAAATCAGAAATTAATAATAACCGAACAAGAAATGGAGAATAGAAATACAGAATAGTTATGGAAGTATTTTAAGGACAAATTAATAGAGGTAGCTAAACAAATTTGTGGAGTAAATAAACCGAAAAACGGGAAGAAGCAAACAGTATAGTAGACAGAGGAAATAAATACAAAGAGTGAAAAACAAAAAGAATAGATGAAAGTATTATCTAACAAACAGTACAACGTAAAAGTACGAAACATACAAAAAAGAAAGGAAGAAACTCAAAGATATAGTAATGGCAGCAAAGAGAAATGCATGGACAAAATTTCGGGAAAAGATGGATATTGGCAATAGAGGAAACCAGAAGCTGTTTTATTAAATTAATTTAATTATTAAATTAAATTTAATTTATATATATATATATATATATATATATATATATATATATATATATATATATATATATATATATTAATTATATATATATATATATATATATATATATATATATATATATATATATATATATATATATATATATATATATATATATATATATATATATATATATATATATATATATAGAAATCTTTCACCCTTTCGCCAGGTGATGCCACTGCTCGTCTCTGCCCAACTGCCACCATGCGCCACCACGTCTCTCGGGACCGGTTTCTAGCCTTCAGCCGTCATCAGCCGAAGTCCAGATAAACACAAGCAAAGCAGTTTGAAGAGACGATCGGGGCCAGGCCATGTCAACTGGCCATTTTGATGGCGGGTTGTAATAGTCTACAACTCACGCCATCATACGACGAATGCTCGTAGCAGTCAGGACTCTCCGTAACATTCTGCCTGCATTCGGGTATACCAGATATGGCCACAAGTCCCGTTACGCTATCTTGTTGGATAACTAGACAATATTTAAAAAACAGAATAAGTGAACATAAAAAAAGCCTTAGAAACCTAGAACTAAACGTAACTGCACTTTCAAAACATGCCATTGATAATGACCACAACTTTAAGTTTAACAATATAAACATTTTAGATTTTGAAAAACAATATAAAAAAAGAAATATAAAAGAAATGATTTATATAAAAAAAACATACATACCCTTAATTTCAGAAATGATACTGATAATTTAAGTTGTATATATAGTGACATCATTAAATAATACATTTTCATATATTTTTTTGCATCTAATACCATTACATGTGAAAATTCCAAAATTGTTAGGTTATATTAAAAAAACAAAAAATAAAGGTAGAAAATGTGTTAAATATATCAGTCAAGAATGTGTCAATTGAAAATTGGAAAAAAAATGTAAAAGTGTTAAGGTAAAGTGTTAGGGTTAGAGGCGCATCAGCAACTAGGCTATTTAGTATCTGGACCTACAGCTTAACGTGGGTTCCGAACCACTGTCATCAGCTTCTGACAAACCCAGGCCAGCACCCACCTCGGGCTATAAACCCTTGGTTATGTGCCTACCCATAAGTCTATCAGGAAACCTACCGACTGGCGAGTGACCAACGTAGAACACGTCTCAGAAGGCATCCGGCCTTACCCAGCCTTTAACTGGTGTGACTGAGGGGTAATTTGTAGTCGGATTTTACACTCTTGCCTAGAAACAATCACAAACATTTAGAAAGTAAACAGACAGAAGAAAGAAAGAAAAACAACCATCCGAGCGCTGGAATCGAACCAACTACCGCTCCAGTGCGGTTTCGACACAGCAGCGGCAGGCTGCTGCTCTTACGGTCCGCACCAACGCGACCGGCGAAAAAAAAAATGTCATATCTAATTTAAAAAAGTTTCGGAAATTAATTGTTCAATTAGATATAGTGGTAGGTTTTTAAATATAAATTTGTATTTTTTATAAAAATGATGTATATAGTAGAGTTGTTCTAAGGATGGCTCGCAAACAAACTGAAACGTAAACAAAACAATAAAAAAAATATTTAATAATATAATAATAATTATTATTATTATTTTATTTTTTGAAATTTTCGGTCAATTATTAAATTATTATATTTTTATTGTTTTGTTTACGTTTCAGTATATTTACAAACCATCCTCAGAACAACTGTACAATATACACAACAAGATATATGGAAATGTTATCAAAAAAAAAAAACTGGAAACATTCCTATGGCTCTAGAATTAACTAACTTAAGTTAAAAACTTAACTACGAATTTGTTTATTAATTTGTAGATTGAATTCAATATCACTGAATTATTTCTGATTTCTGATTTTAATTGTTAATTTTTCTTTTAATCTCTTGGTCCGGAAACTCCATTTCCCAACAGAAAAGGAATTGACAGTGTTTGATAATATATAATATATTGCCTCCTTTTCTGTAATTAAATGACATAAAAGTAAAGTAGGGTTGAAGAAGAGAAAAAAGGTAAGCGATCAGCTTTTGTTAAAAAGTACGTTGTCACAAATACAACAAATTAATAAATATCTTAAAGTCCTCAATTTTTTATTTTAATATTAATTATAGAATAATTTGATTATTATATGTGTTTTTAGTTGTTTTTTTGCATTTTTTGATTAATAAATAGTTATTGTTAAACATGATTTTATTATTATTCTCTTCTAGAGTTAGTTGGCGGTTATTGGTATATCACATCAAAGCTTACTAGAAAAATTGCTTTAAAAAGTACATCAAGGATATGTTAGTACCTGATAGTATTGATACATATCGAAAGCTGTTATATGGATGAAAAATAATACATGCAGATCGTGAGGTTGACATCCCTTGTAATCTGGCATCTCGGAGGTTGAAATGCAGGGTTGCTTGTTGCGGCTACTACTTGGGCGGCCCTTCAAGGAGAGATCAAACTGCATTTTAACAGGTATAGTCCGACTAGGAATTGCCCTTTAGTCATGCCAGTTCGAGGCTGATTAAGACTGGATGCTCTTCTGAGAGGCATTTTACATTGGTCACTTGCCAGTCGGTTAGCTTCTTTAGAGACTTAAGGTTTAAGTACAAAACCAAGGGTTGCTAGCCAAAAGGGAGTGCTGATCGGGGTTAATCCGTAGCTGATGACGGTGGACTAATCCCAAAAAAATCAACAATGATTTTGATAAATGCGCATATATATTTTAAGTACATTAACATAATAATCACAATTCTTTTAAAACAAAACATCAGCAAATATATTTAAAAATAACATCACAGATGTTATTTAACAAATTTTAAACTATAAGAATAATAAACATTTTTAAATAAATAAATTAAAAGTTTACCTTCGATAAAGGTTATTGCATTAATCCTCTTCGGTTCTAAGTTGACAATCACATTTTTCACATATTGAAATCATATGTGTTTTGCACATTGGTACTTGGCACTCAGAGCAGAAACTCTTCGTCTTTATATAAGGATTTCTTGGACATACAGAGCAGCGTACTGCTTTATCGGGTTATTCTTTTCTTGTGAGTGGAAGACATGGCAAGGATAAATAATTGGCAGTATTTTTGCGTAAATCTTTAGATAAATATCTATCGAAGGCTCGCTTTTTTATCTCATCTCTAACTAGAGAAAATCCCTAATTCTTTTAAACATTTTCGACGATTCATTTTATTATCAATATTATTGAAATGATAAATAACAAAGCCGTTCAAGTAAGCAATATCAACTAGGTAAAAAAATATGTTTAGTGGATATCTTCGAGTTAGTCTGGAACATGAAAATGTACCAATCATTTGGTCTACAGTATCAACAGCTCCTTTTGTTGAGTTATAAAACATAACCATTTCAGGTTTATTCGTTGTACTATCGATATCGTCACTTGTATGCGTACTTGAAACTACTAGAACGTTTTTTTTCTTTACCTTCTTTGGTACATATGACACAAGTGTCATGTTTTCTTTAAATCCAAATTGACTAGAGCCGATTTGTCGATTAGTAATGTTTACAAAAGATAGCGGCAATTCTCTTTTATTCGAAGATCTTCTACCAATGTAGTGCTAGTCTACCTTCTACTGTTCTCACTAAACGATATACAACATCTCTACCAGAATCTGACTGTAAGTATGGTCCTTCAGGCTGTGTTCCTGCATAAATTTTCATTGTTGAGGTATACCAGGTTCGAGAATCCATCATGGAAAAGATTTTTAAGTCGAAAAGTCTTTAAGTCTTTACTGTCGAAAGGAACATCGTTCTCGAAATGGTACTAATTGCTCATCAATAGTAACATATTCACCAACGGAATAATACTTTTCACAATTATTAATAAATATTTCGAAAATATCACGAATTGGTGCTAATTTATCTAATTCTTTTCTTGATGCTCGATTTCTGTAGTCATCAAATCATAAGCAGCGTAGCAGAAGTTGAAATCTTCTCGTATTCATTATCATTCTAAAAACTTCTATACCCAGTCCATTAGATGGTTGGACTTTGCAATTCCACTAAGTATAAGTACTCCAATTAATATTTGTATTTCCTCCAATGTTGTATGTTTACATTCTCTATCACGTTGAAAACCATCACTAATTTTATCAATATACAGGTTTGTACAAAATTTGATTTGTTTTAGAGTTATATCATCTATAAAGAGTAGCATAGACTCTACTTCAGTTTTAATGTTTTTAGCATCTCCTCTTGGCCCTGGCAAATGAAGTACTATATTTCTTCTTCAAGTACGAGAATTTTGAACAGGACGAGTCTTTTCCCACTTTGTGATTCTGTCTTTTCCTAAATAATAATGGCTACCTCGTCGTTTGGATTTGTCATTATTAGTGAGGTTCTTCTGTTTTTCTTCATTATCTACACCGTCTTGTTCAGACGCTGAATCATGATCAGAGTGTCGTCTTCACCATTGTCCGACTCTTCCCATTTGACTTCATCAGACTGATCATCAATGAGGAGTTGACGAAGACCTTCAAAATCTAACATTTGTCTAGTCTACCAATAAAATATAAAAATCTAAAATAAAATAAATTTTATAACGAAAAATAAGAACTTTGTATTTGTTTACTTATATAAATTAGGTTATGTTAAGATTAATTTAGGTTAATAATATTTTTTAATGTTAAGTTAGGCTAGTTATCACTTTGTTTATAATTTTTAAGTAATAAATAACATAATTATAAATTAAATAAAAAAAGAAATTTAACATACCATTTTTAATTATATATCAAAATTTGCACGTAAAACGTCGCGTGGAGTGTATGCGACACCCCAGCCTACTTTGACCGCGAATAGCTCGGACGAAAATGACGATGTGCATGCGCACCTCCGTGGGATACGTTTTCTGAACTTTCATTTGAAGGTATTGAAAAGAGCAGCACTGAAATTTTTTTTTTCGATATCTAATTATTAAAAAAAAACTGACTGGGGTGATAAAACACCCCACGCGACTGTCGGAGGGTTAATATGATTTAGCTAATAATGCGAACTGGCAATTTTTTGTTTACGGGAAAGGTTTTTTGAGATAGTATATTCAAATATTTTTGGCAATATCTATTTAAAATGAGAATATTAACTTTGTGTGACTTAAGGTTTTTCTGTATATTTAGTGTGATAATGAACAATTATTTTGTTTGTTGGTGAAATTAATATTTTAATTTCCAATAGAACTAAATGTGTATACTGATACGAGGGTTGCTATTTATGTAACCGGAAATGGCAACAACGGTTTTGCTAAGCGCCATCTGACATACACAACGTAAAGTTTAACATTGTTGACTGTATACGTACTCAGAACGTTTTGGCATGCGGATACTATTTGTGTTGTTTAGTCACTTGAACATTTCATCTCTGTCAAAGAATGGAATTAATTCGTGAGCATTTTTGAACGATGATTTTCTACGAGTTTCGACGTGGATTATCTCAACAACAGTGCATCGATCAACTCACTTCAACTTTTGGCGATGAAGCATCATCTAAAACCACTGTATATCACTGATTTAGTAAATTCAATCGTCAACGAATTTAAAGAAGGCCGTCTAGAATCGGTTGTTGTGTCAGAAAACATTGATATTGCGTGCGAACTAATAAAGCAAGCTCGTCATGTGACATACCGTGAGATTGAGGCATCCCTGTGCATTAGTATGATAAGCATACACAAGATTTTACAAGTATATTTAGCCATGAAAAATATTTGGGCGCGTTGTATTCCGCATAATTTTACAATCGCTCAAAAAAAGGCTTGTGTCGATTGGTGCTCAAAAAATGTAATCGTAGTGCATCAAACACCGTGTATAACATTTACACAAATGACTTGAAGAATAAATTACTTGGTCAACGATTTTCGACGCGGTTGATGCGTTCAAAATGCAGGCTCAATCGAAATGGAAAAAGTCCTATGAAAATTCACGAATGCAAAAGTTCAAACGCATGCAAAAGTATATCGATCATCGCGGAGAATATTTTGAAAAATAATAAAACCATTTCTAATGATAAATATTTGTTTTTATTTAATATTCCCGATACATAAATAGCAACCCTCGCAGTATTTACGTTCTGATATTTTAAGTTTCCCAATGGAGTTGAGTTGATCCACTTGCTGATGATAGAGACGAGACCAATAATGCGGATTTAAATTCGGAAATATTATATATATCACAAATACGCTTAATAGTAATTGATTTAAACAAGATTGTCTATACTGTTTATAGTATATAATATAGTTTATACTGTTTTATAGTGGCTGTAATGTTAATTTTGTTTCACGAGATTACTTATAAATCTTTTACAAGCCTCAAGGCCTACACATTGTAATTACAAAAGGAACAAAACAATACAGAACCTGGCCCATCTACCAGTTCAACTGCAGCACAGACTCCCAGTAAAAGTTTCACAAAAAAAAGGAGAAAACCTGCATTAAGTCGGAATCTCACCCTAGAACAGTCTTAACTGAAGGATAATTGATTTTGTCCGGTTGCATTAGTGCCTGATTGATAAAGGTTACTAGATAAGAAACAGTTTTCTGTTCTATAAATAAATTTCCATAAAAGTGAAAATTAGTATACAGGACAGTAAACCTTTCTATACTAACTTTTTCTTCGGAAATCTGGGTATTAAAAAGCAATTTGATGAGCACAATATGTAATATGGTACGCAGTACTAAAATTAGAGAAGAATTAAGAGTTGAAGTCGTAATAGACAACATAGAATTAAGCTAACTATGATGGTATGGGTAACTATGATTGGGAAAATACTCTTACACAGAGGAATTACAATTACGGAAGCAAAAGTATTGGCAAAAGACCCCAGAAAATTTTTAAAATATGTTGTTCGATTTCGTTTATATGAAAATATGCTTCATCGCTAAACACAAAAATACTGTTTATATCATTTTGAAAGTAATACGCTATTTCATATTATTTCACGTCATTTGTATTAATAGTAACATAATATCTATATGTATGTATATATATATATATATATATATATATATATATATATATATATATATATATATATATATATATCATCATCAGCATCATCAGACCGTATCGATCCACTGCAGGATGAAGGCCTCTTCAGCATGCTTCCAACCTTCACGGTTCTGGGCTTTCCTCTGCCACTCGGGTCCAATATACTTAACGATGTCATCAATCCATCGTGCTTCGGTTTTCTTCGCGGACGTTTGCGATCAAGCGGTATCCACTCCAGGATTGCCTTGGTCTATCTGTCGTCCCACCGCCTCGCTATATGGCCTGCCCATCTCCATTTCAATTGTTTTACTCTTCCAATGATGTCACAGACTTTTGTTTGTTCCCTGATCCACGCGCAGGACTTTCTGTCTCATCTTGTAATGCCAAGCATACATCTTTCCATTCCCCTCTGTGCCACCCGAAGTTTTTGAATTGATTGCGATGTGAGTGTCCAGGTTTCACTTCCGTATGTCATAACGGGTAGAACGCACTGATCGAATACTTTTCTTTTCAGGCAAAGTGGGAGTCTGCTCTTAAACACTATGTTGAGCCTACCAAATGCCTGCCAGCCACATTTAACACGCCGTTCCACCTCCCGGGCGGTATTCCCCTCCATTGAAATCCTCTGCCCAAGATATATAAAGCTGTCCACAATCTCCAAATCCCTTCCTAAAAATGAAATTCTTCTGCCCTGAGCGAAGTTATTAAACATAACCTGACTCTTTTTCAGGTTTATTTTCAATCCAAATGGTTCGCCAGCCCTTTGCAGTTCTTGTATGCGTCTTTGCAGCTCCTCTGGGTCTTGTGAAATGAGAATAATATCAACTGCAAATCTAAGATGGTTTAAGTTTGCACCATTGATCTTTACACCATCCTGTTCCCAATCCAGTTTACGGAATACTTCTTCAAGGCCAGCCGAGAAAAGAATAGGCGATATTGCGTCACCCTGCCGTACACCTCGTTCTATATTAATTCCCACTTCAAGATCATCAAGGTGAATTGTGGCTGTTGCTCCATCATATATCGATTCTAATAGGTTTACATAGGCTCTCTCTACACCTTGGCTAAGCAGTGCATCCATTATCGCATGCTTTGAGATGGAATCAAATGCTTTTTCGTAGTCGATAAAAGCCAAGCACATTGGTATGGTGTATTCGTTGTGCCTTTCTATGACCTGCTGTACAACCTGGATGTGATCCATTGTACTGAATCCACTTCTGAATCCTGCTTGTTCTCTTGGTTGTGCGTCATTCAGTTTTTTTAATATTCTTTTAGAAATTATCTTAGTGAAAACTTTGTACATCACTGATAGGAGGCTTATTGGACGGTAGTTCTTTAAATCTTCCTGTGCTCCTCTTTTATGTAAAAGGATCACTTCTGCATTTTTCCATAAGTCAGGTACTTTTTGTTCTTTGAGGCATTTTGAGTATAATTTTGCCAGTGTTTTATGTAACGTCCGACCACCAGCTTTTAACATTTCGACAGTTACACTATCTTTTCCTGGAGCCTTGCCGTTCTTCATCAATTCTATAGCATTTGTTACTTCCTCCACAAGGATATCTGGCATTATATATTGTTCTTCTGTGGATATTGCTGTCCCTGACTGGCTCTGATCTTCATATAACTGGGAATAAAACCTTCTGACAATCTCTAACATTTGGGTACGCGCCCTGCACACTGTGCCATCCTCACGCTTTAAAGCATATATTTGCGTACTTTTGTTTCTGAGCTTCTGTTTAGCTTTGTTAATTCCTTTGTTTTCTTCCAGGGTTTTTTGCACTAGCTGCATATTGAATCGGCGCGTGTCCTCTCTGATACGTTTTCTTATAGTTTTGCAGAGCTCAGTGTACTCGACCCTGCCAAAAGGACTACCTGCATTTCTCATTACTCGCCGTTTCTTCATTAAATCAATGGTCTCACTGGAGATTTTTGTTTGTTTGAGACATTTTTCTTCTGGTGCTATTGAAGCAGTCGTTTGAAGTACATTGTTGGCGATTTCTTCATATTGAACTGATATTTCCACCTCCTCTGGATCTTGTAATGCAGCAAACCGGTTTGACAAAGCAATCTCAAAATCGCTTCCTCTGTCCAGCAGTTTTCCAGAATCCACCTTGCCCTTCTTTGATCTTACCATTCTTTCGCGCTCTTTTCGACAGTCAATCTGAACCCTTGCTCGTACCATTCGGTGGTCACTTCCAACATTAAAATTGTTAAGGACAGTACAATTGGTAAATATTGTTTAATCGTTGGTCATGATGTAGTCAATTTCGCTTGTGAGCCCAGATGGACTTTTCCATGTCCATTTTCTGCCGATATTTTTCTTATAGAATGAATTCATAATATATAGCTCTTGTCCTTCAGCAAAATCAACTAATCTGTCACCTCTATTGTCTCGCTCACCAGTTCCATATAGGCCAGTTGCATTTTCGTCTGTTCTTGTTATTCCAATTCTGGCATTAAAAGCACCCATCAGGATTTTGTACCTACATTTCTCCTTGTATAAAAGCTGGGCTATATCATCATAAAATTCCTCAATTTCCTCATCTTTATGGCTTATAGTTGGTGCATAAGCTTGGACGGTTTGAAGCCTAAACTTTTTATTCAGCTGAATGACGCATTGGGCTAATCGGTCGGATGTACTTTCAAATTTTACCACACTGTCCTTCAGCTTTCGATTGATGAGGAAGCCAATTCCGCCACATCGGTCATTTTTCGTACCTCGAGTGTAGAGTACGTGTCCAGTTGGTTCCAGTTTGATTAACTCTTCACCCTTTCTTCGTGTTTCACATATATATATATATATATATATATATATATATATATATATATATATATATATATATATATATATATATATATATATATATATATATATATATATATATCAAAATTATATAGATTGTTTTCTTAAAGAAAGGAAAATTGGAAATAATAATCGCGAAATAACAGTCAATTTTCTAGTTCTTGTTAATTCAGGTAAATTGTTTTAACATAAACCGAATACAGTATTAAAAAATGCCAATTTACATTTATGGTTTAGTAAATATTTTGAAACTTTTTTGTTACAATATTACAATTTTCTTGAATCTCGAAAGCAAAGAAAGCACGTTTTAATCATAGCGTCTTATATTTTATTCTTAAAGCGAGTTTAAATTATGAATTATAAAATATTAGTAATGCCGATAAAATGCTGATGAAAGGTTAAATAAATTAATTCTGACAATGAATAATAAAAACAGTGCTAAGTAAAGAAATAAAATTTTTATTACATAAAACTTGGTTACCTTACGAGGACTTTATTAATATTTATTTATTCTTTATTATTATTTTAGTGAATGGATCAAGTTGGGGTCTCAATTTTCTTCTTGTTTCTTCCATACACATCCCTGTGTTGACTTCTTATTTCATTTCTTAACTACCCTCAAGAGTCTGTTGAGGGTAAACCTCCTTTCCATCTTGTACTTGATAACCTGTCTATTCTTCAGGTTTCATCTTCTCATGGTTTAGTCCCTGTGGGTTCTTGGCTAAACATACTTTTTTGATAATGAGCAAGACAGTGTCCTGTTTGCAATTTCCTCTTCTCAGTGCATCATGTTCTGGTTGAATTTCCTTCTCAGATTTTTTTTCTATATTGTTGCCTCATTATGCTAGTTCCCTGTTTAACTTCCTTCATTCATCTTCCCTTCTGAATCTCGCATAACTCTTCTCCCAACGAATCCCTTTCATGTTTTATGGCCTTCATATTTTATCTTTCTATCTTTATTTGTACATAAACTTTATTTACTTATTATTTTATCTATACTATTATACTAAATGTCTGTTAATCTTGACTCTGCTTGTCTATTAAATGTCAATAATCTCATATACTCTCGGGTGAGAAGTTATGAATGCTCCCAATCTTGTAGGGACATACTTTATGAGCCAAGCATACATCCTAGGCTCGTTTGTGGACGGTAAAATAGTTAATGCGGCTCTTACTTATTACTGTTAATAGTTATCGGTTTACCTCAATTAGAATTATTGTTATCAGCCTCTGGTTTCTGGTTAGCCTTTAGTTTTTCTACCGATTATCGAGTGAATATTATAGAATACTTCTTAGAAGGCATCGGACCTTACCCAATCTGATTATTGGCGTGACTAGTACTATACCGAGGAGCATTCTGGGCATTTTTTATTATACAGGGTGTAAGGGAAAGAACTTGTAAATTTAACCAAATATTCTATACATCATTTTGAACACAAAGTTTCCTGAACATATGAATTCAAAATGCAACTATTTCCTCGGAAAACTGGTCAGAACTTTTTGATTTTTTTTTAAATACACAGCCGAGTCGAAGGAAATTCCGTTTTTGTTTGATTGACCACTTAAGGTCTTTTTTGAATATAAAATGTATTATTTTGTTAATTGGATTATTTTTGACAAAAAAGGAAAACTTACACTTTTTATAGTTTATGTCCAAGTTGAAATTACTAGTACTAATTTTTCACATCATAACACGTCTCAAACGATGCATGTCACCTTAAGAACACATGTCTAATTGTTTTATTAAATTAAATGTCAGATACTGACGATGTTTAAAAACTGCACGACCGCTTAATTATGATTTGTAATATATCGGTTACATAACAAGTTTTTTTTAAACTTCTCTTGATGGTTACTAGGGACGATCTTGTTCCCAGTCATATAGGATCCTAGACTATAATTCTTGGAGTGGTAGTTTTACTTAGTTACAGTTGCAATAAAAGCATCATGAAGTTGTTGGTTCATTGGATATTTTTAGGACGCCCTCAATTTTATATGCGTTTGTAACTTTATTAATTATTTTATAATTATTAAACCAGCGTTGTTCAATCGTCTCGTTATTTCGAAAAAAAACTTTAAACTGCTTCTTTTATATCAATAAATAGTCCTTTTTCAAATGCGGGTAATTATCTGAAAATATGTATGTACCAAAAGGTGGCATTATAAAATTTTCAATATTTTGTATAACATGTTTTATGAATGGGAGTCAAAATGGTTTGAACTATAATAAAATTCCGAGTAAAGTTCAGTCTATTAAAGACGCACCAGCAAATCGTACCTCCATGTCCGTGTTGTGTGCGCTGACCCCTGCAGTACGTACATGTGCAGGACGCACCCAACGGAGAAGGGCAGAGGCACCGGTGCCTAAAAACCGGAATCCGTCGGCTAAGGTATGATAACCCCTACAGAAGAGTTCCTGGTTCTTGAGGATAGGTGGGTTGAGCATGGGTCTAGCAGTTCTAACCTGAAAAACAATTGTTGCTACGGAACCTGAATGGACATGGACATGATATTTGGTACATGGAATATAAATACCTTATATCAACCAGGTGTCCTAAGCAATATCCTTCAACAGGTAAGAAAATATGATCTGGATATAGTAGCACTCCAAGAAATGAGATGGTTAAGTACAAGATAGCTGAGAAAAGATGGGAAACATCAAATATGTTATAGTGGAAATAGCAAGAATCACGAATTTGAGTGTGGGGTTCGTTAAAGGAAGAAAATTGTTATAGGAAGAAAGTTAAGTGGATTAGGTTTTAAGCCACTAACTAATATGATCTGCTATATAAGAATGAGGGAAAAATGTTGAATCTATACATGTTCTGTAATAGTAGAGACAAAAGAACAGAAGGAAAAAATATACATTTTTGGAAAGCGAGATAGAGAATATCCCCAGAAACGATATAAAGTTAGTTTTGGGGGACTCTAATGCTCAAATTGGAAAATAGTCAGAATATACCTCAATATTAGGGAAGTGTTGTTTACACCATACACAAATGACAATAGGGCAAGGTTAAATATCCATATAGCAACATGTGTCTCACTTAACCATGCTTGATATAAGAATAAGATTAAACAGAAGATTAAAGTTAAGCATGCTTGATATAAGAATAAAAATACCCGGTAGTAACAAAACTACTGTAATAGGATGTCATCAACAAAAAATCAGAAACTAAGACATTACAATAGACGAAAGCGTTAGAAAGAAGTTTCAACGTAGAATAGGGTAGGACTTAGAGAAATCAGACACTTATAGAGCGGTGGCAAAGTCGGTAGATGATGAATGGACAACAATAAAATTTATAATAGAAAAAGTTGGACAATTTGGGCTGGAAATGAAGGGAAAACCAACGAGGTGAATAGTATGACGAAGAGCACGCGAGAGTGAGAAGAGAGGCTAAAAGTGTACGCATGAAGGAAAAATGGGAAGTACTAAAGATGCAAATAGAGGAAACACAAGACCCATACAACAAATGGAAGACAAGAAAAATTTTACTAGAACGTAAAGACCGTAAAAAGATTTTAGTTTAGAGAGACTTTGATGAAGGACGCAGATATTAACTAACATGGATAGCATACTAGAGTGATGGAAGACATATTTTGAAATGCCTTTTATAGAACCAATAGAGAAGATTAACATGATAGACCACAGTAAATGAATCAATGTTATGGAAACTTTAATGAAACTAAAAAGTAATAAATAACCTTGGAGAGAAAACATACCTTCAGAACTATTGAAACTGGGTGGTAAAGAATTAGCCTAAGCTATTCATCAACTAATAGTCAATATCTGGAATAGTGAGCAGATGCCTATAGAGTGACAGCAGGCGGTTTTGGGTCTTATTCGTAAGAAAAGAGATTTTTCTTATCGTGCTGTCTTCAAATGAAGGTTGGCGATCATCATAACTAATTTCATCTTGTCCACAGCTACTCTAAATAACTAGTTTGATGTACAGTTGAATCATTCTCTCAAGTTTTGCAACCATGACATTCTTAGTCTTCCCTCGTTTTTTCTCCTCTTTTCCTGCAGAATAGTTCGTAATGTTCTCCTCTCATTACATGCCCGAAGTACCCCAATTTCCGTGTATTTATGGTTGTTATTAGACTTATTTCTTATATTCTACGGACTATTCTATTGTCCGGAGTTTATAGTACGGACTATTCTATAGGACGTCTTTATTTGCGACTTTCTCTACCAAATATATCTAGCAGTATTCTTCTTTAGAAAACTCGAAGATAAACAAAAACGTGAAAATTATAGTGGTATATCATTGCTTTCCACAAATTCTAAAATTCTGACCAACATAGTAATGCAGATAATACTACCATGTATCGTAGAAGGAATGGGTGAATATCAGGCGGGAATTAGAAACGGGCGCTCAACAATTGATGAGTTGTTTTTAGTTCGTTAAATAATGCTGAAAACAATAGAATTTGGTACTTCTTTATTTCAGATATTCATAGACCTGTTTGTATAAAGAGCAGTGTCTGTAAAGAGTAGTAGTATACGAGGCTATGGAGGAAATGGGAACGTTAGGTAAGCTTATTAGATTAACCCGGATGATGATGCTTAATTCTAAAAGAGTAGTAAAAATTCAACAATACATCACTGTAAAATGTTTAGATTGGAGAAGGCTTGCGGCAGAGGGATGTATTGACATCAGTTCTGCCTTGCATAATATTGAATAAAGTAATCAGCGAAACAGATGTAGGTGTAAATTGAACAGTGATAAAGAAAGAGAAAAGGTAGTAAGGTATACAGATGAACTGAACGTATTAACACAATCGAAGTGGTCGGTCATTAAGAGATACATATGATAAAATAAATGTGAAAGCCACAAGAACGGGTCTAGAAATTAATATATATTGATAAAACTAAGATGAAGAAAAATAGAACTAATAAGGCTAATAATTAGAGAATAGAACTGTATATTCGGCGATGACAACACTGGAGTTGTGAAGGGATGCACTAAATGAAAACAATAATATCACAGGAGATAAATTGTATTACGATGAGCAAATAAAACTTACTCCCTGCAGTTTGTCTTAAGATCTAAACTACTCTTATCATACGTTAGATTCATAAAAGAAGAAAAACATTTTCAAGAGTTATTATTCGCTAAAAATTTAGAAACCGATAAAAAGGGAGAATCGATATTTAATATCGTGAACAAGTTTTTCAGGAGAAAGAAATTCCTATTCATAATATTTTGTCAGCTGCTACTGATGGTGCTCCATCAATGACGGGACATCACAAGGGTTTCATAGGGCATTTGAAACAAGCAGTACCAAATATACCCGGCATACATTGTGTTAATCATGGCCAGCATTTGGTTGTAAAAAGTCTGATTGAACGCCTGCATACGTTGCTCCATTAGGTTATTAGAGAAGTCCAAAGGATTAGAAACAATTAATTGAACGAGACAGATTATTTCGTTGACTTTGTATTGAAAATTAATATTACAATCGCTTGGTGCTGAACACAGAAGTTCGTTAGCTCTCAAAAGGTATTTGTTTGAATCTTTTTTTTAATCTATTTGAGTCATTACCGAACTTTCTTGAAAACAGAGACAAAAAACTGTGCTAAAACCTGATTATATCCAAAAATGACATGGCTTATTTGACAGATCGGTTTAAAATATTTAATGAAGTCAATTTACAATTGCAAGGTGATTAATTGAATTTAATTAAAACAAAAAACGTTATAGCTGCCATATTTCCCATATTATCAGCGGTCACTGCAAAACAGGCAGATTTATTTACTAATCTATTGTTTTCTTCGAATAATTATTGTTTAGAGCAATGTTTAATGTGTATAGTTACTTATTAAAATCTGCATTTAACGCAGGAATATTGGTTAGCCTGTGTAAAAGGTTAGGATAAGCTGCTATTTATGTTATTGTGAGTGAATGATTTTTTATGCAGTATTGTATTTGTTTGAGAGGGTTTGCGAAATATCCTGAAACTATGTTTGTTTCAGTTCCGGGAAATTGTTAAATCCAGAAAGCTTAACCTGTTGTTTACTTCTATTTCAATTAATTAATATGTTCTAGAAATTAACTTAACTGTTTGTTGGTCTCGACAAAGCATACCATAATCTCGTCCACATATCTATACCAATATACACATTGTTTACCATTTCAATGTCGTCCTTAAGTATTTCCGCGGGTAAGGGGTTTAATGGGCTGCCCATTATCACAACCTCTCTACTTTGCAGAAAATGAAAAGTTATTTTAGCAGTAAACTTGAAGAGATTTACCACTAAACACCAAAACACTTTTTTGAACTGCTCGACGCACGTTTCGCTAACCATGTTAGCATCATCAGGAGATGATTTAATCTAATTCTAAAACTAAACTATGTTCTATTTATATGAAAACCATACCTAACGAAGCGTGTAAAGATCATGAACCGTGAAGTTTACTAAGCCTTACATTAATAATTGAAAAAGTTGACGGAAAGGAATCGGTCCTTTATCTCGGTTCATGATTTTCTTACATTTTTCTTTTTGAATGTTTTCATATGCATCCAAAGCCCTATTACTATTAACACTTTTAAATAGTCTTAAATTACTAATATCTATACTGTGGTCATGTTCGATTGCATGTTGGGCAACACAAGATTGTTCATTTCTCCCATATCTAATGTTGGCAATATGTTCTTTATATCTTGTCAATATGGATCTTTTTGTTTGCCCAATATACCTTCGATCACAGTCGAATCACTAACTAAAACTAATTTCGTAAATCCCCGATTTTTCATGCTGCTCTACTTTATCCTTTGTATTACCCAGAACTTCTCTTAATTTATTATATGGTTTGTACACAACCTTAATGTCCACTTTTTTCAAAATTTTGTCTAGTCCTCTTGTCAACTGGGCATCAAATGATATTACTATGAATTTCTTTGTGTTCTGATCCTTTTGAAAAGTCGCAGATTGTTTCAATAATTTTCTGAACTTATGTTTTCTAATTAGTTTATCTGCAATGTTCTTATTATAACCATTCACTTCAGATACCTCCCTAATTAATTTTAATTCTTTGTTATAATTATCTCTATTTAAAGGAAAATTAATTCATCTATTTACCATAAAATTTAAGCTAGCCATCTTATTTTGGAAGCTATGATTTGAATCGTTAGGAATGTATCTCGAAGTGGCTTTTGATGATGAATCAAAAGATGAATTCAGTTACTTTCTGAAGGTATGGCTAAGATATGTGGATGACATTTTTGCCATTTTCGATTCCAAAAATGAAAATTTAGATGATTTTATTAAGAACTTAAATAGTAAATCCGAAAATATAATATTCAAGCATGAACTCGAAAACAACGATAGTTTACCATTTCTGGATGCGTTAGTCAGGAGAAATAATAAAAATAGGTTAGATTTTGATATTTTCAGAAAAACCACCACCACTTTGAGATACATTCCTAACGATTCAAATCATAGCTTCCAAAATAAGATGGCTAGTTTAAATTTTATGGTATATAGATTAATTAATTTTCCTTTAAATAAAGATAATTATAACAAAGAATTAAAATTAATTAGGGAGGTCTCTGAAGTGAATGGTTATAATAAGAACATTCTAGATAAACTAGAAAAATTAGAAAACATAAGTTCAGAAAATTATTGAAAGAATCTTCGACTTTTCAAAAGGATCAGAACACAAAGAAATTCATGGTAATACCATTTGGTGCCCAGTTGACAAGAGGACTAGACAAAATTTTGAAAAAAGTGGACATTAAGGTTGTGGTACAAATACCACAACCATATAATTTAATCATAAAACCATATAATAAATTAAGACAAGTTCTGGGTAATCCCAAGGATAAAGAAGAGCAGCATGAAAAGTCGGGGATTTACGAAATTAGTTGTCAAGACTGTGATCGAAGGTATATTGAGCAAACAAAAAGATCCATATTGACAAGATATAAAGAACATATTGCCCACATTAGATATGGGAGAAATGAAAAATCTTGTGTTGCCCAACATGCAATCGAACATGACCACAGTATAGATATTAGTAATTTAAGACTAATTAAAAGTGTTAATAATAATAGGGCTTTGGATGCATATGAAAGCATTCAAATAGAAAAATGTAAGACAATCATGAACCGAGATAAAGGACCGATTCCTTTCAGTCAACTTTTTCAATTATTAATGTAAGGCTTGGTACACTTCACGGTTCATGATCTTTACACGCTTCGTTAGGTATGGTGTTCATATAAATAGAACATAGTTTAGTTTTAGAATTAGATTAAATCATCTCCTGATGATGCTAACATGGTAGCGAAACGTGCGTCGAGCAGTTCAAAAAAGTGTTTTGGTGTTTGGTGGTAAATCTCTTCAAGTTTAGTGTTTCACACCAAAGGTTCCAATAGAAGAATTGATATTTTAGCAGTGTTAAATGAAAAACGATTTTGATATACAAACAATAAGTATAAAAGATATAAACTATAAGTAAATTTATGACTTCCATGCTGATAAGTGAGTTGACATTATTTTGTAAACAAATTGCGCTAAATAATGGTTATTGGGGAGAATAACAGATAATATTTTAAAAGAAAACTTCGCAAAAATGCTGTCTCTAAAATATGTCCATGAAAGAATGAAAAAGACTATTCATTCATTATTTTGAATGAATACTCTTTTTCATTCTGGTAAACCGTCGGAAAAAATTGAAATTTTTTTATATAAAAGCAATAAAAAAAGTAGTCTTTAAAACAAATAACAGCTTAACAAAATTCATCAAAAATTGCAAACCAGAAACAGACAAAAAATATAAATACCGGGTATATAAACTATATTGGGTGGGCAGATATTTCAAGAAAAAAAATTAAAGAACACGAAAGAAGTTTCAGTTCTATTAGAATCAGTTCAGTTTCAGTTTCAATCAGAAACAAAATTCCAATTATGCCTCATATCTGCTAAATGAAAATCACCCTTTTAACAGCGATTTTAAAATATTACATGTAGAAAACAAAAGTAAAACTCAGTCATCTGAAGAGTTTAAAAATAAACTGTATCGAAGATGCGTAAACCCTTCTGAATGATAATAGTAGAATAGACATGAATAAGTTACCTATGTTGAATTTGTACATCAAGAAGTAAATTAATATACGACCTTTAATAATTTGGATGTTTGGCGATCCTTTTAGTGATAAAAAAAAATGTTCTTTTTAGTTTATGTATGAGGACAGTTACACGGCCAGAACGACCTTTAATAATTTAGATATATCTTGGCGATCCTTTTAATAATAATAGTAATTATTATTTTCTTATATTTACCTCCCCCCGAATCCTCCTTAAGGTAGACTGGCTTTCCGGTGTGAGATTTTGAGTTCTATCTACCTATCTGAGCTCTTTTTGCATTTGTTTTATTATCCGACATTTTTTATGTCGTAAGACACGTATTTTATTCTTTACGGACGAGAACAAAAAGAAATCATTATGCACAAAATCAGAATTGTGCGGCGGCTGATCCATCAATTCTATATTTTGACCAGCCAAATATTGAGTTGTTCGATCCGGTGCGTGAGAGTTCGCGTTGTTATGGTGAACAATGATCCTGTGTCGCGAATTGTTTTTTCTTATTTCTTTAGAAACTTCTGCCAACCAAATATTTATGTACCATTCAGAATTGACCATTTTACGATTCTCTAGTGGCACAGTAGCCACATGCCCATTTATACAAAAAAAAAAACAGGCGACCATTTGCTTCGAAGTGCTTTCTTTTCGAAGTTCTTTACTTTTGGGCTCATACGCATAGATCCAAGATTCGTCACCTGTGTAGATATTATACCGGGCTTTTGACACACCATGATTGTATTTTTTGAGCATTTCTTTGAGCCACACGAGCCTTTTTTGAGCGATTGTCAAAGTATGCCGCGCACAAATTTTTTTTACGGCTAATTTTGTATGTAAAATCTTGAGTATGCATGTAATACTAATGCCTAATGCTTCAATCTTACCGTATATCACATGATGATCTTGCTGTATTAGTTCGCGCACAGTATCGACGTTTTCTGGCACAACAACCGATTTTAGACGACCTTCTTTAAATTCTTTCGTGAGCGAATGACGGCTACGATTGAATTCACTAAACCAGTGATATACAGTAGTTTTAGATTGGGCTTCATCGCGATGTATACGTCAGCTTGCAACTAGCAACACCATTTTTGCCAATTCCGGATACATCAGTAGCAGCCCTCGTAACAAGATCTTCTTTGGCCATCCATGTTAAATGGATAAGCTGTTATAAATAACGAATACAGAAAAAACCGAAAAGAACCACCTCCAAATACCAGCGAAAAATGCAAATAATTGTTTCAAAATAGGATTGTACCACAAATGGAATACGATATCCAGAATTAAAGAGAGCTTAGATTTAGGGCTGGATGAACAGTTAAGAGCTTTTTTAAAAAGTACAATGACAATGTTTAATTTATTTTAACCCTGGTCCCTAAGATGGAAAATATGACTAGTTGCTATTATTGGGATTAAATTCGTTATTAAGAATGCTATTATTAAAAATACAAAAATCACATATTTTTATATTTATTTTTTATTTTTGGATAATATTGTACCAGGTGTCCCATTAAGGATGGATCGCGGCCGTATCTTGAAAACTATTTATCGCACAGCTTTGGGGAAAAAAAATTGCACCAAAAATGATCATGAGAAATTCACCAAAAATATTTTTAAGCTTCTAAAACGACCGCAAGAGGGCGTGACGAGCTAAACATTTTTAAAAATCATTTTTTTTTGTGTATTTTCAAGTGTTAACCGAGTAAGAAAAATTCTCAGTTATAATTAGCAAACTGTCTCCTACAACTTTGTTTTATGACATTTTGTGGTAACTTTGGGAATAAAGAAGTGGGGGGAGTTTTACCTATTTAGA
Source organism: Cosmopolites sordidus (assembly GCA_031761425.1). NCBI lineage: Eukaryota > Metazoa > Arthropoda > Insecta > Coleoptera > Curculionidae > Cosmopolites > Cosmopolites sordidus. The sequence continues at coordinate 536,895 of JARFXV010000630.1, read as the reverse complement.
TAAAAATTCGTCTAATGTCCGTTTGCCTAAACCGATTTTCCTCAATTTGGATTCATTTAAAAGGCAATTGCTGGGACAATCAGATAATCTGGGAGATAAATATACAGCTTTTACTACATGGCAAGAAAGGTAATTTAAAGAGGAATCGTCTAGTGAAAACCCGAAATCGATATCTCCGACATGTCAATAGATATTTCGATTTTTCTGAAAAAAATCAGTTAGTTTTATTTTTTACCGTAATATTAAGTCAAAAATTGGTCTTAATATTTAGGTCGCAATCGCAACCGCAACAATTTTATTTAAAAAATAAAATTATCTATTCAGTATCAATCATCATAAATGTTCTAATCCCGACCTTGATAATATTTTCTAATTTAATTACATAATAATTACTTAAATTATTAATAATTACTTAAATACTACTTGACAGAATATTGAAATCAGTCATTAATAAATATACCTATTCTTTCTTTTAAACTAAATGAATGGATGAATGAAATTATGCGTTTTCGGGTTTCCAAATAAACGCGTGCAATCCTTAGGTACATTACGCAAAGAGTGTAAGAAGGGAACCATGGAAACAAACAAAAACAGTCAAATTAACTTGTCAGTTTTGAAATGCAGTACATTTTCAACATTGCATTTATTGATTATTAATAATTATTATAATATCTAACAATGCCTTTTACGAATAACGAGGCCTATGACATGTTGGCGGTGTATTTCCAATGTTTTGAAAATGCATGTATTGCAGAGCGGCAATATGCAAGTCAATATCCCGAAAGAAGGCATTATTCGAAGAAGGTGTTTACACGTCTAGCAAGACGCTTACGAGAAACAGGAATTGTGCATCCAGATCCAGTCCGCACCAGGTTACGTTCGATTCGTAATGGAGATAATGTCGTAAATGTTCTGGCTTATGTTGAAACCAACCTCCATTTAAGTATCAGACAAATATTTGAAGAATTAGGTGTTAGCAAGACATCCGTTCATCGAATCTTAAGAGATAACAAGCTGCACCCCTATCATGTTGTCTTACACCAAGCCCTTTTGGATAACGATTTCGACAGACGGTTAGACTATTGTCACTGGTTAAAAAATATGTGTAGTGGAAGTAAACAATTCTTAAAACGCATACTATGGACTGATGAAGCTACTTTTAGCAGTGATGGAGGCGTTAACTTACATAATATGCACTACTGGGCAGTTGCTAATCCACACTGGATGTTAGAAATTCACCACCAAAATAGATGGAGTGTGAACGTATAGTGTGGTGTTTTGGGAGACAAAATTATTGGTCTCTTTTTTTAATGGACATTTGAATAGTGAAACATATTTAAATTTTTTACAAAATGGACTGCCAGAACTAATGGAAGATGTTTCGTGGGAAACAAGAAGACAAATGTGGTACCAGCATGATGGATGCCCTGCCCACTTCTCGCAGGTGGTTCGAAACTTCTTGGATGCTTCGTTTCCAAATCGTTGGATAGGACGGGGTAGTTTATTTTCGTGGCCGGCGCGCTCACCGGATTTGACAGTGCTCGATTTTTACTTGTGGGGAAGACTAAAAGACCTTGTTTTTCAAACTCGTCCTACCACACGAGAAAACATGATTGAAGAATTCAAAATTCAATAACCAGCATTTCAAGAGCGGAAATTGAAGCTGCCGTTTTTAGTACTTGTTGAAAAATAAGTCTTTGCATTTCTAAGGATGGAAGGCATTTTGAACATTTAGAAAGGCGTTAAAGTTCAGATTCTGTTAATTATTAGACTGTTGTGCTGTTAATTTTATTTGACTGTTGTTATTATTATTATCTTCGTTGTTGGCCCGTTGGCCTTTAAATACGCTCCAAATTATTATGGCACGAAGAATTTGGACCAGTCCTAAGCCTGGGTAAAGTGTGAAGGAAGGCAAACATTAGGTTAATATTTTTTTAACTTAATGCAGGTAGTGGTGAAATAATAACTGATTTTTTCAGAAAAATCGAAATATCTCTTGACATGTCAGAGATATCGATTTCGGGTTTTCACTGGATGATTCCTCTTTAAATTACCTTTCTAGCCATGTAATAAAAGCTGTACCATTCCATTTGAAAAAACTGAACAAAACTTCAAAAAACTATTGTTGAATGTAACGCCACCTCGCGGTTTCATTTATAAACTAAATAATTTATTTCCCAGATTATCTGATTGTCCCAGCAATTGCCTTTTAAATGAATCCAAATTGAGGAAAATCGGTTTAGGCAAACGAACATTAGACGAATTTTTATCTAAATAGGTAAAACTCCCTCCCCACTTCTTTATTCGCGAAGTTACGACAAAATGTCATAAAATAAAGTTGAAGGAGACAGTTTGCTAATTATAACTGAGAATTTTTCTTGCTCGGTTAATACTTGAAAATACACAAAAAAATGATTTTTAAAAATGTTTAGCTCGTCACGCCCTCTTGCGGTCGTTTTAGAAGCTTAAAAATACTTTTGGTGAATTTCTCATGATCATTTTTAGTATAATTTTTTTTCCCCAAAGCTGTGGGATAAATAGTTTTCAAGATACGGCCGCGATCCATCCTTAATGGGACACCTGGTAGATTGTTGGCATTTGAAATTCACGGGCGCAGCCAAGGGGGGGTTTTGGGGGTTCAAACCCCCCCCCCAAAATAAGCCAAATATTACCTAATATTATACCGAAAAAATACGAGGAGTGAAGAGAGCTAAATTATTACATTTGAATTGAATATATATCCGAACTAGTGGACGTTGCGCACAGTTACGCCATCTCTTGTCGAGTAGTCGAACTAGTTTGTATCGTTTGGAAACCCCCAAAACTAAATCCTGGCTACGCCCGTGTTTGAAATACTATTATAAAATTAAAGATTGATTATAATGAACAAAGATTCGTGGTTTATCAGGAAAATAAAAAGCTAAAAGTAAAATGCACGGAGATATTAGAAAAAATACACGGAGAATTCGTTAATGTATTTAATATAACATTATATTTCTGTACAATATTGGCAAATGTAAATGAATGGATCTCAAGTGTATGTGTGTAAATATTTCTATTATTCAAATGAATTCAGATGAATTTGATATTTTATTCATTTAGATAAATAAATAACAAATATATAATAATTAATGTGCCTTTTTCAAAGGTGAACTCTATTTCATATACCTACATATTTCAAATACGTTCAGTTTAGTTCCTATTAGAAAAAGGCACTATGTTTGGAAACAATTGTAATACATATAATTTTAGATATAGTGGAAATTTTAGATATTAATTTTTGTTTATTTATTTAAAATTAATTTCCATCAAATATCGGCTATCTCAGTTAAATTTCATTTAGATAATGATTTAATCCCCCTCCCCACCTGAAATAACATCTCTACCAGGCGAATGTCTAGTTAATACATATACGCAGTTTATGTAACATTTACTAGTAACCCCCCCCCCCCCCCCTGTTTCATCCTTTATGCATTGATAGTATGTGTAGGATCTTTTGCAAATGTTAATTAACTCTGGCAGGTTTTCTTGTAACAAGTTGTTACTCTAATGTATTACGGACTTGTTTTAGCTCCGGCATCCATAGCAGGATGTATGCTAACAACATTACAGTTAAGTTATTAATAGGATAACTCCTCTGATTTTTCCCTTACTCCATTCAAGTCGCCTAGTGTGTAGTTTACATGTAGAAGGAACAACTACCCACGCATTCACTATTTTACTTATGATTAATTCATTTTCAATAGTTGACTTCTCAGTCTCAGGCTCATAACCTCAAATTCAACTGTACCGGTATAACGAGCATCATTTTTTCTTTACCTGCACAAGATCAGAACAAAATTGGACTATAGTACCATTTGTTTTTTTTTGGAGTACCGCCGAAGCACAGTACTATTCTAAAATTTCTTATTCGCCTTAAAAAAATATATACAGGGTGTTTGGTGTATCGTTTGCCAAATTAATATGGCCAATTAGAGGGGCTTTTGCTATCTCCTCAGTCTCCATAAAGCCTCCATAGCCTCCATAAATTGGGCCCATAGGTTTTTTATGTTAATTTTTAATCTTTTTTTGAAAAATTCCATCCAGTCAGCATTGAAACTTATATTAAAAAAAAAGTTATTGGTATATCCTCCAAATTATTTTTTTATTTTAATGTGTATTGTTGTAGGGTTCTAAGAAAATCAAAATTACATGCAAGCGATATCTAATTTTTTTATGGACTCGCATAGTTTTTGGAAGAAGTAAAAAAAAAAATTAAAGCTCAACTTTAAATTGTATATACAAAACAACTAAAAGGTATTATGTTCTTCGAATTCTTTAAAAAAAATCTCTGGTTTATCCTCTTTCTAACGGTATGCATTCATTCCATAAAAACGTTTAACTAACTTCACAAATTTGCGTATAACTTTGTAACGTACTAACTTTGCGTATCGGGACGCATTAGGCTGATATTTGATATGCAGGATAAAAACTTGTTTCTGTGTAAACAACACGCGAAAAGCAGGTAAAACTGTTATCTCCCTCATATACAGCAGAATTGCATCATCTGTCTCTCTCTTTCATTAGGTAAACGGAAAACCAGCTAAAAAATCCCGCGCCGTGGTTTCAGTTTTTTTGTCGAGATTTGACTGTCTGCTGATTAACGCATTTGTTATTCCAACGCAGCGCCTCTAATCTTTTTTAATTCTGTTACTTGTGTTATTTGTTTTTATTGAGTTGTGTTAGTTTTTGTTTAGTTTTGTTAGTGTTTTTGTGACATTTTGTTGTATTACACGAGAAGCGCAAAGAATCTATCAAGAATGCTTTCCTAACACACTTGCTTACTTTCTCGCTACACGTTCCAAAACACTTACTGACGTTTACGCGAAACTGGGAATTTGAACATTAATGAACCAAGAGGGATTGTGACACGACTAGAGATGTCCGGATCGGATCTGATCCGACTCCCAGATTCGGATCTTTTAAAAGAGCCGAATGAATCGGTTCCTAAAATTACGATACACGGATCTCGGATCCCAGACGGTTCTCGGTTCTGTTGGATCTTAGACAGGACAGAAAGGTTATATTCTATAACGAAGGCATTGTATCTTGTGGTGTGTGTTACCTGCGTCCGTCCGCACCTATCGCATAGAAAAAGATAGTAGTAGGCGGGTCGGACGGATTTCGGATCTTGGGTCTTTTTTAGATCATGAGAAGCATGATGTTATAAAAAATGTTTTATATGTCCCTGATTTAACCACAAATTTGTTGTCTGTTGGTGAGTTGATTAAAAATGGAAACAGAATCATTTTTGAAAAGAATGGTTGTAAAATTTTTAATGACAAAGGTCTTATTGCTGTAGCTGACATTAAAAATAATGTGTATGAACTGAAATATGTAAAACAATATCAAAAACCTGCAGTTAACTTAACAGTAACAGCTGATATGTTACATAGGAGGTTTGCTCATGTAAATTACACAGATTTAAAACTAATGCAGCAGGGAGCAGTTGAAGGGCTTACGTGCAATGACAACTTAAATAGAAGTAAAGTTTGTGAGGTTTACTGTCAAGGGAAACAATCAAGACTTCCATTTACAAACAAAGGCAACAGAGCAGAATCCTTGTTGGAAGTGGTACATGCTGATATATGTGGACCAATGGATGAACTTTCTATTGGAGGATCAAGGTATTTTCTATTATTTGAAGACGATTATAGTAGAATGGCTTTTGTTTATTTTCTTAAAAGGAAAGATCAAGTCATAGATTTCTTTAAAGAATTTAAAGATATGGTTGAAAATCAATGTAACAAGAAAATAAAAATACTACGAAGTGATAATGGCGGAGAATTTTGTAGCGAACAATTTGAAAGATTTCTTCGAAGATCTGGCATATTGCATCAAAAGACTAACCCTTATACTCCACAACAAAATGGGATGCTTGAAAGAATGAACAGGACAATTGTGGAAAAGGCAAGATGTATGATTTTCGATGCAGATTTGTCAAAAAGTTTTTGGGCAGAGGCCGCTTATACTGCAATCTACTTGCGTAATCTCAGTGTGGCAGCGGGTTTAAATAAGAGTACACCTTTTACTATATGAAATGGTAAGAAACCAAATGTAAGCCATATACACATATTTGGAAGTAAAGTGATGGTTCATATTCCAAAAGAAAAGTGTAGAAAATTGGACAAAAAATACTTGTTGGATTTGATGAAAATATAAAAGGTTACCGACTCTATGATCCAAACACAAAAGACATTATTACAAGCAGAGATGCCATTATAATAGAAAAGGAAAAGGGGCAAAAAACTTCAATCATAATCACAGATAATCAGATATCATATCTGATAATCTGATATCTGATAATCAGAGAATATTGAATCAGTGGGGGAGACATCTATAGACAGCAATGAGCTCATGGATGATGACTCTGAAAGTTACATGGCTTATTCTAATGATAGTGATTTTCTTGTATCAGATGACACAGTAAACCAGTGTGAGCCCACTAGACGGTCAAAAAGGGAAGGAAAACCGAAGAATTTTGATGACTATGTTACATACATGTGTATTGGTGATATAGATCTAGAAGATGTTCCCATAACGGTGTCGGAAGCGTTTTCCAGACCAGATAGGCTATGTTGGCAGCAAGCAATGGAGAAGGAAATGAGTTCATTAGAAAAAAATCATGCATGGGATCTAGTACATCATCCAGACAGTGGAACAGTGGTTCAGTGCAAGTGGGTTTTCAAAAAAAAATGTGATGTTGATCCGAGAACTGTGAGAATCGGCCCAAAAGATCCATGGGGAAAGGATCCGTGGACCCGTAATGCAAATTAGACCGTTCGAAGCCCCGTACAGCGACTTAAAATAAAAAAAATTAGATTTCATTTATGTTTTTAGTTTTCAGTCGACTTCTTTTTTCTGTCACAATTTGACCAGTTTTACTGAAAATTCATTCACATGGCACCGAAGTAGACATAAAACAGAGCCTTTTTTCGACAAATTCATATAGTTTTGGATATATATTTTTTCTTTCAAACTATCATATTAAGGGGCCCTCGTGTCGATCGATTAAGGGCTCTTTCTATGTTTATTACTTTGTTTTCAAAATTTTCCATACGAGAGATATGCCACAACTATCGACTATACAACTAAGTTATGCGAGAAAAGATTTAGTGGGATCTGAGAACCGGTTCAGGGATCCGGATCTTTGAATTGATTCGGAACCGGCGATCCGACTCTCCCAAAAGATCCATATTTTCCATCACTAGACGGAACACAATGTTGAAATCGATGAGTAGATTTTGGCGCTGTTCGAGGAAGAACCTACTAGAAGCAGCCAGACTTCACTGCGCAAGAGTGAGATTGCATTTTCTACCTATTTAACGTATGTAATTTACGCAAATAAGTAAAATCGTATATCAGCCTAATGCGTTAGTTAACAAAAAGTTAGCAAATTAGTGTAGTTAGTAAAACGGTTTCATGACATGAATGCATACCGTTAAAAAGAGGACAAATCAGGGATTTTTTAAAAGAATTCGAAGACCATGATCGCTTTTAGTTTTTTTTAACATGCAATTCAAAATTGAGCTTCAAATTTATTTTTACTTCTTCCAAAAACTTTGCGAGTCCATACAACATTTTTCAAATAAAGAATTAAATAATTAACATAAAAAAAACCTGTGAGCCCAATAATGCTTTATGCAGGCTGAGGAGATAATAAAATACCCCTCCTATCGGCCATTTTAATTTGGCAAACGATGCACCAAACACCCTGAATAAGGTAAGAACAAGATTAAGAATAAAAGAGGTTATGTTATGCAGAGAGCAAGTTAGCCGCGTGAATGAATCGCTCCGAAACAAATCTCAATTACTTGGGACGTGGCGAGAGATATATTCTATGAATAGTGTTAAAAGACAAATAAAAGTGCAGGGTACAACTCGCAAAAAAATTGGTGAGTAATATAAGATTTTTGGCAATTTGTAGACATTTATTTAAAAATCGTTTCGTTAATAAATGCAGAATATCTGAAAAGTCGACTTGTTTTCTATTTTTTACGCGGAGGGGCGACAAAAGATAAGTGTAAAAAGACAGGGTCGGAGCTAGGGGAGACTAGAGTAAAGAAATTAAATAGAAATATTGTAGATAAGTTTAGGAATATTGTTATTGTTATTATTATTATCAGGTATGGAGAGCGACGGTTATTCAACGGACGATGGAGCTAAAAGAAAGAGAGATTTAAGATATTTTTTTTAATCTCTAATTCTGTCGTATAGACATTACAAATTGTGATTAGATTAAATCTATGCTATGATTAAATCTATAAAACTAACGATATTTTTCTATTATCTAAACTAAAACTTATCTTTATCTTAGTCTGTTTGGTAGATATATGTCCAGCGACGTGCTCCACAATACACTAATCACTCTTTTCACGTGATTGCCACACGCACAGAATAAATTCCGGGCACCCTTTATTGTCACTACACTAATTGAACGGATTCGGTCTCTTCAGTCCGTTTTTCAGGGCTTTCCAGCCACTTCTGGTGTTTGTTTGCAAACCCATTGATCTCATCTTTGACCTTGTGTGTGACTTTCGGGTCTCGATGGATGTCTTCATTTCGGACGTAGCACGGGGTATTGATTATACTGCGAAGTACTTTATTTTGGATCGTCTGAATGACTTTTATATTAGATTTTTTGCTACATCCCCAAAGTTGGATGCCATAAGTCCATATAGGCTTCAGAATTTGCTTATAAAAAAGAAGTTTATTATCTATTGACAACACAGAGTGGCGCCCTAGTAGCCAATACACATTTTTCTGAATTTGAGACCCAGTTCCTCACGTTTCTTCCTTACATGCGTTTTTCATCTTAGCTTGGCATCCAGAGTCATGCCCAGGTACTTTGCTTTGTTGGCACGTGGGATTCTTTTCTGGTTGACTATCTCTGACATATAGTTATATTTTCTGTTGGTGAAATTGACATGGGTCGACTTCGCTTTGTCGCCTTGTTGGCAGCTGTTTTGAGTTTGTTTATAGCTGAATTAATTTCATTCCCAGTAGTGAGTAAAACAGTATCATCGGCGAATGTTGCCGTCACTAGTCCACTGCCGTGCGGGATATCGTTGGTGTACAGCAAATAAAGGACAGGTCAGAGAACACCGCCTTGTGGCACTCCAGCACATTTCTTTTTAAGGTCTGAAAATTCTTCACCTTGCTTGACTCAAAAGTGACGGTCAGTGATGTATAAATGAATAATTTGGCTCATTTGTTATGGTAGATATTTTTTTAGCTTGCATTCGCCTGGTGCCCTGGTGCCACAAAGCACTATACTTCTAGAGCTCTCTCGATTACATCAGTGATTCGATGTACTTGATCTATTGTCGAGTGCTTACTGTGAAATTCAAACTAATGCGTTGGAATAAAATGCTTCTCCTCTATAATGGGTTTGAGGCGTTGTAGGAGCAGCTTTTCAAGCAACTTGGATATAATCGGCAACAAGAATATTGGGCGGTATGATGTTTTGTCTTCATGTGGTTTGCCAGGTTTCAGGATCATTATAACTTCAGCAATCTTCCATTGCACTGGCACGTACCTGATCCATAATACAGCGTTGAAAAATGAGCCAGTTTTATAATAGCTTTACGTGGTAAATTCCTGAGCATTTGTACTGTTATTAGGTCATGACCTGGGGCCTTCTTTGGATTGAGATGTTTGCCAATGGTTGTGATAATCTCTGCTGTGGTGATTGGCTTAATTGTCATACTATCTCTATTGCTAATATGCGGAATTTCTTCCAAGCCAGTCGGTGGATGAGGCTGGAAAGTATTCTTTAGATATTCAGTGAATATTTCTGCTTTTTCTTCACCTTGCACCCAGTTACAATCGCTTTTGCGAATTGGCGGGTACTTCTTACTTCTTTCGTCTGTTCAAAGATTTGGCCGCTTTCCATAGTGAGTAGTCAAAGCTTTCGTGATCTGTTAACTTACTTAGGTAGTTCTCAAAGCTTTCATTCTTGATGGTTTTGATTTCATCTTTGAGCCGTTTACATAGTTTATTTAGCAGTCTTTTATCATCCGGGAATCGAGTTTGCTACCATATTTTCCGAGCTTTTCTTTTTTCGTCTACAAGATCTCGAATTTCCTTGATGTAGTTCAATCCTGGTATTTTTGGCTTCAGTTTGGGTGTATTATTGGAAGAAGCTTGCTGCAGATCAACCACTAGTTTTTTACTTCATAGTCTAGCTGCTCTTTCATCTTCAGGGTAATATTTAGCTCAATTCTATGTTCAAGCTCTGTTCGATATCCGTCCTAATCAGTTTTCCCGTTAGTAAAATACGGGGGCTGTTGCTTGGTGATTACGTACTCATTTAGTGAGAGCACAATTGTTGAGTGGTCAGATGCCAAGTTAAAGCTTTCTTCAATGCTGACATATGAGGATGCAATGATGCGCAGCACGAAGAGGTCGAATAGGCTTGGCACTTTATTTCTATCCGTGGGCCAGTACGTTGGTTTGCCCTTTGATTGAAAGTGGCAGGCAATTATGTTTGCATTTGCGTACAGTTGTCTTCCTTTCGGGGTGAAGTTAGCAAAATTCCAGTAGTTGTGCTTGGCATTGAAGTCGCCTTGCCTCTTAATGACCTGAAGAAACAAGTAAACTGTTCCTCCTTTGGTGATTTTCCCGCTGGGCAATATATTTCAGCAATTGTGATGTCTTTAGATTTCTTCTGGACTGTCACAGCTGTCCCTTGTATGTCAGGGATATCATATTCAGCATTTACGTAGTGCTTTATGTTTTCTTTGATTATCAATGCTGATCCGCCTTTACCTGGTAGGTCCGAGCGGGCAGTGTGATAGACTTTGTCCATTACTTTGAATTGTCCATTACTTCTTCCTATTAGCAGCAGCTCCCTTATTGGCGCTTTTTAGTTTGTCTAGTCTATCTAGGATCATTTTATTGGTCCTTTCTTGTTGGTCAAGTTTCACCATGATTTTTTGCAACATTTGACTGGTTGCATCAGGGTCCTCTTGATCGTTTTTGTTTGGTTTGATTTTACTGTCTCTCGTAGTTTTGGTGAATGTCTTATCCTCTGTGACATGGTTTGTTACTGATTTCGATTCTTAATTTTTTGAAGTTTCTTGGCAACTATGCATCCTCGATAGTTGGCAGGATGTGCTTCATTGCAGTTGACACATTTAGGTGCTCGGCTTTTTGGATGACTGCATTCGCTAGTTTTATGCTTCCCAGCACATCTAACACATCGTGCTGCTTTGAAACAGTTATTTTGGGTGTGCCCATAACCTTGGCATCTTTTGCATTGTGGAATCAAAGCATATCGTTTTGTGGAGGTTTGATCTTTACTTCCATTCCGAAAATGGTTTTAATTTCATATACTCTCTTGATGTCGTCTTCTTTACGGAAAATTGGCATGAAGGTAAGGAGGCGGCTCTTGGTGACTTTCTTCCCTTTTCCACTCTTTATGATATTTACTACATCTTCGATTAAGAAGTTCTTACTTGTTAGGTAATCACCAATCATTTTTTCTGTACATGTGGGATCAATACCTTTTGCCATTACTTTGATCGGCCTGGTGTTTTTATCAGGTAATCTCAGGTAAGGTTTTCTCAGGTAATCTTTCAGTTTGTGATACTCTCTCACCGGTAGACACATTTACTTTATGTGCCCCGTTTAAGACTCTGACTTAAGCAATAATAAGACATTATAGCAATAATGTCGCCATATACTTTAATGTCTACAATGTTTATTGGAGCTGGTAGTGGTTTTTTCTTCGATTACGGTATCTTTGACGTTTCTGCTATTTGTGGTGGGGAAGTTTCAGATGAAGAGTTCGCTTTTTGCTAGGTCTTCTTTTCTGCACTATCCATTCCGTTTCTTTCGCTAGGTCTTTATCATCAGTATGATAGGCGACTGGTTCTGGATTTTGTTGTTCGCTTGCTTTCAGTAGTAAATCAAGTTTTTTCTGTAGTTCTACAATTGTAGCATGGATATTGTTGCATTGAGTAACATTCTTTTGTAGCTAATTCCAGAGATTTAATTAATTTTTTGTAATTGGAATAAATTCGGACAGAGAAACTGTTTGTATAGTCCCCGTATGTTAAATGGGTTCCATCACAGCTGGTACATTGGCCAACAGCAATATTTTCGGATTATATCGCCTTAATATTGATGAACGTTCCCTGTAAACAGTTTCTTGTTACCGATTTTATTGCCGATACTTGCGTCCTATTTAAAGCCACACTCACGCTTTGAAGCGAGTAAAATACGACCTTGCAGGTCGAAAGTAAAGCGAGTATTATTTAAGATTAGGAAACGAGAAAGAACCTTTTGGTAAAACTACAAAAATAATGAGAACATCTTCCAAACTGTCGAGAAGTGCTGAAGAGAAGATTGCCATTGCTAGAAGATTTGCTATTAAAAGAGGTGTTAAATAAATGTAGACCAAATAGGAGCGTTAAAGCACGAGATGAAAGAGATGAATCTGGAACGGCAACAATGTATAGAAAAGTTACAGATGCATAACGTTGTAGTAACAGGTTTGGAAATAGATAACAACTGTTTTTTCTTGACCGTGTAAATAGTGAAGGGGCGGAATCTTGGGTATGCGGCCTGTTAGTATGAATTAAACTATTTCATTTCTTATTCAACCTCATATATTTCGTCAGAAGTTTTCTGACTTTTTCAAGAGGATTCAAGCTACAAAAGCAAAATATTATACAAAATCAAACAGTACATATACAACAATAAAAATGCAATGTCTAAAGTAAAGTCAAAATATTGGAAATATAAAGTACATAAACAAAACAGAAAACACTCAACACGTAGGGACATACATTTTGTAAAAAGAATATATACCATTAAAATTATCGAGTCCTTTTCCCTTCTATCTCCACCTATATAAATTTCTTCTGATATACAGAATTGATCGTCGAAATATCGAGATACTAAAACATTCATATTTCCATGGTGCGTGAACACTATTCAGTCTTCCAAAATATTGCAATAAATGACACTCAGCCCATTTTATAAGCCCCTCTATATCAGACCTGGAATTAACAGTATTTCTATCTTTGTTAATATGAATCATCTCTAGAAACAAAAGATTGTTGATATATCGTCAGTTGCTATTCAATGTGTCCGGAGATAATCTCCAGACTTCGTGGGGGATGGAAATGTTGACACTTCGATGCAAAAGTCGACATTTATATTTATTATATATTATTATTATATATATATATATATATAGTTTTAATTAGAGATTTTCCTTCCTTTTGAAGGAATAGATTGAATGGAGAAAAAAAACGTTGGTTCTATTATATCAACAGTACCTTGGTATTGGGAGGTATTTAAGCTCATATATATATATATATATATATATATATATATATATATATATATATATATATATATATATATATATATATATATGTATGTATATATAAATTGTTTTCAGTCGCAAGAATTTTCATTGAGTTGTAATTAAAATCATAACCGGTCTGATGGCAATGATTGGCCAGAGCAAAAGATTGTTTTACATTAACAACAAGGGATCCTATACATAACATTATATTTATTTAGAAGGGGAATTTTGTCCTTCGTTCGTGTAAACAAATCCCCGATTTTTAAAAAGTTGCATCCCTTTAATTGTTAAACCACCTTGTTGGTTAAGGTACCATCTTGAGGATTTTTTTTTATATTTCACATAAATCGTTGGTGGTACATCATCTGTTGGCCCATCTGATGTTGTTGTATAGAAAAGAGTAATTGAAATAAGTTGATTGGAATATTTCAGAACAGTGGGTACCCCCTTGAGTTATTAAAAAAATATATTTTTTATGTGATTCCAACAGGACGGCTCCACATGTCATACAGCCAACGCAACAATCGATTTATTGAGGGAACAATTCGGTGAGAAAATTATTTCGAGGTACGGTCTGTTAATTGGCTACCAAGGTCATGCGATTTAACTGGATTAAATTGGATTGACACAATGCGCTTGTCAGACGCACCCGTGGCGAATCTATACTAATATATAAATCTACAGTGATTTTTACGGATGTTCCGTTATAACTACTGAACCATGCATCCGATTGACTTGAAACTTGGTATTCATGTAGAAAATACATGTACTTAATGCATAGGCTAATATTTATATGAGTGTTGGACTCCACCAGTTGCGGGGGCGTTAATGATGAGAATCGCTAATTTGATTTTATAGCTTTTATAAACTTATTATTAAAATGAAAATTTGAAATGAATTTTTTCTTTCTTGAGTTATATTAAGACTAATTAAGAATGTCTGCAACGGAGTTCAAATTCCTAAAGCGGTTGTGAGGGTGCTAATGATCAAAAACGCTAAATTTAAAATTTCAGGTTTTATCAACTTATTATTGATTATTATTATTATTATCATGTACATTAACTACTATTATTATTAATTTTAATAAATAAAATATTAATTAAACTATTAAATTAATATTTTTCTGTAGCATTAAAACTTTGTTTGTTTTTTTCTAACCTAAATAAATTTTTACCAAATGTCAATTGACTGATTTAAAAATATATTAAAAACATATATATCTATATGTATATGTTTATATTTATTAATATGTTTATATTTATTAATTAAAAAAGAAAAATAAGAAATGAAGGAAGCGTGGAATAATTACATTAAAACGAAAAATTAGTTTCCCAGCATTAAATTAGTAAGATATTTATTTCTTTTTCTAACTTTTCTCTAACTTTTTATATTGAATTTTCGGTTGTCAATTTCAAAATAGTTTTTAATGATTTCCAATTATTTGTTGTAGTCATAAATGCCTAAAAAAGGAAAGTCCAAATTAAATTTGGTAACGTCTAAATCAAAGTATATGAAAGCATGTGAAAGTTAAGATGAAACGGAAAATAGATTACAAAAAGAACAAAAAAGGAAAGAAGATTTACGACGTATGAAATTAAAGATTTGTTGGAAAATAAAAATAAATTGTGGTTTTTCGTATGATGCTACAGTTGATTATAAACAAGAATCAAAATTAAATTCAATGACAAAAATTTGTAGTTATTGTAAAGCATTAAAGTGGATTGGTGAATGTGAAGGAACACATGTAAAATCAAAATGCATTTTTAAAATCTATCAGACCTTACAACAATGCTTTCCAAATGACATCATTCGGTGCAATGAAGAAGATGTCGTTTTAACTAATAAGTACATGGGGCTCATGAACGATTTGCGGCCAATCGAAACTATCATCGAAGAAGATGAGATACACGACAAAGATTAAATGTTAGGAAGATTAAATACTATATTTGAGGGAACTATATGTAAGCTTGATTTAAGACGGGAAGGGGAAGTTAAAAATTTTTTAATAAAGAAACTGTAATAATGACAATAAATAATAATGTTAATTTTAAATGCCCAGCGAAGCGGGCGTGTACAGCTAGTATTTGTATGAAATTATTTTCAAATATTAGTGCCATTGAATGATATTTCACGTAAAATAAATAGTTTTAAGGCATCTAATTTGATTGTTGTTTTTTTTTTAATTTGAGGTTTGGATGCACTAAAAAAATTACCCTATACAATTTTGTATATTTGAATTGCCGTTTTACATCGTTTATCAATATTTAGAGCAGGGGTAAGTGATGAAATCAGTAGCCAAACAAGTCAATTTAATTAGACAAACTTTTCCATGCGTTAGCTAAAATATTGAAGGCCGACTATTGAATCTATTTTGAGCTGGTTCTCAATATTCAATCTGTTCGTCCCAATGCGAACATTAAATACCAGACTTTGGTCAAGAGTTTTTCTGGGTCTGTAGAGGGCTAGATCTAATAATGATCGACAAAGGAAAATTTTCAAAAAAACAAAAAAAATAAGGTATCATCACATTGAGTGCATAGCCCAGATCTTGCATTATCCAACTTAGCGCTTTCCAGGTAACTGGGATATTTGTTTCATGAGTGGAGTATTAGCTAACATAATTTATCATTAAGTTTATACTTCAGTTAATTTGAAATGGAATAGCATATGTTTTTTCCCGTAAGAACAATGATAAGGGATAGAATAAGTTGCGATAGGTGATTTGAAAATCAAAAGGGTTTTATATCGAAAAGTGGAGTGGATCCTTTTGGATGTTTATTTACGTCAAAAATTTGTTGATCACCATTATATTTCCATATATAAAACCATATATTCCAAGATATATAATATATTAATAAGAATAATAGTTCTTGCGTTTATTAAAATATTACATATAACATTAAATATAGTTTTTTAAAAGTATATTGAATCCGTGGTACGGCCTTTATGCAGGCCACCAAAAACCAATCAATAAATCATTAAATATATATATATTTATACAATATTTTGATTGAAAGATAATTTGTTTTAATAATTTAATAATGCTTTACATGTTAAGTTACATGCTTTCAAATTATCATTCTCTAATGTAATACATTAGTTTTATCATTGTTAATGATAAAAGTAATAAAGATTTTTTGTTTTGTATGTAGCAATCGAATTAAAATGCCCATAATAAAGATATTGACTGGTGAATAGCTTCATGTTTCATCAGTTTATTGTTTCACAAGTATCAGTTATACGTTATAATTGAAGGGTGTAAGGTTTGGTGAATATTGGGAATAAGGTCAAGGCAAGATATTAAACATTTTTTGCTTCGGATTGTTAATAATATATCGAATCTGATGTCACGGAATATTGGACTCTTTATGAGTCCAAGATTGATGGTGAGATTTTTTGATAATGAAGGACTGGTCAAATGTTATGTTTATTTGTATTATTAGTGCTAAACTATGTAAAAATAAAAACTGAAAATAATCAATAAACGTATGTAGTTTAAGAAAATTAGTGATTTCGTGCTAATAATTTCCAACTACAGTCGTGTTAGTTGTATACATTTTTAGGTCACGTGCATTTCAGGATTAAATGAAGACTCTGTATATTTCCTCTCCCTTTTTCCAATACACAAACGTTCCATTTACCTCTCTTAACTTCCCGTGCTCTTCCTGTCTCTTCTAATGTTATTTCCTATATTATATATGATACTAATAAACAATATATCTGGTAACATAATTATTTATTTATTTATACATTTTATTTAAATTTTCTTGCCCGTCTGCGTTTGCCCCTGTTAATTTGTTCGTTCTCCTATATACTCCTTCCATTCCATATTATTATTGTTCATTTCGTATTGGTTTCCGCCTGCCTTGGTTTGCATTGGTTTCCGCGTTTCCGCGACCAGAGTGGGACTAAAGTGCCCATTAGTGGACTAAAAGGCCCATAGGCCGACGCGATCGAAACAACTTTCTTCTTCTGCTTAGATTTTTCCAACAAAGGCTACGTGCCTTTTTGTATTATCCTGGTAAAATAATGTCATTCAAGTGATGGTCATTCGGAAGTTTTGCCTCTATTTTTCCGAACGATTTCATCGGTTTATTCAATTCGATCGTGTAGAGCGGCCTTCAATTCTTTTAGTGCGTGAGGTTTACGAGGCTATGACATCAAGTGGTCCCAAAAATAAAAATTATAAATGTAAGGAAGGTTGTAGAGGCTTTTGTTGCAATTACTGGGATTTTTTGAGGCCTATAATCGACAGTCTTATTTATTGACTACCGTAATAAAATGTAAATCTTCATTTTCTTCGCACATGTCAAACATTATTAATCCCCTTCATTCAATTCTTGAGCCATCATGAATTTATATAGGTGAAAGCCTTATGCAAAATTTGCTTTACAGTACTTATCCTCAGTTCAGAAGCGTGCCGTCTAGCAAAGAGAGTATGAATTGTCAGTCTCACAAATGACACTTTTCGTTAATGTAATAGTAGTCCTATAATTTCTCTTGCATTTTCTTTAAATGAAATATGATTCATAGATAAAGAGAACTGTTCATTAAATGAACTTTACGTGAATTATTTTCTTAATTATACTAGTGTAGATCCAATATCGAGGAAACTCTTTTTTATTATTTATAGGTGCAGAGTATCGTATTATTATTTTGTGGGTGCTGTATACATTTTCTTGACTAACTAAAATCTTAGCTGGTATTCTAGAACTTTATTTATTTATATTTAAACTTTAATCAATATTTAACTCTCACATCTGATAGATCAGTATAATCCGAAGGTGCCAGTGGAATACTTATAATGTGATATAATTCAAGGCATTCATGCTAATTGCTCTATTCACTAGAATTGGTATTTTTTTTAAATTATGAATAATCTCCCTTTGTTTGTTTAATAAAAGCAACTGTTTGCATTAGTTAGAGCTCGAGTATTTGGTACATGGTTATTTTCGAATACTAAAGAATTTTCCAATAAGAGTATCAGAACTTTGAAACGTACTAGCGGCAACACTTTAAAATGTAAATATCACTCAGAGGCTGCTGTGTTCAGTAAAATATGTCAATTCACCATGAAAAGAGATCCCCAGAAGATGGAAGACGACCCCCACTTTGAGGAAATATATTCTTTTCCGACAAAGAGGACTCCTTAAGCGGCTTAATGCGGTTGCGAACAAACGAAACGAAAAAAAAGTGATTCTGTAGTTACATCTTCATCCTCAGAAAGTGACTGGTTGATCCAGTGAATCTGGCGTTTTTTGGGCTGATGAATTAATGCTAGTGTAATTGTTATTGTTGAACGCTATAAATTCTTAAATAAAGTTCTGACATTTTTGTTGGACAATTCTTCATTTGTAGTATAATACTGTTAAGTTTACATTTTCAGCCAATTTATTTTTGAGTTATATGCTAAAGCTCGATAACGAATATTTTTTCAGATATTAATAGATTTTATTTTTCCAATAAATAAATTATATGCTCGAAATCAGTGTGCTCATTCAATTTCGAAAAAATAGCTTTTGGGCCGATTTTTTCCCGAAGTGAAACGAAAAAACCGAGATCCGAGATTTATCACGGTGTCCAGCAATATATTTGCATGACGTACGGGGCCGCAAGGGTCTGTCGTTCCGCTTTTATATCTCTTTTCGTTGCTTTAGGGGCTAGCTTTTGTACTTCGTCGTAATGTCTGGGATTCAGAGGGTTAGAATTCTAATTTTCACAGCTTAGCCGCGGCTAACATGCCACCGGATGGAAATATATCAAATTGTTTAGTATTATGTGTGGATTATTATGAAACATTTAAATTGCTAGGGCCTTGGTTTTATTTTAACTACTTAGGGCCTTTTATATATTGTGCCTTAAAAAGTTATAAAATATTTATTAAATACTTTTGGTGGGAGACAAAAAATTAATAACAACAAATTATTCACAAATTTGTTTTTAATTAGGTGCTTCAATTTGTCTTATTAAGGCCCGTCCTTAGAGCTTCTCCAGTCATCATTATCGTTTGAGTTCTTCGACTGTACTGTTTCGATTTTTACAATTTCTTCACCGTCATCTACTCTTGATTCATATGGCCATACATTATTGCATAGTTGGTGTATGCCCTATTGTATATCTTTTTATGTGTATTACTTGTTCTCTGTTTATAAGTATGTATTTATTTATTATTTATTTCCATCTTTTGGATCTTCTCAAGCTATTTTGCAAATCTAGTTCCTTATTGTTATAATTGATCCCTGATTTTAAAAATTATTATTATTTGTTATATGTTGTCGACGGTTACATTGGCCAACATATTACCAACTTTTGTACGCCCATGAGATAACTTAAATTAATTTTGAAAAAGCATTAAAAACATTCACGGTGGTACTAATTTTATGCTCTGGTTAGCTCAGATTTTTAATGTCCAACAATAACCTGCTAGCATAGCAGGACTCTAGCTTCGCTGATAGCGTTGTTTCATACTCAATATATCCCGGTGGAAGCGCTCACCATGCTCATTGCTAACGTCTCTCCTATTTTGAGGTAAAAAATTTAAAATGTGAGTTCAAAATGTGTATTTTTAGGAACATTTTACAACCAACACCGTGCAAGTTTTGAATCATATCTTTTATTAGTGTTTCATAGTTTTCAACTTCACCTTTTCGGTTAAGTAATTTCGTAAAGTTCTTATTATTCCTAATTTTAGGTGCAAAGGCGGCACAATAATGTTTTGTTGTTGTGCTAACGGTGGATGAAGTATGTTTTCTGATCTGGGAGTGAAATTTTTCCTATATGGTCAGAATTTGCTGAGGTGACAATTTTCTCTATCACGACTATTCCAAAGGCCGAAAAAACAAAACAGCAGTATTTAGTGTAACCTTATTGCATACCGAAAATTACAGCAATAACTTTAGAATCTGCGCAGACCTTTTAATAATATTTCTTATATTTTATATTTTCAAGTAAAAGCCTCAGATTGTCATAGATTCCTTCCATGGAAACGGCATAACCTACGGGAATGGAAGGATATTTATTACCGCTGTGTATTAATACTGCTTTTAGACTAATTTTGGACAAATCTATGAAATAATCTCCGTGTTGGTCGTGATTAATACTGAAAGTGTCAAATAGTGCATCGATGTTGTTACAATAAAAGAGATCGGAATCAGCACTAAAAACTGTACAAGGTACAGTTACAAGGTCAATGTGTGGGTTTCGATAAAAGGTAACCTTTGTGACTTTTGTTAACAGATTCCATTGCTGACACGCGAACTAAGAAGTTCTGCTTGTGCTCTTGATATATTTAGGTCGCTAACCAAGTCATTTAATTTTGGATCATTCGCATTTCAAATAGTACGGAAAGAAATTGTCACAAGTTTACACAAAAGCGACTACAACAGACCTTGGCAAGTCAAATAATCTCCTTTTCATACTTTTCCTCTAAACAAAGATAATTTTAATAAAGAACTTAGTACCATTAAACAGTGAAAAGTAATGGTTATAATAAGAGATTAATTGACAAATTGTTAAAAAATAAATAAAGTTAAATTTACCAAAATTGTATAGTATTAAAAAACCAAAAGACAAATCATTTAAATTTATTAATTACACTTCTAAACTGAGTAATATTGCTTGCAAAAAATTAATTAAACTAAAGGATGTAAGACTATTTGTGTAAATAAACAAAATTTAGGCAGAATGTTAGTCAATAATAGGACAAAACGGATGGTTTAGATAAATCAGGTGTATATCAAATTTACTGTTAAGATTGCAAAGGGGCATACATATATCGGTCAAAGTGGTTGAAATATTGGATGTAGAATAAAAGAGCACAAAAAAGCACTGGAATGTCCACACATTGTATTGAAAACAATCATTTTATAGATGTAACCAATGTTAAACTATCACACTCAGAAAAGAAAAGTAAAAAAATAGACCTACTAGAATAATTATTAGGTTGTTAAGAAAGTTATTACGGTTTTTTTATTATTTTAATCTTAAATGCTGTATTGTCAAATAAAATTCTGTTAAATTGCTTTGACTTTATATATCATTTTAAAGTGCGATTTTCGATCTCTCTTATTGTGGTATTAGTTATGTTCTAAAATAAATTTGTCCAATTTTTTCACATCGTTAAATGCAGCATTTAAGGTATTAAAGCATCCCGCAAATCCCGCAAATTCTTACCACAACTCGAGCATATCACCTGCGGAACCAACGGTTTATCTTGATTTTTAACTGTGACCCAAAAGTAAAGTTCGTATGCCCCACAAATTCATAGAGTAAATTTTTCACTATTTTTTTTCCTAGTAAAATCATCACACATATAACAAAAGTTGTTTTGATTACTTTTGCAAATGTGAGGCATTATTATGATGACACTATTATACTTAGAAATAAATCAATACAAATGAACACAAAAATGTAAAATCACAAATTGGTTAAAATACACTTAATATACTATGTAAACTATTTTTTGGCAAAATAAGTACTAATTTACGGATAATTTGTTCTTATATGTCATACTCGCGAGAGATACCAATAACAAAGTTCAATAATATAACCATGTGTCAACCTGCATGACCCGATAAAGTCGAGCTAAGCCAGCTGTTGTTGGTGAGTAGTTACCATATACTTCTTGATAATACAACTTATTATCGTTGGGCAAAAACCTTGTTGGTCAGTGTTAGTTGAGGTTATAGTGCATATGAGTCAGTTTATTTTTTTATAATAATGTCATTGTCAATTGTTTTATAGTGAAAATATTTTATTTTCATGTCACAGATATACTTATATTACTACACTTCAACGTTTTAGTATTTAAAACTTTTTTAATAAACATTTTTAATAAAAAAATATTTATTTGACAATTTGGCGCTTAACAGACATTGTCATTTAACGAATATTTAAATGATTTATTATTGGTGAATATGACAATTTTATTTTAATATTTCTAGTAAATATTTTTTTGTAGATAATGCATTGATTTATGAAAGGCATTTTAAAATATACATGTTTCAAATCCCTCGATAACTTTATTCAAAAAATAATTTATATCTGAACGTATTTTGGACAGTTTTAAGTGGTTTTATGAACTAAATAATAAAAAATCGATTTTGTGACTTTTCAAAATTAAATTACAGATATTTACTCAAAATATTTGATTTGTATTCAGGAAAGAACTTTTGATATATAACTATAAATAGTTACATACATGTGAGAAATGCTTATATTGTATTGCTATTTAGTAGATGGTGTTTTAATTGTTATGTAGGAGGTGTATAAATAAACTAATTAGACTGGTGAAGTAGCGTACGATCTGGCTAAACTGTTAGCTTCCTTTACGGTAGGAGGCCAATATGGGATGCGTTTTCTCTGGAGTCACTTGATGGTTCATAGCAATTTTTTGGTGAACCAGATTTTTCTAGTGTGTTCTCAGAATGAGTGACAACAATTTTCAGCAATGGTGTGCCATCAAGTTTTATTTCAGATTTCAGCACAGTCTGACGGAAACTTTTGCAAAACTTAAACTGTGAAAACAGTGTTTTGTCAAGGGCCCAGGTTTTCAAGTGGTTTATAATATTCTCAGAAGCTCCAGGAATAATGAACCTCGCAGCAGCGGAGGGCTGTAAGTGATAAAACTATCCATAGAATCCGGAATTTTGTGTGTTCTGATGATTGTGTGTCAGAATGATAGGGAAATAATTGAATTGGACTCCGGACAACGGACACAACCGTTGATGATATTGTGACAATGAAATGGGGACAAAGAAAATATATGGTTCCGAAAGACTTTTCACGGGATCAAAACGAAAACAGGAGAGAAATATATCTTGACTTTTTGACGAGAGTTGAAGATGAGGGTACTTTCTGTAACATGTTTACTGGTGACAACTGGTGACAACTTACGACATGGAAACGAAGTACCTGGGCCAGCAATGGCATATTCTAACCTCAACATACTCAAAAAAAGCCAGAATGATCAAATTGAAGATAAAAAGCATGCTGATTTGCTTTTTATCTCTCTATCTTTTATCTAAATTATTTTACTCGGAATAGAACATTTTTTTACTTTGTTATCTATCACTTTTATTTTTTACTTTAAGTTTAACTATCACAAAGTAACGGACAAATCAATCAATAATTATTTTACTAACAAATAAAAAGTAGTAACCGCAATGGTTGACATATACAATGTTTCTTTTTCTATTCTACCTTGAAATTAATACGACAAACAAAAATTAGTCAAGATTTCTGGAAACATGTTTACTAGCTAAATTTTTAAAGTGGTGGCTAACGGAGAAGCTTTGCTGAAGTTCCCAACTGTGGAGCTGAAGAGGTAGTCTTTTTCTAGAACAAGAACGGGATTCTGGGATTTTTGCCTGCTCTACAGCTAGTAAAGCCAATTTAAAAATACTCTATGAACAATCGTGCCTATAAAGTTGTAGTATTGCATTTTTCAGCATGTATAGAAAAGCTATGGATATATATTCAAATCTATCTCTAGATAATACCTTTATTATGAGGCGAAGTATCCGCTAACCTTAATAAACTTAATTTCAGCAATCTGAATTCTAGTCAAACAGCATTATCATTAGATAATGCTGTTTGAAATGCTTAAAGTCACATATGTTCAGGTTTTTTAGGGAACTGTCGGGGCGTCATGGGTACTAGGTTTAAAAATTTATTTTCAATTTGATATAATTTTTTAATTATAAGGAACAAAATAAATATAAAAATAGTTTTGTTATAAAACTTATATATGATCTTTCCATTTATGACAAAAAAATGTTCAAAAGCCCAATTGAAAAGCTATTCTTCAGGTCATTGAAAAACTTGAATCTGTGACATTTTATCCAATATACCCTTTATGAATTGTATGCAGTCCAATAACGAAGTTGGTTGTTTTTTTAATATAACTGGTTGTTTTTTTAATATAACCTAAATTATAATAAAATAATATATTAGGAAAAATAAAATCTGATTGATTTGGTGGTTCATTGATTTATTTAAAATCAATCAGTATCGGATTTAAAAAATACACTGTGCATATTTCATTGATCCTATTCAAATACGACCTTGCGGACTTTTAAGGGATTTTTTCCAATCTCAGAGGGATAATACCGAGAGCGAGTGGATTACTCTATCCAGCAATATATTTGCATGATGTAGAGTACCAAGAGGGTTTCCTACCTTGCTTTTGTACCTCTTTTAGTTGCTAAGGAGATGGGTTTTTTGGATATAATTTAAATAGCATTGCAGTGATTAGTAATGCCAGTATGTCGCAAAATTAGAGGATAAGTTAAGACTAGAATATACTTGCTGGAAATAATTTAATAATTTTAAAAAGGCATTTTCTGTGATACATCTCGGACGAGCATGCAAGGAAAACCTTAAAAGAACATTTGCGAAATCCAAAACGAAATCGACTGTTGTGGTGTTGAGACATGTATAAGCTGATGAAACGTGGATACCAAAAAGGAAGTAACGGTCAAAATAGTTGATTTTATATGGCGAACGTGGTGCGAGGTAGGTAAAGATGCTTATCATGCATTATCTTCATCTATTCTTTGTAAAATGGAAAGACTATTAGAAGAGATTATTATTATTATTGGTCAAATTTTATTGATAATTATTAATAAAAATATTGATAAAACATAACTGCCCCATTTGGCAGGCAAAAAATGCTGTTTCCCAGGGTAATGTACCTGCCTATTTGTTAGCAGTTTCAACAGCGAAGTTGGTCAACTTGCGTATAGTTCACACTTGAGGATAGTTCCAGCAGTTCCCAACCTCAAACACCACAATAAGTTCGCATAATACTCGCCGTTGGTTATTTTTTTGAAGATAATTTTATGGTTATGAACCGACATAAAAACTCAGCCTGTGAAACTTCGCCAAATACTCGATTGAAATATCTTCACGACGCTGCTTTTGTTCCATTGTGAGTAATCGCGGCACCCATCTTGCGCACAGCTTTTTCATGTCCGAATTTTCAATCAATATGCGATGTATCGCACTTTTTGAAATACCTGCCACTGTGCCTAGCTCGGGCACTTTCAGTCGACGGTAATCCAATACCATTTTGTGGATTTTCTTCACCATTTCTGGCATGGTCACCTCATTTGGTCGACTACTGCGATGTTCGTCTTGGCAGCTCGTACGGCTTCGTTTAAACTCTGCTGCCCAATATTTTACTGTTACAAACGAAGGAGTAGAATCCCCCAGAGTAGAATTTAGCTTCACTTTGATATTGGTTGAACTGAGACCTTTCAAATGAAACTATTGTATCACATAACGATG
Organism: Cosmopolites sordidus; assembly: GCA_031761425.1. Classification (NCBI taxonomy): domain Eukaryota; kingdom Metazoa; phylum Arthropoda; class Insecta; order Coleoptera; family Curculionidae; genus Cosmopolites; species Cosmopolites sordidus. Next base: position 511,247 of record JARFXV010000630.1, on the reverse strand, counting down.
AACAATTTTTTCCATGTTTACAAATTCACTGAGAGCCTTCACTATTAATGGCTGCCAAATAAATACTAAATAACGTAGCGTCGTCAAACTTCAAACTTTAGTTTTATAAGGTTGGTACTTTCTACCATAGTCATTCTTTTCAAACTGCCATCTATACTTCAGGTCGGGTATTTTTTGGACTACCCTCGTAAATTAACGTTACTATTCTAGTTTTGCTATCTACCCTATTTTCCCTTCGACTTCATTCTCTTTCCAACATGCAGAAATGGTTAGTCGGGAAGAAATTCATATCAAATGAAGAGTTCATCATCCAAAGGACTATTTTGCACAGCTCGAGAAGTCGTGATTTTTGGAAGGCTTAAAAACAATATTTCATTTAAATAACATAGTATCTGACATTTTACTCCACACTTATTTTAATGTTATTTAAAACGAAAATTATCCCTAAATTTATTTAAAGGAAATAATATTTATTTTAGGAAACTTAAATTTCATTTGATCAATGTAATTAATTGGAATACATTTTTAATGTGTATTTTGAATTAAATGGGAAGTGATAGTTTGTTGTAATTGGGTTTTTGAATAAAAAATAATTCTCGATTTTTTTACTTTATTTTAAAACTTTATCATAAATATTATTGATAATCGATGCAAAACATTTTTTAAATTCTTGTTACAATTAATTATAAATGAATTAAAATGTACAAAATTAGAACAAAAATCACGTGACTATGAACGCGCCGCGATTGACTGCTATGTTTGTGACGTTAGAGTACCAGTGTTTTCACGTCAGTACTATCAACGGCTTCTATTCGTATATTATTAGGTGCGTATAGACCCGGTTGGATCGCGGAAAGCATTCTGACTTATTTTCGACTGTTCCTTCTGATCTTCCACACCTATCTCATCCTTTCTCCGTGGATTCTCTTTCTCTCCTCCGTCCAGCTTGTCCCCGATCTCCCCGAAACTTGTCTCTCTGATGCAACGTTCCACATGTATTTTGTTTCTGTACGATCTTTTATCCTCAATCTCTATCGGGTCCATTTGTGCCTTTCCCAGATCAGTTCTGATTTGTGTAGTCCATGGTACTGTTGACTTGACCCCTTGTAAGAATTCTGTAGGTGATTCTTGTCGGTGGGAGTCTACTGATAAGTACATATAATTTCAATCTAATTTTTGTTATATCCCCGCTACATTGGACGTTCTCTCTGTGGTTTTCCTGGAATATAGTCTGCATCCTTCCTCTGTTAGTTTTGGGCCGAGAATTTTCCTTATAATTTTGCGTTCTTCTTTTAGTATGTTTTCTATGCCGCTTACTGTGTTGTAGTGTCTTATTTTTGCGTGTGTGGATATGCATTTTTTATTTTAGATATGGTGTGTCTTACCGTATGCCCTCTTCATTTTCTGTAATCGAGTTTTCTGTGCTATCTTCTCTCCTCTTGTGGGCTCGAGGATCTCGCCCGGGTACTTGAAGTGAGAAACCCTAATTATCTTGCCTTATTTGGTGTTTAAATTTTGGACATCTAATTTTTAGGAGAAGAATTCGGTTTTTTGAAAGGAGATTTGTTGGCCGACTTTCTCTGCATATTCCTTGAAGACTTCTATTGGCTTGGTTGTCCTTGTTTCATTGTCTGCGAGGATGGCTAGGTCGTCTGCGAAGGCTAGGCATGAGATTTCTATGTTGTCTTTGGGTCGTCCTAGTCTTATTGGTTTCCAGTGTCCTTGATTTTTCAGTTCTTTTTTCCATTCCTTTATGACTTTATCCAGGACCAGGTTGAAGAGGAGTGGGGATAACCCATCTCCTTGGCCTACTCCGATTTAATTAGAAAGGGTTCGGAAATTTCTCCCATACATTTCACTTTAGAGGTTGTGTCGGTCAGTGTCTGCTTGATCAATCGTAGTGTTTTGGGATCGAGTCCTTGTTCTTCTAGAATGTTGAATAGAGATTTTCAGTCGATGCAGTCGTGTGCTTTCTTGAAGTCCATGAACGTGCAGATGATTGGGACGTTCCTGATAGCTTTGTATTTCAGTATTGTATTTAAGTTAAAGATTTGTTCAGTGCATGAGCGACTAGGGCGAAAGCCTGCCTGGTACTCGCCAATTTTGTGTTCTAGTTGTTCTTGTGTTCTATCGAGAAGGCAAGCTGAGAGGATTTTGTAAGTAACTTATAGTAAGGAGATTCCTCTGTAGTTGTTCACATCTGTTCTGTCTCCCTTCTTGTGCAGCGGGTGGATAAGAGCACATTTCCATTCATCTGGCAATTTTTCTGTTTATCAGAGGTTCGTGATAATTTACCAAAAACCAAACCAAACCAAACCAAAAGATATTTTCTAGTTTCAAAATTTTTTTTTGAGCAAAAAACAATATAAATCATAATTAGAAAAACAAAACATACATACTGTTTAAATCACTAATTTTATTTCAATAAAAAATACACCGTTAAATATACATAAAACTTCCCCCAACTAGGATAATATGATAATAATCTATTCAGAATAAAATAATCACTACCCAAAATTCTATACATATTTGTTTGATTGCATTAATTGAAGTTTGCAATACTTTTAAAACAACACCGATTCTTCAAACTATCATACTAAATTCTATTAACAATATTTTTAAAAAATCCACCCATACTACATTATTCCTTTAATTAAGGTTTTCAGTATTTTGAAAAGGATGGCGATTTTTCGCCCTACATGTTTTACAAACCACCACATTAGACTCTTAATTTGATAATATTTGCAAGTATAAATAAATAAGGCTGCTAATTAACTCTAATGCATGGCCAGCTTAGATTTTCCAAATAAAAGAAGGCACCTAAACCATTTTTTTTTGAGTCGAAAACTTATAGTCGAAGTGTGGGACTGTCCTGTTAATGTCTATCCACTACAAAACCACTGTCAGCCTATCATCAATCTTCAATGCCTATAATGAATTTCTAACATATGTTTAAACCTACCCTATCAAATGAATATGGACAATCAATAGATGAAATCTGCCAAAATTCTGAAAAACACTGAATATTTAATCTGTTTTGTTTTTATGTAGAATATAAATATACCATTTTCTTTACTTTTTTTAAGTTATAAAAACGAATGCAAAAAAAAAAGAACCCTAATCTGATTTCATTCTGAACTTACCTTTGAGCTTTCATATCTTAAGTAAGATATGAGTATAAGTTATGAGTATAACGTCGAAAACAGCACCGAAAGCCTAAATAACAATTAAAAGCAAGTATATTTTCAAATCGATCGCAAATGAACAAATGCAATCAAAGATATAGGTTAAACCTATAGAACAATAACTAAGATCGATAAATTGTTTTATTTACCCGAAACTCCGATTCTTTTCGAACGTCTGTTTAGAAAGAGCGCGAAAGAAAATTTCGGTATAACTAACCGAATTACCCCGAGCCGAACCGATTGGCCTTCGGTACAATTGTGAGGTCACAATTGTTCCGATTTTTTTTCGGAAATTGTCGGCGTGTCATCGGTATTAGGTTTAAACAATTTTTATTTTCAATTTGATATATCTTTTTAATTATAAGGAAAAAAATAAAAACAAAAATAGTTTTGTTATAAAATTTATATATGATCTTTCCATTTAAGACAAAAAAATTTTGTTCAAAAGCCTAATTGTAAAAAAAAATGACAGTTTAACATTTGTCAAATACTTTATCGAATTAGAAGCAGATATACTCGTTTTAAAGGGATTTTAGCGCTTTTTTAACAAACACTTTATAACAAATTTTGCATCCACATAAAATCGCATTGAACTAACATGACGTGCGTATTGAACTAACATGTGCATTGTTTTTAAAGGAGCAGACTCCCCTAATACATTTACCATTTCACTATGAATTTCCATTGCTTTTAAACCTTTTTTGCAAATAATTTAATCACTGCACGATCTTCAATATTTTCCATTTTAAAAAATAACACTGATACGTTTACTTTAAGCTGCTGTTTTTACTGCTCTATAAGTATCGCTCGGCGAACTTTTCAATTAGTCTAGTAAAACCATCAATAGGATATGATTAAAACTGAAAAAAAAAAATAGTTTTAAGTTTAATATAATTCGGTGGAAAACTTGTTATAAAGTTTTTATTTAATGCCATACCAATATAAAAAAAATGGAATAGTGTAATTACATTTTTTGTAGGATCAATAGTGTGGAATTTATAAGCAAAGTTCTAAAAAAATTGCTAAGAAAAAATTGATGATAACTGGACTATTGATTGTCTATTATTGAGAAATATAACATTTTTCAAATAGTCAAAAAGAAGGAAAATTCATCCGTTCTCTACGCAAAATTTGGCCATTCCTTCAGTCGCCAAAAAACCTTATTTATAAATATTTTTGATATTCTTCGCGGGCTGACCATGCAACATTTCAGGCTTTAATATTTTTGTTAAACATTCAATTTAGAATCATTTTATGAAGTTCGTAACATCGAAATCTATAAATTCTGAATTCTCTAGGTAGTCTTTTCGTTGTTAGTAGTAGTAGCAGTAGTATCGTTATCTGTTAAAAGATAGGCAGTATCCTTGGTTTTGAATCAGTATCATTCATAGCAGAGTTGGTTATCAATTAACAAACTTTGTAATTACATTGGCATATCAATAAATTATCAACAATTACTATATAACAAGAACATGGAATACGGATGTTTGAAGATGTCCCAAAGCCTACTTGTTCAAATAACTGTCCTTGAAAATTCTATATAATGATGCCATTATGGTATGAAGAAAATCGGGTTTCTGTGGGTTTTCCATACTTACCGTAAATTAACCGGATATCGTGAAATTATTTTTATAACTCGTGAAATAACCTTAAACGTGAAAAAACTTAATAAACTTTTTGGGCCATCCATATCGAGATCCTGTTTAAACATGTTTGTATTACTTCCTTTGTATGTACGAAGGTGGAGTGAAAAATCCAATTATTTTTTTAATGACATATGTTTTTCGAAATTTAGATTTATTTTTCTACGTAGTCTCCTTTTAGATCGATATACTTCTAAATCTAATGATTTTCTAACTACTTTATGCCTTTCAGAAAGTACGATGTGTCGAACTCTGTAAAATAGTCTCCTGTTTCGGTTATATTCTTTTTATTTGATGCAAATTTCTTGCCAACTAGCCATTTCTTCATGTTTGGAAAGACAATAGGGTGGATTTTTGTTCCAATTTTACAATTGTAACGGACGAGGAATTCGTGGGTTAATTTTCTTTGCCAAATGAGGCTTTTTTATTAACTATCTATGAAATTTGATCAATGATGATTTGATTTTTCCTTTTCCAAATACTAGATTAAGATAATCTCTCGCAAATCTCAGAAAACAGTTGTCATGACCTTCCGATCAAAGAAAGCATATTTGCCTTCTTCGGGGTACGTTTGTCGGATAAAATTCACTGTTTTGAGAGTTCCTACGTTTCTGGTGAAGTGTTAATCCAAGCTTCATCAACAGTCACGAATCGCCGCAGAAATTCTTTCGAATCGTACTTTTATATGTCTAAATACCGGTTTGAAATGGTCACTCGATTCTGTATTTGGCCGGCAATCACCAAATACGGCACCCCACATATCGTGTTGATAGCTTTTTCATGCTCAAATGTTCATGTAGGATATTCCGTACGTATTTGTCCGAGACGTTCATCATCACGTTTATCAACACGATATCATTGATTTTGCAGGTTGCATTTTGGTTTGTATGGATTGTTTTAGTAATGGGGCGACCTGAACACGGAGAGTAAGGTGTGCTAATTCAACCACATCGAAACTGAGTAAATCATTTATGAACCACACAATATTAAGACCAAATTCGGTGAATACGGTGGATGTTGTAGTAATTTGAACTTAAATTCCGTGATTTTGGTCATTGAAATTATACAGGTGTGCACCCGTGCATTTTCTTGATGGAAGAAGATTTTTTCTTTTGCATATGATCACGATAATTTTTCAACTTATTTTTGGTTTGCGCGATGGTTTTCCCACGAGAAGAAGTGTTTAATCAATACCGGAAATGCGCTTTTTTCTGTGGTTATAAAATATATATTTGGAATGTTAATAATATTATCTTAACCAAATCTTCAGATTATTTTAGACATTTTATCAAATATATGATAATCTGATATTGCAATGTTAAACAATTAGAAAAGGTACCTTCGGCAAATAAAGCCCGCAGTGTAACAAGGCCCACATCTGAAAATTCGTATAAAAATGATTCGCAGCAACTTCGTACTTGACGCACACATTCATTAAACCGACACCAACGACCCCGTGAGAGCTCGGGGCTGCTCGCGCTCGCAGTCATATTGTCAGTAGCGAGCGGTACATCGTCGAGAGGAATGCGACGCCGTGGATTTATAATGTTTGCTGACACAAAATAGTAAATTTTGTTGTTAAAAAAGGGCCCAGTATAGTTTTATTGGATTTTTATTAAAAAATATCTAATATTGTTGACTTTCTTAATTTAAGCAAGTTTAAAGGAAAACATTCCTATGATTAGTTTTTTAGGAAGTGTATTTTTTTAAATACTCAATTTGGTGTTACTTTTTCTATTTTTTAGTTGTGCAAATAAAAATGATTCATTGAAAACTTGTTTTTATAGTTCAATATCACGAAATACTCGATTTATTACGTTTTTAAATTAGGTGGGCCTTATATGCCGCAGTTACCTTATTTGAATAATCTATTACTACAATAAAGTAGTTATAATACGAGGGTTGTTCAATAATTCCTTAGAAAAAGGAATATTTCAAAGGTCCTAAAAATAGACATGTGTTTGGGCGATGACCTCCTCGTTCGATGTAAACCGTTGTTCGCTGAGCCATTTTTTTAAGTTCGGAAATAAAAAATATACTGGAGGCTAAATTCGGTGAATACGGTGGATGTTGTAGTAATTTAAACTTAAATTCCATGATTTTGGTCATTGAAATTATACAGGTGTGCACCCGTGCATTTTCTTGATGGAAGAGGATTTTTTTCTTTTTCAAATGAGGACGATTTTTTTTATTTCTTCACTCAACCGGTGCAATAACGACGCATAATACTCTCCAGTTATTGTTTTTCTATTTTCTAAATAATCGTGTAGATGATTTCGTGCGCATCTTTACCTTCTTCAGAGCCCGTTCGCATTCAAAAACCTACTGTTTTGATTGTTTATTTATTTCTGGAGAGTAGTAGTGTATCCATGTTTCATCTACAGTTATGTATCGACTCCGAAACTCATCAGGATTGCGACGGATAAGCACCAAAACAGCCTTACAGTCAATTACACCTAATTTTTCGTGCAAATTTGAAAACACTGTACCTTGCGATAAACCTGCGGCCTCAACTATTTCGCGCCCTTTGATTGGTCGATCATTTAAAACCATGTCGTGGATTTTGTCAATCATTTCGGGAGTAGTCACTTCCACTGGACATCCCGAATGATGTTTATTTATTGTGGATGTACGGCCACGTTCGAACTCATTTATCCAATTATAAACAGTTGCAAACACAGGAGCAGATGTGCCATGAACTTCATCCAACGTAGCTTTGATCTCTATTGGGGTTAATCCTTTTAAATATAAGTATCAAATATAAATATCACCACTCGAAACTAATTTTTTCCATTTTTCTAAATGAACGAAATTTTCTCGCTTCATTCGACAATAAAAATGAAACCATGTGATGAATATAACTGAGACTTTGACATCTATCTGGTGAATAGTGATGCTTATTAAAAACAAACCATATCCGATGCTACGAGCGCCCGCTTTTGGATTTTCAAAGGACTTATGAACGACTGTGATATAATTGTCGAAAATAATAAGCATAATAAAATTAAATTTTGCTAAAATCAATTTCCCATAGTTTCTTTAATACGAGATATAGATATAGGCACATCGAATCGATGTAACCCGTTCAATTACCATGTAACAATCTTCAGGCGGAATTTTTCAAATCCCAGAGCGGTAAAACCGAGAGCGAGTGGATTTACTGCCCTATCCTGCAATATATTTGCATGACGTAGGGTGCCGCGTGGGTCTGCCTCTCCGCTTTTGTATCTCTTTTAGTCCCTTCGGGCATGAGCTTTTAGATCTGGTAGTAATTTTTGCAGCTTAGTCCTAACTGAAAGAAGATGTATTAGGTCGTGGCTTAGCCTGGAATAAATTTATATGAAATAATTTTAAGCTTCTGACTGCAATTTCTTGCCCGGACTTAAATCAACTATAAACTTTATAATCAATTATATTGGAAACATTTATTTAGTTTAAGTATGCATTTGTTGTTATTTTGATCAACTTTCATAAAATTATGTACTATGACACATTTTCCAATGATTGTTCTTCAAGAACACTTTATGGCGATTCGAAAGATCGCAGTACAGTAAAGCATAGTGTTGTAAGTACAAGGTAGAGTGAAAAGTCAGATACTTTGAACGAAAAACGAATTGATAAATGAAATTGAAAAATTAAATATGGTTTTTTGATCTAAAATCGATTTATTTTTTAACGTAGTCTCCTTTTATCTGTTCAACTCTGCAAAATAGTCTTTTGTTTCGGCGATGATCTATTCATTTTACGCGAATTTCGTTTCAGCAAGCTATCTTTTCATGTTTGGAAAGAGAAATAAGTCGAAGGGGGGCCTGTCCGGAGAATAGAGTGGATGAGACATTAATTCTTAGCGCAAATTGGTGAGTTTTGCTATTGCAATGGCAGACGTATTGGCGAGTACATTTTTTTTATTCACTAGTAAGGGCGTTTTTTTATCCCTCTTCGTGTAATTTGACCAATAATGTTGCATAATACTCTCTTTTGATCGTCTTTTTTTCCAAACAGTTATTCAAGATAATGCCTTGTGACTCCTAGAAAATAGTGGCCATGGCCTATCGGGTTAATGGAGGCGTCTTCGCTTTCTTTGAGATTCGTTCGCCGGTGTTTGACTATTGCTTTATTTCTGGCATCTAGTGATGAATCCAAGTTTAATTAACAGTCACAAATCGCCACATAAACTATTTCAGATGGCACATATTCATGTCAAAACAACGTTGTGAATTGATTACTCAATTTCATTTTTGGTCTGCAGTGAGCAAACGCGGCACCCATTGTGTTGCTAGCTTTCTTATTTTCAAAGGTTTGTTCACGATGTTCCGTACGTGTTCATCTGAAATGTCATCGTTCATATTGGCTGATTGGCTGAGAATTGTACTATTAATTGAATAAAAACGTTACAAAAATCAGTCTTATTACTCTATTTACATACCTCTCATCAGGTTTCCTCCCAGCAATTGTGTTCCAGGGTAGAACTGCCAGGTCCATGCACAAATAATCTATTTTGGAGGACCGAGGACTTTTCTGTAGGAGTTACCATGCTTTAACCAACAGTACTTCAGCTTTTAAGTACCGGGGGTTGGCCTTTACCCTTCTCCGTTAGCAGTGTTCCGTATATCATAATGTATATTCTGCAGGGTCTAGGGAATGCGACGTGGACGTGGAGGTAGGATTTCTTTGTATGTTTTTATTAGATTCTGGACTTCTAGTCCGGATGTGTGGATAGTCCAGATGTTGGTACCCTAGACTGTTTCCGAGACCATATCTCCAATCATTTTGAGCCTCTTGCCACTGAAATAATTACTAAAAAAGCAAAGTATGTCGGCTCAAGATTGGGGTTGAATAAAGGAAAATCGAGTATCGTTCATCATTAAAATCTGACTTGAAACAAATATACATATGTCCCAAAGTTTGAAATATTTACAAATACGATATCTACGCCTATGATACTCTAAAAGTTGTGATGGATATTTATTTTAGACCATTTTTTTTTGCTATAACACAGGTTTTTCTATTTTTGCCCATTCCGTTGATAATGCTATTTACATATTATTTCAGTTCTTTTTCAATTTTCAATCAATCTGTTTAAAAATGCCTAGAAATTAAAATATTTGATTTTAACAGATCAATAGTAATTGCTTTGTTACAGCAATTAATTTCAAGAGACAAATGACGCAAAGGATCATCCCAGAAGTGATATAAAATTATATACAACAGCTGCATAAGACCGGTAGATATCAATGATAGCTCGAAGAAATCGACTGAACTCTACAAGTGGTATATCAAGAGAGCTTGTTAGGCTTGAAGGGGTAAATGTTTCACGACAAACGATAACACACAGACTGAAAGCGTCAGTCTGCGCTTTCAGTTGCATCAGTTTGGAGAACTCATTTATGTCGTTTGACATAAATGACTCGTTTGGATGTCGACATGCCCGACTAGGAACAGGTCAACCACCTATCCCATTTGAAGTTGGGAGCGTAATGTTTGTGCTGTCTACATCGAGGAAGTTTTAAATCCCGTCGTTCGTCTGTTCCGAAGCGCAGTGGGCGATGGGTTTGTTTTCATGGATGATAACGCACCTCCTTATCGAACAGCAGCAGTGCAAAATTTTCTTGAGGAGGAGGGAATAACCAAATTGGGGTGGCCAGCAAATTCCCCTGACATGAATATCATTGAACATGCTTGGGACATTCTGAAAACACGCATCAAGAAACGAAGCATTCCTTCTCTTACCTTGCGAGAACTAAAAGATGCTGCTCGTGAAGAATGGGAAATATTTCCACAAGCCCAAATTCATCATTTAATCGGCAGCATGCCAAATCGCCTACAGGCATGCATATAGACCCATAGAGGCACTAATGCTTATTAGTTTTATTGAAAGTTCTTCTTACTATTTTTAAATTACTTTTGAAGGCAATTGGAACATTTTTTTTTACTACAAAATAATAAATCAATTTTACACACGATGGTCATTTCGTGTCAAATTTTATTTGGTAAGAGTAAGAGTTGTAATAAAATGATGATTTCGTATATGCTAGATGTTCTTAGTTTTTTCTTAAAAAAAAACGTTTAATTTGGGAGAAAGGTAAAAATTGGTTTATTCAACGTATGCACTATCGCTGGCTGCACATTTTTCCCGTTTCTCTGGCATTTTGTAGATGTCCAGTCATCAAGCCATTTTTCAACATATCCGTAATTGTTGAAGTGTTTCATGAAAAGTGCGTGAGACTTCGATGAAAACAACTGGTAGTTGGAATGGACCCTCCGGTGAGTATGTGATGGCGCTTTATCGAACTGCAAAATCACTTTTCCGTGTCTTGCAGCCCATTTTGGTTGCTTCGATCATGGTTCAAATTGGTCATTTATTAACTGTTTTACTTGGTTTCAGAGGCTCGTGGTACACGACACCCTTCTGATCCCACCAAATACACAGCATTGTTTTCTTTCCAAAGCAATTCGGTCTTGCGGTCGATGTTGATGATTGTTTGTCTTCACTCATGATCCGTTGCAAAAGTCTTTCTTTCATGCCGAGAAAGCATAACCTTTTTGCCTTTTCCTTCTGTCTGTCATTTAGTTGATGTGGTACCCATTTTTCTGCCTTCTGGATCTTTTCCATGGCATGTAGATGATCACAAACGGTTGGCGACGAATATTTAACTTTTCGGCCATGTGTTGTGAAGTTTGCACGTCGTCTTCTTCAAATAATGTTTGCAATGCGGCATATTCAATTTTTTTCGGTTGACCTGGGCGCATTCTTTGTCTTTCAAGTCGAAATCCACTTTTGAATCACCTAAACCAATGCCCACAAATGTCTTGCGTTGGAACATTGTCACTGTAAGTTTGCACAAGTGTACGACGGCTGTCACTTCCGTTTTCCTTTGATTGAAGAAGAACAACAGTACGTACCGCAAATGCTATTTATTTGGCTCGAAACCCGATATGTTTACCATACGAAAAAAACTCGACGCTAACTCGAAATATTTTAAACATCATTGGCATTTTGGAAGGTACTGTCATAGCAACACAATGACATAAGAGATTAGACTGTGAACAGACCCTTGTTTCCAGCGCTATCTCTTAAAAAATTAAGAATTATTAACCTCCACACCTGGTATACTAAATAAATTGATGATGGCATATAAGCAATATTATAATATTATTGTCTATCCTATTTAAGCATTAACATTGAGTTGATGATTTTTGTTCTTGAATAAATGATATTAAGGATGAGAAAAGCTTCGGAAGAATGTGGAGAAAGATTGACTATCTTTACCAATTATAGTTCAGATCAAAATTATGGATTTGAAAACTTTCCCAAGGCATCTTGTTTTTGTAAGATAATGTGTCCACCTACAAATTTCGTATTGTCGTTTAGAAATTATAATATTGCTTTTGAAATAACGGATGATTTTTTTAGCGTGGCCAAAATTCCGATAGGGGTTACTGTCAAACGAACTGTGAGTCTAAGCGCCTATAGTGTCAAAATTATTTAGTATAGTCTAGCAAATCATTATGGAACGTGTAACAGAGCAACGCTTGCAAATTATCGAAATTTATTATTAAAATTAGTGTTCTATGTGCCAAACTTATAGAGCCCTTCGTGAATTTTATGGTGGACATAATCGCCCAACCGAGCGATGTATTCGCCGAATTATCGACAATTTTCGAACGCCTTTCACGCTGCTCGGTGTTGATGAAACAAAAATAAGACAAAAACTTTGCATTCCGAAGAAAATATCACAGTTGTTGCTATGAATGTTGATGAAGATGATCCAATGATCCAATAATTACTGTTGTATCCAGAAAAAAGCACTGTGTAGTGTGAATTGTACGCCGGTAGCATCACTGGGCGGTAATTTAAAAAAAAAATTGTTACACAGCAATGATCAAAGATTATTTAATTCTGAATTTGAGTGGAATTGATCTGGAGGAGATGTGGTTCCAACAGGACAGCTCCACAAGTTATTACAGCCAACGCAATGATCTGTTTATTGAGGGAATAATTCGAATTCGAATAATAAATTATCTCGAGGAATGGACCTGTTAATTGGCCCCCAAAGTTATGTGATTTAACGCCTTTACATTATTTTCTTTGGAGTTATGTTAAATCTTTGTTCTATGCCGATAAACTTGCATGTAAACTAGCATGCAATAGATAGACTATTGATGCCATGGAAGGCAACATAATTTGGATAATAGGCCTTTTCATAGTTGAACATTTTTTGTGTGCATGCCCCAACTTCCCCTAGGTATTTCGAGCACTTTATGCGTATATAAGCTCTGAATATTATGTTTTCAATTTAATTAACAAAACAAATATATTTAATTATTAATTCACTATCAATAGTACAGTTTTAATTGTTATATACTTGAAGTAAAATATGAATACAAGCATTTTAATAAAACATTTTAATAAAATATAATATTATAATAATATAAAACAGGGACAAAAAAACTTTGTTGTTATGGGATATATCACAGCTATACGTGTGGTAAATCATTTTCGAAGCATTTATATTACTTTTTTAGTTTTCCATCACCTTGTCTTGAATATCATCGAAAACTTATTAAATCAACGAAACTAAAATATATAAAAAATTGTCCAAAGTGCGCTAAATGTGAATTGTGGGTTAAAAATGTGGACGAGGTGATGGTCGATTCGAACTGATTGATCATATTAACAAAGATACGTATACTTGTTTACTTCATTCCAAAGAAGAAAGTCGTCTACCAACAGAACATTCTGACTCCATCAAAGTTGGGTAAAAAAAATCATGTAATCAGATAATTTTAATGCATTTAATTGTTAATCTGATAGCTCAAGCTTTAACCTCAAATGATGAATGTTTTTGTAGGTAAAAGTAACAAGTACCTGTTTGGCTTAAAAATATAAACAAACTCATGGCACAAGTTAATTATTTTAAAAATTTGCCTTTATGTAGACTATAAAAGTATTAAAAGAAATTAAAATTAAAATTTGCTCCAACCTTAATATAAAAATAAATGTAATGTTATAAATATAAAGTCAAAAATATAGATATAATGTTGTAAATATAATGTAAATATAATAAATATAAAACTAATATGAATATAATTGTCATCCTAACCTTTCAACAAGTTCTGCTTTATTTCCATGTTGGGAACGGCCATGGTATTTTTACCATCGTTGTAATCGAATACAATTATGTGCTTCTATTGTGGGATGCACTAATAAATTTTTCATTTTAATGAATTAATTTTAATTTTTCATTTAGTTGAATTCGTAATAAGGGTAATTATGTTTTTTGTCCAGCCATATTTATAAAAAGTGCCCGAAACTTTCATATTAATGTCTCGTTAACATGGCGGACGCGCTTGTCCGCAACTAGTCATGTAAAGGTCTATTGCGGACATTGATTGAAAAAGTGGTTGGAAATTGGTTTTACAGAATGTGCTTTGCCAGAAGTAGCCGCAGCGAATATTTGTCCGAAATTGTTTTCAAACATTAATGTCATTGTATGTTATTTCACATAAAATAAATAGTTTCAAGGCATTTAATTTGGTTGTTGTTTTATTTGAATTTAAAGTTCGGATGCACTAAGAAAAAACTGACCTCCATTATCATTTACAAAACACTAGAAATCCAATTACGAAAATTTACGTGAAGTAATATTGTAATTAATACTTTAGGATCTTGGTCTCCGGATGATAAAAATTGATTTACTAAATGATTGGAATAACATTTTTAACCGTGAATTAAATGTGTAGACTAGAAGGAAAATTTAAAGACGTAGTGTAGTGATAAGGAGTGTAAGTGTAAGTGTTGTGTGTAGGTGTATATTATTGTGAATATAAATGCAATAATTACAACATATAACTATTTTGGAAACATGTATTTTCTCTGGACTAGGCATACTAGCTATCAATATCCTCTCTTAATTAATTAATTTTGAAAATTCAAAGCGTATTTTATGTATACATTGTATTTTGTATATACAGCTGTATTTTGTGAATACATTCCGAAATTTATAAAAAAATACATCAAATTAATTTTTACATGTATTATAAACATTTAAATGGATTAATACAAACAGTAACGTTTTTAAACGATACAGCTAACTAGTTCTGCTAAAATTGCTTTTAAAGCTTATAATTAAAATGTATTATAATTAAAGTGTTGCATTTTAACAGAAATGTGTGTATGACGGAACTTGTTTTACTTTGGTTGGTTGTTTGGGCTGGTACGTATGTATGTATGTATATTTTGGCTTTCAATATTATTTCAAATAGAAAATATGATATAATTTGTTCTTCATTTACATATATTTCAATTAGGTGTTGTTGAAGTTGATTCTCTCCGCAAATTTGTTTCTCGATATTTGCCTAATGGTTTGGTTTTTGTTTAAATATATAGAGTTCAATATATTTTGTATGATATATATATATATATATATATATATATATATATATATATATATATATATATATATATATATATATATATATATATATATATATATATATATATATATATATATATATATATGCTTTGGTTGGTTGTTTGGGCTCGTATGTATGTATGTATATTTTGGCTTTCAATATTGTTTCAAATAGAAAATATGATATTATTTGTTCTTAATTTACATATATTTAAATTAGGTGTTGTTGAATTTGATTCTCTCCGCAAATTTGTTTCTCGATATTTGCCTAATGGTTTGGTTTTTGTTTAAATATATAGAGTTCAATATATTTTGTATGATATATATATATATATATATATATATATATATATATATATATATATATATATATATATATTGCAAAGGTTTATTTGTTTAATATTATTTCAAAGAATAGTATAATTACATGAAGTGATCACCGTCTCTTTTATGGGCGTAGACTACTTTTGATGAAGAACTGTTACTCCTATATGTAGGTAGGAGTTTTGTTAATCTGTTGTTTTTGTTCGCTTTCAAATGTTTCGAGGATATAATCGGTACTTCAATTAGTATTTGCCTGACTGGTTCTATCTCGATATTGAAATATCTCACGGTCGATGTGAATGGAGAACAGTATCCGAGTATAGTGTATTTCCTCAGATGTACGCTATATACATTTATGTTCATTACTTTTATAGATGCCCTTTATCTCATATATAATAATATCTTCTTCAGAGCTAATCTACGGCCAAGTTCGTTGTCACCTTTGAGGAGTTCAAACATTATAATGCTTCCTTCCCTAGACCCCGATCTAAGTGATCTGATAGTATACTTTTACTTTCCTTGGGTATCTGAACAAACTTCTGTGAGTCTAATATGAACTGTTTCTTTGCGCTTGTTAAATAAATTAAAATTGAGGTTAGCTTCTTCTTGAGCAGTAGCTGATTCTTTAATCGTTATTGCCACTCTCCATTTGGACAGCTCTAGGGACTCTGGTATGCTGTTGAATTTATGCCAAACAGATACTACTGTAGCAATACTCTCTGGGGTAAATGGATGGTCCACTGACTATATATACCACATAACTCCCAGTCATTATATTATTATATATTTTTTGAATCATTCAGCTTACCATAGTTCCAAAATTGGATGTGTACCCTTCTACTAAAAAAATCGATCTGCTGATTAAATGGTTTCTACTACCTCGTCATTCTGGATATTACTAACTCGTGCACAGCTTCTAGAACTTCCGTTAGCTGTTTGGTATTCTAGGGCGCACATCAGAGCTTTTTATAATGTTTTTTGGGTGAATTGAACTAAGGCATTAGAACTGCTTGTATAGTGAGTTGTTCTGCTGTAGATGCCGATATTTTAAGATAAGCTACACAACATAATTTGGTTATATGGGCTTGGCATTTTTGTAAAAACTAGGCAAACTAGTTGGCTAACTAAGGCAAACTAGTTGGCGAATTTTCAGTTTGGAATGGTATAGATGATTAACTCGAGCTCTATCATATCTAGTTTTACACCGTTTAAAAAGTTATTATTAATCGCTATATTCTGCAGGAGAGAACTTTTCTAAGATTTTTTAATGGTAGAGTTAGCACAATAATAGGCTGCATATAAACTTCATCTGATGGCTTACTAAAGGTGAGATGCTTCTGGACAATAATTTCGAGAGTTATAACTGTATACCGTTGTAATGCGAATTAAATTCTGCCGTTCACTTCGATATCTAACCCTTCTCCATTATTTAAGACCACATAAACAAAATCTGTACACATCACTACAGCAAATACAGTTTCACTCCGGGTCTCATTTAATTTTAGCTCGGCACCATTCCAAATCACGTGTCTTATTAGAAGGATTAAGAAAACTGAAATACGATGAAAAGTGCGCATCTCATCGTAAGTAAATCTCGATTAACAGTCATCCTCGAAACAGTCCTACTCGCAGCTGCAACAAAAGCTGATGACTCCAGATACTATGTTTACATGATGAGTCTAGATATCGTTTCTAAGGTCATTTTCGTACTCTTGCAGCACGTCCCCAAACACTGCGGAGATATTATGTTGAGATATTATATTCAATCTTTTTATACCAACATCGTTTATCTAATTGACCACAATGTTGACTTTGTTGATGTGGCGAAGCATTATCTCCCATATATAGGAATATGTCTCCTACTAATATATGTATAGAAAAAAATATTTCTAAAATATCATATCTATATTAATTTTTCTATCGGAATCTTGGGTGTGAAACACCAAACTCGAAGGAATTCGCTACTAACCACCACATCACTTTATATTTATATATATATATATATATATATATATATATATATATATATATATATATATATATATAAATATACATACATGTATATATATATATATATATATATATATATATATATATATATATATATATATATATATATATATATATATATATATATATCTATATATATATATATATATATATATATATATATATATATATATATATATATATATATATATATATATATATATATATATATATATATATACCAGGTGTCTCATTCAGGATGGATCGCGGCCGTATCTTAAAAACTATTTATCCCACAGCTTTGGGGGAAAAAAAATGTACTAAAAATGATCATGAGAAATTCACCAAAAATATTTTTAAGCTTCTAAAACGACCGCAAGAGGGCGTGACGACCTAAACATTTTTAAAAAGAATTTTTTTGTATTTTCAAATGTTAACCGAATAAGAAAAATTCTCAATTATAATTAGCAAACTGTCTCCAACAACTTTGTTTTATAACATTTTGTCGTAATGTCACGAATAGAGGGGTGGGGAGGAGTTTTACCTATTGAGATAAAAAGTCGTTTAATGTCCGTTTGCCTTAACCGATTTTCCTCAATTTGGATTCATTTAAAAAGCAATTCATTTAAAAGACAATTGCTGGGACAATCAGATAATCTGGGAGATAAATTATTTAGTTTATAAATGAAACCGCGAGGTGGCGTTACATTCAACAATAGTTTTTTTGAAGTTTTGTTCAGTTTTTTCAAATGGAATGGTACAGCTTTTAGTACATGGCAATAAAGGTAATTTAAAGAGGAATCGTCCAGTGAAAACCCGAAATCGATATCTCTGACATGTCAAGAGATATTTCGATTTTTCTGAAAAATTAAATTTTTCTTAAAATAAAAATTGTTTATAATTGAGAATTTTTCTTACTCGGTTAACACTTAAAAATACACAAAAAAAAAGATTTTTAAAAATGTTTAGCTCGTCACGCCCTCTTGCGGTCATTTTAGAAGCTTAAAAATATTTTTGGTGAATTTCTCATGATCATTTTTAGTCCATTTTTTTCCCTAAAGCTGTGGGATAAATAGTTTTCAAGAAACGGCCGCGATCCATCTTTAATGGGACACCTGGTATATATATATATATATATATATATATATATATATATATATATATATATATATATATATATATATATATATATATGTATATCTAGATATGGATATATATATATATATATATATATATATATATATATATATATATATATATATATATATATATATATATATATATATATATAGATCCACTGCGTGATGAAGGCCTTTACAGCATGTTTCCAACTGTAGTGGTACCGAGCTTTCCTCTGCATTCGGGACCAATATATTTAATGATGTCACCAGTCCATCGTGCTTTTTTTTCTTCGTGACCGCTTGCGATCAAGCAGTATCCACTCCAGGATTATCTTGGATCACTATCGTCCCTTCACCTCGCTATGGGAGCCAGCCCACCTCCATTTAAATTCCTTTACTCACACAAATTTTTGTTTGTTCTCTAATTGTGAAACTGATGGCGGTGGAGTGTCCAGGTTTCACTTCCGTATGTAGTAATGAGCAGCAGGCACTGATCAAAGACTTTTCTTTTCAGGTAGAGCGGGAGTTTGTTTGTTGAATCTTCCTGAGCCCATTTTTTATGTAAAATATTCACTTCTACGTGTTTCCATAAGTTGGGTTCTTTTTGTTCTTTAAGGCATTTTGTGTATAATGTTATGAGTGCTTTATATAAAGTTCGACCACCAGCTTTTAGCATTTCAATAGTTATACCGTCCTTTCCTGGGGCCTTGCAGCTTTTCATCGATTCTATAGCCGTTATCACTTTCACCACTAGGATATCTGGCATATGTTGTTCCGTGGACATTGCTGTCTCTGACTGGTTCTGATCTTTATATAATTTTGAATAAAATCTTCTGACAACCTCTAACATTTCCGTACGCGCCCTGCGCACTGTGCCATCCTCAGCCTTTAAGGCAAATATTTGCGCCCTTTCTCAGCTTCTGTTTGGTTTTCTTAATTCCCATTTTTTTCAGAGTTTTTTCTGCATGTTGCATGTTGCATGTTGAACCGACGCCTCTCCTCATCTATAGGTTTTCTTATTGTCAAAAATGGGTGTGCGATACAAAACTACCCGTCTTGCATCCAACACTCGATTCGCGCAAAATAAAAGCCGGGAACAATTAAATAGCCTCTATTTTCAACGCTTTTGACTACTAATTACTTATTTTTACATCGCACTTGACTTTTCCCCGAAGACTTATTCTTCCTTTTTTTAACAAGGCAACAATATCCGCCTTCGGAGAATTTCAACGTAAAGCCAGATTTGACTAAGAACAATATACTTATTCTAAACTAAATGGGTTCTAACATCCTCCCACCTGAGACATGTTTAAACCTATTAAATATGACTCACAACATTTCTAAAGACCTTAACTAATAAAACAGTTACAATAAACATAATATAAACAAGATCTAACATTAATCAGAAAATTTTACGGGTGGTTTGATCTGGCGGCCACTTCGCGTAACATTTAACTTCACTTCGGGTGCTTTGCTTTTATACACACTCGTTCCCGAATCAAGGTCACTTCTTCCGAGTACGGTCACTCCCACGTTTTCACTCTCTGTTTCTGTAACCCGTAACTTGTGAAAAGTCTATTCGCGAGAAAGCATTGTCCGTTCCAACAAAGTTTGTTCCATTATCACTGTATATGGTTTTCGGACGGCCGCGTCTGGCAATAAAACGTTTCAAAGCTTGTACAAAACTTTCGACTGACAACGATGTGCAAAGTTCAAAATGTACTGCCCGATATATAGCACAAGTAAAAAGACAGTTCCATGCCTTTTCACCCCCTTTTAGAAATAAATGACCCGCAAAGTCTACCCCTGTTATTTCAAATGCTGTTGCATCGCGGACACGATCTACTGGTAGAGAAGCGGTATTCGCTACAAAAGGTTTAACATCATACCTTCTACATATTATACAGTTAGATATGGCTGATTTAATTGCACTTCTGCAGAAGATCCAGTAATTTTTGCGTAAAATGCTCATCAGCCCCTGTGCACGGACGTGACATGACCTAACGTGTTCCCAAAATATAAGACGATTCACAATATAGCGTTTGACAGGCTGTACGACTGGAAAACGAAAACGTATCAAACCATTCCTATCTTTAAAAACATCTAGAGTACTTAGTTGTTTATCGTTTTCATCTTTAAAGAACTCTTGTTGTATCATTTTAACTACAAACACTTCCACCTCTTGGATCTCTTCATACGCTAATGATCCTTTTCGCTTACTGCCTTTGGTCGTTATATTGTATGCAAAACGAAATATCCACGCGATCATTCGTATAATCTTCCAATAATGAGAAAAGTAGTTCAGATGCCAATCATTTGATGTCATGGTGCTTTGTGCATTGTTGATCAAAACGGTAACTAACAATTTCTTTCTCTCCTTATTAATTTCCTCTTCGTTACAATTGGGATTATCTGTTGGCCAGGTAAATGGATCTTGGTAGAGCCATCGTGGTCCTTCCCACCACTTGGAATCCATTAGCTGTCTAGCAGAGCATCCGCGCGAAGGTAAGTCGGCCGGATTAAGTGCCCCGGGAACATGATGCCAATGTTCAGGAGCAGTTGTTGTTCGTATCTCCACTACGCGATTCCAAACAAACGTTGTCCATTCTTCTGGCCTCTTGATCCAGCAAAGCACTGTTGTAGAATCGGTCCAGAAAAAGCTTTCCACTTCAATCTTGAGATATCTTTTCAGATTCGTATACAAACGAACTGCGATGATTGCAGCCATCAGTTCCAAACGAGGTATCGATAGTTTTCTTAAAGGTGCAATTAGTGATTTAGCCGCCAAAAGGCGGACTATAATCTGTCCATTAGAAACACCTCTTAAGAAGATGACTACAGCATAAGCATTCTTGCTGGCATCACAGAAAGTATGCAAGGACCATTCACCTCCTTCATGAATCACATTTATCCACCTAGGTATTTTAATAGCTGATAAGTGTGGTATTTATTTAACCCAATTTCGAAATTTGGTCTCTATCTCAAGATCAACAGGTGTATCCCAAGTTAATCGTTTTTCCCACGTCTGTTGCAGCAACAGTTTCGGTATCAAGGTAGTGGGACAGATAAAGCCGATGGGATCGAACACACGTTGAGCCAATGAAAGCATTAACCTCTTGGTTACTGGTTCGTTTAAAACCTGGTGTATATCTTCATGTTTACAGTTAACGCTTAATGTATCACCAGATTTGTCCCATATTAACCCCAGTAGTGGCGTGAGGTTTGCCGAACAGTTCTGTTGGATTTGATGTGTGTACTTCCACCCTCTTAAATCAAATCTTCCTTCAGTCATAATAGCACTAGATTCTTGTATAAACGTTCTCAACTCACTTTCAGTTGCGACACTCGTTACGCAGTTATCTACGTAAAAACTCTTCAAAAGTTTCAAAATAGTTGCTTCTGAATAAGCTACCTCCTTTGAGACCACCCTTTTCATCATTTCAGATAAATGATATTCCAACGTGGCACCCAAAAGAAACGAACTACTGCTGACACCGAACACTACACGACGATGTCGATATATTTTCAGATTGCCTTCCTTATCACTCCATAGAAATCGAAGGGAATCTCGGTCAGATCTCTGTATACTGATTTGCAAAAATGCTTTGCGAAAATCTGATACGATACCAATTCTATTTTGCCTAAATCTAATCAAGATAGAGGGAATTTGTTCTATCAAATTTAATCCTCTTTCCAAGCACTGATTCAAAGATGCATGATCTTTTTCTTTGGCTGAAGCATCAAAAACCGGCCTTATTTTCGTTGTCACATTGCCCCGCTTAATTACTGCTCTATGGGATTAATAATGAGTTTCGCTTCCAGATCCGTTTTCGGAAACCTCTTCAATAATGTTTTCTTCCAGCCATTCTTGAAACATCTGGCCATAAGACTGCAAATAATTTTCGCTGGCTAACTTCTTCACTGTATTTTCCAAACGCTTCTTCGCTACCTGGTAGTTATTCGGTAATGCTGGATATCCTTCTAACCATGGCAATCTGACTTCATACCTTCCATCCGAATCAATTGTTATAGTTTCTAAAAACAATCTCTTTGCCGCCTGTGCAGTTTCCTCACGTGTCTTTGTCTCGGTTGGATCAGTTATACCCAATGCGTCCAATTCCCACAAGTTGCTAATAGGAACATTTCTCACAAAGAGTG
Source organism: Cosmopolites sordidus (assembly GCA_031761425.1). NCBI lineage: Eukaryota > Metazoa > Arthropoda > Insecta > Coleoptera > Curculionidae > Cosmopolites > Cosmopolites sordidus. Next base: position 488,412 of record JARFXV010000630.1, on the reverse strand, counting down.
ATACAGTTGTCGTGAAAAACAAATGGTTGTAGTACCATTCAGAATTGACCGTTCTACGATTCTCTAGTAGCACTGTAGTCACATTTATCCCAAAAAAACAAGCCACCATTTGCTTTGAAGTGCTTCTTGCACGAACAACTTTTGTTGGGTTTGGCTTATTTTGAAAGATCCAGAGTCGACTGCTGTTTACTTTGGGGTCATAGGCATTTATCTAAGATTCGTCATCTGTGTAGATGTTGTATACGACTTTTGACGCACCACAATTGTATTTTTTCAGCATTTCTTTACATTAATCAGACTTTTTTTGAGCGATTGTCATATTATGCGGAATCCAATGCGTACAAATCTTTTTCACGGCTAAATGTTTATATAACATTTTGTGAATACTTGTCATGCTGTTGCTCCGGGATGCTTCAGCCCCTACAATATGTGATATGACGATCTTGCTTTATCAGTTTGCGCATAGTATCGATGTTTTCCGGCACGACAATCAATTTTGGATGTCCTCTTTACATCCGTCCATGAGAGAACGATGGCCACGATTGAATTCACTAAACCAGTGATATATGTTGGTGATACCAGTGATAGTGGTTGCATGGTGGTATACATGGTGCTCCATCGCCAAAGGTCGAGTTGAGTGAGTTGATCGATGCACTATTGTTGAGATAGTCCAAGTTAAAAGTCGTAGTAAATCATCGCACGAAATTTCCAATAGGTCTTAGAAAGGCATAATGAATGAAGCTATGCTTGGTTTTTATTGAATATGAAAAGGCATTTTACTCAATCTCAAAGAAAGCCATAATGGATTTATTCTTTAATCAAGATCACAAAGTCTATGTAAACCCACTAGAATCCATGTATGATGTTATGATCTTGAAGTTAAAATCATCATACATGGATCTTAGATCCTAAGTTCACTCTCCACCCTTCTAGTATATTTACAGTAGCCGGAGTAAGGTGTATTGTCCCGAGGGTCTTTCTATCATCCCTACTTATGGTACTATGTCTACTACAAAAGATTGCCAATTGCTTCGCAGTTCACTGCTTTATCATCTCCGGTAACTCCAATCTCAGCCTCTCCCAATAACTACAAATAGTCCCAGAAAGTTACCTTCGATCCCTATAACATTCGATTTTCTTCTAAATAATTAGACTTTGCATTATCTAACAACCGGAATAGTGCGTCAGTTCTAGAAAAAGTGTTGATTCCCTTGTTTCAACACCTTTTCCCGACCGCTGAATACTTTCTTTTCGATAAGGCAAAGGGATGTCTTACTAAAGAATTAGTAGCGATGTTATTGAAAACAGTGCACGTCTTTATTGATCGGGTATTATCCACGTTTTTGATCACTGTGAACTTATTTAATATGTTGATCATCATGAATGTTTTATTTCAACTACAAATCTGAGCAATCTAAAGCAACAAGCCGAATTAAGATAAGTAAACGATATATTAAATGAATCACGGGAAATGTATCGATATTTTCTGATATTCTATTTGGCTGAATTGTAATTATTTAATTTTATATATTATAAATAATACTGTCCAATAGACTGACTTTAAATTGAAACACTGTTTTTTTTAACGAGAAACATCAAACAGCCATAAGTAAAAAGTTTTAAAAGCTGATAAAAACGAAGTTAGTTTTAATGCTATTTAATGACCAACTACATTGCGTGTCGTACATTTAAGCGTAAACTTGTTCATTATATTTTTAACGTTTTACTCGAAACTACACATTATTTAACCGCTGTGAAAATACCCAACACGTACAATTATAGTTCAACATTCACCTTATTGTTCTCTGATTACCAACAATGTAACTACAAACGATGTATGCAAGTCTTATGCTAATCCTGATATAATAAAAATGAAAATATGTAGGTATAATTTTTATTTATATTTAGCACAATTTTTATAACTTCATTACACTTTCAGTGACACTTAAATATTTATATTCTGTCCTGATATAAAGGTATTTTAAAATCTGCATATATTTCAAGACAAAATATATTAAAGGTGAAACTTCTTCCATTCACTTCTTTTCTAAATAAATCAATGACTCACTGTAAAACATTCTCAGAAATTTATAGTCCAGAGAATAGACATTCGACGAGTCTTGATTTCCTCATGATATAGATTTTTAGGAATTAATGCCATTTTGAATTGACCTAAAGGCAAATTGAAAATTGAAACGTCCAAATTAGTTGAAATTATCATGACCCGACAATGAAATATGAACATGAGATTTGGTACTGGCACATAAAAACTTTGTCAAGCAGGACTTTTTGGAATATCTTTCAAGAGATAATACGATCTGGGTTTAGTAGGACTCCAAGAGATAAAATGGTTAGGTACAAGATCTCTAAGAAAAGATGAGTATTAAATATATTACAGCTGATATGATAATATGGATTTGTATGTAAGGAGAAAATTAAAGAGAGAAAGTTAAGTTTGTTAATTCTTAAGGGGGTGAGTGAGTGCAACATTTTATATAAAAAATAAAGGAAAGTTTAGAAATCTACCAATATTCTCTATACACGCATCAACAGAGATAGAGAAGGAAAAATTCTATGCACTGCTGGAAAGCGAGTTGGGCAAGATACCATATTTAATTAGTTTTGGGGCACTTTAAACCCCAAATTGAAACAAAATTGAAATAGATCTTAATAGTCGACCAATATAGTATACGCGATAACTAGAGATCGGTTTGCTATATAAGATAAGTGAATACATCGTTTCATGCAATGGCGTTCGCCCATAACTTCAATTTATGAAAATATCTATATCGCCAAAATTATTATAAATTTATTGCAATTATCAGTCAATATGCAGTCGGAACAAGATATACGATACATCCCATGATTTTCTAGTCTAATTTTGTCCTTGGGGTTTTTTAGGAAGTTAGTCTGCCTATCTTATCTGTGATTCCTTTTACGTATGGTAGCAGGACCTTTAGTGTATTTGGTTCATGATCCTCTATTGTTCTTCGTGTTTGGGTGTCCTGACGGTGAATGGCCCTTCTGATACAATTTTCTGAATATCCATTTTGTTTAAGGGCTGTGGACAATTTTGGTAGTTCTTCGCTTCATGTCAAGGTGTTCGCTACTGCTTGGATTTGAGAAATATGACGATGGGATTTGGCGTTGAGGTATCGATCGGTGTGAGTTGGTTTTCTATACACTGTGTATTTGAGGGTTTCAGAAAGTTTTCTTTTGATGAGGAGATCCAAATTATTATTTTGTAGAATGAAATAGACAAAGTATCTTTCTGACGCAGCGAATCGGATTACAAACTTAAAACGGAAACACAAGAAAAGAAGTTCGCTAATTTAAAACAAATAGATTCTGAGCGTCTAAAAGAATTCCGAGACCATAACAAATTAGTTATAAATGTATCTAACCACCACTTATACACAGATGAAGAATCCATACCAAGCAAAGGGTTCAACTTTGCTATTGCCCCAAAACATATACCAACAAAAGAAATAATTTCTAACGTTGAAACAAGCCTAGACGACAAGCAAGATGAAGAAGCGGAAATAATCAGACAAGATGTAGCGCGATTACTACGATCCAACAAAATACCAAAATCAAATGTTAATAAGACTGAAATCAGAACGCTTGAAAGTTTAAAAAGAAACGAGGATATCACTATATTACCGGCGGACAAAGGAAACGCAACAGTCATAATGAACACCGAGGACTATATGGCAAAGATCACGAATATTTTACTGGGAAAGACATAAACCAGTGAAAAGAGATCCAACAACCTATCTAGAAAAAACGACCAAAAGCAAAATCAAAGCATGGAAACTAGAACCGGACATTGAACGAAGAATAATTTCATGGGAAAAATCAAGCAGATGTCCTAAACTTCCATTAATCCCATTAAGGCCCATAGTAAGTGCCTTCGGTTCTCCAATCCAAAATTTGGAAAAATATCTAGCAAGTATCATGTAACCAAGCGTCAAACTTGCCGAGTCCTATGTTCAAAACTCAGAACATTTGATAAGGATAATTAAAGATTTCCAACTAGACGATAGTGGCAAGCCTGGAAATTGTCTTACTATATCCAAGTATCCCCATAGACGAGGCCCTGCACCTAATTTCGATGATGGAAGACTTTCCACCATACGTGGGGGAACACTCCGAACACTGCTTGAAGAATACATATTTTTCCTTTAACCAGCAGATCTACAGATATACCGACGGTGCTCCAACGGGATCATCTCCCCATTACCCATCACGGGATCATCACCCGTTATAGCCAACCTGTTCATGGCCGACTTTGAAACAAAGGCATTGACCAACCTCCTTTAAAACCTAAACTTTGGAAACGCTACGTAGATGATATCTTTATAATATGGTCTCACGGAAAAGAACTTCTAAACAAGTTGTTAACCCAGTTAAACGAAATCCACCCCAGAATACACTTCATTCTGGAAGTCGAACAGGATAAAAAACTGCCGTTTTTGGATTTCCTCATTACAAGAAAACTTTCTGGAACCCTCGAATACACAGAGTATAGAAAACCAACTCACACTGAGCGATATCCCAACGCCAAATCCCATCATCATTTTTCTTAAATCCAAGCAGTAGCGAACACCTTGATTTCCAGATCCTTTCCACTGACACTACCAGATACACGAAGCGCCGAACTACCAACATTTTCCACAGCTCTTAGACAAAATGGATATTCAGAAAATTGTATCAGAAGGGCCATTCACCGTCAGGACACCCAATCACGAAGAACAATAGAGGATCATAAATTAAATACACTAAAGGTCCTGCTACCATATGTAAAAGGAATCACAGATAAGATAGGCAGACTACTAAGGAAACATAAGATCAGAACTGCCTACAAGACGCACAAAACTGTCGCAAACATCCTAAAAAACCCCAAGGACAAAGTTAGACTGGAAAGTCATGGGGTGTATAGTATATCTTGTTCCGATTGCAACAGAACATACATAGGACAAACAAACAAACGAATATCGGGCAGAATACAAGAACATAAAAACAACTTGAAAAAAAAACAAACCACTTCTGCTCTGTTCCAGCACCATCTACAAGCAGGACATAAAATCAATTTTGATGGAGCCAAAGAAATAGCGAATATTAAAAACTGCAAGGTCCGAACAATCAGAGAAACCCTTGAAATAGAAGAAAGGGGTGAGCTAAATACGCGAAACGACGCTGGTAATATTCCAAAAGTATGGAAATCCCTTCTGAAAAAAGAAGAAATGCCGCAACGTGGCGGCGAGGTAGAAAAATTATTAAACGGACTGCCAACAGCGTTGTCGAGCGCCGCAAATAGTTCCGAACTACCCGATATAATCTGCGCAGTCGCCGGCCTGCTATAAAAGCGAGCACTTGCAGATCCGTTGGACTCTTCAGTCGAAGCGGACAATACTTAAAAATGCCAAATAAGATTTTGGCGAAACGTCGTGACTCTTCACAGAATTAACGGATCGACACCTGGGAATGATTTAGAAAAATATTCTACCACCCGTGAAAATATTAGATGTAATATATATATATATATATATATATATATATATATATATATATATATATATATATATATATATATATATATATATATATTAGATGAAATATAGATGAAATATAGATGAAAATATTAGATGTAATATATATATATATATATATATATATATATATATATATATATATATATATATATATATATATATATATATATATATATATATATATATATATATATATATATATATATATATATATATATATATATATATATATATATAGGTTGGAAGCATGCTGAAGAGGCCTTCATCCTGCAATGGATCGATACGGGCTGATGATGATGATGATGATGATATATATATATATATATATATATATATATATATATATATATATATATATATATATATATATATATATATATATATATATATATATCTGTGTGTATCTATATATATGAGCATTTTACTGATTGCTTGATTGCTTGGGTCCCATCCATCCCTGCAATTGGAGGGCATATGTTTGGTCTCTTGATGTTCCAGACTTTTCAGGGTACCGGCATATACTCCCTCGTCAAGAATAGGGAGTCCCTATCTCTGAACAGTTTGGAACATCAAGAGGATGGATTCTCTCATCAATTGCAGGGACGGTTGAGGCCCGTTCCCGGTCAAGCAATCAGTAAAATGCTCCTTTAGGCGGAGATGCAGGTTGTGTGTTCCACATGAGATTGTGGAACTCAGCAGTTGGGTGTATGATTACACTCAGCACTGTGGTCTCATTGGACATATATGTATATATATATATATATATATATATATATATATATATATATATATATATATATATATATACATATATATTTATATATATATATATATATATATATATATATATATATATATATATATATATATATATATATATATATATATATATATATATATAAATATATATATATATATTTATATATATATATAATAATATATATTATAATAATAATAATATATATATATATATATATATATATATATATATATATATATTTTTTTTTTTTTATGGTACATAAGTACTTTACTAAGTGTCGATGCAGTCGAAGCAGCATGAGTGACGCTCCACATTCAGGGCGGTGCATTGAGGTCTCTACTGAGAAAATGGTCAACAAAATTCATGATATCGTGTTGTATATGATTTTGTGATATCGTGTTGGCTGATCGCGTATGTTAGGCTAATATTATAAATATCCTAGGCCTAGGCTAATATTATAAAATATATCATATAAATATATATAAAACTAATAATATAAATATATTATAAATAGACTGCTGGCTTGATTGCGCCAAATGTAAAAAAGAAATTTTTAACTGTACGTACCATCATGAAATTCAAATGATTTTTCATTTTCGACAGTTTATATTTATTATCATCTTTTGATTTACTTTTTTTAATTAATGATAAATGATAAATGTCTAATAAAAAATTGAACTAGCTAATTTTTTTTACTTCAATAACTTTATCCGTTTCATTTAAAAGAGGCAGATTACAAAGTGTGCACAATTTCACACACTTAAATATATTATTGAGCTGCATAAAACGAACAATATATTACAAACTCGAGAGTTTAGAAATAATTATTTGATTCCATCAGTTGCAAAATTTAAGAGTTCCATGAAAAAAGATTGACAAGATAAGAAATCATGTGAGTGTGACAGAGTACAGTACATGTTTCTTCTCTCTCTAGTCCCGAGTTCCAAAGGCGTAGACTCCTGGGAGATTTTTATTTTTATAGATTTTTAATGCAGGTAAAATACCAGGTAAAAATAGAATGCCGCTTGAGAATAATGAGAACAATAACGATAAACTTTCAATCATTATAACAAGACAGAAAAAAATGTTATTGTTTAATTTGAACCATAAAAAATGTAACTCTAAAAATGTAACTGTTTATATCTTTTCAAAAAGTTAACAAAAAAAAAATTCTATCTCTAGAAAAATTGGTTGTGTTAAGGAAATACAACTAAAAAAAGAAACGTGTAAAAATATTATGTTGTTTATTTTTTATGATTTTTTTCCTATTTGAGTATTTTATAGATAGCAGCCCGTTTTCATTTGCAAATATCTCATTTTCTATTGAAATTTCGCGGAAAGTGATTTAGGACGATTCTGTAGATAATTTTATTATCTATCGATTTTGTTTAAATAATTTTTAACTAACTTTTATATTTTTCAAGAAATTTACAAAAAAGCGATTTTTGGGGTGGTTTTTATTTTTTTTACAACCCCTACAATTGAATTTTTCATTTTCGACTATTGGTATTGGGTTTACATATGAAAACTAATTTTGTGTCAAAATTGCAGGTTTCCATTAGATATGGATATTTAAAATCCCCCTTTACTGGACTATATTAATAGAACATTTTTATGAATTTTCGAAAATATCTGATAACTTAAAAAAAACAAATTGTTTTCTGATAGCAGAATTCTGATACGAGAATGCCATGGCGGCTACAGTCTGATTTTATGTTAAACTGTTTTAGCCTTATTTCATTTTAATATGATACACAGCATCTTAGGCTATGGTAGCGACTATTCTGGAGTGTATATTTAGCGTGTGCTTCGAATAACTGCAATCAGATTATCAATCCTTGGATTGTAGTTAACCGACCTCAGAGATCCTACCGACTGACAAATGAACAATGTAGAATATCTTTCAGAAGGCATCTGACATTACCTAGCTTGGATACTAGTATGATTAATGGTTGTTAGAATCTACGTTATTATTACTTGTTGGACTTTTCACTCTTGCTTACAGACAGTCAGAAATATTTAAACACATTACAAACATCTATATCGTTAGCGGGAATCGGACCGGCAATCGGGCGGTGCATTGAGGTCTCTACTGAGAAAATGGTCAACAAAATTCATGATATCGTGTTGTATATGATTTTGTGATATCGTGTTGGCTGATCGCGTATGTTAGGCTAATATTATAAATATCCTAGGCCTAGGCTAATATTATAAAATATATCATATAAATATATATAAAACTAATAATATAAATATATTATAAATAGACTGCTGGCTAATATTATAAATATCTTAGACGGCCGCGTACGGAATATCCTACCCGAACATTTGGGTTTGAGAACCTATTAGCGCGTTGTGTGCTGCGTTTATACAATGCAAACCAAAAATGGAGTCGAGTGACTAATTTACTCGCGGTGTTGAGGTATGTATAAACTTAGTTTGGAGGAGTTTTTGCAGCGATTAGTGACCCAAAAAACAGTGCGTTTTACCCGGCGAATGCGAAAACGCTTTAATTGGCCCGACAAGTTGGCCACTGTTTTCTGGTAATCACAAGACATTATTTTCATTGACTATTTGTTAACGGAAAGACGTTCACAAGAAAGAATTATGCTACATTCTTGGCCAAATTTTACAAAGTGTTGAAAACAAACGACCTTATTTGGGGAAGTAAAACTGTTTCATTACGATAATACATCCGCCTATTCGTCTGCCGTTGCAACAGCGAAATTAGTCAATTTGTACGGACTTGTAGACATAGGATCAATTAGAGATGTATACATCGGTCGGATTTTACCCGGCTAATGCGATATAAAATCAAATATAGAGATGATCATCGAAACAGAAGATTATATTGGAAAATCGTTATGTGAAGTCTGTTGAGTTAAAAGATTATGTTGAGAAAAATGATTTTCGTTGCTGATTATGTATATATATATATATATATATATATATATATATATATATATATATATATATATATATATATATATATACCTGCCAATGCCTGCCAAATCCCTGCCAGCCACATTTAACACATCGCTCCACCTCCCGGACGGTATCCCCTTCCATTGAAACCTTCTGTCCAAGATATATATAGGGATCCACAACTTCCAAATCCGTTCCTAAAACAGAAATCCTTTTGTCCTCGGCAAATTTATTGAACATGACCTGACTCTTCTTCAGGTTTATCTTTAAGCTAAATGGCTCCCCCCCAGCTCTTTGCAGCTCTTGTACGTGTCGTTGCAGCTCCTCTGGTTCTTGTGAAAGAAGAACGATATCATGTGTGATTCTAAGATGATTTAAGTACGCACCATTAATCCTTATTCCATGCTGTTCCCAATCCAGATTACGGAACACTTCTTCCAGGCAGGCTGAGAAAAGAAGAGGCGATATTGCGTAACTCTGCCGTACGCCCCGCTCTACATTTATTCCAACCTCAAGATCGTCAAGGTGGACTGTCGCTGTAGCTTCATCATATATCGATCCTAGTAGATTTACATAGGCCTTCTCTACACCTTGATTAAGCAGTGCATCTATTATTGCCCGCTTTGAGATTGAATCAAATGCCTTTTCATAGTCGATAAAAGCCAAGCAATAAATGCCATTTTTGATAGAGAAATCAGTGAGGAGCGTGAAGCGATGGGACGGGACATCATCGTGCAACAAGCGTCAGCTGCCTTATTTTTGGCATTGTGGCGGAACACGATGAATACGTGATAATGGAAGCTTTGTAACATCAAGATAAAATACAGCATTGATCGTTTGACCAGGTGTAACGAACTCCTTGTGCCCAATTTCTTTTGAATCGTAGAAACAAATCAGCATTGTTTTGATTTTCGACTTCTCGGGAAGGGTGCTTTCTTTCGGCAATTTGACGTTTGCTTTCTGTATTATATTGAAAACACCTCGTCTCATCACCAGTAACAATGCTGTACTTGAAGTTTGGTCGTCAGTTAATTTGTGTAGAACAAAGCGTGTACAAACTTTCCGAAGTCCCAAATGATCGGTCAAAAATCGATGAATTGAATATTTGGACATGTTCGATTCCAGTTTGATCTATAGCAAGGAATATTTTGGCTTATTTTTTATAAATTCACGCACAATTTCAGTGTTACTTTGAGTAACCACGGAATTTTTCGGACCAGGATGTTCGTCGACCTTGATGACCTTATGACTTTTTTGAATCGTTTAAACCACACGTGGGCTCTGCCACGGGATAAGCAATGCTCACCATACACTTGTTTCATTAATTCAAATCTTTGTAATGAAATGTTTTACCAAAGTTTAAAATAAAACTCGACACTGATACTGACACTTTAAGTGCTATAAATTGTCTTCCAATGATCTGAATATCATGAAATTACATGACTTGCTTGATTGCGCCAAATGTAAAAAAGAAATTTTTAACTGTACGTACCATCATGAAATTCAAATGATTTTTCATTTTCGACAGTTTATATTTATTATCATCTTTTGATTTACTTTTTTTAATTAATGATAAATGATAAATGTCTAATAAAAAATTGAACTAGCTAATTTTTTTTACTTCAATAACTTTATCCGTTTCATTTAAAAGAGGCAGATTACAAAGTGTGCACAATTTCACACACTTAAATATATTATTGAGCTGCATAAAACGAACAATATATTACAAACTCGAGAGTTTAGAAATAATTATTTGATTCCATCAGTTGCAAAATTTAAGAGTTCCATGAAAAAAGATTGACAAGATAAGAAATCATGTGAGTGTGACAGAGTACAGTACATGTTTCTTCTCTCTCTAGTCCCGAGTTCCAAAGGCGTAGACTCCTGGGAGATTTTTATTTTTATAGATTTTTAATGCAGGTAAAATACCAGGTAAAAATAGAATGCCGCTTGAGAATAATGAGAACAATAACGATAAACTTTCAATCATTATAACAAGACAGAAAAAAATGTTATTGTTTAATTTGAACCATAAAAAATGTAACTCTAAAAATGTAACTGTTTATATCTTTTCAAAAAGTTAACAAAAAAAAAATTCTATCTCTAGAAAAATTGGTTGTGTTAAGGAAATACAACTAAAAAAAGAAACGTGTAAAAATATTATGTTGTTTATTTTTTATGATTTTTTTCCTATTTGAGTATTTTATAGATAGCAGCCCGTTTTCAATTGCAAATATCTCATTTTCTATTGAAATTTCGCGGAAAGTGATTTAGGACGATTCTGTAGATAATTTTATTATCTATCGATTTTGTTTAAATAATTTTTAACTAACTTTTATATTTTTCAAGAAATTTACAAAAAAGCGATTTTTGGGGTGGTTTTTATTTTTTTTACAACCCCTACAATTGAATTTTTCATTTTCGACTATTGGTATTGGGTTTACATATGAAAACTAATTTTGTGTCAAAATTGCAGGTTTCCATTAGATATGGATATTTAAAATCCCCCTTTACTGGACTATATTAATAGAACATTTTTATGAATTTTCGAAAATATCTGATAACTTAAAAAAACAAATTGTTTTCTGATAGCAGAATTCTGATACGAGAATGCCATGGCGGCTACAGTCTGATTTTATGTTAAACTGTTTTAGCCTTATTTCATTTTAATATGATACACAGCATCTTAGGCTATGGTAGCGACTATTCTGGAGTGTATATTTAGCGTGTGCTTCGAATAACTGCAATCAGATTATCAATCCTTGGATTGTAGTTAACCGACCTCAGAGATCCTACCGACTGACAAATGAACAATGTAGAATATCTTTCAGAAGGCATCTGACATTACCTAGCTTGGATACTAGTATGATTAATGGTTGTTAGAATCTACGTTATTATTACTTGTTGGACTTTTCACTCTTGCTTACAGACAGTCAGAAATATTTAAACACATTACAAACATCTATATCGTTAGCGGGAATCGGACCGGCACCGCATTAACCGCCTTATCATCAACCTATTACCTTACGCTTCGCGCCAATACGGTCAGCAGATATTGGGCCAGATATTGGATTCATGCGAAACGTCGTCCCATCTTTGACGCTAGATGGCATTGCATCGCTAAACCGAAGTGTTACCCACTTTAGTTTAAAATTTTAATGTTGTTTGACATAAATAATTTCAGTGAGTAGTTGGGAGAAAAATACTGTTTTTTAAATTTTATTAACCATTACAAATGGTCTAAAATAGGGGGCATTTTTGTCATATTATGCTTTTTTATTTCCGCAAAAAGAGGAATGCTTCGCAGGTAAAACGAGATATGTGATCCGGTGAGGCTGAGGGAGCAAGCAGGATTCAGAAGTGGATTCAGTACAATAGATCACATCCAGGTTCTACAGCAGGTCATAGAAAGACACAACGAATACACTATGCCACTGTGCTTGGCTTTTATCGACTATGAAAAGGCATTTGATTCAATCTCAAAGCGGGCAATAATAGATGCACTGCTTAATCAAGGTGTAGAGAAGGCCTATGTAAATCTACTAGGATCGATATATGATGAAGCTACAGCGACAGTCCACCTTGACGATCTTGAGGTTGGAATAAATGTAGAGCGGGGCGTACGGCAGAGTTACGCAATATCGCCTCTTCTTTTCTCAGCCTGCCTGGAAGAAGTGTTCCGTAATCTGGATTGGGAACAGCATGGAATAAGGATTAATGGTGCGTACTTAAATCATCTTAGAATCACACATGATATCGTTCTTCTTTCACAAGAACCAGAGGAGCTGCAACGACACGTACAAGAGCTGCAAAGAGCTGGGGGGGAGCCATTTAGCTTAAAGATAAACCTGAAGAAGAGTCAGGTCATGTTCAATAAATTTGCCGAGGACAAAAGGATTTCTGTTTTAGGAACGGATTTGGAAGTTGTGGATCCCTATATATATCTTGGACAGAAGGTTTCAATGGAAGGGGATACCGTCCGGGAGGTGGAGCGATGTGTTAGCATTGGCAGGTATATATATATATATATATATATATAATATATATATATATATATATATATACCTGCCAATGCCTGCCAAATCCCTGCCAGCCACATTTAACACATCGCTCCACCTCCCGGACGGTATCCCCTTCCATTGAAACCTTCTGTCCAAGATATATATAGGGATCCACAACTTCCAAATCCGTTCCTAAAACAGAAATCCTTTTGTCCTCGGCAAATTTATTGAACATGACCTGACTCTTCTTCAGGTTTATCTTTAAGCTAAATGGCTCCCCCCCAGCTCTTTGCAGCTCTTGTACGTGTCGTTGCAGCTCCTCTGGTTCTTGTGAAAGAAGAACGATATCATGTGTGATTCTAAGATGATTTAAGTACGCACCATTAATCCTTATTCCATGCTGTTCCCAATCCAGATTACGGAACACTTCTTCCAGGCAGGCTGAGAAAAGAAGAGGCGATATTGCGTAACTCTGCCGTACGCCCGGCTGAGAAAAGAAGAGGCGATATTGCGTAACTCTGCCGTACGCCCCGCTCTACATTTATTCCAACCTCAAGATCGTCAAGGTGGACTGTCGCTGTAGCTTCATCATATATCGATCCTAGTAGATTTACATAGGCCTTCTCTACACCTTGATTAAGCAGTGCATCTATTATTGCCCGCTTTGAGATTGAATCAAATGCCTTTTCATAGTCGATAAAAGCCAAGCACAGTGGCATAGTGTATTCGTTGTGTCTTTCTATGACCTGCTGTAGAACCTGGATGTGATCTATTGTACTGAATCCACTTCTGAATCCTGCTTGCTCCCTCAGCCTCACCGGATCACATATCTCGTTTTACCTGCGAAGCATTCCTCTTTTTGCGGAAATAAAAAAGCATAATATGACAAAAATGCCCCCTATTTTAGACCATTTGTAATGGTTAATAAAATTTAAAAAACAGTATTTTTCTCCCAACTACTCACTGAAATTATTTATGTCAAACAACATTAAAATTTTAAACTAAAGTGGGTAACACTTCGGTTTAGCGATGCAATGCCATCTAGCGTCAAAGATGGGACGACGTTTCGCATGAATCCAATATCTGGCCCAATATCTGCTGACCGTATTGGCGCGAAGCGTAAGGTAATAGGTTGATGATAAGGCGGTTAATGCGGTGCCGGTCCGATTCCCGCTAACGATATAGATGTTTGTAATGTGTTTAAATATTTCTGACTGTCTGTAAGCAAGAGTGAAAAGTCCAACAAGTAATAATAACGTAGATTCTAACAACCATTAATCATACTAGTATCCAAGCTAGGTAATGTCAGATGCCTTCTGAAAGATATTCTACATTGTTCATTTGTCAGTCGGTAGGATCTCTGAGGTCGGTTAACTACAATCCAAGGATTGATAATCTGATTGCAGTTATTCGAAGCACACGCTAAATATACACTCCAGAATAGTCGCTACCATAGCCTAAGATGCTGTGTATCATATTAAAATGAAATAAGGCTAAAACAGTTTAACATAAAATCAGACTGTAGCCGCCATGGCATTCTCGTATCAGAATTCTGCTATCAGAAAACAATTTGTTTTTTTAAGTTATCAGATATTTTCGAAAATTCATAAAAATGTTCTATTAATATAGTCCAGTAAAGGGGGATTTTAAATATCCATATCTAATGGAAACCTGCAATTTTGACACAAAATTAGTTTTCATATGTAAACCCAATACCAATAGTCGAAAATGAAAAATTCAATTGTAGGGGTTGTAAAAAAAATAAAAACCACCCCAAAAATCGCTTTTTTGTAAATTTCTTGAAAAATATAAAAGTTAGTTAAAAATTATTTAAACAAAATCGATAGATAATAAAATTATCTACAGAATCGTCCTAAATCACTTTCCGCGAAATTTCAATAGAAAATGAGATATTTGCAATTGAAAACGGGCTGCTATCTATAAAATACTCAAATAGGAAAAAAATCATAAAAAATAAACAACATAATATTTTTACACGTTTCTTTTTTTAGTTGTATTTCCTTAACACAACCAATTTTTCTAGAGATAGAATTTTTTTTTTGTTAACTTTTTGAAAAGATATAAACAGTTACATTTTTAGAGTTACATTTTTTATGGTTCAAATTAAACAATAACATTTTTTTCTGTCTTGTTATAATGATTGAAAGTTTATCGTTATTGTTCTCATTATTCTCAAGCGGCATTCTATTTTTACCTGGTATTTTACCTGCATTAAAAATCTATAAAAATAAAAATCTCCCAGGAGTCTACGCCTTTGGAACTCGGGACTAGAGAGAGAAGAAACATGTACTGTACTCTGTCACACTCACATGATTTCTTATCTTGTCAATCTTTTTTCATGGAACTCTTAAATTTTGCAACTGATGGAATCAAATAATTATTTCTAAACTCTCGAGTTTGTAATATATTGTTCGTTTTATGCAGCTCAATAATATATTTAAGTGTGTGAAATTGTGCACACTTTGTAATCTGCCTCTTTTAAATGAAACGGATAAAGTTATTGAAGTAAAAAAAATTAGCTAGTTCAATTTTTTATTAGACATTTATCATTTATCATTAATTAAAAAAAGTAAATCAAAAGATGATAATAAATATAAACTGTCGAAAATGAAAAATCATTTGAATTTCATGATGGTACGTACAGTTAAAAATTTCTTTTTTACATTTGGCGCAATCAAGCAAGTCATGTAATTTCATGATATTCAGATCATTGGAAGACAATTTATAGCACTTAAAGTGTCAGTATCAGTGTCGAGTTTTATTTTAAACTTTGGTAAAACATTTCATTACAAAGATTTGAATTAATGAAACAAGTGTATGGTGAGCATTGCTTATCCCGTGGCAGAGCCCACGTGTGGTTTAAACGATTCAAAAAAGTCATAAGGTCATCAAGGTCGACGAACATCCTGGTCCGAAAAATTCCGTGGTTACTCAAAGTAACACTGAAATTGTGCGTGAATTTATAAAAAATAAGCCAAAATATTCCTTGCTATAGATCAAACTGGAATCGAACATGTCCAAATATTCAATTCATCGATTTTTGACCGATCATTTGGGACTTCGGAAAGTTTGTACACGCTTTGTTCTACACAAATTAACTGACGACCAAACTTCAAGTACAGCATTGTTACTGGTGATGAGACGAGGTGTTTTCAATATAATACAGAAAGCAAACGTCAAATTGCCGAAAGAAAGCACCCTTCCCGAGAAGTCGAAAATCAAAACAATGCTGATTTGTTTCTACGATTCAAAAGAAATTGGGCACAAGGAGTTCGTTACACCTGGTCAAACGATCAATGCTGTATTTTATCTTGATGTTACAAAGCTTCCATTATCACGTATTCATCGTGTTCCGCCACAATGCCAAAAATAAGGCAGCTGACGCTTGTTGCACGATGATGTCCCGTCCCATCGCTTCACGCTCCTCACTGATTTCTCTATCAAAAATGGCATTTTAACCATTAATCATTCACCACATTTGCCTGATTTGGCTCTCTGCAACTTTCACCTCTTCGGAAAAATCTATTTTTATAAGGACAGCTTTATACCGACATTGAAGCCATTTAAAAGGCGCCGACCACCGTCCTGAAGGACATATCTTTGGCTGAACTCAAAAATTCTTTCATCAACCTAATTGACCGTGCAAAACGTTGTATTGATACACAAGGAGATTATTTTGAAATTAAAATAATGCCTTTTACCGAAAAAATTAATATATCATTAATATATAAGTCCTGTTCTCGGTGAGGCGCACCTTGTATATATGTATAAATCATCATCATTATCATGATCATTAGCCCGTGTCAATCCACTGCAGGATGAAGGCCTCTTCAGCATGCTTCCAACTGTCGCGGCCCTGTGTTTTCCTCTAATATGAGGTCATCAGTCTATCTTATTTTCGGTCTTTTCCGTGGACCTTTGCGGTCAAGCGGTATTCAGTCCAAGATAGCCCTTGGTCCATCTTTCGTCTCATCACCTCACTACATGGCATTAGCTGCATTTTTGCACTAGCTGCATGTTGAATGGGCGCGTTTCTTCTCGAATACGTTTTCTTATAGTTGTGCAAAGCTCAACGTACTCAACCCTGTCAAAAAGATTGCCTGCATTCTTCATTGTCCGTCGTTTCAAACAGTCAAAAATCTCCATTGAGGAGATTTTTGACTGTTTGAAACATTTATCTTCTTGTGCCATTAAAACAGCCGTTTCACGCCCATTGTTAGCGATTTCTTCATATTGGTCTGTAATTTCCACCTACTCTGGGTCTTGCAACACAGCAAAGCGGTTCGACAGAGCAATCTCAAAATCGTTACCCCTCTCCAACAGCTTCCCAGAATCCACATTGCCCCTTTTTGATATTATCATTATTTTGCGCTCTTTTGGGCAGTTTATGTTAATCTTTGCTCATGCCATTCGGAGGTCACTTTCAACATTAAAATTTCTTACTTTTCCGTTCTTACTTTTCCGATTCCGGCATTACAGTCAGTCATCAGGATTTTGTACCTACACTTCTCCTTGTCTAGAAGTTCGGCCACATCATCATAGAATACATCAATTTCCTTATTTCTATAGCTTATAGTTAGTGTATAAACTTGGACGATTTGAAACTTAAATTTTCTTTTTCGACTGATGAGGAACCTAGTTCCCCACATCGTCCATTCTCCGTACCTCAGGTGTAGAGTACATGTCCAGTTGTTCTAGTTTGATTAACTCTTCGCCATTTCTTCGTGTTTCACAGAGCCCAATAATACCCCAATGTATGTTGTTCAATGTATCAACAGTTCTTGAAGTCGGGCCTACGTTTTCATTGTCCGTATTCATTGTTCGCAAAACGTAACAATGTCAAAAGTCCAATGGCAGCCTGATCTAAGCCGGTGATTTTTACCACCCTCTGCCTTGGGGCAGGTCTTCCCGCTGTCATAGATAGTTCCCTCTTGGCCTCAGGGGCATGAGGGCTGTGTTTGACGCTGTACTGTCATGTTGAAACGCCGTGTTGAAGGCATGGACCGTAATCTGCAACGCTGATCCAATGCCGTTTGACAGATTTTGGATCATGTTAGTCTGAGGCCTTTACCTTGACCAGGGGTGACCCTCCCAAGAACTTATGCTCCAGACGGCAAAGCAAAGCTTCATTGTCCTACTCAAACCCTTTTACCGCGCCAAGGTCTGATCCACAAAGAGACATATAATTATTTGTGGTAAATAAATCATTTGAAAGGCAAAAAAGTAATTAAAGTTACGAATCAATTGTAACGTTAATTAATTTAATAATTAAGTATTAGAGGTTTTTCATTTATGAATTTTTTGAAATTGAAAAATCTCTTCTCTACTTATAGCACTGTATCACACAATGTATCGAGTGCTAACAAAAAAATATGATGCTGAGTCTTATCGCGCGTCTAATGATTTTTTTGACACTGTAGTACAAGACATACCAAATGTATTGAACTATTTCCTTAATAATCTATTTATACGGAAAATAAACAGTGAGCCCCTGATTTTGTCAAGCGCCATAATATAGCTCATTTCAGGTATCCGACCTAATTTTTTTAATTCACATTTTCAACTTGCTGTCATATAAGAATAGTGGCTCAAGATTGATTATAGATTTACTATAATAATTAGGAGTATCTGCATCATATTATAATTTTCAATTAATTGAAGCTTCATCTAAGATGGGTTCTTCCAAGATGATTATTGGCGATGTTTTTGTGCAATATGTTTTTGATAACACAGATCACAATGTAAAAACTGTAGATGGCAAAAGAACATTTTACTGTCTTGGAGGAATTGTTGCGTACTCCCTAGAAGGTAATGTGAGTTATGAAGGCTCCTCTAATAAAAAAGTGCCGTCTGCTTGCCAATTAGCATCGTGTAATTCCGTTGATAAGATTCCATTTCAGAGTTCACAAGCTACTGGTTTAAAAATAATTATTTTCGAAGATGTCTCTACATTAATACTTAAAAAGTCAGATTTACTAACACATGATGAGTGGTAAAGCATTTTCTTAAGCATTACGTGCTCACATATTGGCCCTTTCGGCAATCGGTCGTTATTTGACTGTTTATATATTTGAATATATAAACGATGAAGTGAATTTAATAGATAAATAAGAATATAATGTATTTTTATATTTTATGTTATGTTTTAAATAAGATGAGAGCATGTTTGGTAAATAAGTTAGAATCATTCAAGTATAACGGTCCAACTGCAAAACTATTTATTAGATATTTTGATATGGCAACTATTGCGCTTCAATTCATAGAGGCTGAGCGCTTAGGGAATTGGAAACTTCATTTGCAATGTATTGCGAAGATGATACCATATTTTCATGCGTCTGGGCATTATTGTTCTCCAAGTTTTGTAGCGCTGTTTTTTAACGTGCATGCAAGTTTCTTTTGCAATAATGGACGGCTTAGAAAATTATTGTGATCTTTGTTGTAATACCAGTAAACAGCACGTAGATTTAACCAACAGTAGACTAAAAAGAAACAATAAAGGTTGGTTGTTGGCGCACAAACCAGTTGAATATCGAGAATGTTTAACTAAGGCTAAGGCTAATTATTTGGGGAAGTAAAATGTTCTGTTTCACTATGATAATACACCCGCCTAGTCGTCTGCTATTGCAACAGCGAAAAAAAATTGATTTTACTTAACTCTTGGTAATAAAACATGGTCCATTTTTTGTCCCATCGCCTCGCTACCCCACTTCCATTTCAATGCCTTTATTCTTCTTATGTCACACACTTTCGTTTGTTCTCTGATCCATGTGCAGGTCTTTCTATCTCGATATGTATGCCAAGCATATATATATATATATATATATATATATATATATATATATATATATATATATATATATATATATATATATATATATATATATAAATATATATAAATATATATATATATATATATATATATATATATATATATATATATATATATATATATATATATATATATATATATATATATATTATTATTATTATTATTATTCACGTATGGGCCCTGGTGGATCACGCGAAGTACAATTAGAGGCGTTTGTTGTTGTTAGCCTTCCTTTGCGCCCATACTAATTTCATTCTTTTGCTATGAGCTTTTTTCCTTTCGTCAGACCAAGTTGTTCCAGTCTTCCTACATTTTTCTCTCTGGACAACCTTCCAAACGTTAACATTGTGTCTGAAACAGCCTCTATCCTGAATTTCACTTTGTATAATATTTGCTGATCTTAGATCCCCTTTAATTGCAGCAATCCATTTAATTATTTCTACTTTAGCTCTACTCCTATTTTCATAAAATTCGACTATTTGTCTAGTTAACCTACTCGGATTCATCCGTTTTATGTGTCCGTAAAACTTAAGTCTTCTTTTTTTCATATCGCCATGTATATCTGTGTATTGTTTGATTTTTGGTTTTCTCGAAGTGGGTATGTTGTGCTATTTATTTGTTTGGGGCCTAGGATTTTTCTTATGATTTTTCGTTCCTTCTTTTCAATGTCCTCGATGTCCCTCTTTCTATTCAAAACGAGCGTTTCTGCAGCATATAGACATTCTGGCTTCATAACTGTGTTGTAATGTCTCAGTTTTGTGTTTTTAGATATGCATTTTTTGTTGTAAATATTTTGTGTAAGTCTTAATGCTGTTTCCATTTTTTGACATCTACCCTTATTGGCCGCTTTTTCCAACCCATTTTCCATGATTATTTCACCCAAATATTTAAATTGAGAGACTCGTCTGATGTTGCCATATTTTGTTTTTATAAATGGTGTTCTTAGTGTGTTGCAGGTCATGTATTGTGTCTTTTCAAAGGAAATTTGGAGTCCTACATTTTCTGCTGTTTCTTTTAGACTTTCATTCTGTTTCTGTGCCGTTAATACATCTTGAGCTAAAATTGCTAGATCATCAGCAAATGCCAGACAATCAATTTTGATGTTGGTTCTCCCCAGTTTAATGGGCTGGTCAATATTCAGGGCCGATTTTTTTTCACGCCACTCCTGTATTACTTTTTCTAGAACACAGTTAAATAAGAGTAGCGAGAGTCCATCCCCTTGTCTCACTCCAGTTTTAATTTCGAAGGGTTCTGAGATGTCACCCATGAATTTAACTTTTGACCTTGTGTTAGTTAACATTGCTTTAATAATTGCCAGCGTTTTCAGATCTAGTCCTTGTTCTTTCAAGATTCGGAATAAAGATTTGCGGTCAATAGAATCATATGCTTTTTTAAAATTCACAAATGTACAGACGAGATTTTTATTGTACAGTTTTTGATGTCTTAGAATCAACTTGAGATTCAGGATCTGTTCAGGGCAGGATCTGCCCGGTCGAAAACCTGCTTGATATTCACCAATGTTAGGTTCTAACTGTCCCTGTGCTCTGTCTAGTAGACATTGAGATAGAATCTTGTAACACACTGGGAGAAGAGATATCCCTCTATAGTTGTTTACATCCGTTCTATCTCTTTTCTTATGTAGTGGATGGATTAGAGCATCTTTCCAATCTTCCGGAATCCGTTCGGTTCGCCAAACTTCTTGTAGAATTTTGGTTATTTCTTTGATTGTACGTGGACCAGACCAGTTTAGTATTTGTCAAAATATTTCGCAAGTTCTTTGTTGTCTTGGTTTGGTTATTTAGAGCTAATTGTCCGTTTTCCTTTTGGAAGCAAAGACTTTGCGGTTGATAGCCTGTTAATTTAGTTTTAAATGTTTTGTAAAAGTTTCGGGTGTTATTTTTTTGGAAATCTTTTTCAATTTCATTAAGTTGATTGTTTTCATATTTTCTTTTAGTTTATCTAATTAGCTTTCGATGTTTCTTTTCTTACTTTTAAAAAGATGTTATACTGTGTGTTTGACTGTTCCAATCTTTGAATGCTTTACTTCGGCTTAATACTACTTGCTCGCAAACTTCATCCCACCACGGATGTTTTCTACGTTTTTGTAAAGGGACCAACTTTAAGGCTGTTTTAATAATTTTTTGTTTCAATTCTTGCCAGTTCTGTGCTGGTTGTTTATCAAGCTCTTCTGTTAGGGCTGGTTTTATTTTCGTTGGGTCAAACTTTGGTATTAGCAGCTTCTTTTGAATAAGTTTTCTAGGTTTTAAGCTAAGTTTGATTCTAGTCAAGTAGTGTCTATATTAGCTCCTTTCCTGACTTGAACATTCAAAATCTCTTTATAATAGGGGTCATGGCAACATGGTCAATTCGAAATTCACTCATGTACGTGTTTGGGCACGTCCAGGTCTTTTGTTTTCTTATTTTCTTCTTAAAATGGGTTGACATTATTTTTAGATTAAACTGCGGCCATAGTTCAACCAATCTTCTACCATTATTATACTTTTTTTCTTTCCCTAGTTGGGCGTTGAAATCACCCAATAGGATTTTTACATGGTTAGAGGGAATTTTAGAGATAGTATTTTGCAGAATTTTCCAAGACTTATTTACTTTTTCAGGATTAGATATATTTTCTTCGTTAACTGGGAGGTGTGCATTGATTAATGTATAGTTTTTGTTAGCACACTTGAGGGATAGTGTCATAAGTCGATTATTTACTGGCTGGACATTTGTTTCAAGAATATTTCTTGAGACAGCGAAAGCAACACCGAGATGTGGTGTATTTTTGAGTATTCTTTTGTCCGTTTTACTTTTAAAAAGTCTGTAGTTGCCGAATTCCAAGGTGTTATCATCTTTCAATATGGTTTCTTGCAAAGCTAAAATTTGGATTTTTTGCTGATTTAATGTTCGCCCCAATTCATGTAGTTTTCCTGGACGCAGGAGAGAATTGATATTTACCGTTCCAAAGAAAGTTTTTGTTTTCGGTTTCAGACGTTGGCCAAAGGTTTCCGACTCCCTCTGAAAGATTTTGCGTTTAAGCCCGAATGAGCATGACATTATACGTTGAGTAAAATTCAAATATCTTCGTTGCTAGACTTTGAAATACAATTTAAATGCATTCTATTTGGAATTAAGGCTTGATATTGAGAACAAATACTTTATCACTGTGGGCAACAGCCTACTAAATTGTATATAACAGACACGTGCACAATTTTATTTGAACTTAAGACACTTTATTTACAGAAAAAAACAACTTTGATAGTTCGAATAGTTTTTATTTATCGATAAAAACATTTCGTTTGATAGATTAATATTATTTTTCACGAGAATTTGAAATGTATATAAACAAATTATTTTGTTTCTCAGTTTAAAAATGTAAGAAAAAAATAATATACATTGGCTATATAAAATTGTAATATGCAAATTGAAAGTTTTGTAAACATTGGTTTTTAAATGTAATATCCAACGAAATTCGATATTTTTTGTCACAAATAAAATATTAATTATTCAACACACATCTAAGCCATAATTTTGTTTCCTAATTTTAAAATTGTACATATTTCTTAAGCTTTTATACATTGTGAATTAGCTATAAGTGTAATTATGTAATAGTTTTAAACATCTTTCCTTCACCTAGTTTTACACTTGTTTTGTTCAATTCTTTCATGCGAAAATACATTCGCGGTCGAAAAAATAGTTTTTTTTGCTTTTTCTGGGCATTCAATGTGGTTACTTCTAAGCATCAAAGTACTCAAATAATTTTTGGTAAAGCTCAAGGATTCTCCATTAACAGACTTAAATTTGTTCAAGCTGTTTCATTTGCGAAAAAAAAATTCAGAAAGTTTGTGTAAACCTCCTTCACTTAAATGGTCAATCCAGGTATATTTGAACGTGCTGGGTCTTTCTAAATTGGAATCGTTTAACTTGAAATATATATATCCTGTTAAAAGTTCGAACCTATCATATTCAAGTTTATAAAGATCCTCGTCAATATCTCATTCATGAGAACTATTCAACATAAGTGGATCATTTTTGGAGTCGAATTTCTTAATCATTGAACCACTTGTTGGAAAATCTGGGGTTTCATCCATTTCTATATTGAAAAACATAATATAAGATCGCAAATTATACTTCAATTCTAAAGCACTAGGATGATCGTAAAGGCCACCTTTCGCCCGATTAACTCCAAAGAAATTCTCCAAGACATCTTGATTTAAGCGTCTTTTGAAAATATATTCCGAGCTAAATCGTCGCTTTAAATCTGTCAGTAACAGTTTGCGGGCATTATTTTACATGAGTATTCCTCATTCCTCAAAAATTTCATTTTTGAGTAATTTCAAAAGTTGATCAAAAATATTACTAATTTAAAATGGTAGCAAAAATGTTTTGCCGTTCACTTTCAGATCAAGAATTGCTGGAAACATGCCGTATATGATTCGACACAAGTGGACACACTAACACTGAAAATACCATACTTTTTAAAGCAACAAATTTATAAATATGATTCAATGTTTTTGGGTTTAATTTCTATTTCACTTATTTTTCTCTTGTGATAATTACCTGATCAACATTTCGGCGACGTGTTGTTTTTTCTCTCTTTTTTCAATTCTTGCAAATTGTTCATTCGATCCTGGTTTTTTCGAACTAAATGCCAGGTTTTGAGTCGCTACAGCATCATCCTTCAATCCTCGGTAACTTTTTGGTGTGTAATTTAACAATTTATGCTGAAGATTTCCTTTCAAATCACTATTTAAAAAGTGTTTCGAACAAATACAAGCCGTTTTCAGGTTAACTAGGACTTCTTACAAGCAACTTCATTCTTGGGAAAATGGAAAAACTTCACATCACAAAAGTTCTTTTTCAATCGAACCGAACAGCACAACGCATTGCTAATATTGAATATTTTAGATCAACATCACACAAAAGCCGTACATAAACTTCTAGTAAACTTGTTATATGTTAAAACGATCATGTTGTTCGAATTTTACTCAATGGATGACGTATTCCCGCCAACAAAGCTCCACCAGCATGCGCAATATCTTGCCTTAGTAATTATTATACTGTGGATTTACAGACTTTCATGCAAATTCATAGTTAGTTTGACTGAATGAAGCGACCCCTATCGGAAGTTCAGATACACTAAAAAATCACCCTTTATGTCTGTAAGGATTTTGGAATGTGTACAGGAACGATATTCCTCTCGATATTTCCATATTTGTGTTATGAAATTGTGCAAGTGCACTTCTCTCTTCATCTTAGTATTTTGCTCTTGGCACATTTATTGCCTAGGCTGATAGTTACCATCTATTCTTTTTAACTCTTTATAGAGGTTGCTTGCTTCCTTTTTGTCTTATTCTTCTTGCAGAGCCTTTATTTGTTTATATATATTGTCTCATTTTTTCTTTCTGTATGTTTGACTTCTTTTCTCAGCTTATTGTATTTTTCTCTATGTTTGTCTCGTTGCCCTTAGAGGCACTTTTGCAGGTGAATTATTTCTTCTGGTTATCCCTTTCTGACACTCCTTATTAAACCATTCATTCCTATTTTTTTGCTGTATACGAACCCAATGTTTCCTTTGTGGCTGACATGCTTCTTAGATATTTAATTTCCATACCGGGTTTCTGATTTTCAGCTTTTCACATATGCTACGACTATTTTATTTCAACACCCAGCCAATTTTAGCTATTATATAATAATTACTTACTTTATAATGTACCATATTGAACATTTATACTGATTAATCATTCAATAATCTATATTCTAATGAACTCACTTAATCCAATTTTTATAATAATAGCGTTACTGTTGCATAGTAACATGTTCTTTGAGCTGCCAAATGCTATTCTTGGTAATTGAAGATTCTTTTACATTAAGCTTACGCATAATTTTCAAGTGATCAACAATGACTATAAATCAATTCTTCCATAGGAACCTTCGGCGTTCCTAGAGAACACGGCACTTCGGCACTATACTCGAAGAGATTTACCACGAAACACCAAAACACTTTTTTAAACGTCTCGATGCACGCATCATCACGATCAATAATCATCAGCATAATCAGGATTCAATCTCAGATTGAATCATCTCCTCAATATCAGATTGAATCATCGCCTGCGTCGGGAAGTTTAAAAAAGTGGTATTTGGTGGTAAATCTCTTAGAGTTTATTGACTATAAACAAAAAATAAATTATAATAGTATTTGAAGTTAATAAAACATCAAGTGGATGGAAAAAAATAAGTCTATTCATAATTCTGATGGAGTGGTGTTTTTTACTAACTATTTTACCATTAGAACTCTAAAGTAAATTTTTATTTTAACATGTATTTTATTCTTATTCTCGTATCATGATTTATTATTATTATAGCATGATCAAGTAAATAGTATATATTTTTTTAATTAATAGAAATAACAACAGTAATTTTTTGCGGGTACCGTAGAATTAAAACCTATATAGCACAATTTTGACTTAATTTTGGATGTTTTTGAAAAAAGATTCATGATTTTCAGTTCTTTTAATACGTTTCCTGACACGTACAAGTAAGGATTACAAATAGTTGAACAGATGTTTAATGAAAAACAAAATTCAGTTGGAATACATCGAAATATGCTGTAATTTTTATAATCCTATTCTTATTTATCTTTTGGCGTAAAGCTTTTTAGTTAAACTAATGTTCCTGCCATAAATTTCTTTCCCATGGTTCCTATCCTGTATCATCTGCTTAGTACCTTCCCACTCTATTCATCTACTTTTTGCTCCTTCTGCAATCTCTTCTATCCACCCTTTTTTCGGCCCTCTCTATACTTTTTCCCAGTTGCTTTTGTTTCGTATACTGTCTTCGTGGACCTGTTTTCGCGCATTCTGCACATCTGTCCCAACCATCTAAGTTGCAACTCTATGAGGTTTTCTTTATTTGTAAGTTCTGTTTGTGTAGTTCATTTCTTATTCTGTCTCTTGTTTTATTCTCAGTCTTACGTAAGAATCGCATTTCCATTGTATTAATTCGTGTCTATGTTTTTCGGTCAATATCCATGTCTTACTAATATATTCTTTTACTACTTCTATTTTATATTATTTGTTTATTCTTCACTTGTTTAAGAACGTGTTATGATAATATTGAAGCATATTGAAATTTTTTATTGCTTTTTTCATACTCTCATCTATTTCGTATCGTTCCTAAATACTTTTTAACCTGTTGTATTTCTTTGTCTTTCTTGTTCTTTATCTTCAGTTTTAATTCAGCATTCCACCACTTTGGTTTGTTTATGTTTTTATTTGCTTTTTTTGTTGTCTCACAACTTGTTTCCACAGCTTCTACTACGTTGTCTTGAATATTCCCCATTTTTTATCTATTCATAGTTTTCCTTATATTTTCGTCAAATATTTTAATATAAAGGGTGATAAAAGGTTAATATAAACGGCAATTTTTTTAGTGTGTCAAACAATAGTGGTGGCTATCAAACAAACTGTAAGTTTGCGCGCAAGTCTGTAAATATGTGTTTTAATAATCTAGCAAATCCTCATGGAATATTTAACATTAGAGCAACGTTTGCAAATTGTCCAAATTTATTATCAAAATCAGTCTTCTGTCCGTCAAATTTATAGAGCACTTCATGAATTTGAACTTCGTGATGTACTCGCCGAATTATCGACAAATTCCGAACACATTTCACGCTACTGGATATTAAAATAAAAACAAGACACAAAACTGTGCTTAGAGAAGAAAATATTGCCGCTATTGCTTTCAGAGTTGAAGATTCAAATTTATCAATTCGTCGCAGTTCACAGGAAGTTGGGTTTTGTTATTCGAATAATCCACGTATTATTTAATTCCGAATTTGAATGGTATTGATTTGGAGCACACCTATATTTTCTGAAATATGTTTTTATTTTAAAATTTTTTTCACAATCTCTTCTTGCCTTGTGGCTTTCATCTCATTTACCTTTTTAAATTTATTCCTGCATATAAAACATAATTTATTACTGATTTTTCGTCTGTATTTGTCCCCCTCCCCTCCTTCGTATATTTGCCTATACATAAAATAATAAATCTATCTCCATTGTTATTTTTTTCCTTCTATTCCCGAAGATTCTTCTATTCGAGTAATATAGTTTCCTACTCGTCAATCAAGTCTACAATTACTATTAGATTTTCTTCTTATCTTATATTAGATATCTTATATTATCTTATATTATCTTAGATTTTTTTCTATCTTTATCTTCTTAATCTTCTTTCTTAGATTCCATGGAGATATGATATTAATATCTCCATGGATTCTCTTCATGTCCTTGCCATTAACTTCCTTATTTTTATTTGACATCCATTATTTCTATATTGTTATTAAATATCTCTTTCACCAATTTTTTTTTCTTTTTTTGTAATGCTCCGTATGCCCCACGCATCTCTCTCATTTCTGTGTTTTCTCTTTCGTCCGTTATATTTTATATTTTTGAATATTTATTATTTTCTTCCACTTCATTGCTACCTGTGATGTTTACTTTTCTATTTTCAGGTCTGTTACTGCTGTTTCTACTACGATAATGGATTATATCTCTACTATTTCTCTAATTTTCTTCATTATTATTATTTCCCCACTCCCTCAACCACCATTACTATCCTTATCCTTACTAATATATGCTGAAATATGGATTAAAAGCTGATTTTCTAAATATTGTTAAGAAGCTTTAATATTAATAGCATAACATGATGGATTACATAACGAACTTAAACTAAACAAGCTAACTTATCCCCACTACCGACATCACTTTATTATCTAATTCGGAGTATTCCAAAGAGGTGTTCTATGTCCTTTAACTTTATATCAGTATAGCGTAACTTATCTGCAACCCGACTAACGATTATTGCGACGTCTACTGATTATACACTAATGCCTAGCTAATCATGTTTCTGGATCCAAGAGTCATCTGGATCCAACAGTCTGGATCCAAGCGTATTGTCAGAAATCAAAAATCTATTTTGTGAAGCTACTCTGAAGTCAATCTGGATTTATGAATTTGATCTTACTCTTTTAAAAATGGCCGTGAAGGAAACGGGAAACTGAATTAGGTTACTTTAATGTTAGGTTTTTACTGGTAAGACTTAAGAAAGGTATTTTTAACTGAGGTAGGCGATACTTGATGGAAATCTGTTTTCTTTTGTCTTTTGTCTTTAAATTCTCTCCTTTGTCATTAAATCTTAGTTTGTTTATTTAAATATGTTGTGTATTAAATAGACATTTGAAAATATTATGTAACCATACATAACCAATGTAATAAAACGGAACCATATAAACTACTCATTAAATCCAGTTATTTAAGTGATTTTCGAGATATTAAACTTACTCGAATCAAGATCATACTTTTTATTTTAATGAAAATAAAAGACAATTAAATATAACAGACCAATAACGTGGTGAAGTTATTTTATATTGTCTATAAGGCATTCCTAATTTATTTACAAATACTTATTTTTCGATCTAATTATTATTATGCTGGTTATAATAATATGCATAGCAAAGCAGAAAATCTCATAAAAATTCTGAATCATGTTGTTATCATATATACCCTATCAGTTAAATGGAAAATAAGCTCTCATGCCATAAACTATCTGCCTCCATGACTTCCACATGGACGATAAGAATTTTCGCCGTGATTTGGGGGGACGGGTTGGGGATCGTCGATATAGCAGCGGGGTGCGGAGGCTGGTAACAAGCGGCGTTTGGGAATTTTAGCTGTCATCGGCAGCTGTTGGCCTCTAACAAACTGTGATAACGGGAATAAACACCGGTTTCGTCCCTATAGCAACACGATTTTCGCTTCAAATAGTTTGTTTTTGAAGGCTAGTTTTCATGATCATTTGATAATTGCGAAATGTTTTGAATTCAGTATTTTTCTTTTCAAAATTCAAGATCCCAAGATTAATCCTTAAGATTTATTTGTTACCTTTTCTTTCTCTCTCCTTCTCTTTATTTATATCTTTTTTTATATACCATCTAGTCCTCTAATTACGCCAACGATCCTCTTCTATTAAGGTTGATTAACACAATCTAGGTTTTATGACTACTGGTAAATTATAGGAATGATTTTAATGTAGGAATGATTTAAGTATCGAGATTATTAATGAATTTTCCTAAATAATAAAAACTAATGTTTAATGTGCTAAAAATCGTATGCGTTATAAAATGTCGATTGCTATCACAAACTTAATTTATGTAAAATATATAATTCATCTGCATTGAACTAATTAAATGATAGTTAAAAGTGCTTTGTCTGATTTGCCTGATATTGTCGAACGTCCTAACCAAATATTGGTAATGCATATTTAATAGAGTTATTATTGTACGGTCTAGTTAACAATATTATAATTCTCTACCATTCATTTTTCCAGCCTGGTTAATGAGTTAGTTTCTAGGCTATGACTCATATTGTATGAATTTAGTCCTGTAGCGTGACATATGTATAAGGGGTTAGAGGTTTCTATTTAACCTAGGATGTTGTCGGAGGTTTACTGACGTGGCTAGGGTGGATTTCTGGTATTTATGAAAATGTAGGGAATTTGTAGTTAAGCATGACTAGATTTCAATCAAAATTCCGAAGACTGGTGTTTCCAGTTTTCAAATTTCCAAATTTGGTGGCGTTGAAGCCAATTACAGGATTGATTACGTAACCTGAGATGTTTACTACATCGAAAAGGGACGGAGTGAACTTGAGGTTGGATAATGAACAGCATTCGCGTGGAAAACTGTTTCGCAAGTTCTGATGGAGAATTTGCTTGTATAACTGAAGATTTTGAAGGAACTTGGTTCAACTGAGACATCAACACAAAAGTTGACGGAGGGACTTTGTAGGAATTTGGTGAGATATTCGATTTTGAAGGCTGCTGCGGATGCGAAGCTTTTGCGAATGGGCCCCGGGTAGATCTTGATTTGCAACCGGAGAAGTTTGCAGTATATGATTCTCCACAGTTGGTGCAAGTCTCAAGGCTTTTCGGATTCTTTTTGTATTTCTTAATTGAGTGCTTGCTTGCACTTTTTATGCCATATCAGACCGGGGTTTTTTCGATCGAAGAGTTGACAATGACTAAGTTCTCTAACGACAATTACTTGGACAATCGCCATGCACTTTCTTTGTTTTGTGGTCAACCTTTCAATGTGGACTTGATGACTTGATGACTTGATCAAAATCCATAGAAATGTGTTCGTTCTTTATTTTTTTAGTTTGAATGGGCTCAAGAACGCCCCCTATGGGAAAGCGAGGATTGTGCTCCTCGGGTGTTCACAATATGTGTTAAGGATACTTCTTATCTTATCCAAATTATTGGTCAATTTTCCTGAAATCTGCAGCCGCTTTGGGGTAGCGGAGTACCTTTTTCGATTTTGTGGCAGCTTGTCCGAAATCCACATTTTTCTCATCTCTAGAGGCATCATCTGAAAATAAGCCAATGTGTCTCCTAAGACGATCGAATCCGATTCGAAGAAAGTTGATCCGATCCGATTCGATCTTACCAATCACCCGGGATTCTTTGCTAATAGAATCCCTCCACAATTCAGGTAGATAGATGAAGGTTTCCGTGAATGTTGTCAGTTTAAAACCTTTATCCACCATACATGCGGAGGTAACACCATATTGGTGTTTCCTCCGCATAACTACCGATGGAATGGGTCAAGCTGTTTTGCACCTTTTTTCTTTTGCAGGACAAGAAAACAAAGGGAGGTGTTGTGGCTTAAATATATAAAATTTATCTTATTTGCCGATCACACTTAAGGTGCTTGTCGACCACCATACAGGGCCGCGTCGCCATTCTCGAGTACTTTGAGATCTCTTACCTAATTCCTGAGGCGGCTATTATCGGCAGTTTACTCGATGAAATGTTATATCTCCGGTGTCTTGCACTGAACTCTCTATGTTCAGGATAAACTTTACCATTTGGTTCATGGTTCTTTTTCCATTCCAAAATATATACTTTTTGCAACAGTATTCTGCAATCGACAATAAGAAATAGGTAAGTAAGTAATATGATAGTTCCTGCATTGGAACAAAAGCGGTGGCACAGGTACATTGTGATAGGCAGTCATTATGTTGAGTAGAATATAATATATTTTTAATATATACTGCATTTTATTAAATCAATCCCGATGTTTTTTATTATCACTTGTATTTTATTGGATAATATTACTTAGTCAGACCAGATCATTTAAAAATGCGAATGTGCACAGCAGGCTATTTGACAATTTTGGAAGCAACTGGTACTAGGAATAGATTGGTATAGTCTTTTGAACTTCTCAGAAGAATCCATAATATTTTTTGACATACTTAGGTGTAGCGTAATCATTAAGCAATATCTAGGACTGCAATGTTTTGGATATTTTATTCGAGGTTTTCGATTAAATCACAATATTTAATAGGTTTTAGGGTTCATGTGATATGGCCGGCCGCGTTATCGTGGTGTCGGCGCTGCACTGTAGTTGGTGCAGTAGCGGGTTCGACTCCCGTATTTGGCATGGATGTTTGTGAATTTAATTAAATTAAATCATCTGGTGATGATGGTAACATGGTCGAGAAGTTCAAAAAAAGTGATTTGGTGTTTAGTGGTAAATCTCTTCAAGTTTAGTGTTTCACACCTAAGGTTCCAATAGAAGAATTGGTTTATGAATTTGTTTAAATGTTTGTGAATGTTTCTAGGTAAGATTGTGTTTCTAGGAGGATCTGATAAGAAGTTGACCCTCAGTCATACAGTTCAAGGCTGGATAAAACTTCCGAGAGGGGTTCTGCGTTGGTCACTCGCTAGTCGGTAGGTTTCTCCATAAACTTACGGTTAAGCACAAAACCAAGGGTTGATAGACTGAGGGAGGTGCTGACCGGGGTTGTCGGTGGCTGATGGTCGTGGTTTTGAATCAAAGGAAAATCAGGAAATTTCAAAGCAATTATTTTTTAAAGATAATTTTTTGCACCTGAATTATATGATTACTAGACACTAGACTTGTAGTCCAGTTAACGAAGCATTTAAATCGAAATTTTGAGATAAAAGGCTGACTTTTTGATATAAGTTTGTTTAAGGTATTCTATAACTATGCATAAGTAAATTTGTTTCCAACCCCCAGCGAGGGTCGAAAAAAAAAATAACAAAGTGTTTTTTCAAAATAATTCAAGAACTATAAGAGCTAAGAAAAAGGTTTTAAATAAAAGTTTTAGAGCATACAATTCTACATAAAAAACGTCTTATAACTTTTTCTACTATTATCAAGCTTAACAGAGTCTTAACTGTCATTTAAGGGATGAAACAAAAATTTAAAAAAATCATAACTAGCAGAAAAATAAATGAATTTGAAACGTTTTTCTTTTGAATCAACTCTAAAAAATATAAATTTCCTTCTCAGAGAAATATATATATATATATATATATATATATATATATATATATATATATATATATATATATATATATATATATATATATATATATTTTTTAAGTTCTAATTGTTAATTTTAATGGCTTAATAGCGTTAAAAAACTGTTTTTTTCAATATTGTTTGATTCCTTATTTTAAATAATGAAAAATATCTTTTGAAATTTATTTTTACCTTTAATTTTCAGGTAGATATTCATTCATTCATTCAATCATTTGTTGAATTTTATTTACATCCTACACCACTGCTTACGACGAAGATAGAAAATTATGTTCGCTAGTGTTCCACTCATTACAATAACGTCTTTGACAACGCGTATGCTCACGACAAAGATCGAATGATATGTCTGCTATTGTCCTACTCATTGCAGCAGAGTATTCGTCTAAGCGGGTTCGTCACATATATCCCATGGTTTCTTTTTATATATTTATTTAAATTTTCTTTATTTTAAGTATTTTTAATTTAAAAACAAGTGTTAGAAAATTAAATAATAACCAACATTTGGAATAATAATTTAATGCCACGGTTAATTTTGTTTTTCACTTGAAAGTTTTTCTTTACGTACAAACGTCTTATAAGCTAATTATTTTCCAGTGATAAAATAGACAATTTCTATTTTTAGTTTTTAAAGGTACCATACACGAGAAGTTTTTTCGCATAAGTAAGAATTAGCTTTGGGGATCAATATTTTCAAAGTTTCCGCTAGTGGGCTTCCGTATTCACATTGTCATGCAAGTCAAAATTTATCTAAAACCCATCTTTTCGACAAATCATCGTTGGTGTCTGGAAAATATTCCAGTAACTAAATTTTTAATTCGCTTAAATGTGTTTTCTCCAACACGCGATCGATAACAGCATTTTCTCATTCCATATTTTATTAAAATTACGTTTTTCAAGGCATATAATCCAAGTAACAAGCTTCTTGATGAAGGCATTGATTTTGTCTGTGATTAGTAAAATGTTTTTGTTACGACCTTGTAAACTCGTATTCAAGTCATTCAAATGTGAGAATATACCACTCAAGTAAACCAACAGTAATAAAGTTTCTCCATCTTGTAAAACCTCTGAAAATGAGCTATTTGTATCTGTAAAAAATAATTTCAATTCATCTCGCAATGCACAAAAGCTTCGTTAGAATTTTTCCTCGCGACGACTACCTGACTTCAGTATGGAAAAGCAGTCGTATTTGGCACCCATTTCTTCGCATAATGTGGAAAGCATATAGTCTGCAATTGTTGGCTTTTAATAAAATGAAAAATATTTACGGCTTCTGACAGAACATTTTGAAAATTATCTGGCATCTTTTTGTAGCAATCGCATTTCGGTAAAGAAAGCAGTGCGTCTATTCCATATGTGGCATAATATCTATTAGTTTTATTCATACCACTTATCACACCACTGTTCGCGCCATCAGTACATTTATTAAAGTCCAAGTTTTCGTTTTGTGTTGCATCAATAAAAATTGCGGCAAAGAAGAGTCGGCAACACTTCGCACACACAAGAATTGATTTGCAAAATAGCATATTTTTTTTAATCGATCCCTCACATTCATATCGGACAAAACAAAAATTGAGCCAAGTTCAACACCTTTGTTGACTCGTCGAACTGAATAGCAAAAAATTCATATAAGGCTGCG
Organism: Cosmopolites sordidus; assembly: GCA_031761425.1. Classification (NCBI taxonomy): domain Eukaryota; kingdom Metazoa; phylum Arthropoda; class Insecta; order Coleoptera; family Curculionidae; genus Cosmopolites; species Cosmopolites sordidus. Next base: position 453,283 of record JARFXV010000630.1, on the reverse strand, counting down.
GCTGCCCTACGGTTGATCCGCCGTGGTTTTTAACCGCGTGATTTTATGAGTCAACAAAACTAATACAAGCGACCCCACTTGCGGTTTTTTCCCGCGACTGATTTTAAAACCGTGAAATATGGCACGCCGGTAAAAACCGCGCCACAATTTGTAACCAATGGAACTTAGTTAGTAATTTGTGTTGACGTCTTCTGTTTATATTTCTTAGTATTAGAACAACAATACATACTGCTCTCTTGAAATCCATCTTCAAAGTGTGAAAATCGCGGGAAGTTTCACGGTTTTTAATTGCAGTGTATGCGTCCCGAGTGGTTTCTCGGTTATAGCTGTTAACCACTCGTTGGAAAAAAAAACGTATTGCATTTCTCGTAGTGCACCTCGGCTTAATTTAATATTTTCAATTATTTGATGGTGAACATCATTGGTCATTTCATTAATACGTCTCGATAATGTGTCATTTGAAAGTGGTATAGTTTTTGCTTCTTCCGGACTTGTTCCGGACATTGATTATATTAATGGCAGCGGGTAAAATGAGCTTTTCCGCAATCGTCTAAGGCTTAGATTTCCTAACCCCTCTTAATGATACTAAATAGGATGTTTGAAGTGCTGCAGTCTGATTACGGCTTGATTTGTTGATAGTAGTTTGTTGATTTTTCAAGTCGAGTGATTTACGCTCAAAAAATTCTAATGGTTTGTTTTGTAAAGACAGGTGTTTTGTTTGCAGATGCTGGACTAATCTTGAAGGCTTCATAGCCGCACTTGCGGTTTTTTCCCGCAACTGATTTTAAAATCGTGAAATATGGCTCGCCGGTAAAAACCGCTTGAGGGCTTCATGCTTGTCGCGGATTGAACTTGATAACAAACAACACATTGTGGCTTGTCATCCAATGAATCCATCTTTTAAATACGTTTCATTTTACAATCTGTCTTTTTCTTTCCTGTCTTACCAGATGTAGACGGTGCATTTCGTTTTGTGACAAATCTGTCCTTTTTATTTAATATTATTAATTTATTTTATTACCACACTGTTATTAATTTATTTAACACTGAGTAAGAGAAGAAATCGTAGTGTTTAACCCTGGGTGAGAGAAGAAATCGTAGTACTTATTTTCCTAAAAACGTAATTAACAATGAAATTCTTCGTCTCGTTCCTTTGTTTTTTTTACCAAAGCACATTTTGTACGAACTTGCTCGGGACAAATGATCTGTCTCGAGGTTACAAGTGCGTGCAAGCATATGTTCGAACTGATAAAAGTATTATAAGATCAAGTGGTTACACAAGTCTTGTAGTTCGGTATTTCTAACTGTCTGCGGTATTTGGGTATAAGTGTAAAGGCTCAGTCACACATACAACGATCATTTAATACAACGACAAATAGATGATTCTTTTTTTCACGATTCGTAAACGGGTGAACACGCTCGTAGAAGTGTATAAACCATTTAAAAATATAAACAATATTTTATGAATCACGATACTGAAAAACGATCAAATCATCGCCGTGTTAACTGGCCGATGTAAATCTTTGATAAAGGTCAAATTATCATATTGTTGGGAGGGGGTCGCAACGTTTTTTACTTAACTTTTTGGCTATTTAGTGGTTCGTGACACGATGATTCGACGAACGTTCAAGCTTATGCACCAACTATAAGCCATAGGGATAAGAAAATGGAGGAATTTTATGATGATGTGGCCCAGGTTTTATACAAGGAGAAATTTAGGTACAAAATCCTGATGGGTGATTTTAATGCCAGAATTGGAATAACAAGAATTGATGAAAATGTAACCGGCTCATATGGAACTGATGAGCTAGACAATAGAGGTGACATATTGGTTGATTTTGCTGAAGGACAATAACTTTATATTATGTATTCGTTCTATAAGAAAAATATCAGCAGAAAATGGACATGGAAAAGCCCATCTGGACTTATAAGTGAAATTGATTACATCATGACTAACGATAAAACAATATTTTGCAATTGTACTGTCCTTAACAAATTTAATGTTGGAAGTGACCATCGAATGGTACAAGCAAAAGTTAAGATTAACTGCTGAAGAGAACGTGAAAGAATGGCAAGGTCAAGGACGGGCAAAGTGGATTCTGGGAAACTGCTGGAGAGAGGCACCGATTTTGAGATTGTTTTGTCAAACCGCTTTGATGTGTTACAAGATCCGGAGAAGATGGAAATATCAGTACAATATGAAGAAATCACCAACAATGTGCTTCAAACGGCTGCTTCAATAGCACCAGAATGAGACCATTGATTTAATGAAGAAACGACGGACAATAAGAAATGCAGGTAGTTCTTTTGGCAGGATCGAGTACACTGAGCTCTGCAAAACTATAAGAAAACGTATTAGAGAGGACACGCGCCGATTCAACATGCAGCTAGTACAAAAAAACCCTGGAAGAAAACAAAGGAATTAACAAACAGAAGCTGAGAAACAAAAGAACGCAAATTTATGCCTTAAGGCGTGAGGATGACACAGTGTGCATGACACGTACACAAATGTTAGAGGTACATACAGTGTGCATGACACGTACACAAATGTTAGCATGACACGTACACAGATGTTAGAGTTAGACAATTTTATTCCCAATTATATGAAGATCAGAACCAATCAAAGACAACAATACCCATGGAAGAACAAATGCCAGATATTCTAGTGGAGGAAGTAACAAATGTTATAGAATCGATGAAAAACGGCAAGGCTCCAGGAAAGGACAGTGTAAGTGTCGAAATGCTAAAAGCTAGTCGTCGGACGTTACATAAAACACTGGCAAAATTATACTCAAAATGCCTCAAAGAACAAAAAGTACCTGACTTATAGAAAAATGCAGAAGTAATCCTTTTACATAAGAAAGGAGCACATGAAGATTTAAATTAAAGAATTAAATAACTACCGTCCAATAAGCCTCCTATCAGTAATGTACACAAAGTTTTCACTAAGATAATATCTAAAAGAATATTAAGAAAACTGAATGATGCACAACCAAGAGAACAAGCAGGATTCAGAGGTGGATTAACTACTACAATGGATAGCATCCAGGTTGTACGGCAGGCCATAGAAAGGCACAACGAATACACACTGCCACTCTGCTTGGCTTTATCGACTACGAATATGCATTTGACTCCATCTCAAAGCATGCCATAATGGATGCACTGTTTAGCCAGGGGGTAGACAAAGCATATGTAAACCTACTAGGATCGATATATGATGGAGCTACAGCGACAATTCATCTTGATGATCTTGAAGTGAGAATTAATGTAGAACGAGGTGTAAGGAAGGGTGACGCAATATCGCCTATTCTTTTCTCGGCTTGCCTTGATGAAATATTCCGGGTATTGGATTGGGAACAGGATGGCTTAAAGATTAATGGTTCAAACTTAAACCATCTTAGATTTGCTGATGATATCGTTACTCTTTCGCAAGACCCAGAGGAGCTGCAAAGACGCATACAAGAACTGCAAAGGGCTCGTGAACCATTTGGCTTAAAAATAAACCTGAAAAAGAGTCAGGTTATGTTCAATAAATTCGCTGAGGACAGGAGAATTTCAATTTTTTGAAGGGATGTGGAGATTGTGGACTACTATATGTATCTTGGGCATAGGGTCTCAATGAAGGGGGTATATATATATATATATATATATATATATATATATATATATATATATATATATATATATATATATATATATATATATATATATAACGGAATATAGCGGAAATCGGAATGGGAGATTAGCGCTAAACAATCAGGAGAATTGTCAGGAGATGGCACACCATTTCTCTGATCTCCTCAATTGCCTCGAACGCGACACAAGATTCCCAAAGGAACAAGGTATAGACACAAGTCTATACGCACTCAGAATCACCACCACCAACACAGGAAGAGATTCACAGGCACATACAAAAACTGAAGAATAACAGGACATCCGGTGAAGATGGTATCACCGCGGAACTATTGAAAAATCTCGGACTAAACTCACTGCGGGAACTCACGCAAATTATCACGAACATCTGGCAAACAGAAAAATTACCAGATGAATGGAAATGTGCTCTTATACACCCGCTACACAAGAAAGGAGACAGAACAGATGTGAACAACTACAGAGGAATCTCCTTACTACAAGTCACTTACAAAATCTTCTCAGCATGCCTTCTCCAGAGAACACAGGAACAACTAGAACACAAAATTGGCGAGTATCAGGCAAGCTTACGCCCTGGTCGCTCATGCACTGAACAAATCTTTAACTTAAGAACAATACTGAAATACAAAGCTATCAGAAACGTCCCAATCATCTGCACGTTCGTGAACTTCAAGGAAGCATACGACTGCATTGACCGAAAATCTCTGATCAAGCAGACACTGACCGACACAATCTCTAAAGTGAAATTTATGGGAGAAATTTCCGAACCCTTCTTGATTAAAATCGGAGTACGCCAAGGAGATGGGTTATCCCCACTCCTCTTCAACCTGGTCCTGGACAAAGTCATAAGGGAATGGGAAAAGGAACTAAAAAATCAAGGACACTGGAAACCAATACGACTCGGACGAACCAAAAACAACATAGAAATATCATGCCTAGCCTTCGCGGACGACGTAGCCATACTCGCAGACAATGAAAAAAGGGCAACCAAACAGATCGAAGTCCTCAAGTAATGTGCAGATAAAGTTGGCCTACAAATATCCTTTCAAAAAACCGAATTCTTCTCCTCAAAATTAAATGTCCAAAATTTGAACACCAAATACGGCAAAATAAATAGGGTCACTCACTTCAAATACCTGGGCGAGATCCTCGAACCCATAGGAGGAGAGAAGATAGCACAGAAGACTCGATTGCAGAAGATGAAGAGGGCATACGGCAAGACACACAATATCTACAATAAGAGATACCTATCCACACACGCAAAAATAAGACACTACAACACAGTAATCAAATCAGAGGTACTATACGCAAGCGAAACACTTACACTCCATACAAAAAGCGGCATAGAAAACATACTAAACGAAGAACACAAAATTATGAGGAAAATTCTCGGCCCAAAACTGACAGAGGAAGGATACAGACTACATTCTAGAAAGACCACAGAGAGAATGTCCAACGTAGCGGCGGACATAAGAAAAAGAAGGTTGAAATTCTATGGACATATCAGTAGACTCCCACCCACAAGACTCACCAACAGAATTCTTACGTACATACAAGGTGTCAAGTTAACAGTACCATGGATCGCACAAGTCAGAGCTGATCTGGGAAAGGCACAAATGGGTCCGACAGAGATTGACTCAAAATACATATGTGGAACGTTGCATCAGAGAGCGAAGTTTCGAGGAGATCAGGAACAAAGTGGACGGAGGAGAGAAAGAGAATCCACGGAGAAAGGATGAGAGAGGTGTGGAGGATTAGAAAGGACACTCGAAAATGAGTCGGGATGCTTTGCGTGATCCAACCGGGTCTATACGCACCTAATAATATATCCTGAAGGGTCATCCTTCATACTGAAGGGTCATCTTTCATATGAATATATGTGAAGTTTCAAGTCCACACACAGTCAATAAATATTGGTGTTGTGCGCGCTCAACGCCCCGCTCCGTCTGTGTGCGTGCAGTGAGATGTTGGTAGGTTATGTTTGATTAGGTAATTCCAACAAGCGTCAAAAATAAAGTTGTATATTTTTCAGGGTTTATACTTATTTTCTGTAGTCTATAATTTTCTGTATTCGTACAAATGCTTCATCCAGTAACGCATTTTATTGCGATTTTTTCCATTTGTTTTGATTAAATTGCTCATTATTATGAATGTACGACACTTCTTCAACATAATATGCTGAAACATATTTTGACTATAATCAGTTGCTCAATAAATAATAAATTACTAAATAATAAATTTCAATATAGCCATGTAACGTAGGTGTCTTTTCGAAACAAAAATATTAATTTCACTTTAACAACACGTCCACACACAAGTCTGTGCGCCGCAAAAATTCAAATTCAATGCTTGTCTCTGAATTTGTATGTAATAAGCTGGCATCAATCCATTTCCAAATCTGATTTAAATCAAGCCCCGTCACATTGGGCGCCAAACGTTGTGTACAGAACTATTTTTTTATTAAAAAAACACAAACTGTACACATTACTGACCTACGTTGGGCACCAAAAATGACAGAGATAAACAAAAAAATAAAATATAAAAACCAATTAATTATTACACAAAAAAAAATAAATTTAACTGTGATGCTTACAACAACCCTACTTAACTAAGCGTAATAAAGATCAAAGTGTTCAACATTAAACTAACAGTACTAAAGTATAAGGGCTCTTAACTAGCGTTCTTGAATCTGTAAATGATGGTAAACAAATAGTGATTGAATAATAAATGGGTAATAATAGTGAAAATAATAATTAAATAAAGTCTATTCTATGTGGTGATGTTCCGGCTATCGATAGTCCAATACTTAAGATGGGCGGTGACTGACATGTACGGAGTCCAAAACGTTTGTTAACATAAATGCTTCCATCAAAAATGTCTGGTAACTTACATGTCCCGTATCTAAAATATCTAGGGTCTAAAATATCTGTAGTCTAAAATGTCCGGATCTTAAAACGTCTGGATCTTAAAACGGTCGGATCCTAAAACGCTCTAAAAATACAAAAAAAAGCCTGTGTAGGGCTTGGCCAAATAATAAATATACCTCTAATGGTGAGATAACTTAGGCTGGACTGTCTGCGGCATCGACTACTAGGTCGCTATCAGTCTTTTTGGTATGGAGATGAGTGTTCAGCACGAGGCGAGGTTTTCAACTGTTTCATGATCATCCAGAAGTATACAGGTGCGTTTTGAAGCAAAATATGTGGAAAACAATACTACCTGTAGCCGCCGATCATTTTTAAACGCTAGAATTTTTAACTCTCCGAACATACACCATGCAAATTCCGCACAACGCAAATTTTTATTGATGTGGAGCCAGCTTTATATTTTTTGCTCACTTATTTACCAAAACATAAATATATATACGGAGCGAAAATGGTAAAACAAGTTAATAGTTGAAAAAATGACTTTATTCTTCTATATATTCTTCTTTTAGCTTAATACATTTTTTTCCAGCGGTTCTCCAATTCATTTATTCCATCTCAAAAGTGATTTTCTGGAATTCCTTCAAAATACTTATCTACGGCTGCTATAAATTCTTTATTTGATGAAAAATGCTTGCCACGTAGGATTTATTTGAGGTTTGGGAACAGATGAAAGTCAGAGGGAGCCAGATCTGGTGAATATGGTGAATATTCTAACAATTCGTAGTGCAATTGTTTCAATTTGGACATTGCAAAAACAGCTCTGTGAGCCGGTGCATTGTCTTGATGAAAATTTTTTTTCTTTGCTAAAGCAAGTCTTTTCTCACTAACTCACTTCACTCACTTTGCACCCAATTGATCCAAAAGGTTTTAGTAATACTGTCCTGTTATTGTCTTACCGGTTTGAAGGTAATCAATTAACAAAATGCCTTTTGCATCCCAAAAAATTGTTGCCATAAACTTTTTAGCCGATTTTGACCACTGTCGATCATAATGGTAAACCCAAAGCTCATCCATAGTTAAAAAATGACGTTTAAAATATATTTGATTCTTTCGAAAAAGATCCAAATATTGGTTAGAAAGTTTTACTCGACAATGTTTTTGATCCGAATTTAACAAATGCGGCACCCGTCTTTCTAGCTTTCTCAAGCTCAATTTCTTTTTCTAACTATGAAACACCCACTCAGTTGAAATGTTCATGGCCTTAGCAATTTTACTCAAAGTCAATTGTCATCATTCATCAGTCAATTGTCATCATTCATAACCATATCATGTATAGAATTAATTATTTGTTCAGTAGCTGCACTTGGACATCCAGAACGAGGATATTTATTCTGGCTTGTAAATAACGTTGAAACTCACCTGCCCACTTACAAATCATTGTTTTTGAAGGAGCAGACTCTCCTAATAGATTTATAATTTCATTCTGAATTTCCATTGCATCTAAACCGTTTTTTTTAATAAAAAAAATCACTGCGTGATTTTCAATATTTTTCGTTTTAAAAAACAACATTGGTACGGTTACTTTAAGCTGCTGTTTTTGTACTTGAAACTTCACATATATTGATATAAAGTATGATCCTTCAAAATGTAGTAAATTATATAGTTGTTTAACTGCTCTATAGCTGTCGGTCCACGAACTTTTCAATTAGCCTAATTATATATATATATATATATATATATATATATATATATATATATATATATATATATATATATATATATATACATATATATATATACATATATATATATATATATATATATATATATATATATATATATATATATATATATATATATATATATATATATCTGTTTGTGTATTTATGTATGTATTCTCGTTGTCACTCATTGGGATATATAGTCGTTTCACAAGCTTTTTAGTGTCGCACCCACTAAACAACCAAAAAGTTAAGTAAAAAACATTGCTACCCTCTCATTATAATATGTTAATTTGACGTTTATCAATGATTTGTATCGGCTGGTTAAACGGCGAAGATTCGACCTTTTTCCAGTATCGTGATTCATGAAAAATCTTTGTTATTTTTAAATGGCTTATGCACTACGAGCGTGTTCACACGTTTGCAAATCGTGAAACAAAACGAATTATCTATATGTCTTTGTATCAAATGACGGATGTATGTGTGAATGTGCCGTTACAGTTAAGCTGGGTCTACATCGATACAAATTTGCATTGAGGGCTGTATGTGTTGAATCTAGTGTGCCTGCACGGCAATATAGACACTCTGACAAAGTAACACACAAATATTGTCGCCGCATAGCACGTACACGAATCATCTGTACACCAAATAATTCAAATAAATTGTTCCAGTAAATTCAACACACACGCAAAATTTGGTGTGGACCCAACTTTATCCGGAAATATCTCTTACAGCCACAGATACTAAACTACAAGACTTGTGTAACCTCCTGTACTTATAATACTTTTACCAGTTCGAACATGTGCTGGCACGCACTTGTAACCTCACGCCACCCTCCCACGCATGCAGGACGGATCATTCGTCCTGAGCACGCTTAGGCAAGTTCGTACAAACTATGCGCTTTGCGAACGAGACGAAGAGTTTCATTGCTAATTACGTTTTTACGAAAACAAGTACTACGATTTCTTCTCTCACCCACCATTAGCAACAAACTGCTATCAACAAATCAAACTGTAACGAGATCGTAGCACTTTAAGCATCCTATTTAGTAGCACTAAGAGTAACCAGTGAGTCTAAGCCCCACACGATAACGGAAAAACTCATCTTAGCCGCTGCGATGATTATAGTCAATGTGATGATAATTCCGGAAGAAGCAAAGCAGTTGAAAACTATACCACTTTCAAATGACACAATAACGATACATATTAATGAAATGACCAATTATGTTTACGATCAAATAATTGAAAAGATTGAATTAAGTGTTTTTTTTGCTATTCAGTTCGACAAGTCATCGACGTGTCTAACTTGGTGCAATTTTTGCATTTTGACCGATGCGAGGGATCGATTAAAGAAAATATGCTATTTTTGTAAATCGATCTCTCTCTGGTCGTGCAACTGGCGAAGGACTATTTAAAGTTTTTATTGATGTAAAACAAAACGAAAACTTGGACAAGTACACTAGACTCAATCAATCATCAATTCCTAGAACATTGATCCCTTCGCCATTTCTTACTTATGCGAAAAAAGGTTCTCGTCTTTGATGGCTTTAAAAACTAAATATAGAAATTGTCTTAATCACTGGAAAATATTTTGCTTATAATACATGTATTTGTACGTATAGAAAAACTTTTAAGTGAAAAACAAAATCAACCGTGGCATTAAATCATTATTTCAAACAACTTTGGCTATTACTTTATTTTATTTAATTTTATTATGTTTAAAATTAAAGCAAGTATTAGAAAACAAATTTTAAATCAAAAATACATAAAATAAAGAAATTAAAAAAAAATTATAATAAAAAACCATTGGATATATGTGACGCACCTCTGTAGTCGAAAACTCTGCTGCAATGAGTAGGACAATAGCAGATATATCATTCGATCTTTGTCGTGAGCATACGCGTTGTCAAAGGCCTTATTGTAATGAGCCGGACACTGGCGAACATAATTTTCTATCTTCGTTCTAAGCAGTGGTGTAGGATGTAAATAAAATTCAACAAATGATTGAATGAATGAATTAATTTCTACCTGAAAATTAAAGGTAAGAATAAATTTCAAAAGCTAATTTTCATTATTTAAAATAATAAATCGAACCATATAGAAAAAACAAATTTTTAATGCTATTAAGTCATTAAAATTAACAATTTAAAAATTTAAATTGTTATTACTTTTTTAATAACAATTTAAAAAAATATATATTTCTCTGAGAATAAAGTTTATATTTTTTAGAGTAGATTCAAAAAAAAAACTTTTAAATTCATTAATTTTTCTGCTAGTTATGATTTTTTTACATTTTTGTTTCATTACTTAACTGACAGGTTCCCTAACTGTGTTAATCTTGATAATAGTAGAAAAAGTTATAAGACCATTTTTATGTAGAATTGTATGCTCTATAACTTTTATTTGGAACTTTTTTCCTAACTCTTATAGTTCTTGAATTAATTTGAAAAAACACTTTGTCAATTTTTTTTCAACCCTTGCCGGGGGTTGGAAACATATTTACTTGTATGCATAGTTATAGAATGCCTCAAACAAACTTATATCAAAAAGTCAGCCTTTTATCTCAAATTTCGATTTAAATGCTTCGTTAACTGGACTATTGTTATATAAGTGAATAAATCGTTTCATGCATTGGCGTGCGTCATCATTTCAATTCATGAATATATGGCGTAATGTATATGCGGGAATGAGTATACGGCGGGAATCGGCCGAGCCGATTTAAACCACCAATGAAAACCCAGATGATAGGCTGGTTGCCGGTCGACAGAAACACAAGGTTGGCGGCAGTAACTCATACACTACCCTGAGTTTTTTTCATTTATTGAATTGCATTCGATTTATTAATAATTGTATTTTGTTTCCATAAAATGTCTGATACGGACACAGCTGATGAAGTTGTCGATATTAGCCCAAAAAGAGGACAGTTCTTAGTGCGGTCCTGTAACGATCACGTGCAATATGCATGCATATGTTTGGGTTTAGTTTCTTTCTTTAATAAATACGCTATAGTTAAAAACTCGTATTATAAATTTTGAAGAGGTACTTTTTATGCACAAAAACTGCTGTTTTCAAAAACTTTATAAAGTGTTTAGTTAAAGTTAGAAATCACGTGGAAGCGTTTTTAAAAACTTTATTTTGTTTTTGGGTAGTACAAAGAGTAACGGTTCTATTGACAGTTAACTAAAGATTAATTTCTGTTTACAGTTTACAATATTTATATTAAAATTAATGTTAACTAAGGGCTGTGTCAGCAATGACATCATCTGCTGGGGCTGACTCATTTGGTTGAGGTGCAAGCTGGCGATGTTAGTCATATAACTCCTCCCGCCGAAGACGAAAACAAAATGGGTGAATGTTTGTTTTCGACCATAGCCTGTAGGGGTATTTCTTCATTTCTTTTCTTGATCGGGTTGGTGGTTTAGACCGGGTTCTTTTTCTTTTTGTATATTTTCAATGCGAATATACTCATTATAATTCCCACTATAAAGATGGTAGTGAGGGTAGTTGAGCTTAGTGCCATTATATGTAATTGGGAAGATTCTGGAATTTTTAAAAGTTTAGCTTTTTCTTGTAATTGTTTTATTTGGTTAATATCGATTGATTGTAGTTGAAGATGGGTTTGTTTTTGAGGTTCTTTTATAGTTCCAAATTCGATTGGTGGTAGGAGGTAGGGATTGCCTTTTAGTAATTCTTCTTTGTTCAAATATTGATTTTGTAATGCCTGAATTCCACAATTGTGAGGTATTGGGTATAAAGGCTTGGCTCTTTAATTAGTATATATTCTTGTTTATAACAGTTTTGATATATTCTTAATGGTTGTTCATTGGGAATAATCAAAATATACTTGTTATTGATCCATTGTATAATAGGTTGGTCTAATTTCACATTAATCAGTTGGCATTGGCGATTTTCTGCGTATCGGATTAATGTAGTAATGCATTCTTTCGTTGTTGGCTTCAGTTCGTTTGGGCAAAGATAATTATCTTCTATTTGCGGACATTCTGTGTTGCTAAATTGTTGCGAATGAGTGCCAATAATTAGGTAGGGTTGATTAGGTACAATCAGGGTATTGTTTATAGGTATAGAAAATAGATGAAAAGATTGAAAGATTTCTTCCTTAAAAATAGGAAAGTGAATTACAAAAATAATTTTGTCTTTGACAAATTTCACTTGCAAACTCGCAATTTGGTAGTAATTATTTAATTCTTGCAAATTAAGAATTTTATCTTTTCCATATAACATTGTTGAATTAGATATTAGATTTGTCATTTCTTGAGCCGATATTATGGTGCCATGTAAAATGTTCAAATGAGCGAAAGCGATAGCATCTTCAATATTGTCTAGAAAAGTGATTAGATTTTGACAATTAAGAATTAGTTGATCAATAATATTATACGTATGTAAATAAGTATCTAGATTAAAGAATTTATTTATTATGTTTGATTTAAGTTCTTCAATAGTTGTTTTGATTGTTCTTTGATTTTTATCAAGAATATTAATAGTTTCGTTGTAGTTCTGAATGAGTTCTTTCGTCAAGGATATATGTTGCATTATTTCTTTCTGAAAAGAATTTTCGTTCGTTTGGAGTTCATAGATTGCCTTATCATATCTTTCTCCATCTTCTGAATCAAGGGTACCAAAAATCCATTTTTGTACTTTTCCTACTAGATTTATTAGTCCTCTTTTGATTCTAATATGGGGTTGAATATTGTTTAGCTTGGTTTTTGTTTCTTGTATTAAGTGGTATGACTTTATTAAGTGGTATGTCTGTTATTTGAAGTCTGAAAATTTCCGTCGTAATCGTAGTTGGGTGTTTCGTCATACGGTTCTAGAATTTCTGCTGAGTCCTCGTTATTATAATCTGTCGTCGTGTCTGCCCATCCATCTTCGTTATCATATGCAGGGATCAAGTATGAATCATATTCGGTATCTTCTGATGATTCATTTTCCATCTGATATAGTTCTTGCGATGTAAAATTTCTTTGACCGGTGGGTTTGAAGAAATTTTGGTTTTGTCTTGTTTTACTTGGAATTGTAGATGTTATAGACATCGGTTCCGGTTTATTGGTTGGTACTTGTCCTGTCGGTTGTAATACGTTTTTCGGTGGTCCGAAAACTTGAAGATTCGTTGGGAAATGTTGATGTATTTGTCGTGGTTGGACATTAATTGGTCCTTGTGGAAAGTGTGGTTTGTAATTCTGGTAATTCTGGATTATTTGAGGTCTAACATGAGAATTAAATCTTGGTGTTTGGAATTGGGGTCTCATTGGCGAATTAAATTGTTGAAATGGTTGGAATTGAGGTCTCGTTGATGCATTGAATGGTGTTTGAAATTGAGGCTTTGTTTGCGAATTAAATTGTTGGAATGGCTGATAGAGTTGTGTGTTCGGATAATTTAAATTTGGATATTTAAATGGTTGAATTTGTGTTTTTAAATGAGGAATATTATTATGCGTCTGATGTTTAAATAAATTCTGTGTATATTGGAAATTTTGTTCTTCTGTCACATATGACATCGCGGTTTCTAATGAATCTGGAGCCTTTAATCTAATGATACTTTGCAGATATCCTGATAGTCCTCTGATGAATGTTCTTAAGCTGGCTTGTTCATATTGTCTCGTATAAATAGCCTTTGTTGTGACATTCATGTGCGTGATGGGGATTGTATTTACTTTCTGAGTTAGTTGACTTCTCAGTATCTGAATTCTTTTCCCGAATTCTAGCGGATTCTCGTTCTTTAATGGAGAGGCTACAAACAAATCTTGTTCTAGGCATTCCAAGTTTCTTTTGTCTCCAAAACAATTATATAAGGCTGTTTTTATGTCTACCCAATTTTCTAATTCCAGTCTGTTGCCTACTAATAGTTGTGCTCTGTTTATTAGTTTAATTCTAGCTATTCTGGTCAAATAACTAGTCGTATCGTCGTTTCCGTATTTGTTGAATAAGTAATCAATTGTTGAGATGAAACTAGCAAGATTAAAGGTGTTTCCATCATAGGGTGGAATTGTGTCTACGTACATACGTAATAACGTATAATTTATATTCTGTGGAGTGGTCATTTTAGTTGATATATTCAAGGTGTTATTAAATTGAGAAATTAGTTCTTCTTCGCTAATACTCATAAATTCAATAATTTACTGATCAATATTTGATTATAAATAAAATATTGAAATATGCTATGCGTAAAATGTTAAAAAGCGTTTTTATATGATTAAAAATAAAATGTAATAAAATAAAATAAAATAAAGGGATTAAATTATTAAAGGGATATATTAACCATAATTTGTTAATATAAACTTTAAAAATAACTAAATTTCTACTTAAATTAGAGAAAGTTATATTCCTAAAATTAAATAATTAAATAAAATTATTGATTATAAGGTTCGCGCCAGATAATCGTTTAAACTAATGATATGTGGAAAAGTAAATAAAATTAAATGATTAACTAAAATTATTGATTATAAGGTTCGCGCCAGATAATCGTTTAAACTAATGATATGTGGAAAAGTAAAAAAGTGATGAGGGATGATTCGTCTTAAAATTAGATTTGATGCGTTCTTAAAATTAGGGTGATTTTTCTTTGTCGTGTTTGCTTGTTTGCTTGTGCTTTTTGCTTTTTCTTAACCTACGTTTCTTAAAATTACTTTCAATCTCTTATCCGGAGAAATCGAAAGGGGTCGATAAAGGAGTACTGGACACTCACCGTATTTTTAGTCTGTCACGGGTCGTCAGCCTCTCGTCCTTCTATCGGGGTGAACCTCTAGCTCTGCAATAGTCGTTGGTTTCTTTGTGCTGGGTTGATCAGTAGACGGCTTCAATCCAAATCAGACTCGATGCTGTGGCTTTGGGGATGAAGGTGTGGTCGATACACTGATCCGTTTTCCGACTGCGCCAGTTAAAGTTAGAAATCACGTGGAAGCGTTTTTAAAAACTTTATTTTGTTTTTGGGTAGTACAAAGAGTAACGGTTCTATTGACAGTTAACTAAAGATTAATTTCTGTTTACAGTTTACAATATTTATATTAAAATTAATGTTAACTAAGGGCTGTGTCAGCAATGCATCATCTGCTGGGGTTGACTCATTTGGTTGAGGTGCAAGCTGGCGATGTTAGTCATATAACTGTTTCAAAAACAATGTTTTTATTTAAAACCAGCTTTACCCGGCCACACGTTGCTTTGGCCCAGTCTGGTTAAATAATTGAATTGAAATAAATTGAATGAAAATAAATCGAAATCTATGAATATGCTATTTAACAATGCAGTCGGAAACACTGAAATTGCTAAGTGACAGTAACGGTTAAGAAACACGCTGTTCGGCATGAGCAATGTTTAGTATTGCATGTGTTGCTGTTACGTTCGACAGATGGCGCTCCCATTGCCGTAAAATATTTATTATAGCGTGTTGCTTTTACGTCCAACATCTGTCGTTGTTTTTCAAAAAAGCATGTTTTTACCTGTCACAGGTGTGACATCTACATAATATTAATGCAACGTTGTGTCAAAATTTCAAAGCAATCGGTGAAGAACTTTAGGAGATTTGAGTTTGAACAAACGCACATTTACATTTTTATTTCTATAGAAAATGGTACCACTACCCTCTATCTATGCCACGGTTTATTTTGTTTTTTAGCAATACGCTAATTTTGTATAGCAATTTATGTTTCTTTATAGTATAGTAGTTTCTTTTATAGCAAAATTTTATAGCAATTTATGTTTCTTAGCGACTTACTGCACCTTTTCAACTTTTTATTTCAAACCGAAATTGAATTGAAATTATTAATTGAAATCCTATTTTAGAAATCTCTGTAATTAGGCCATAGCGACCAAAAGTTAATTAATAAGCATTGCATATGAAATCTTTTATTATTTTCAATATTTATTATTGTAGGAGATTTTGCGATATATAATTACGGTCCGCATGTATATCTATTAAACTAAACTTGATGGCCTACGAAATTTAGCTGAACATATGTCATTTAGAAATCAATAAGCTCGCAATGTAAAAAGAGCGAAAAAGACTTAACAGCGCAATATTAGATAATTCAATCCAATTTTGCTAGAAATACTTAACAGCTACATTTACATCTAAAAAATAACGAGCCTTTTTAATGGGTGTACATGTTTAACCGGTATACAGCGATGTGTTTGCAATATATGTTAGACAAAGCGCTTGGCATTTTCAGTTAGGAGAGGCATTTTTTAGATGTATCCCTTTTTTCTTCCCCTTTACTCTTCTTATGTCGTTGTACTCTTCTAACTAAGCATCAGTCAACTTTTTCTGACACACTTGAGACCTACTGTAGTTAGAAAATTATTTTTAGAGTTTGTATAGTAAAAAGCATTTTGCGTTAGTCGCTTAAAATTGTAACATGATAAAAAATGATATAATGAACACATTAATGTGATATTATTTGCAATTTAAAGTAGAAATATTCCCTTTTTGAAAACATTGCCATATTAAATAATTGATTGATTTGCCTCTTACTTTGTGATTCATCTGAGTTTATTTTTAAAATTTAATAAAACAAATTTGTATTTTCTCATTTATCACTTCTATCTATCACTATCACTATATGTAAATCTATCACTATATGTAAATCTATCACTATATGTAAATTTTTCCTTAAGAGCAAATTTCCTTAAAGTTTCAAGTTCCTTAAAGAGCAAGTTTCCTTAAAGAGCAAATCCCAAGAAGTCAAGGTCCACTTTCAGAACAAATAGACCGCTCTTTAAGAAAACCTAATTTACATATAGTGTTTAAAAACCTCCAGTCAACCACTAAATTACTTTTTAAAGCCAAATATAGAACGCCATAAAATAATATGTATATATATATATATATATATATATATATATATATATATATATATATATATATATATATATATATATATATATATATATATACATAATCAGCAGACATTGAAAAAATCTGTTATATTTGATGTGACAATATAAATATTACGAAAACTTAATTTTAAATAATTAATTTGTGTAAAAATTAGTGATTCCTCATATTTTGAATATTGCCCCTTTTATAATTACCTCTTATTTATTTTTTTGAGAAATTCGGTGATTGTTAGGTACTTTAATAAATAATTCTTTCTTATTTCATATTTAAATAAATAGCAATTTTTGATGAGCAAAATTATCATTTCATAATATCTCTCTTTGTTGATTTAGTTATTGTTGCTAAATTTTATAAACAATATGTTTTGGTTTCAGGTATGCTGGTTTCTCAATTTGCGATCGATCAATGGAATTTCAGGAGAAATAGTACGGTTTGAACAAAAAAAAACAAACACTTAAATCACTCCGCGTATCGATCAGTTCATTCTGTAAAGGGTTATGACGTTTCACGAAAATGGCATCCTCAAATTTTTTTCGCGGTATATATATATATATATATATATATATATATATATATATATATATATATATATATATATATATATATATATATATATATATATGTATAATGTCTTATAAAAATGAATAATGTCTTATTTATTACAGGGTTTACAAATCTCTCTTTCTTGTTAAATAGTTACTTAAAACGCCACTTTGCTTTTAATTAATTATACTTAATCAAATATGTTTGTTTCTAACTTTACAATTACAATGCTTAATTTATTCTAACAGTTTTACAAATTCCTTGAATTAAATTATATGAACAAATTATAACTGATCAGCTAGTGTGCTGGATGGTATCTTCATTTGTGATTAATTTTAGATGCCAAAGGGCCTTTTTTGAAGCATCAAATTACATGGTTACGTGATGATAAATTATCAGAAATTCTTCTAGAATAATTTTTAATCTTAAATTCTTTTTCGCATGCACGCCTCTCTTTCATACTTTTCAGGGTGTTTTTATTCATTTCTCCACATTGTCTTTTTAATGCTGGAAATTTGAAACCCATGTTACCGATCAATATGCTCTTCATTATCACATTTTGTTTATCATAGTATATGAAACCGTCTTAAATTATGTATAGTCTGTCTTTTGCATTGAAAGAAGCATTTTTTTCCTTTATTTGGGTTTTTCGCCACTATCTAAAACTCAAAAAATATAAAAAATACCTGTTCTTATTTAAAGAAAGAATCACTGGGTTTTTTTTTATTTATAAAACATCCCTGAGGAAGTTTTCCAAAATTACAATCTGACCAAAGTTGATCAATGAGTAATGTTGTACAAACCTAAGTTACTACAAAGGAAAAGATGATTTTAAGAACTTACTCACTAGTATCCCTTAAATTAAATCCAATAACTTAATTACACTAATATTAACGTATACACCAGCACTATGCTCTGCTTTTTTACTAACACAAACGTTCAAACCAACTCAAAGGGTTTGGTTCTCTTAAGTCTTCTGATTTGACTTGCATTATCAAGGAGCTGGATGGCCTCGACATTGACGTGCTGAAGAAGTCGCTGCTCGTGACTCTGGGCAAATCTGCTAATGGTCTGAGTAACGGTGTCCATTTCCAAGTCCCTATGGAGGTCACTGTTTCTGAAATACCAAGGGGCATTTGCAATGTTCCTTAGTACTTTGTTTTGGAATCGCTGGATTATTTCCAAGTTGTTCTTTTTGCCACAACCCCACAGCTGGATGCCATATGTCCATACGGGCTTTAGAATTTGTTTGTACAAGAGTACTTTGTTGTAGACTGATAGAGGGGAATTTCGTCCAAGCAGCCAATACATTTTTCTAAATTTGATGTCAAGTTCTTCTTTTTTCTTTTTGACATGAGCCCTCAAGCGTAGCTTGGCATCTAATGTTATACCCAAATATTTTGCTGTATTAGCATATGGTACTTGGATATTATTTATACTAACGGGGATATGTTGATTTCTTTTGTTCGTGAAATTAATATGGGCGGATTTAGACTCATTTAATTTGATTCGCCATTGCTTAGTCCAGTTGTTAATTTTATTAACTGAGGTTTGCAGGTTTATTGCCGCTTCTTCGTGGTCTACGCCTACAGCCATAATAGCAGTATCGTCAGCAAATGTTGCTATCGTGTCTGGGTCTAATTCAGGAATATCACTGGTATATAATAGGTAAAGGACTGGTCCCAATACACTACCTTGCGGTACTCCTGCTTTAATATTTTTTAGTTCAGAGTATGCATCTTCCTGTTTAACTCTGAAATATCTATCTGAGATATAAGACTTTAATAATTGCGCAAACTGTTTACGCAAGAGCAAGGAGATTGGCCTGTAAGATGAAACTTCATTCGGTGGTTTTCCGGGTTTTGGGATCATTATCATTTCTGCTACTTTCCATATCTTAGGTACATACTTTAATCTAAAAGATGCATTTATAAGATATGTAAGTTTTACTATAGCTTTACGAGGAAGCTGTTTCATGACTTCTCCCGTGATTAAGTCAAACCCTGGGGCTTTTTTTGTGTTGATGTTTTCTTCAATTTCTGATGCAATTTCTTTTGGGGTAACAGGTCTTATGTCACTTTCTTCTTGGGCAAGATTTTCCCAGTCAAGTATGTTTTCACCTTCATTTGGCTGGAAAGTCCCTTCTAAATACTCAGAATATCTGTTAGCTTTTTGTAAATTGCTTTTTGCCCATGTTCCATCTGCATTTTTAATTGGTGGATTCTGCAGGATTGGTCTTTTTAGTGTTTTGGTAGCTTTCCATAGTGAATAGTCAGTTTTACTGTCATTTGACAGTTCACTTAGGTAGTTACTTATAGTATAATTTTTATTTTTTTGTATATCCCTTTTCAGTTGCTTTGTTGCATTATTTAATCTAGTTTTATCTGCTGGCGATCTAGATTGATGCCATATTCTTCTAAGCCTTCTTTTTTCGGTTATGAGTTCTTTTATTTCTCTGGGGTAGTTATTGCCTTTGGTTCTAGGAGTAATATTAGGTGTGTTATCCCATGCAGCCCTTTGGATAACGTTTAAAAATGTTTCCGCTTCATTGTCGAGTTGGTCTTCATTTCTTAAGTGGACTCTCAAGTCTACCGTTTCTTCAAGTTGAAGTTTAAAACTCTGCCAGTGAGTCAGTCGATTTCTCAATATAGGAGGAGTTTCCTTCTGTATGATGCTATCACTTAAGATCAGAAGAATGGGAGAGTGATCAGAGTTCATATCCCATGCCTCGTCCACATGCATATAGCTTACAGACACATTTCTAGTTATGAAAAAATCAAGTAGATCTGGTATTTTATTGGGGTCTGTAGGCCAATATGTTGGCTTAAATCACTGGGTAAAAACAAAAAACCAAACGGAGTCAAATTTCTCAGTGATTCTTTTTTGTAATAAATTTGCCTAACGAACAAAATTTTAAAGATATAAAAATGTTATAAAAAATGTTACAAACTTTTAACGTTAACGTTTCGGAGGGTACTCTCCCCCCGTTTTTAAAACTAAACTAAAAAATAAATTATATTAATTTGTAATATATAAAGTAACGAGTGGAAGTAAATATATATTTTTTGTATATGTCAACGATACTTACATTGACAACAATAGATTTTCATGACAGTGACATACTACCAAAAAATATATATAGGTAATGTTACTCGTTTTTTTAGTGGCGAAAAACTCAAATAAAGGAAAAAATATAGGAACACGCCACAATCATTCAGATATTAGTTAGATTACAGGTATGGGCCTGAGAATGTTTTTTATTTAGATATTTAGAAAGTAAATATATTAAACTACATTCTGAAAACAGTTTAATATTTCTTTACAAATGTAAAGATTGTGACATAATACCAAAAGGTTTACGTTTACGTATATCTTATAACATAAACAGAAGCATATATATTTTACATAGGGCTAGTTTAACACTTTTAAGAGATTGCACCAACATTGATAATTGACATTGATAATTGACATGATAATCTACATTGATATTGATAATACATTACAACAATTATACGAAAAAGTAACTGAAGTAGATTTTAATCACTTTTATAATAGCGTATATTCCAGTTACATATATCACTTCAATATCCAAAAAAATACTCACATTAAGAAATTTAAAAATTTAATCAATGAAAAACACGGAACACATACAAAACACATTAATACACATACAGACAAAAATTTCATTAATAAAACTGTAGTTAACCTTTCAAATAAAATATTATCTGATTCTGAAAAGTATGTACTTTCTAAAGGACTAAATTTTAGTGTTACTTCGAAAGATGTTCCTAAATTAGACCTTATTTCGGCAGTAGAATCTGTTGCTCAACAATTACCTTTGGAAAGTGCAAATGAATACAGAATTAGGTTAAAACTTATCTTAGAAAAACAATTTAAAATCAAATCAAATATATACCATGAGGAAAGGTTAGCTATAGATAAATTAAAAAAGACACATCTATTAAAATATTGCCATCAGACAAAGGTAACGCCACAGTTATTCTGGATATTACAGAATATAATAACAAAATTTAAACTTTAATTGATGAGGGAAATTACACTAAAATAAATAGATCCAAGATTAAAAATAGAGAGACACATTTACAATACATTATATAAACACAAACGTGAATTTACAGATCTAGAAAGATCACAACTTACACCACATTATAGTAAACCACCTCATTTCTATGGTCTACCAAAAATACACAAAACTAATATACCACTTCGCCCTATAGTTAGTAATATAGATTCCCCATGTTATAAACTAGCAAAATATTTATTAAACATTTTAATTCCACTTTCGGGTAGAACAAATTCATATATTAAAAATACTTCAGATTTTTTAGATAAAATTTCGAACATTAAAATTACAAACCAAAATTTAATGGTTCGTTTTGACGTGGTGAGTTTATTTACTAATGTACCAATTGATAAATCACTTTGAATAGTTGGAAAGAGATTAGAACATGACACAACATTAAAAGACCGCACTAAACTAAACATAAATACAATTTTGGAATTATTAACTCTGTGCCTCTTAAACCACATTTTCCATTAGAAAATGATTATCAACAAAATTTCGGAATGGCAATGGGTTCTTCTCTTTCTCCTTTGATGAGTAATATCTTTATGGAGGAACTCGAGAATGACATATTAAATAAATATCTTAAAAAGCCATTGATATGGCTTAGGTTTGGTGTTGATGATATTTTTGCTATATGGCAACATAGCATTGACGATCTAAATATTTTTTTACAAGATATAAATTCTCGAGAGCCTACAATTAAGTTTACTTTAGAGATGGAGAAGGAGAATAAATTGCCATTCCTCGACACTTTAATATTAAAACAAAACAACACATTAAAAACTACAGTTTACAGAAAACCGACAAACACAGATAGGTATCTCAATTTCTTTTCAAATCACTCAAAATCGGTCAAAATAGGAGTAATTAAAAGTTTATATGACAAAGCAAAACTTGTTTGTACCGACAGTGATACACTACAAAAAGAAACAAATCACATAAAAGACATTTTAATAAAAACAATTACCCAAAAAATTTTATAGATAAATTGTTTAAAAATTTTGATACTAGACAAAACAGACAAGTTATTAATAACAATAATAATAACTCTCAAACAATTAACCTCACAATTCCTTATATCCGCGGTATTTCTGACACAATTAAAAGAGTAGGAAATAAATACAACATAAGAACGACATTTAAAACAAAAAATACTCTTAGATCTCTATTAACAAAGACTAAACCAAACAATATACAACAAAATACCAAAAATGTGGTTTATAAAATTCCCTGCGAATGTGGCAAATTCTATATAGGTGAGACATCTAGATCCGTTAGATGTTAGAGTAAAAGAGTAAAACCTTCTTAGAAAGGGCGATTTTAATAAATCTAGAATTTGTCAACACGCATGGGAATCGGGTCATAAAATCAATTGGAATAATTCCAAAACGGTATTAAAAGAATCGGTAACAAAATATAGAAGATTAAAAGAAACCGCTATAATTAATTTAAATAAAAATAACTGTATTGCTCTGCCTTCGGTAGATTTAAATTCAATATGGTTCTCGATTCTAAAGAATACAATTAAACACATTTAAATATTTGAATACACAATCAGCACAATAAACAATCACATAGTAAACATTACCTATATATATTTTTTGGTAGTATGTCACTGTCATGAAAATCTATTGTTGTCAATTAAGTATCGTTGACATATACAAAAAAAATATATTTACTTTCACTCGTTACTTTATATATTACAAATTAATATAATGTATTTTTTAGTTTAGTTTTAAAAACGGGGGGAGAGTACCCTCCGAAACGTTAACGTTAAAAGTTTGTAACATTTTTTATAACATTTTTATATCTTTAAAATTATGTTCGTTAGGCAAATTTATTACAAAAAAGAATCACTGAGAAATTTGTCTCCGTTTGGTTTTTTGTTTTTACCCAGTGATTCTTTCTTTAAATAAGAACAGGTATTTTTGATATTTTTTGAGTTTTAGATAGGGGCGAAAAACCCAAATAAAGGAAAAAAATATATGAACACGCCACAATCATTCAGACATTAATTTGAAAGAAGCACACAAATTGCATACTTCGTGAGCTGTCGTCAGCAGAAATGTCATGTACTGGTGCATGAAAAATATTATATGTAAAAAAGTACAAGAACTATACAAAATCACACGAAAATAGTCAACCAATAACTACTTGTGTCGGGATTGAAAATAATTAAGTTTTTAATTATTTGGACCATAAATGTATGGATCATAATGTATTACACTGCAACAGAAATGCATGATTTCGGGGAAATAGACCAAATTTTGCGGCGTATAGTTATATGCTATGAGCGTAATATACCACAATTCAAAACATCCGTTCCCTACGTATTACTTTAGGCTATTTCAGAAGTTAGTGAATAGGTTAGGGTGTTATCTGAAACCAACAAAAGCAATATTAGTTTCGTAGCAAGACAATTGTCAGGGACCTTGATAAATATGCTATCAATATATTAGAGATGTGAAATAAACACGGGAAAACATTTAATAATATGTTATGTCGGCAGGCATACATTAATTTTCGAGAGTTTGATTGCCGTTATTATTGGAGTTAAAAAAGTAGAACAAACTAAATGAATATTTTCAAACGTTTAGTGGTTTATTGGTAAATTATGAACATTTGCTAGATATTATTCAGTATTGCGTTGATAAAAGCTAACTACCTTTTAGGTTAAAGGTACTATAGGTTGTAATATACGAGGTTTGTAAATAAAGCATATGAAACTAATTTGTTATACCTTTTTTAATCAATTGCAATTCCAACTCAATATTGTCTCGTTCAAAGTAGTTACCTTAACAATCCACACAGCGTTGGAGCCGGATTCTCCATTCTTCATAGCAGTGCTGCAAGTTAGACATTGGAATCGCCTTCAGCTGGTCAATTATAACCTTTTCAATATTCTTCGATATCCTAAAATGATGCCCTTTGAGGTGAATTACGATTTT
This sequence comes from Cosmopolites sordidus, assembly GCA_031761425.1. Classification (NCBI taxonomy): domain Eukaryota; kingdom Metazoa; phylum Arthropoda; class Insecta; order Coleoptera; family Curculionidae; genus Cosmopolites; species Cosmopolites sordidus. The sequence goes on along the minus strand of JARFXV010000630.1, from coordinate 428,616 downwards.
ACAATATTCAATATGTCAAACATATTGCAAGGCATGGTTAAATATATAAAATTATGTTGATTAAGCATTTTAGTGTAGTCAGAGGCGTCACATAACTCACGAATTACACTTTTTCGAAGCCTTTCAAGAACTTTTCGGTGAAAATTCTGGTTTACAGTTGGACTTGAGGCACAAATTCCTTATGGACGATCCCGTGGCTATCAATAAAGCAAATCAGCATACTTTTGATATTTGATTTGCTCATTTTGGTTTTGTTTGGTCGTAGTGGGATGGAGTGTGCCATTCCTGACTCTGACTCTTTGTTTCCGAATCGTATTCAAAAATCCAAGATTTGTCACCAGTACTACACGTTTCAGAAAATGAGGGTGATCTTCAATCCGCGCTAAAAGCCAAGAAATGTTTCTCTCTTGTTATCCTTTTGATTTTGCCAAAGGTTTTTTGGAACCATTTTCGCGCAGATTTATTTCATCCCCATTGGTCGGAATCTGATGAATAGTTGTATGAGTCAAATTAAACTCTTCCCCTATGATCACAACATACAAGCTCTCGGATGCTGTGAATATTATGATCATCTATTGCAGTTGAAGGTCTTCCGCTGCGAGGTTCATCTTAAATCGGATCTAGCCCTTCTAAGAATGTCTTAGACCTCCTGAAAACCCGGGCTCTGACAAAACATTGCTTCTATAGGCCTGTTGAAGTTTTGCAAAAGTTTCCGCCGCACTGTGCCTAAGTATGAAACAAAACTTGAATACTATGAATTGCTTCAGGCTTAGTTCGCAACGCGTACTGAAGATGCATGAGATGTTGGCCTGCTCCCCTCCAAATGGGTAGCCAACAGTGTTGCCAGATGAAACGCTACGCCACCAGTCTTATAACTTTATTTACACATCTAGAATATAGAAATAGTCTTATTTCTTTATTAGTATATTTAAAACCGTTTATTTATAAATTCACAAATGTATTTAATGAATTAGGCACGTGATATTTTGATCGATGACCGGTTCCTTTCCTTCTGAGAGTTTAAAGATTTTATCTTAGAATAATTCGTGCTATTTGTTAGAAAGCAAAAATAATGGACGTGATTTGAGTATTATTTCAAATCTGGTATAAAATGGTTGCAGAAGTCTATAATTCGTAATCACGCATCGAAATTTGATTGCGTGACTCAATATCACGCATCGAAATTTGATGTTTGTGGATGGAAAGTATACTTTTTTATTTTCCAAATTTTCATTTACGCACATGTAAATAGTAATAAAAGGCCAGTGTAACTATGTACGTTTAATTATTTACATTATTGTACAACTTGATACAATTATTTACAAACTTGATTCTTATGAACAAATTGATATTCTGAAATATAATATGTAATATATAACTATCCACATATTAATATACCATATTAATACACCATTAATATATCATACCATCGATTTAATGAAGAAACGGAGGACAATGAAGAATGCAGACAGTCCTTTTGACAGGGTCGAGTACGTTGAGCTTTGCAAAACGATAAGTGGGTGGCACAGTGTATAGGGAGAGTACGGAAATGTTAGAGGTTATCAAAAGATTTTATTCAAAGTTATATGAAAATCAGAACCAGTTAAACACAGCAATGCCCACGGAAGAGCAAATGCCAGATATCCTCTAGGAAGTGACAAATGCCATAGAAGCGATGAAGAAGGCAAAGATTGCAGGACAAGACAATGTAACGGTTGAAATGTTGAAGGCTGCTGGTCGAACTCTACATAAAATACTGGCAAAATTGTACTCAAAATGTCTCAAAGATCAAAAAATACCCAGTCTATGGAAAAATGCTGAAGTGATTCTTCTTCATAAGAAAGGAGCACAGGAAGATTTAAAAAAAACTACCGCCCAATAAGCTTCCTATCAGTTATGTACAAAGTTTTCACCAAGATAATATCTAAAATAATATTAAGAACACTGAATGACGCATAACCAAGAGAGCAGGCAGGATTCAGAAGTGGATTCAGTACAATGGACCATATCTAGGTTGTCCAACAGACCATAGAAAGGCACAATGAATACACCATGCTACTGTGCTTGGCTTTTATTGAATATGAAAAGGCATTTGATTCAGTATCAACGCAGGCCATAATGGATGCATTGTTTAACTAAGGGATAGACGAGCCTATGTGAACGTACTGAGATCCATGTATGAGGAAGCTACAGCTACAGTTCACATGGATGAATTTGAAGTTAAAATCAACGTAGAACGTGGTGTACGACAGGGTGACTCAATATCGCCTGTTCTTTTCTCAGCCTGCCTTGAAGAGGTATTTCGTAAACTGGATTGGGAACAGCAGTTATGCAATATGTGAACTGGGTTTTTGAATAAAACATTATCGATAAAATAAATTATCGATTTTTTACTTAATTTTAAAACTTTATCATAAATAATATTGATAATTGATGCGAAAAACTTAAAAAAAAATGTTTGAAATTAATTCAAGTTTATAAAATTTAAAATAAAATTATGTGATTTTGAATGCGCCACAATTGGCTGCCATGCCAAAATTATTCAAGTTAAGTGTAAAAAAAATTGTTGGTTACTAATTTAATTCAGTAATGTGTGACAAAGGGTTCATACAGGCCAATTCTGGTTGGATATTTTTATGGTCACAGATTTTCTCAAAAATGACATTCGATTCAATTTAGCTGAAGTTCGAGCTGCTAAAGCATCAATTTGATTTTTTTTATATAATAATGTAAAAGTAAATAAACGTAAGTAAGTAAATAAGCGTAAATGTAAAGTATCACGCGAAAGTTAGGGTGAGAAGGCTATAAGTTATTTTCAGGTTAACCGCAAAATTGTATTTGCACGGTGAAATAACGTACGTGTATTTACAGAACATTGCTTTCTGAGTAAAGCTTATACATTTACGTTAATTATTAATGAATAACTAAGAAAAGTTCAAGACACTCGATGTCACGAGTGTGTAACTTCAGCAGCTAATAAATGCTCAAACATAAAAAAAAAGACATAATGTTATAAATAATAATCTTTCGCATATACAAGTGGTTGTAAAAATTTGATGTTGTTTTAGGATGAATACGTCGTGCTGCTTGGAATCATTGATTTCGATGTTTAATATCTTGTGGCACATATAAAAACATTTTTTTGGGGGTTGTTTTTGTGGTATTCCTATTAAATAGTACGAAAAAGGGACGATAACTAATTAGATTTGATATTTTCAATACATTTATCAATACACTGATGATAATAACATGAATAAGTTGATTACAAACTAAGACATTCGTATCAATTTTGTTACACGCGCTCAGATTTTTTCGGAAACAGTCGGCGCGTCATCGGTACTAGGTTTGAACATTAATTTTCAATTTGATATAACTTTTTAATTATAAGGAAAAAAAATACAAATAAAAATAGTTTTGTTGTAAAACTAATATATGATCTCTTCATTTATAACAATTTTTTTTCCAAACCCCAATTATGTATACTGTGCCTATTCATGAGTTACAAGTTAAAATTAGATGTATTAAAACGGCATTTTTCTACTTTTGAAGACATTTTTGATTAGTCTTTTGATGTAAAAGGTTAAAAAAAATAATTGTGTTATTTTTCTAGCGTAGTAATTTTAATTGATCTGATATTTACTTTGGTGTTATAAATTTGGTGAATATCTGTTAAACCTTTTAATCATCGGGGAAAGTTATTTCGTATTTTTTGATAAGGTCCGACTATTTTGAGAACTGATTTCCATTATTAATTTAAGAGTAATATATCAAACTAATCGTTCATCTTCTTAAATCAACTGACTCTGAACCGCTCTGACATTTTTTTACGATAACTCAAACTTGTTATTGTCTGTCTATATAATTGATTCCCATAGAATGTGTATGTTGCTATAAACCTGGACACATTTAAGATACGTACTGAAAATCCACAATGAAAGATCATATTGATTTAATCAATTTGTATAAATAATCAGAAAATGTTTAGATTTTGTAAATTTTTAGAGTTTTATACCTATGTAGTCTATGTAGTTTTGTTTTAGGAGTTTAAGTTTAAATTTGATAAAGGTGTTAAATTTAGCGTTAGCGAAATTGGTTCAGAACTAATCTTTAGAAGACGTTAAGAAGAAATACGAGGTTAGACAACGAAATTATTTAACTGCGTTTATTCAATTAACATCTGCGATTTTCCTAACATCTCCAATGTACCATTGCGAAGCTATTTTTGATGCCCGGTATTTCCACTACAACTTATACAACGAAGTAACTTAAACCTACATATCTCTCTGCTGGAATTATAATTGCAACAGAGTATCTAAAGTTTGTTTGCATGTTTGTTTGCACAATAGTGAATCATTTTTTCTCCATTCTGGGAAAACGTGGATGACTAATATCATATGCGAGAAACAATCCACTATTTTAAGTAGACAGTAATGACGATTTGAAATAACGTGTGATATTTTGCCAAAGACGACATCAGCCTAATTGAAAACAACAAAGTTAGCCCATTTTCAAAAGTTCAGGGATAATAAGCCAGGAAGGTAGGATATACAAACAATTTGATTTTATATGAAGTTTAAATGAAAAATTGCTGCTACGTTAATACAATTAAAACTTAATTATTTTTGAAAAGTTGCATAGTGGGCCCGTGGAGAATAATAAAAATATTCAAAAACAAAAAAAATCCATCCCGGCTCTACGCAAAAATTACACATTTCTTCGATAGCCACCAAAACGTCAGCAAATGTCTTCTGAGATCAGTTTCTGGCCTAAAGGCGATACCATTTTCTGGCGTGAGCTGCAATTGCTGTAAAACCTACATCTGACATGGCTGACATATATAGCCGTGTCTTTGGTCATTCCTTCACCTGCTTTTCGAACGTTTAGCTCAAGTCCGACTTGTGACGGTTTTAGGGCAGAACCTAGTATCGGAAAACACTTTTGACGTTTTGGTATTTTTGCGTTGAAGCGATTTTCTTTTGTTTTTGAATATTTTTAATAATTTCGACTGGTCCACTATGCAACTTTTCATCATACCTGGTATCTAGATATGGCCTGGGCGGATCACGGACGGTTTCGCGCAGTCTGACTGTTACGGACCTTAATTGGGAATTACAGCCTGATGAATGACAGCCTGATGAATTACAACATAACTGATATATATGATCGTAGTTGTGGTCATTCTTTCAGCTGCGTTCCGAAGGTACCCGAGTGATGACGGTTTTAGGTTAGAAGCTGGTCTCTGGACTCACTTTCTGACGTTTGGTGGCGGTGGAAGCAATGGATAAATTTTACACGCATGAAGCACTGATGAATTTTCTTTGTTTTTGCATATTTTTAGTTATTTTTGTTTTGTACAAAAAATACATTTCGTTGTGATAATTTTCGGATATTGTATTGAATTTTAAATGTTTTTACTTTGTATTTAATATTTAAATCTGATTTAACCATAAATAAATTTACTTATAAATTTTATTTTATTGTAAATATAATATGTGACAATAGGAATAATAAATAGCGTTTACACTTTCGTGTGTTTTCTGTATCTATATTTTATTTTTCAAAGCTGATTTTGTAGTTTCGTTTGAGCATAAAACAAAAATTTTAGCATTTAAATATTAGGTGCCCAGAAATGTCGTTCATATTTAATTACTTGTTTGCTTCTAGGTGGCGCAGAACACGCTGGTCGTGTTAATTTTACATCGAAGCTTGGTTCAGGAAAAAGTAGTTGGCATGGAGCGTTTCACCGGACAACAACGTGCTTTCTGTGTACGCGCGTATAATCAAAACAACAATTCGCTTATTACGGCTCGTTGTCTTTATAGGGCCTAGTATAATTTACACGACATAAACGAGGCACTAAGTGTTAATTTAATAAAGAAGTTGATAAAACAGTTTGAAACTACAGGATAAACTCTAAATTTACCGTCTGCGGGTCGTCCAAGGTCAAGCAGAGGTGCAGACAACATTGAAAGTGTGCGTGAGTCGGTTAGAGAAAATCCATCCCAATCCGTACGGAAGCGAAGTAGATAGTTTTATTTTTGCTAAATAAATTTTCAAACATTGTACTATAATGTTATTCTAATAAATTTATTAAACTTTAATTCGACTTCTATTAATTATACCTACAAAAATGAACAACAATATTGGACACCTGATATATTCGGATACATTTTATTTTAATTACTTTACTAATCAATCATATTAATCTTTATTAATCAATTTCAATGTGTTGCGCGCATAAAACGTCGGACAGTTAGCAAGAGCATTCAGAAAACGACCATTGATGAGAATTATACTTAAAAGATGTGAAGACAACGCAAGATTTTATCGAAGTTATACAAAATTTAGGTCAAGGATTTTCCAATAAAGTTGGAACTTTAGAACTTTAAAATGAGGCACTATGATAGCTGCAAGTGATAATTCGGTCATTTTTATTTTATTTTGAAGTGAACTAATGTCGTTCAAAGGCCCGTCTCGGCTTCCTCTGGAGAATGCATTCTGGAGACCCAATTTTTGATTACTATTTCACACATATCGCCCGGTATATTTTAAAAGGTCTGAATGTTTCGATTGAGATTTTATGGTCTTAATGGCCAGTTGACATAACCATTTCGTGAAATAACGTGTTTAGAAAATGTTTCTTGTAATAAATCGACTGTCTGGCGAGATATGTTTATATCCGCATTTATCAGTTCAGACAAAAGATGTTCTATTAGCATATGAACATCCTGTAGTTCACCATTAACAGTAACATGATTTCCATCATCGTCTTCAACATTGATTTTAAACGAAGCAGTTATTTTTTGAAGTCAAGTCAAGTCATGTATCATGTTATACCTACATTTGGGATTTCATACTTTCCATTATATCTAGTTCATTATATAGCAGCCCGGTTTGTTCTTCTCTCCCATCTGTATCCAACTATTTATTCACCAAATATCTTCTTTGATATCGTTTTCTCATATGCCCCCAATATTTTCCTCATTGCTGTTTCCTACGTCTATATAAATGTTCCTGTGTCAATCGTTAAAAAAGGAATCTTATAGATTCTCAACTGTAGACTGCGAGGTGTCGATGAACTATAAAGTAATCCTTTAAGCGAGAGCTTTTATTTCCTGTGTCATCTTGTACTTCCCTTACATTTGGTTTCCTACTAAATAGTATGCCCATATATGTGAAATGTTTTACATCTTATTGTTCTGTTTATGTTTCCCCAATTTCAGTTGTTATTGCTAAATATGTACCTTTAATATATTACTTTTCTGTCATATTTTTATCATATGTTTAGATTTTTTTCTGGTTTATTACTTCACATCACATCTGTCATGATGTGATATTTTTTCGAACCTTGCACAGACTGGTTGTAGCTCTATCCCATTATAATTGCGATGTCATTTGCAAACGCTAAAGATTAGCACGGTTTGTAGTATATTGGCCTAGATATACTGATGTCAGCTTCGCTTACAACTTTCTCTAATCGAAGGTTGAATGGGTGACACTCGATCTCCTTGTTTGAGCTCGTTTTTAAAGTCATTTTTTTTTCTGTCTAGGATAAGCTGTATCTTGATAATTATCTTTTTGTTGATATTTAGCTTCTTCATTCAATTAAGATACCCTTCCACCATCACGCTTGTTTAGTCAATACATATTGTACTACTATCGTGTCCTTACTATGTTCATTTGTAACTTTCAGCTTGTATTTCTCTCAAAGTCTGTAACTGATCTCCCTTTCTAGTTTATAACTGATCTCCTTTTCTAGTCTATTACTGATCTTCTCTTCCTGAAATCATTTTAGTATTTTCCTATTGGGTTTTCCAATATTCCTATTAACTTTCCCTTAATATACATTGCAAGCAGTTCAATGCTACATTCAATATTGTTCTACCCCTATAACTGATACATTCTTTTTTGTCCTATTTATTCGGTAACTTCTCTTCCATATATATAGAATTTGCATATACTGGGCCAGCTTTTTTGCCGTTATCTCGTTATTACCAATACGTTTTTTTATTATTTTTTCTTTTCTTCTACCAATTCTTCATTTTTATTTTGGTAAAATACTGCGGTTATTTGATATTTTTCTCCCTCTTCCCTACTATTCAGTCTATATATTTAAGTTATCTTGTAGTTTTTTCTTCTCCCGACACCTCTACAAACCTCTGGGGTCTCAGCAGTTTGTTTTCAGAACATCTTTCTGACATTCTTTAACATACCATATACATCTTCCTCTATGTCCTCCTCTTGACTTTCACTAAAACTAGCTTTTATCCTTTCACCTCTCGAACAAACCATCTTATCATAAATCATCTATATTTTCCTTTGTTTCCATTTTACTTAATCCATAATTTTAACTTTATATATGCTGTTATTCTTGACTACGTTTTTTAATCTAAACATACATTCTGTCTTTTTAATTTTTATCCTTTCTTTGGTTTTTCAAGTAAGATATTCTCTTCTTTATATTTTTACCTACTAGGAAATTATTATAGTCTGGGCCTCTAGAACGTAACGCACTTGTAATGCAATTTTGTTTTTTCCCTTTAAGCTCTATGGGCCCTTAAGACCTTTGGCTTGGTTTACGATCTGCCCACAAACAGCTCGCAACCAGGATTTTTGCCGTGCTCTGATAACTTGCGTTATTATGAGTTCTCCAAATACCGTTTTTATTTCTTTGTTGGTCCCTTCACTGGCTCTCCTTCTTGATACTCCCTTATGTTCTTCTCAGCACTCTACGCTTCCACACCTCCAACATTCTTTCACTGGTTTTAGTTAAGGTCCAGGTCTCTGCGGCATATATTACAGCTGGTCTCATTATTATTTAATAAGCTTACTTTGGCTTTTCTTGCTATATTCTTATTTCTTAGTAGTCTCTGCAGCATCGGTGCCTATTTATTTCCTTTCGCTATTATGGCCTTAACCTTTGCTTCCATTCCTTGTTTGTCTGTGATGGTTCAGCTAAGATAACAAAAACGATCAACGTTTTTGAAGCGGAGTGTTTCTTTCTCTACTTTAATTTTCATCCCTTCTTTATTTGTTTCGTCTTTTTCATTTCTTATTTTCATGTTTTTGTTTTGATTTTATTTACTCGGAACCCGAACCTTACTGCTTTTTATATAATCTTTGGGTTACATTTCGCATTTCTTCCAATTCTCGTGTTACAATTGTTATATCGTTGGTGAAGACTACACATTGATGTTTCTTGTCATATATTAGTCCTGTTCGGTTCGATGTATCTGACCTCTCCTCAGCACAGCTTCCTACACTATATTAAACGACCTTGTATACAACGGTTTTCTTGTCTGAGGCCCGATCTTACTTTGAATGTTGGCCATTTACTTTAACCAAGCAATTGTGTTTTCTATAGGTATTTTTGTTAAAGCCATCAGCTTTTTATTAATCCCTAGCTTTAAGATTGCTTTTAGTAGTTCCCTCCTGTCAATGGAGTCGTAGGCCCGTTGGAAATGTATAAAAAGCATGTGCATGTTTAAGCCTTGTCTGTGGTGTATTTCCTGAAGTTGCTTTAGTAACATTATCTGGTCTACTGTTGATCTGTAACTCTTAACACTGGTACTCTCTCACTAAATCTTCTGAGGAAACATACATAACTATACTATATATATTTCGTGAAATCAATAGATGCAGATCTGTTGAACTGAATAAATGAATAATTAATACTGATAATTATAATTGAAATATTATTATGGGAAATAAAATGTAAATATGTATAAAAATAAAATGTAATAAAATGTTGATCTGTAACTCTTAACAGTGGTACTCTCCCACTAAATCTTCTGAGAAAACCCTTATTCTATTTTTAATTGCTGTCGCTAATATTTTATCCACTACTTCCAGCAACGCTATACCCCTGTAGTTGTCACATGAAATTCTGTCCCCATTCTTGTAAATTGGACATGTGCTTTTATTTTTATCATTTGTTCCCATTTCTCTAGCATTTTTTCTTTCCTTCAGCACTGGGCAATTAACTCCGTAATTTCCTCTAGTAGTTTTGGGCCCTCATGTTTTATCAGCTCTATACTAATCTGCCTCTCGCTTAGACTTCTATTATTTTTCATATGACTTATGATTTCTTTAAATTCCTCCATGCTGAGTCCGTTGTATTCTGTCTGTTCGCTCCCTCCTCCAGTTCCCTCTCGATACCTCTGTCCGTTTCCTCATCTGCCTCCCCATCAGTGCTCCATGGATTGTTCAATATTCGTTCAAAATAGTCTTCTCAATTTTCTATATTTTCCCTTTCATTTATAAGTAGTTTTCCTTTCCCGTTCTTGCAGAATATGTTTCTTCTTATTTTCTTTCTCTTCTTATTGCTCTCTGCATCCTTTCCTCATGTTTGTCTCTCGTTTAAATGTTCTCCAGATTCTTTGTGAATATATTTTACTTCTTTTATTTATTTTTCTTTCTCTTTTGTTGGAATTTTCCATCCCTTTGTTGGAATGATCCGTACTCAAATCCGCTCCTCTGTAACTCCTGATCTCGTTTATGATCCTTGTATGTTTTTCACTATTAGTACATGGTCTATATGATTTATTGTCATTTCTTTGTATATATTTCTTTGTTTGAAATACATGTGCTTTTTAATTATTATGTCAGTTTCCAATGCGAATTTTATTAGTTTTTGTTCGTATTCGTTTGAAATTTTGGGTTCACTGTATTACTATAGTAGGCAAATATTCTTGTTCTTTGCCTATCTTCGTATTCGCATTCCCCATAACTATCTTAATATCGTAAGCTGTTATTTTGAGTAGCTCTTGTAATACTTCTTCATATAATTCTATTTTCTCTTTGCTATCCTTTTCTTCCGCTGGGGCATGTATATTCAGGATGCTTACTTTCCTGTGTATATATATATATATATATATATATATATATATATATATATATATATATATATATATATATATATATATATATATATATATATCTGATTCTTTTATTATACATGAAATCAATAGATCTATTGAACTGAATAAATAAATCATTAATACTGATAATTATAATTCAAATATTATTATGGAAAATAAAATGTAAATATGTAAACAATAAAACTATTTTACATTTAATTTAAACAAATTTGATTATTAGTTCAATATTCCTTTTAGGATATAAATTGAATACTAATTATACAATTATTCACTAATTATGTACAGATGGAAAAGAGCAGCACTAATTTGCGAATTGTACTAACCACAGCATAACGCTTAACAGCTTAACGTAAATGACAATTAACAATATTACAAAAAGCCAGTTGGGAATTATTATTATAAATTTTAAATTGCTTTTTGTGTACAATCCATATATATATATATATATATATATATATATATATATATATATATATATATATATATATATATATATATATACAATTTTTAACTTTTCTTAAAACTAAAACTTTTAAGAAAAAAAGATAACGGATATAATTTTAAATAGAGATAATATATGTATCTAAAATTTGTCTATTTACTAGAACTACTAGGTACTGTATTTTCCTTACAGTTTAATGTGAGTCCAACGCTACATTCCTAAAATAATTATTAGTAATTCGATCCAATATTTACACACAATAGGTTTGTGGCCAGTATTATTTAAGGCTCTAGAAGGGACTATGTATACCCAAATATATGCCAATTTTACAGCAAGTATGATTACATCAGCTCGACTGAATAATATTTTTGATTTGTTTGATCTTACTGAAACATATTTCATGCAATATCTGTTCAGAAAAATACAGTCCACCGTAGTTATTTACCCTAATATATCTTCATAATATTCATAATATTTAAGCTGCTTGGATTTTTCCCGGATTAGTTCATTTATAACTTTAGATGATGTTTTATATGATATACATTTTCTCATATTTGGGAATTCCAAATTGATCTAATGATAGGTTCGTTTACTCTTTAAGTAAGCAAGAGAACAACGAGCAAGCGAACCATGATAATACTTTTCGTCATGAAAGTTTTAACTTTTCGATTAAATCTCATAAACATCAAACGATGTTTTCGGCTTGACAGACATTATCAAAAGACGGATCATATATAATGTTGGCATTTCCATTCTTTTAAATACTACCAACACAGTCTGGGTCAAAAGTAAAAAGGCTACCCGAGGCGAAGACATCACAAGTCCTAGGACGGAACATGGTCCGATTGAAATGCAACATCGAATATAACACAGGCTGGCGTTTTTTATTGCTCAAAATGTGGTAAAGTTTTTTACTAATTCGGTGACACTGTTTACGAATTTACCACTCGTTTTCGTCGTATCATGTTTTAAACAAAATCCATATAGTGGCAATTTTTACTTTTTTTATAAAAATAAATCAAACTATTAAGTTTTGATGCTCTTTTCAGGAGTTATGCGACCTCTGGTGACAAAGCGTGTTAGTTACGACAGCAACAACACTCAGTCGTAACACCGGTATACTAGAATAAGTCGTTACATTGACTTCGTTTATAAAATTTAGACTGTAGGTGTTTATATTGATAAAGTGTTAACATTTTTATTTTGGTCATTATCGAACTGCAGAAATGGTTTCTGTTTGAACAATATTTATTAACAAAAAATGTCTTCAAGAAAGTGTAAAAATTGTACGGATACATTGTATTATATTTGGGGAAATTTTAATATTTTGAAACAGAAACAAAAAATTACAGATTTTATTTTGGCTTACTATTGAACTCAAATCGTGGACTCCGCAGTATGTACTATTTGTGTCGAATAATTAAGACAGTGGACAAAACGCGAGAAAAAATCGTTGCCTTTTGGTAGGCCTGTGATGTAGAGTGATTGTAGAGATTGTGATGATTGTTATTTTTGTTGTAGCAATGTAAAAGGTTTTAATGCAACAAAAAAAATAGTCTACCCAAATGTAAATTTAGCTACACGCCCGATTCACATGGTCCAGAGATTCCTATACTACTTCTATTTTCAATATCTGATCTCAGTTCAACATCATCGGAATCAAGTTTACAATGTCAAAACTCAATGGAAGTTTTTGAATCAGATACGAATCAGCCACAGTTATTCATACAAGGAGAATTAAATGACTTGACAAGAGACTTAGGCCTTTCGAAAGATGCTCCTTAACTTCTTGGATCTAGACTACATTTGAAACACCCATAGCTCCGGGAACACAATTTGCTTGGTACACAAATCATGAAACGGAATTGTACCTTATTTTTTCCAAGAAGGATCATTAGCTTATTGGAAAAATATTCCTGCTGCCATTGAAAATCTGGGTGCAAAACATTCGGCATCCATATTAAAGGGTCATAACATTATGACTCTTTAACATGGATACTTTTCATCGATTTGACGAAACAAAGTATAAAAGGGGTTCTTTTACACAACTCCAACCAATATGCTTCTGCGCTTATCACTCATTCTGTTCATTTAAAGGCGACTTATGAAAATTTGGAATTATTAATAAAATTCAGTATAAAAATCACGGTTGTCAGCTTTGTGGAGATCTTAAAATTTTATCTATGTTATTAGGCTAACAATCAGGATATACAAAATATCCTTATTTTTTATTTGAGTGGGATAGTAGAGCACGACTCTATAGTAGATAGTAGAGCGCGATAGTAAAGCACAATACGCTTGAAGCTGGGACCAAAAATATATTATGAAACAAGTTAGTCGATGCTAAAAAAGTTTTGTTACCTCCGCTTCATATTAAATTAGGTTTAATCAAATAGTTCGTTAAAGCTCTAAATCGAGAGGGTGATTATTTAAAGGACCTGTGTAAAAAATTTACTACATTATCAGATGCAAAAATAAAGGAAGGAATTTTTGTGGGACCACAAATCAGACCCTTGATGAAAGATAAGGAATTTGAAGTGATAATAATTGTTACAATGTTGATTATTAGAAGCTTGGCTTGCATTCAAAAATGGTGTACATAATTTTTTGAGAAACAACAAACATCCAAACTATAAAAATATTGTCGCAACGTTGTATGATAAATATTAAAAATTGGGATACAATATGAGTATAAAACTCTACTTTCTAGATTCACATCTAGATTTTTGCCCTAAAAATCTTGGTGATTTTAGTGAAGAACAGGGAGAACGATGTTATCAAGACATCAAAACTATGAAAACAAGACACCAAGGTCGATGGAATATGAATTTGATGGCTAATTACTGCTGGTCAATAAAACGTGATATTCTAGACGCAATCCATAAAAAAACAGGTCCAGGCGTAATTGTAAGGAAATACGCAAAATATATCACTCAGAATAATCGTAGTACAACATTTGTAATTGATACTGTATTTGTAAATGTTTGAATAAATATATTTTTGACTTAACTCGTCAATTCCCATGCTTCTGTCTGAATAAAAAATATTGTTTTTTTGCTCTAATTAACGTGTTTACATATTAAAAATATGGAAAAAAATAAAAAACATTTCAGGTCTTACTCTTCCACTCTTTCTCACCCACAGGTGACACTGGGCGTAATTTATACATTGAACTTAATATGACAATAAAAAGAAAACAACTTATTTTCTTTTCTATAGTTTTATTATTGTAAAAAGAATATGGATTTACTTATGTTAGGAATGTATGTACGCTTTACTTCTTGTGTACTTGCTGTGGAATTTGTACCAGCTTGATGTGTAAATCTATATTACACTTTTTTCTTGTGCGTTCATGACATAACCCGCAGAGGTGTTGTGAACAATCTTTCTCCATATGATCAGCTGAACTGCCTCTTAGTCTAGTTTTAATTGAAACTCTCGATTCAAGAGGCACTCCGCACGTTTCCCGTATTTTGTAACTAGGATATCACGACAGCTCTGCGAAATTCGTAGTAGGTTTAGTTACTATCACACTTTCTTTTGATTAACCAAGCATTTTGGCAAGATGCATCCAGTCCGAAAGCAAAAAGTGGAAACCACCATTTTTTCCCGTAAACCTATCCTCATGGAATTGACATTCTCATCGAAGCGGTCTACGCCACCCATGTACTTGTACATTTTTGTAAGTGATGGGGGGAAGTCAACTTGTATTTTTGTCCGTTTATTGTATATTACACTAATTCGATCGACTTTTGTCATTAGTGACAATCCGGTGGTGGTAACATTGATCACATTCACGACTCTATTATCATGCCACTTAGCTGCAATTATTACTTGTGAGACCTTGTAACCCAGCTCACATGTGATAGAAATAAAATACGAATACTTCTGAATTCAGAACACTTGAAATAATAAAAAAATGATATTAAAATGAAAACAATACTCAAAAACTTTTCATATGTCGGCCTGTGTAATCATTAAAATATTGACGGAATTACAGGGTAATACAATTGGGTAGTCAGACATCAAAATGAAGCAATTGAAATGTAATATATGCGTATATATGCATATATACACGTATCTATATGCATGGCGATTGAAACTTTTCGACAACTTCTATCGCAAATCTTGCTTCGATCGCAAATCGAATGCAAATATTTTTATTTGGTTTTCTTGTAGAGTTTCAACCATTCTTAGTAGTGAATTGAATGCTGTTTACAGGACTAAAGTCTTTGTCTGCTGGACGTGTTCTACTACCTTTGTTTTCGTTTAGTTCATTTGATATCTATAATTTTGTTAGCTTTGTGTTGAATGGCGGTGATCCTTTTGCTCTCAAGATTCTAGAGATATATACCAATATCTCGTTAATGGAACACAGTTGGACAACCATGCTATATCGTAAAATCTATATCAAATTCTAAGACGGTCATCATAGTCTGAATTTGAAAAACAATGTAAACAGTAATCAAGAGGGAACATATTGTATATGCAGATGGGGAACATTCAAATATCGATTCTTACATATAGACCAAGAAAGATGCTACAACGGAAAAGAGTAAGCATCCAACAGCACAAACTGACAATATCTCGAGAACCTGAGCAAGCTTAGCTGAAATTGTGTTGTCAAATATAACCAGTAAGGATAATTACGTGTTGATGGTACAATACATTTATAAAGGCCTGTAGTTCAGTAAACAACGACGAGTTTTTGTAGTCAGTGCTTTGATACGTTGTTGTAGAAAATCTTAAATGAGATAATTCATATTTGGTCAGCAATCATGTATATTATTTTTGGCTTAAATTAATTTTAAAAGGTTTAAGTCATCGTAGTATTTCAATTTGTAACATGTTTGTTTAATATTTAGTAAGCAATTGAAGATAAATGTAATAAGATCAACTTTTATTATAACGTACATGTATATGCAAGTGTCATTTACAGATGCGCCTACTCGTTAAATGATCATATAAATGTGTGGGTTTATTCTTGTGAAAAAATTAAATGTTATTTTCTTTCATCATACTATTGACTCAAGTTTCCGTTTCAGAGAATGACTCTGAAGTTGAAGTTTCCATTCTTGGCTTTTTTTTGTTCATTGTTTAGATCCTAATAATAATACTGAAGAATGGAGCTTGCCAGAAATTTTTTGCAGTGAAAAAATTAACGCCATAAATATATTTTTGCTGTTTGAACTATGTTATATGTTGCCCATAGTTTGTCCACTGTCCACAATATCTTACTTGATGTTACAACAGATAGATGATGCTACAACAGACAATAAATATGGTTAGAGTGGAAGGCGAAGAAACTAAAGATTTTGTGGTAAGGAATGGTTTAAGACAAGGCGAACCACTATCAATATTCTTATTTAAGGGGACGTTGTTAGACACGGCCGAATAAATAGACATTTACAATTCTAAATAAATGCCACAAGTGTTTTTCATATGCTGACGGCGTGCTTCTAAGTGAAGTAAGCATAATTGAAAATATTAACAGAATAACTAATAATGGAAGCGCAAAGTTTGGATAAAACATTAATGCGGGAAAGATTCAATGTATGAGACTTACTGAACTAATATATAAGCATGATATTATATACCATTGATGTAAGAACAAGCAATGAAAGGATGAGACTCAAACACACGGAAAATCATATGTATTTAGGGGCTCTGATGAACAATAGATGCAAGTAAGAAGCCGAAATAGATATAATGCTGGCGAAAGGAAATATATATGGTGGGTTACTAAACAAAGTTTTTAAGGCTAGGAATCTATCATGAAGGGTAGAAACAATAGTCCGCCTTTAACTTTTTCATTTTCTTCGGCGCTTCCCTGTTCACAATCGGTGTCATGTAAGGTGTTTCTCAGTCAAGTAACTATTAGTTTCAATAACATTACCATATTGCTCCTCGTCCTTTATTTTTATCACTGATTTTTGATAATTATTTACAATCGAGTTTCTTGACTGGCCTGTGACATCTGACACATTATCAGATATGAGAAGAACTTTTGGGCTTTATTGCTAATAATAAGAATTATAAAAAATGGGATTATCAAAAAGTATATATCTGTCACCAAATGGCAATATTGATGAATTTTTAAGTTTCTTAGATGTGGTCAATGATCCAATTGTTACTATACTTCAAATAGTGTGTACTACAAAGTTTTCAAGGTTTTTTGTTAAAACAGCCGATAAAGATTTTGCAAAATGAAAATGAATAGGATTGCCTCGAAAAGCTGCTTTTAAGACATCAAAAGCGCATTTCTGAATATTTGCTGGATTATAATGGAATAGTGTATTATGAATTGCTGAATTCTAATCAATTATGTCACTGCAGAACTTAAAAAATAACTATTGAGTGGCGTGTTAAAGTGAAACTGGCCTTATACTTGCAGCGAAAGTGGAAAAGTTATTTGGCAGCACGACAGCATTCGACCACACGATACAATTTTATTGTTAGATATTCCAGTTGGGATCAGACTAGAAAATTCCCCCCAACGCTGTTTATTCACCAAATATCGCTGCATGTCTGAGTGTTTTCTATATCGGTGGGTTTAATATCAGTTGTCTTGGAAGTGATTTAAAACAATGGACAAGTTTCTAAAAAGCATCAATAAATTTATCCAGTAAAAACTGCAATTTTTCGTCAGTTTTCAATGAAGTTGTCATTGAAAAGTGTAAGGATTATGATGGTTTTTAAAATAATTCTTTTAAATACTGAACATCTATTTATTTTTTGTAAATATCTGTAATAACACTGAATTAATGAATACATTATATTATATGTATACAGCTTGTTTTTCTTATTAAATTATTAGCTTTGTATAGATAACATTAAGGATTCAAATCCAATTGAAGCTTTCTTTTTCTGTATAAATTAGTCAGATTTTTCTTTTGCTGAGACGGTATCGTTCAAATAAAAACGGTTTTGAGCGGCAACGATAACGACACGCGCTCTGGTCCTAACATAATATTGAATTTTGCCGGATCATCCAACCCTGTTACTCAGACAACTTTGTGTTTAAGTTGTAAACTTCTCTGTTTACTTTCTAAGGAGCGGTGATAGATATCGCGGGTGTTGTCGCGTTAAGGACCCGAATTTATTTTAATTTCGACCTTTGCGCTTCTGACCTTTTCCTTTTCGGAATGGCAAATATTTCAAGGACCGTTGAAACTTGTGATAAGTTTCTTGTAATTATATTTGTTTAAAAAACATGATCTTAATATTTAAGAATTATTTTAATTCATTAATTTACCACTTTAGTATACATTTCCTATGAATTGAAAAACCCTCTAGTGTTAATTAATTTGAAAACATACTTTTTTTCTGAGAATATTCTATTGTTTATGTAAATAAACAAACAAGTTAAATGTATGCAAAAAGTGGGGTTAAATGTTAATTATAGTGAGTCGACACAGTATACGGTTAATGAATGACATATACTTTCTGAGGCTCCTGAGACAAAACGAGTTCTCACTTGTTTTTGTGTTCGATAATAGTCCAGATCTTAGCCAGTTGAACTATTATGTATAGAACGTTGCTGAAAAACCAACCAACAAGTCGAGGCATCTCAACATCAGATTTTTGCAGACCACCATTGAAGTAGCTAGCATGTACGAATTAGATACAGATTATATATTGAATAGATATACTCTAGGGGACCCTATATACATACCTTTATAATTTTTTTATTTTTGACAAACCAAATTTTGCTTAAAAAATTGTTCATTTTGTTCGGATTTTCCTAGCGTACCTGTATTAAATTCTAATGAGTAAGTCCTTCAGAAAAGCAGTTTGAAACACATGTATCTGTTTAGATATTTTTTTATTTTTTTTCCTACTGGAAAACTTATTAAATTGATCTTTTGCTCTTACCAATTACTTTTAAGCTCATATGAAGAATGCTCTAATGAAGGAAATGAAGATTGGCCTTTCTGGTGGACAGGGTTGATTAGACTTTTACTTGGAACGCTCTACTTTTCGGAAAAAAATGTATAAATATGATTAGGTTTCGAAGCCAACTGAATACAAGGAACTTATAAAAACGCTCTTGGCGCCACTCTTAAAAATACTTTCGTTAGATTGAGCAAGATAGAGTTTATTCATTCTCTTGATAAACTTTTTCTTGAAAGCTTAATAAACTTTTCATTCTGTTCTACAAACTGTCCATTGAGAAGTATCTTTTTTCTGTCAGTAAAAACAACAAGGATATGGAGAACAGCTCTTTTCGTTATCTTTGAAGTGGTTTTACAAACTGTCCATTGAGAAGTATCTTTTTTCTGTCAGTAAAAACAAGGGTATGGAGAATAGCTCTTTTCGCTATCTTTGAAGTGGAGCTGAGCAGACTGATCGGTCTGTATTCTGAAGAGGAGTGAATATTTATGATTTTTGCGATATGCTTATTTAAAAAGTTGTGAAATGTATTCTATTGTATCCTGGATCTTTTATGGAGGCAACATTTTTTATTATAGCTTGGATTTATTTTGGAGATGTTTGAGTAAAAAATCAGGGTGTGGAGTTCTGACGAGCTTAGCTGTTGCCTGGCCAACTTGGACTTGCTTGATCATTCCCATCAAGAAATATCTAAGATAAAACTCATTGAAGCAGTTTGAGTCTAAACGAGCCCGCAAAGTGCCCCGCCTTGTCACCGTCGATGAAGCCAATTAACCAGCCATTGACCGACTTTAGGGGAGAATATCTTTGGACATTAGTGATCTATCTAGTCAATAAGCAGATATGCCCCGACAGGTGCTAGATGTACATATGATGAAGTACGGCGTGCTTCTCTCTATACCCACAGAAGTGAGATTCTAAGTCTCCTGAACTTCCTTTGTTGACAATACCTTTAAGCTACTTTGGTTTAACAATCCTCTTAATCCTACATGTTGAATGAAGATTTCACTAATATTTCTCCAAATTCTCGTCCGTTTTGTTTGGTTTGGTAGGGGTTGTTAGTAGATGAGTGCCTCCTGAGAAGTTCGAGAATAATGGGAAGAAGATCTGAGTTAATAAAAACGGAGTCAAAAGCTTCTCGGTTGCAGTTTTTTTACTAAGAACAAATGAGTGCACCCAGAGCATTGTTTGTCCTAACTAGGGTCCGAGTTGTTATTGTTGAAGTGGGTTAGTTGCTCGGGAAGTTTTATATTTACCCGAGAGAATCCGCCTATAAGATCGAAGCTCTTCTCATGATGCGATTTAAAAATGCTTTTTAAAAACGTTGCTTGAAGTAAGGCGACATCGATGTCGTGTACCGTGTATCGTTGTGTGCACAACAAAGATTCTCGTTCTTGTTCTGTACTGAATTGAGTTCTAGAAAATGATTTTAAGGGAGACTATCTGAGGGCCAATATGAGATCTTGAAGCATTGAGTTGAGCTTTGATAATTGTCAGAATTTGTGTTGAGAGGTTTTTCACCAGTTGTGAAAGAGCTCTCATTTGGGGTTTATGAACAACTTAATATTTGAGGAATAGCCACACATAGGTGGATCTTTCTGGGTGATCTGGATGCTGCTTGTAGTATTAGGATCTTCTGCAAAGAGAAAGCCTATGCAGATAGAATTCAGATGAAATAGATCTTGCAGCTAAATAAAATTGATGTGTGGTTGGGCCACAATTATTTATTATTTACAATTTTTTTCTTTGTACTCCTTATAAAAGTTCTTACCTGCGCTTTTAATGTAAACCGAGGCCCCTTTACAATTTAAATTAAGTAGCCATACTGGTCGTTGAAAAACTGTACCACTTGTTCATTATGGCCTCCACTGGCTACCAACGTTTGATTTTCTCTTAGTTATTGCTAAGAATCTCTTTTCCTTTTTATTATTTTTTTGCACATAATTATAATTAGTTCATTAATTAATATATACATATGATTTTATTCCAACATTGTTTCTGTGCACAACCTAAAGCTCTTACCTACGTATCCAGCCCCGACATAAAAAGCTAGCCCGGTAAGATGAGTACGTGACACGTAACCTAAAAGTGGAGCCCAACGTGGGGCAAAGCGAAAGGTCTTGTAGAGAACTCACAAGCTACATTTCCTTGCATGCATATATTTATTTTGTATAATTTATTTTGTGATTTATTTTCTGTATAATGCCCATATTTATCTATTTCATAACCATAATTAATTTATCTATATCTTTCTTCTTCTTCTTCTTGCTTGAGGTCACCTGAAGCGGACCTTTTGGCTTTGCAGCGGGGCAATTGCCAGCTCAGTTTGTTGGCAGCCTAGAGGTTGTCTGGCTCTTAGGCCATATCCAGGCCACCGACTGTATCCTTATTGTCGAGTTAATAATTAATATAATTAATTTATCTATAATTAATTTATCTATATCTTTCTTCTTCTTCTTCTTGCTTGAGGTCACCTGAAGCGGACCTTTTGGCTTTGCTGCGGGGCAATTGCCAACTCAGTTTGTTGGCAGCCTAGAGGTTGTCTGGCTCTTAGGCCATATCCAGGCCACCGACTGTATCCTTATTGTCGAGTTAATAAAGTAATGTGTGTTTTTCCATTTTTATATTGTAGCGGCTTAATATTTATTATACCTTGGGATATATTAGTTATACTGCAACAAAGGAATATGGTAAAGACGTCACAAACATACACGTTTAGACACCAGAAGGGAGGTTAGGTATAGCAAAGCTGAGCATTAAAGATTCATTTTGTTAGCATTCAAGAAATCTATTATTACCCTGATTAGTTCTTGATTTAAGTTCGATAGGATTGTATGAATTGAAATAGGGGTGGGTAATTTTAGTTTAATAGCTGATTGGTAAATATCAAAAACTGGATTGTAATTAATAGGACATGTTAGAAAAATATGATTTAGATCTTCTATTGCTCCACATTCGCAATAGGGGTCGTTAATTAATTTAAATTTATAAAGGAGTTCTTTAGTCAAACAATGGCCTGTACGCATTCTGATAATCGTTGTTATGTGTCTTCTGTTTTTATATTCGAATTTCGAAAACCATGGCTTACTTGGAAACACAGATTGTACCTTAGAGTACTGATATCCCCTTCCAATAGTCAGGTCTTTCCATTCGGCTTTGTAGACCTTGTGGGTTTTTTCTTTAATAATGTTAAAAATATCTTGAACGTCTATTGACATATTTTTGGGAATATTTAGGATTCTGCCTATGTTAGCCAAGGAGTCAGCCTCCTCATTACCGGAAATACCGGCGTGTCCTGGAATCCATGCTAAGCGGATGTCAAAACCGTTATTATTTGCTGAGATTAGAAGGCGTTTAGTTCTAAGGGTCCAATAATCTGCCGTAGCATTGAGCAAACATTTATTGATCTTTTTGATTGCACTCTCAGAGTCAGTGAAAATAATGGTTTTTTTTATGTGTTTGTCAATAATTATTTTTATTGCGTCGTGGATGGCAATTATTTACGCTTTACAAATAGACAGAGAGTCTGGCAACCTCGACGAAAATTTGAAGCCTATGTCGGGAATGCTCAGACCATATCCCGATTTTGAATCTTTTTTTGAGGCATCCGTGTAGACAAAGGTAAAGGAACTTTTGAATTTTTCTGTTTCTAACAAAAAGGTTTCTTTTAGTCCTATTTCGTTTTTCTTTTTTAAGTTAATTTTAATTATTTTGATAGGATTAATCAGTGAGTTATAGTCATATTCGTAACATGGTAAATTTGTACTTTTATATAGTTTAATGAAGTGTGGTAGAAAATCCCCCAAAGCAATAGCTATGTATGGAATCTGCTCATTCCTGCTTAAATGAGGTCTATAAAGAAATTGAAGACGTACTTTACGAATCAGAAATATTAAAGGATGGTTTTCTATGATAACTATTTTTGACAGGAACTTGCTGGCCAGTATTTTCCTTCTTTGCTCCAAGGGAATCTTTGCAGCTTCGCCCAGCAATGCGGCTCTAGGAGTAGAATTCATGCAACCCAAACACGTTCTAAGACTTTGATAGAATATTGCATCCATGTGTTTCAGTAGTTTTTTGTTAGTAGGTTTTATAAAAATCGATCCAAAATCTAAATGAGATCTTACCAAGGCCTGAAATGCTATCAACAAGATGCTGGGGTCCGCCCCCCACCATACTCTACTGAGTGTTCTTAAGATGTTGAGAGATTTTTTGGCTTTATTTGAGATGTTCTGGATGTGTGAATTCCATTTAAGGTTTTTTTGGAGTATGATCCCTAAGTATTTTACTTCATTTTTATATTCAATATTAGTATTGTTTATATTTAAGGGGGGAGGTGTACTTATCCTTTTACCTTTTGTGAACCAGATTGCTTCCGATTTACTTGCCTCCAAGGATAAATCATTTTCCTGTAAAAAGTTGTTAATTTTCTGCAAAGACTGATTTATTATTGTAGCCATTTTATTTATATTTGTACCGCTACAGAAAACTACCAAATCATCAGCGTAGCCGATTATTTTTGTTTGTCCCAACTGAAGTTTAAAGACATCGGCAATGTATACATTAAAAAGTATGGTACTTAAAGGGGAGCCCTGAGGAAGACCTTTGTTTGCTAAGAACGGACCCAACATCGCTCCATTATTACCCCTTGTGTAGATTAATCTATTTTTTAAAATTTGAAATATGAGATTATTAATTTCTACGGGAATGTGTAGTTTGTGTAATTTATCGTAAAGTTTATAAATATTTACTCCATCATATGCTGCTTTAATGTCCAAAAAAACAGCAATGACTGATTCCGAGTTAAAGAAGGCGTCCTGGATAAAGGTGGTTAAAAATGCAATGTTATCATATATACCTCTTCCTTTCCGAAAGCCGGTTTGGTGAAAACTGAAAGTACGGTTGCGTTCCAGAGTCCAGTCTAAACGATTTTTAATCATGCCCTCTAGAATTTTCAGACCACAGGCTGATAGAACGATGGGTCTGTAGCTCTCCGCTGAGGCCGGATTTCTATTTGGCTTCAGTAATGTTATTATATTAAACTTTTTCCATTCTTCAGGTAAGGAATATCCATTTATACAATTGTTGAGGATGTTTAGAAAAATTTGTTTTGCTTTGAATGGTAATTTTCTAAACATTATATAAGCCAAATCATCAAGACCTGGAGAAGAATTTTTTTTTTTTTGTTATTGTTTAAGACATTATTCAATTCGTGCATAGAAAAGGGCAATATATTAGTTTCGTTTGTTTGTAAAATTTGAAAGGTCGGGTCTATATCTATGCTAGACATTCTGCCTAGGATATTGCGTTTAATGTTGTCAGAAATTGTATAATTATTAGGTTTCGTTTTATTGTTTGAAAATTTTTTAATTTTATTCCAAATGCATGTAATGTTGGATTCTCTATTGAGGGATTCGCAGAAGCTCTTAAATTTCCCTCTTTTTTTTTCCCGAAACTTTTTTTTTGTGGATGCTATAATTTTTTTTGCTTGAATGAAATTTTCTAAATTAGGGTAAGTATTAAAGTTTTTAATTATATTTTTCCTTTCTTTTAACCAAACGTCACACTCACTATCCCACCAGGGCGAACCTACTTTACCTACTATCCCACATGATTTAAGGGGTATGCTTTCGTCAGCTGCAGAGTTTATAATTTGAGTTAGTTCTTTATAGCTTATGTTTAAATTTTTGTTTGATAGTTGTAATGTGATTTTGTCACTAAAAGATTGCCAGTCAGCTTTATTGGTATTTCTTATTTTGTAAGAGTTAATATATATTTTGTTTGTATCTGAATTTTTAAAATTATACTCCATATAGGTTGGAAAATGGTTACTATTTCCGCTATCCTGAATAACCCCCCATGACGAATCAGATGCCAGTTGACTACTTATTATAGTTAGGTCCACTGCACTAACCTTACAATTAGGGTTCTGAAAGAGAGTTGCAGATCCATCATTCATGATTACTAAGTCGTTATTCATTACAAAATCACAGATTGTTTTACCTCCATTGTTAATGGGGGCCTTATCCCATATCGGATGGTGAGAGTTAAGGTCTCCTGTAATAATTAATTTGCTTATAGGGATGTTCTCCGTTAAATTTCCTAACAAGCTATTGCTAACGCAGGAGTTATTGTTGCTATATATATTTATAATATATGTTTCTCCTATTAAAACTGTAACAGATTGTACATTTTCGGATGAAGAACTGTTGATTTCACTAAATAAAATATTCTTCCTGATACAGGTAGCTACCCCACCATATCCATCATCTCTATCCTGCCTGACAATGTTATACGATTTTAGAAAAAAGTTTTGGTTTGGTTTTAGCCAAGTTTCATTTAAACATATAATATCTGGATTTTCGTTATGAGCTAGTGTAATAAGGTTATCTCTATTTGATTTGATGCTTCTAATGTTCCACTGAATAAGCTTTAGACTGTTGTTTTTGTTCATTGTTTTTTTTTTTTTTTTTTTTGTTTTTTAATTAAAATTCTGAGTCCTGATTCAGATCCATATCTGGTCCTGAATCCTGACCAGATGTTAAGATATTCTTAATTGTGTTTAAGTTATCTACAGAGGTATTCAATATAAAGTCAATGCAATGTTCTAAATTAATGTTATTGTAATTGTGAAGTGCACTATTAGGCAATCTATTATTTTTTACAGAGGCTATATAAGGTTGCTGAAAGTTATAATGTGAAGAAACTGATGTGGAAGGGCCACTTTGACTAATAGGTCTTGAGTTAGGCGAGAATAAACATTCCTCATGTGCTTTTTTATCATACCCTTATGGATAACCCTTTTCTTATTGTTATTAACTGCGATTGTTTGAGAATAAGAGCGTTTAGTTGTATTATTGTTTGTGTAATGAGTCCTTCTTTGCGAGGGAGTTATGAGGGGTTGTTGAGGACTTTTGAAAGTTTGAATTTTTTGTTTCACCAAGCTTTACTGGGAAGTCATTTGGATTGTATATAAATTCGCCCTTAGTTATGTACGTTTTTTTACAAGCTGCATCAGCATCGTAGAAAGTGTAATTTTCAAAAGCCATTAGTTCCTTAATATTTTTCTGCCTGAAATATTCTGGACATTTTTTTGAGTTAGACCTATGGTCTTCCTTACAGTAAAGGCATTGAGTGACGCAGGAAAAATTTGAATTATCTTCGGAATGTTTATCCTCCCCTCCGCAATTGAAGCATCTTTTTTTTCCCTTACAATTGTTTTTCGTATGTCCAAAACGTAAACATGCAAAACACTGTGTGACGGGGGGATATAGATTTGAACTGGTCGTTCGAGATGGTAGAAATTTATTGAGTTGGGAAGAACAACACCTTTGAACGTGAAGAGGACTGTTCCCGTAGGTTCATAAGATATAGATTTATCATTTTCATTTATTATTTTACGGTTTAGTCGTCTTACTGAAAGGATTTTAATTTCAAGCCCTGCATATGAACCAGCATAGGAGCAATTAAGAAGTTCGTCTTCTGTTAAGTCAATATCAATTTGTCTACAGATACCCTTGCATGTTACAAAATTAAAAGGGATGAAGGTTTTGTATCCTTTTTCCATTAAAGATCTATTTTTAACCATATCGTTAGCTGCCTGGGCATTAATGAACTCTACTGCTATCCTATTAAGCCCTTTATTACTTATTTTCTTAACATTATTTAATTTTAAATTAAAAATGTCTCTAGCAATTTTAATATTATTAACCTTGCCTAAATTGTAGCCTACTTTATCAGTAGATTCAAGATATACGACGAAGGGACCAAGGTCAGAGTCAGAGTAAAGAATCTCCGGAATTTCTGGTTTTTTATTAGTATTACCTATGTTTTTGCCCATATGTATATCAGGGGGGACGACCCTCCCTGGGTCGCTCATTGTAAAGAGGCAGCAAACAAAAAGATTTTTTTTTTTTTAACTAATCAGGGTAAATTAAATAAAAGCCAGCCAATTATCAAAAGCAATGTCAAAAACGTAAGAAATTAATGCTCAACTTACCGTGTAGACAATAGCACAACACAAGTTAGTAGAAATCCCCACTGAAGTGTAGCAGAAAAGATCAAAGCCGAAACGCTGCTGCTTCGACCACGTTCTCCACAGCTCTGATCTATATCTTTATTTAATTGTATCGGTCGATTGTGAGGCTAGAAGTTTTCGGACGTTTGGAATTAAATTTCGGCGATGCACGTGAAACATTTTCAATATCAGTATTTCAGTATCAGTATCAGTTTTTTTACATGTGTCTAAAATATTCGGTTTATTTTCCCGATATTTAGAACGGTAGAATTAATTTATTTCGAGTTCGATATATCTGCTTTCAATCTTGTAAAATTAATATTTTAATATTATACTATTTTTTTTAGTAAGGCGATTATTCTAATAGTCAAATAAATTTTAATGTGTGGCAGTACGGCAGTGTGGCAAGATCCGGAAATATTTTAATGCATACCAGAGGTTGATTTTTTTTATTATCGAATATTATTTGCGTTTTATTTTCGGCTTCGATTAATTTTTGCATATGTGTACTTGTCAAAGGCCAGATTGTGACTGGAGAACGCAAAATTCTTTAGATTTTTCCTCTTCCGTCCAGCGGCATTTCGACTGATTTATATTTTTCGAGATAATTAATCGCATCGACAGGCCGATGTAGTATTATCATACCTTATGCCTATTGTATCTTTTTCTATTTTATAATATTTTGTCATATTTTTTTATATTCCCAGATTTATTTTTACCGTAAATATATCCTTGCATATATTCTCATATTTGTTGAGATACCGGGGTTCGATAATTACTGTTAAACATTACGGGCGAGACTATTTTATTTGTCTTAGTGTTTACGGTCTTAGGTTTTTCTTTCCTTATTAATTTTTTCTAGATGGAGAGCACATACCAGGTAGGGCATCTGCTCATAGGCGAGCTCAATTATGAGTTGCAGGTTCGCAAGGTCACCACTCAGGGTGATATGAATGAGAAACGAAAGATTTTATGTCGACTGTTGGAGAAGGAACGATCCAATCCGGGGTGCCTTATCGATATGTCGTCATACGACGCGACTTTCGAGCAGGAATGTCATGCGATATCTAGCTCTTTGAAATCTATCGAGTCTCTTGTCTCCGTGTTCGAGGGTAACCAAGCGGATTCGTTGTTTAATAGAGTGAAGTCTCGACTAGTTCATTTGTCCGGATGCATCCAACGAGTTATTAAGCCTGACCCCACCGATGAGAAGAAATGCCAGGAGGCAAAATTATTTTTGGATGGGAGCTACGCAACATGTTTGCAGTTGAAGGCGGAATTGTTCGGTCGAGCCGAACCGATTGTCTCTCCGGTTTCGTTGATCCAATTCCTGCCCCTCATTTACAACCCATTATACATTTACCGGCGCCTATCGTGAACGTAGGGAAATCATGTAATCTTTCGGAATGGGGAGTGAGGTTCAACGGTGTAGCGTTATCTTTTTTTCCTTCCTTAGTAAGAGTAACTGAACTGGCGTTATTGCGCAATGTCACCAAGGACGAACTCTATAGATCAGCCGTGGAACTTTCTGTCGGCGAAGCTTTTGTTTGGTATCGCAGCATTAAGGATTCAGTTCATGATTGGGATTCTGTGGCGTCCGATTTAATAAAATCGGATTTTCTTTCGGCGGATATAGACGATCATATTTGGCAACAAATTAAGCCGCGAAAACAACAGAAAAATGAGCCAGTCGTCATATTTGTCGCTCAAATGGAAGCACTGTTTCGACGTTTTGTGTAGGCAACCAATTGAGTCCACGAAAATTAAACACCCCAAGCGGAATTTGTGTCTTGAACTTATCCCGCCGCTTGCCTTAATTGAAATCACCTCCGTCGATCACTTGACTGATCTTTGCCGTAAGCTGGAAACTAGTTTTTACCTAAGGAATAAGAGCTCATGCGCCTCCAGAGTGTGTACCTGCGATGCGCGAGGTAATCCTTCAAGCCACCAACCGCCCATTGTAGCTGCTGCCGAGGAAAACTCTAAAGATGTTAAACCCCTTCGTCTCAATAGAGCTAATATCGTCGATGGTAGTCGTATAATCCCCACTAGTCCTACCGTATCTAATGTACCTAGCACATCCCACTCGACAGGTCCCTTTCAGGACAGGAAATCAGCCGTTTGTTGGAATTGTAGACAGTTCGGTCACCTGCATTGGGCGTGCCATTCCCAGAAGAATAGGTTCTGCTTTCGATGTGGCCTAACCAACGTTACCGTGAGGTCGTGCCTAGCTTATTCAAAAAACCATTAAGGGAGTTATGCGTTAACAGCCGACATGCTTTTCCCCGATCTCAGGCTGTGTGTTAGAAGAACTGGCTGGGTGTTGTTGAGCATTTCTTTTGTCAGACGAAACATCCCGTTGTGGCTCCTGTCTTATTAGAGAAACCCCAGAACCACAGACTTTATATCAGTGTGGAAGTATTTTCACAGAAATTTACGGTTCTTTTGAATTCAGGTTGTACGAATTCAGTTATCGGCTCCGAGGGAGTGGAGTTCCTCAAGAATTTGAGTATAGCTATGAAACCTTCCACCTTCTCTTCCGTTAGATTGGCCGATGGTTCCCGCAGAGAGGCTGTTGGTTTGGTTGACTTGCCGATTGTTATCGATAGAGCGTGTTTTGTTGTTTCTGCTCTTGTCGTACCTTTACTTAAGCTCCACTTTATCATAGAAAGTGACCTCTTGGAACAAAGTCTTCGGGTTATTGATTTTAAAGCTACAGCTTTCCGAATACAGAGCCGTGGAGCTTCCTCTTTTTCCGCTGACGTACCGTGCGAATTATTCGATTCAATTCCTCGGCTTTTGGCGATCGATGACTTATCTCTGGAGCCACGTTCAGCAGCTAAACTTGTCATTAGGTCCTTTGATAGAATTAGTAGGGAGCATAGGCTTGGACGAACGATTAGGATCACTCTTAGTATCGATACCGGTGATACGAAACCTTTTAGAAGGAAGCCTTATATTTTGTCCCCTTATATGAATGAGATTTTCAACAAGGAATTGGACAACATACTGGCGTGCGGAGTCGTCGAACCTTCGACTAGTTCGTGGTCATCCCCAGTTCTTTTGGCGAAGAAAAAGACATATGGATATCGTTTTTTTTCGACGGCCTCTCTTTGAATGCACTCACCAAGCATGATAGTTACCCCTTGCATCGTGTCGACCGTATCTTAAATATGTTGCGTGATGCGAAGTATATCTCCTCGATAGACCTCAGAAAGTCTTTTTGGCAAATTGCGCTGGATCTTGCGTCTCGTGAGAAGACTGCCTTTAGTGTTGTCGGTCGTGGTCTTTTCCAGTTTGTGACGATGCTTTTTGGTCTTTGTAGTCGACTACTTTGTAGTCTAGTCGACTCAATCTTCGGTCCGCGTTACGAACCTCACATTTTCTGTTATTTGGATGACATGATTGTGTGTTCATCGATTTTCGAGCAACATGATTTTGTCGGAGGTTAAAGAGAAACTTAGTGAGGCTAATCTTACCATCAACATGAAGAAGTGTGAGTTCTTTAAAACCATCCTTAAATTCTTGGACTATGTCGTGGGCAACAATTCCTTGTGTACCGATCCTGATAAGATATCGGCCATGATTAATTACCCTCGTCCAACAACTACTACTGAAGTCAAACGCTTCTTAAGTCTTTGTTCTGGGTACCGCCGTTTCATTAAGGATTTTTTCCACTTTGGTATCCCCTTTGAATGATCTCCTTAAAAGCATTACGAGGAAGAAACAGCCTATAACTTGGACTGCAAGTGCCGAGGATTCCTCTCTCAAGATAAGAAAGGCTCTGGTTTCATCCCCTGTTCTATCTCAACCTGATTTCTCGCAACCGTTCAAAATTCAGTGTGACGCTTTCGATTTTGGTCTTGGTGGTGTATTAACCCAAGAGTTGGATGGCGAAGAGAGAGTAATTGCTTACGCTAGTCGATCACTATCCCGCACGGAGCGTAACTTTTCTGTGACCGAACGCGAATGTTTAGCCGTCATCTTCTCTATAAAAAGCGTAACTTTTCCGTGACCGAAAGCGAATGTTTAGCCGTCTAGCGAATTAAGCTGGATATTCTCCAATCCTACCGTCACTGAAGTGTGTCTTGTGCAGGTTGATATCGATCGAATAGACTCGTGGTATGCAGAATTGCGAACAAACATTTTTGATTCCTCCGATGAGTATCCCCAATGGAAGGTCGATAATGAGAAGATTTATAAATTTGCCCCGTGTAAGTTTCCACTTAGGACCAATGTTACAGAGTGGAGTGGAAGATATTAGTTCCCAAACCGCAGCGGCCTGTCGCCGTGCACCTCGGTTTTTTTAAGACACTGTCGCGAATACAGGAAAACTACTAATGGTCGTTGATGTGGCAGAATATCTTGAAATATGTTAGATATTGTCAAGTGTGTGGAGCGCAAAAGGCTCCCAACGCAGCTAAAATTGGTTTTATGGGCCAGGAGAAGGAGGCGCAATTTCTCTGGCAAATTATGGCTCTTGACTTGATAGGAGCTCTGCCACGATCCCGGAAAGGTTTCAACTGGTTGTTGGTAGTGGGTGATTGGTTTTCCAAGTACACACTAATCCACCCCTTGCATGGTGCAACAGCGGAGAACATCGCACGATTTTTAGAAAGTAATGTTTTCCTTGTTTTTGTGACCTCACAAAAGGGTGTTCCTCAATTTGTGATATGCGACAATGCACCAAACTTGAAAAACAAGGTTCTGCGAAACTTGTATGATAGTTAAAGAGTCCAAAACGTATGGTTTAATGCTGTATACTTCGCGCAGAGTAATTTCGTAGAGAGAAGCAACCGGACGATTATCATAACGATACGCTGCTACATAGACAAGTACCGGAATTGGGATGTCGAATTACCGAAATTACAGCAAGCCTTAAATACCGGGCGATATCCGGTCACCAAATTTACCCCTTCCTTTCTCAGTTTTGGTCGCCATGTACCCTTATCGGGAGACTACTATAGTTTGGACCCTGTGGTTTCGGAGGACATTGAAATTTTACCGGGTGATAGGAGTGCGTATGCCGCAGACGTTCAAGGTCTGAGTGATATTTTTAAGATAGTACGAGCAACCTGCATAAGACCTACCTTAAGAATACCTACACTTACAACTTGAGGAAGAGGGAGGTCTCGTTTAAGATCGGAGAGAGGGTGTGGAGAAGAAACAAGGTTTTATCTAGCGAAGCTAACCAGTTCGCAGCGAAATTGGCTCCTAAATTCGTGTTATGCATCATTCGCTAAAAGTGTTCCAACCTTGTATATTCCCTCAGTAATCCAGATGGTTCCAACGCAGGGACATGGCACGTCATGGATTTTAAACCGTATCGTGAGGAGGAAGAACACCTTTCTGTTACCTCTAGTTGCTTGCTCTAATCGTTTACCGTAACGTTTGTCTCGAACTATTGTGTCGAATAGAATAGAATAGTTCGTGATGCCACTTATCTTGCCGATCCTCACAGATTGTTGCCTTGTCGATTGATTGTATGTGCCGTTTGACCGATCGATCATTTTGCCTTGCTGTACCAATTAGCCTTTAGCATCGCTTGTTCTGTCTGCTGTCTTTGGCTATTCGATTGGCTTCTTTATGATTTACCTTGTTGATTATTTATCTCTACCGTTTGGCTTATAGATTATTTTACCTTACCGTGCCAATTAGGTTTGGTTTAGTGGGTTTGGTGGATCCCTGGTGGGGATGCCACACGTTGGGCGCCACTTTTAGGCTACGTGTAACGTACTCATCTTACCGGGCTAGCTTTTTATGTCGGGGCTCGGTACGTAGGTCAGAGATTTATATCGTGCACAGAAACAACGTTGAAATAAAAATATATGTGTGTATTAACTAATGAACTAATTATAATTATGTGTAAAAATAATAAGAAAAAGGAAAAGAGATGTTTTGCAATAACTACGAGAAAATTAAAAGTTGGGTGCCAGTGGAGGCCTATGCCAACCACAATAAGGAAATGCTTATTTTCTAAGTACTTATCTACGGTACTACAGCCTTCAGATATCGGATGTTCGGTTCGGCTAATACGGCAACCGTAATGATGTAATGATGGAAAGATGTATGGTACTGCAAGTTACGTTCGATCGTTACAACTGGTGACGTAATTGGTAACGTACGGAATTAGTACGGCATGCTTAGTGGTGTGTCGTGGTTGCGATGGAAGTTATAGTAGACCCTAAATATAACAACAGAAAGAATCACAAAAGTGCTTTGAGACTCAGAAAACTCATCGTGGTTGTCGATACTAAGCGCTAGGAGAACACGCCACGCTGCAGATCGGCGGCAGACAGATTCGCAAATGTCGGGTTAATTTACGGAAGTAGTGCTGGTCGTACCAAGCGGGACGGTAATATAAGGGACTTTAGAAGGGATAGGGATGGCGGAATCTGCACCATAGACGGCGTGTTTCCGGGGACAGAGAGGTCGCTGCCAATACGGATGTAAGCAGAAATTCTGTGACTCCCGCTGGAGATCGGGGTTGGATAAATACGAAGGAAGATGAGGGTACATATGTAACGGGGGGAAAACCCAAACGTTACAATATTAAAGTTTCTAATGATGCACATAGACAAATCACGGCATTGGTGCCCACCTTGTTCCAGACAATGTTCTATCTACAGTGTAAGAAAAGAGATGGAAATGCTAGTTTGGTTATTCGATGGTAACACCCGAAGTAGTTTTAAACAAAAATATTAAAATGCTAAGAGTTGGAAGGCAACCGAATTACTGTTTAGAAAATTATTTTGAAATGGGATGGTAGCATTCATCGTCTCGTTATTTCGGGTATGAATTTTATTTTCCTCAATTGCTTGGCAGATATAAGGAAATAATGCTACAGTTCTCAGTTATTAGAAAGAATGGTTTTAACAAAATAGATGATGTTGGAAATAAAGGACAACTAAAAAGAAGCACCCTCCGAGAATATAAGAGATTGTGGTAGCTTGTTCTTAAGGCTCAATGTATTGTATTATTCAATGCGAATGAGAAATGCTTTTCGTAGTAAATAGTCTAGATATTAATAGTGCGTTTTATGTATAATATATACTATATTTGTTCCATATAGTTTATTAACCATCGTCTGATATAAATACTACGTCTTACTAACGAGCATTGTGCACTTTAAAGTTTTAATTAATTGAGTGGTAAGAACAGTGAAAGAAAATTATGTGTAGTGGTTTTTTTTTCTGGTTATTTTTTTTTTTTTTGCTTGCAGGTCTATGATAATTATATACCAGTTAGGAAAAAAAATCGGTCAGAATGTTGCCAGCACTAATAAAATGATTTAAGTTTGAAATTGGTCGAATAGAAAGGGACGGCTGAACAAATGATCAATTATTACGTAGAGCATGGAAAAAATCGCCCTTGTTTTTTAAATATTTATAATATTCTCCAAAAGCCTACTTGCAACTTTTCATCAGAGAATCATGAGAATGTTATGGAAAATGAGTTGTTTCTTGTAACTTGTAATCAGGTGTATGTTTTAGGTATACTATTGATCTAACTACGTATATTGGATGGTTTTTTGTTGCCCAGTATTACATACTTTTAATAAAAGATGAATGTTTCCATTACATAAGGAGATATTTTGACTATATTTTTGAACCATTCTAACAAAGTATACCTGATTCTACGATGCATACTTGTTTCTGTTTTCTAGGTAAGCGAATGCGAAACAAAGCGGAAACGGATTTCACGTTTGTTTAAATGATCACGCAAAATCCTTTAAACTCAGTCCATGTATACTTTCAATTCTATTACTTTGTCATAATCGAATTCTAATTGAATTTGATGCACTTTCGACACCGACGCTTTTGGATGACTACGCTTCGAATCGTTTCAATTAACTTTTAGTTCTATTTAACTTCTGTAAAACAGTTGTAAACTTTTGGGTGTGATATACAATCATCCTGACATACTTGTTTAAACAACCTAAATGTTTCGGTAAATATTTTCTTTTACTTTCACGTAGAACGAAATGCTGGCGCTTTGCTTCATCGTTGTTTTCAGAAGTCATGAAAATATTGTTACTTTTCACGCCACAGAAAGAATTTATGAACTGATTTAAATTACATTTGAATGTGATTGGTAATACAATAGTTCAAAAATTATCCATTCCAAGAAATATTTTTTAACCTTTTAGCTTTTAGTGTTACATGAGAAGGCGCGGAGCGGTATTCACCCCTCAATTGATTTTTTGGTAAATCACTTCCAATTTTTGGAATTTTGTGTATTTTTTTTGTAAATTTAATAAATCATTAGTCATTTTAAAACGTGTTTTTATTTAAGCAGTTCCGAAAAAACTAATAAAATGTATCAAAAAATATAAGAAACAAAACTTATTTACAGTTATTATGAATAAAATTAAAAAATTACTAAGCTCGCATAGGTTCCATTTTCTAAACACACACTAACAGTGGCGGCTTTTGAGGGAGGGCATTGAGGGCCGCCCCGATATCGTTTATCACAGTAAAACATTTTTCAGAACAAAACACCATATTTTATTTTCGTTCAGTTCCTTTCTTTTAACTTATTTTCCTGGTTCACCTCCTTTATAGGTTTTCAATAGCACGAAAATTAAAAAGGAGGAAGGAGAAAGCAAAAAATATTCAGCAGCTTAGAAGAAAATAGTCTACGTCCGTCTATTTTAAAAACCCACGAGCCGCCACTACACTCTAAACATTTTGATATAATTACGCTATGTTTTTTGCAAACATTTTTAGACAGTATTGGTATATATTTTTGGTTCTGTTATTTATATGTCCTCCACAAATATAACAAATTCATTTGTTTTATATAGTTATAAGAAAATTTCTTGGAATCTTTTGGAAGTGACATAGCAAGGGTTGAAAATACACGTCTTCTCTCTTCAAAGTCAGATTTATTACATTTTAAAATTACTATCGCATTGATCCCTGTTATGTCGAGATAGCGATAAAACAGTATTGGGGACCATCTTCGTCAGGGGATCAGCCAGTAGCATAGGCTGCGCACATTTGGTTGACTGTATCTATGCCCCCTTTGTATACGTTTTATTTGACTTCAAACAAGGGTCTGGTTTCTGTTTTCCGCAATAAATTTCAAAGTTTGAAGTAAAGTTTGTAAGTATAACGCATTTGCGTTACAAAGAGAATACATTTTTTGTCCAAATTTTGCCGGTTTGTTGGCAATGTATTGGACAAAGCTGCAACTACCCCTAGAAGGGTGAAGCATTTTATCGATTGTTAAATATTTGGTTACATTGTAATTGGCAATACAGTCATTTACAAATTGCTGATGAAAACCAGTATAGGAACAAGTTTTGTTGTTTTTATTCTATTCTTCCGAGTTTTGATGTTAACAAACCTCAGGCCATGGAGCAAAAATTTGAATCGTTTATAACTAAAAAGAGCGGGTAATCTAAGCATTCCCGTCCTATCTCTTTGTCATAGTTCTAAGCAATTTGTGTACCCTGCTTTATTTATTCCTAATAAATAGAGAGCACCTATAAGTGCCTTTATCTCAGAAATTGTTGTCTCTAAACAATCACGATCTCTTGTGTAACTAGTATCACGCATTTTTTGCTTTATATACTTATGGGTAAATTTCACAATGTCACTAATCATCATCATTAACAAACAAATGAAATGCCGCTAATTCATTTTGGGCACCCTTAGCAACCATTTTTGGGCCGGGTAACTAACCCAAAACGGGTAACCCCCCCCCGGGTTGACTAACCCAAAACGTTTCCCGATCTTTAGCAACATAAAAAAACATTATCTTGAATATCTGTCAATGATACAGAAACAGTTACTTTCGTGGTCATGTTGATCAACATACTCTTGTTCAGCTTCTGAGGAACTGGAATTTGGCTCACTGACCTCAGCCCTGGAGATCTTTCTCAAAAACCTTTCAATGTCTTCAAAGCTTACGTTTTCATTAGCTCTACAAAAGCAAATAATAAAATGAACCATAGGAATATTTTATATAAACACAAAACATAATTTATCTTTAGAAACATAATTGGAAACTGTTGATGATTTATCCTATAAAAAAATAATACAAACTTACATGAATGGGCGTGATGCACACACCGAAAAGAAGATATTGTAATAAAAGCACGAGCTGAACTGACTATGTATGATAAGAGATGATATCAATGATAGTGTTATCTGCTCTCCACATCCTGATTGGAGAATACTTCAATGGGCGTGACTTAATCACTAGTACAACCTATTATTATTCTGCAGAACTGATTATTCCGGTGTGATTGTCGTTGGCGCGCCGTTCGTAGGGTTACAATTTTTTTTTAAATTAAAAATTGATTGATTTTTAACGTAGTTTCGTTTTAGTTAATACACTTCGTTTGGCGATTTTTTTCTTCATGTTTGGAAACAGAAAAAACTGGGAGGCGCGCTAAGCCTGGAGAATAGGGTGATTGTAGCATAATGTTTGGTTAATATGCAATTCGTAGTGCATATTGACCAATTTCGCTATTACAATGTCGGATGAATAGGTTGATGCAGTGGTGAAACATCACTGTTTTCTTCGCAAAATGAGAACGAGGGAATTTTTTTCAAAAAATTAAAGAATGAAATTGAATTTGAAATATGAAATTGAAAGATTAAAATCCACATAATGTTTTTTCAACTTTTCTTCAATAGTTTGCCATTTTTAGATGTTTTAGTCAGTAAAAAAAATGAAAATAGGTTAGACTTTCATATTTTTAGCAAAACACCATCACTTCGAGATACATTCCTAATGATTCGAATCATAGCTTCCAAATTAAGATGGCTTGTTTAAATTTTATGGTAAATAGATTAATCAATTTTCCGTTAAACAAAGATAATTATAACAAAGAATTAAAATTAATTAAGGAGGTATCCGAAGTAAACGATTATAATAAGAACATTGTAGGTAAATTAATTAGAAAACATAAGTTTAGAAAATTATTGAAAGAATCTTGGACTTTTCAAAAGGATCAGAACATAAGTAAATTCATGGTAATACCGTTTGATGCCCAATTAACACGAGGGCTAGACAAAATTTTGAAAAAAGTTGACATTAAGGTTGTTCAATTCTTGTATTGGAACCTTTGGTGTGAAACACTAAACTTGAAGAGATTTACCACTAAACACCAAATCACTTTTTTGATCTGCTCGACGTACGTTCCTTCCCACGCTTTCTTGCACAAGTGCTAGAGCTGATGTTTGAGTTGTTTTGTACGGATCTGGCTGTGCAACCGGTGTAGTTCTCGGGATGCGAATCCCTACAGTTACTGTAGATGGCTGGAAGACTTACAGTAGTAGTAGCTTTACAGTAGCAGCTTGGTTGATGTATGCCCATATGTTTGGCATTTGAAACATTGATGTACTTTGGTTGCTCTTCTCTGTACCTCTACTCCTACGGGTTGGTGCCAAATTTCTTTAACTTGAAGAATTTTTTCTCATCGCGATGTACTGATACTTGTTCTATCGCGATGGGTTTCTTCAATTTGGTTTGTCATCTCGAAATGCTGGAAGGATGGAACCCCATGTGGTGGAGTTCTGATGTCGTCAATTGGAATCGATTCCAGCACGTTCGAATTCTATTCTCTTAGTTGGAATTAGTTCTCTAGTTCGGATATTTATAATTTTTAAACGACCTTCAATGCACTGATATCGGAACTATTGTAGGTCTTCATAAGTAGGCCCAGTTCGATACCGCAGTTACCGAGTTTGGCCGCAGTTCGATACATCTTCCTCGTCGAATTCGTCGAATCATTAATCTCGAAAATGTGACTTTATGCCACTAGTAGTCACCCACTTTTATTGCACGTTTACCGCATCTGATTCGGGAACGTAGTCAGAAAGATGTTACCTCTCTGCGATCGCGAATTAAACTCCCAGAAGAGTATCAGTTGACTATTATTTATATTATTATTCTCATCATTAACTTGCCATCTCAGCATATACTAGTTTAATGTTACAATGTTAATTTAATGTAACATAACAGATTGACAATTTCCTTGTTATGATGTTAACAAATGACAAAACGGGTTAATAACTTCATCGCACCTTTTCTGTTGGGTTTGAAAGTAATGCATAGAAAATAAGGTGGCATTCAAACCGACAATCTTTCAAGACTGAAATGTAGTGTTGTATTGAAATGTACTTTTATCATAAGTAAATAGTTTTTAAATCTAATTTCAGATCTAATATATAAAATCAAAATGCAAAACAAATTATTAAGTTAAAAAAAAACAACAACCATATTGCTCAGTGCAAAAAGCATGGTCAATGGTCAACTTATGATAATTTTGTTTAAGTTATGAACTTAATAAAAGGGTTAGTATGGAATTAATTATAACTTTCTAATGCCTATATTTTTGCTGTGCGATTTGCCATTTGTTTACCTTAAGGTCGATTTATAATTTTTGTTTAGTTTAAACTAAAAATTGGGTTACCCTACTTTTATTCTCTTTCAACATCTCTTCTTCTTCTTCTTTTCGAACTTCTATAGGAGGATGAATTATCATGGATAAAGGAGCAACCTACACCCGACATTGATTTAGAATCGTCTGTATAAATAGTTTCGCAAGGCGTTAGGTGTTCTATTAATGAGCTAATGTATGTAGTGTAAATTATGTTGCAAGGGAATGATTTATCGTAATTCATAAGAGAATAGTCAAAATGTGGAGAATTAGCCAAGGAGAGCCATTAGAGCATTTAAATTGGAGTGGATCATAGAGTGTCAAATCAAGTTGCTCCTAAATATTTTGATATTGAAATGAGTGGCCTGGAATGAAGGATTTTGCCCACAAATTGAATGCGTATTTCAGTAGTAAAAAATTTCTCCTGATATTTAGGGGTTCTATACCAGTTATGGAGGCTTGGTATAGGGCTGGTGGTAAAAGCCCCAATAGACAATCTAACAGCTGTATTCTGTAGAATATCAAGAAGGCGAAGATAGCTCTTAGGAGCGGTAGCATAGACTATACAGCCATAGTCAATTTTAGGTCTGATAATTGATTTATAGATTTTTAGTAAACAGCGATATTCAGAACCATAGGATGTATTGGATAACATTTTTATAATATTTATGTCTTTTGAATTAAACATTTGGCCCTTAAGTGATAAATATGGTCTTTTCATGAAAGTCTCTGATCGAAAATGAGACTAAATCATTTTTCTTAGAGAAAGATGTACTAATATCGTTACAAAACCCTACTAGATGGTCGAGAGTGGATCTAGATTTTCTAAAGCCTAGTTGGCCATGATCGATTAGATTATTAGAATCTAGATACCAGACTAGTCTGTCATTCACCATTTTCTCAATTAGTTTGCCGAGATGGTCAGTTAATGAGATAGGGCGATAGCTTTTTACCTATGATCTGGGTTTACCCGCTTTATGAATTGGAATTAAAATAGATTTTTTTCATATTGATGGGTATTGGCCTTGGTTCCAGAAATAGTTGTACAGTGTTATTAAGAAATTTTTGGCATCCTGGGGGAGATTTCTGATCATCGGAATAAGAATTCCATCAGGGCCAGGGGCGCTGTTTCTGGTTCTGATTATAGTAGATGCTAATTCTTTAATGGTAAATAGGACATTATAATGTTAATGAGAGTAATCTTCATGATTAAACTTTTTTAAAAAGTTAGTTTTGTGTTGGAACTGCGAAGTGGGAATGTGATCATTTCCGGATGTTGCTGAGAAATGTCGGGCGAAACGGTTTGTCAAATCAAGTCTATCGGAGATCCATGTATCATTATCGATAATGCCATGTATCGTTTGAATGGGTCTACCTTTAAATCTTCTGATACACTTCCAAAACTCAATTGAATTAATGGATGGATCTATTGAGTTTATGTAATTAAACCAGGAGGTGCACTTAGCAGTTAGGATGATCCTACGTGCTTTTGCTCTACATCATTTGAAATTGATAAGATTGTCTAGTGTAGGCTGATGTTTCAATTTGTTTAGATTGCTTTTACGATCTCTTATGGCCAATTTGCACTCGGCATTCCACCACGGGACTGGGGGTTTAGATAAATTAAGACTTGAGTGAGGGATGCTTTTTTCAGCAGCTGTAAATATTGCTGGTATTAATATGTTTATGTTATTCTCGCCTTCTTCAGGCAAGAACTGAGAAAGTAATAAGGATTCTTGAAATTTGGACCAGTCTGCCTTCAAAGTATTATAAATTTTATGGGGAAAAGAACTTTGCTGCCAGTTTGTTGAGGATAATATGATAGGGATGTAATTGCTGCTATAGGAATCATCTAAAATATCCCATTGTAAGATAGGATAGAGATCTGGTAAGCACAGAGTCAGATCTATGGAAGAAAGTGAAGAAGAAGTTTGAGATATATGAGTATATATATAGAGAATTCAAGAGAAAGATGAAGTTAGATGAG
Organism: Cosmopolites sordidus; assembly: GCA_031761425.1. Classification (NCBI taxonomy): domain Eukaryota; kingdom Metazoa; phylum Arthropoda; class Insecta; order Coleoptera; family Curculionidae; genus Cosmopolites; species Cosmopolites sordidus. Next base: position 387,000 of record JARFXV010000630.1, on the reverse strand, counting down.
ATAAAGTTTTGGACGATAGAACCTCTGCTGTCAGAGTGATTTGAACGCCACATTATACTGTGGGAGTTGAAATCCCCGCAAATTATGAATGGTGAGGGAAGCTGAGAAAGAATTTTATTGAGGTCTTGAATAGAAAAAGAAGTCGAGGGGGAAAGGTAAATATTACAAAAAGTAATCCTTCTTTCTAACTGAACTGTAACTGCAATGATTTCGAAATGAGAATTGATGTCTAAGTTTCGCGATCTTTTCGAATAAATGAGTATTCCTTAAGAGCGGAATTTTTATTCGGATTAAGATTAGTTTCTTGTAATGCTAGGATTTTGGTAATGCTACGATTTTGGGTTTTTAGGTTTTGGGCTCATCAATTTTATTGTAAAAACCATTCAAATTACATTGCAATAATATAGTATTGAATGTGTATAAAAGGGAATTGACTATATATTCGTGTGTAGAAGCAAACTTATCTCTTCATCTTGGCGTTTGTTTTAGGTGCAGGTGAGCAGTCTATATCCAAGTATCCTCTTCCAAGTTAGTTAAGGAAGAGTTAGATCCATGTCTAGAGGAAAGCTTATATGAGCGATTGGAGGTGTTGTTAACAAATTTTTTGTCTGACTTAGAGGAGTGAAAAGTAGGAGGTAGATTTTGAGAAGAGGGTTGAGAGTGAGTTGAGGACGAAGATTTGTGAGATTTGGATGAAGATGGAATAGGAGATGAAAGAGGGTGGGAGGAAGGTTCGGAGGGAGGTTTTGGAGGGTCTGATGATTTATTCGGAATAGATGATCCTTTAGAAGATTTGTCTAAATTTTGAAGTATTAGAATTGGAGGATGAAAATCGTACTGAGTACCGCAAGATACAGTTTGCCTCGAGTTAAATACTGCTTTGGCAAAGGATGTTGGAAGTGCTGTGGGTCTTGATTTAAGTCTTTCTCGAGCTTCGTAATAAGATACTTTTTCAATGATTTTAATCTTTTGAATGGCAAATTCTTCTTGAAATTTGGGACAGGACCTTGATCGAGGGGAATGTTCAGCATTACAGTTAGAGCAAGTTGGAGGAGGGGATTATTCACTTTCAGGGTGCTCATTTTTTCCACAAGAGGGACAGATAGGAACAGAAGTGCAATTTAACGAAACGTGACCAAACTTTTGGCATCTGAAGCATCGAAGGGGGCTAGGGATATATGGACGAACGAGTAGAGACAAGTAACCGACTTTAACTCTTTGCGGGAGTATATGGACTTTAAAAGTGAGAATAATGCTCGGAGTAGGGGTCAGAGTGCCATTCTTTTTTGAAATTATTCGTTTAATTGAAATTACTCCTTGATCTTCTAGACCTTCAATGTGTTCCTCATCACTGCAGTTAAGTAGATCAGAATTGGAAATAACACCACAACAATAGTTAAGACTGCGGTGAGCTTCAACTGTGACTTGAAAATTACCAATCGTTTTGATATTTAATTCATTTTGATTTTTTGATTTGTTTTGATTATAAGTTCATGACTTGTACACTCTTCTTTAGGTATAGTTGTCATATAAAAATAATATGGTTTAATAATAGTATTGAATCATCTTCTGATGTAGCTAACGTGGTTAACGAAACGTATAGAGAGAATTAACAACTAGTGATTTAGTGTTTAGTGATAAAATCTCTTTGAGTTTAGTTTTATAATGCATTTGGTAACATTTTTAGTGTTATAAATATCTTTATTTTTGTCTGAACTAAGTATATCAATTCATCAATTAGAACCTTCGGTGTGAAACACTAAACACCAAATCACTTTTTGAAAATTTCTGGACGCACATTTCACTAATCATGTTAGCATCATTAGGAGATAATTTAGTATAATAAAAGTATAATAAAATAAAAACTTTTTGAAAATATCAAGCAGATTTCAGCTTCATAACCCTCATAAACGGTCGATACTTACTTCCGAGTCAGAGACATCTAAGAGAAGGTATTTTTGGAGATGGCTCATTAGACAATTTTTTCTACTGTTGTCAATAACAATAACAGTATTGACAACAGTATGTGACCTCCGCATTTGAGTCGAATTTCGACGCAATAGCAGGCGTACAAACTGAACTTGTGGGCCGAGAAGCACGACCAAAAAAAAAAACGAAACGCTTTCAGTTATTGTAAGTCTCAAAGATCATGAGAAGATATAGTGTCCAGGAATACTATAAATCTCTTCACAAGGTTCAATAGTTTCCTACTATTATAGATATGCCTTCCGTATCGGTCATCACCACCACACCAACATAGGAGTTAAGAAGCCATTCTTAGTCCCAACCCCAAATGACTCTATATTAGATCGCGTTAAGTTAAAATACTACAATTTGTTCATTTGTAAGACCGCTTTTCTCTGACCTGATGGACGACCAAGAAAAAGTAGATCTCTAGAAACACCTTCTAACATATTCTTTTTACCATTATCTTAATTTCGCCGTGTCTTAATTACGATGGTATTTTATTTACATCGAACTATTACAACTAGTAATACAACAGTAGTCGTCAAATACTGCGAGTTCAACATGACCTTCACACATACACATATGAAAAAATAGTTTTAGTGAAATGTTGAAATTGTACAAATTTTTCAATATACAATTTCTCACATTATATTGAAATAATAATTTAATTTCAAAATCAGCAATTTTTATAGTATTTATTTATTAATAATTTTTTTATTTATTAAATATAATGTAATTCATTGATAAACTTCGCATTTATTCAGAAGTGAAGAGGAACAGAAAGTGTGTTTGATTTCATTTTACGTTAATATTAAAGCAGCGAAGTTTGACATTACAAAAATGATCCCCTTGTTTGTGAAAATTCCAAGCCCGAAAGGCATAACCATGAGAAACAAACGGTGAATTTGCCACTTTCAACAGAAATGGTAATATCTTTGTCAGTTTGGAGCTTGTTATTTGAAATGGAAATGTCTTTATTTGCAATTTCCTCTATTTATTTGCATTAAGACTGACGTTTAACTCAGTTTAACGACTGGAAATATGGAAATAGCTTAGTTGGGGTCCCTTTGAACGAACACACATTCGAAATTACTGCCATTAGTTCGACTTTGAGGATGAAAATTGTTTAATGAATTATGGCAGGTGAAAAGGGCCCGCAAATAATTATACAAAGATATAGAACTAGAGACATATTCACATACGTGATTAAACGATCTCTAAAGTATTATTGTCTAATGAAAAATCCAAAATATTTTTTTAATATTAATCTGAAAAACAAACTATGTTGAATTACTAAACATGTACTTTTCACTATATATATATATATATATATATATATATATATATATATATATATATATATATATATATATATATATATATATATATGTATATATATATATATATATATATATATATATATATATATATATATATATATATTTATATATATATATATATATATATATATATATATATATATATATATATATATATATATATATATATATATTTATATATATATATATATATATATATATATATATATATATATATATATATATATATATTTATATATATATGTCATCATCATCATCATCAGCCCGCATCGATCCACTGCAGGATGAAGGCCTCTTCAGCATGCTTCCAACCTTCACGGTCCTGGGCTTTCCTCTGCCACTCGGGTCCAATATACTTAACGATGTCATCAATCCATCGTGCTTTCGGTCTTCTTCGCGGACGTTTGCGATCAAGCGGTATCCACTCCAGGATTGCCTTGGTCCATCTGACGTCACATCGCCTAGCTATATGGCCTGCCCATCTCCATTTCAACTGTTTTACTCTTCCAATGATGTCACAGACTTTTGTTTGTTCCCTGATCCATGCGCAGGACTCTGTCTCGTCTTGTAATGCCAAGCATACATCTTTCCATTCCCCTCTGTGCCACCCGAAGTTTATATATATATGTATATATATATATATATATATATATATATATATATATATATATATATATATATATATATATATATATATATATATATATATATATATATATATATATATATATATATATATATATATATATATATATATATACGAAAGAAGGGTGAAGAGTTAATCAAACTGGAACCAACTGGACACGTACTCTACACTCGAGGTACGGAAAATGGCCGATGTGGCGGAATAGGATTCCTCATCAATCGAAAGCTGAAGGACAGTGTGGTAAAATTTGAAAGTACATCCGATCGATTAGCCCAATGCGTCATTCAGCTGAATAAAAAGTTTAGGCTTCAAATCGTCCAAGCTTATGCACCAACTATAAGCCATAAAGATGAGGAAATTGAGGAATTTTATGATGATGTGGCCCAGCTTTTATACAAGGAGAAATGTAGGTACAAAATCCTGATGGGTGATTTTAATGCCAGAATTGGAACAACAAGAACAGACGAAAATGCAACTGGCCCATATGGAACTGGTGAGCGAGACAATAGAGGTGACAGATTAGTTGATTTTGCTGAAGGACAAGAACTATATATTATGAATTCATTCTATAAGAAAAATATCAGCAGAAAATGGACATGGAAAAGTCCATCTGGGCTCACAAGCGAAATTGATTACATCATGACCAACGATAAAACAATATTTACCAATTGTACTGTCCTTAACAATTTTAATGTTGGAAGTGACCACCGAATTGTACGAGCAAGGGTTCGGATTGACTGTCGAAAAGAGCGCGAAAAAATGGTAAGATCAAAGAAGGGCAAGGTGGATTCTGGAAAACTGCTGGAGAGAGGAAGCGATTTTGAGATTGCTTTGTCAAACCGGTTTGCTGCGTTACAAGATCCAGAGGAGGTGGAAATATCAGTTCAATATGAAGAAATCGCCAACAATGTACTTCAAACGGCTGCTTCAATAGCACCAGAGGAAAAATGTCTCAAACAAACAAAAATCTCCAGTGAGATCATTGATTTAATGAAGAAACGGCGAGCAATGAGAAATGCAGGTAGTCCTTTTGGCAGGGTCGAGTACACTGAGCTCTGCAAAACTATAAGAAAACGTATCAGAGAGGACACGCGCCGATTCAATATGCAGCTAGTGCAAAAAACCCTGGAAGAAAACAAAGGAATTAACAAAGCTAAACAGAAGCTGAGAAACAAAAGAACGCAAATATATGCTTTAAAGCGTGAGGATGGCACAGTGTGCAGGACGCGTACCCAAATGTTAGAGATTGTCAGACGGTTTTATTCCCAGTTATATGAAGATCAGAGCGAGTCAGGAACAGCAATACCCACGGAAGAACAATATATAATACCAGATATCCTAGTGGAGGAAGTAACAAATGCTATAGAATTGATGAAGAATGGCAAGGCTCCAGGAAAGGATAGTGTAACTGTCGAAATGCTAAAAGCTGGTGGTCGGACGTTACATAAAACACTGGCAAAATTATACTCAAAATGCCTCAAAGAACAAAAAGTACCTGACTTATGGAAAAATGCAGAAGTGATCCTTTTACATAAAAAAGGAGCACAGGAAGATTTAAAGAACTACCGTCCAATAAGCCTCCTATCAGTGATGTACAAAGTTTTCACTAAGATAATTTCTAAAAGAATATTAAAAAAACTGAATGACGCACAACCAAGAGAACAAGCAGGATTCAGAAGTGGATTCAGTACAATGGTCAGTACAGCAGGTCATAGAAAGGCACAACGAATACACCATGCCACTGTGCTTGGCTTTTATCGACTTCGAAAAAGCATTTGATTCCATCTCAAAGCATGCGATAATGGATGCACTGCTTAGCCAAGGTGTAGAGAGAGCCTATGTAAACCTATTAGAATCGATATATGATGGAGCTACAGCCACAATTCACCTTGATGATCTTGAAGTGGGAATTAATATAGAACGAGGTGTACGGCAGGGTGACGCAATATCGCCTATTCTTTTCTCGGCTGGCCTTGAAGAAGTATTCCTTAAACTGGATTGGGAACAGGATGGGGTAAAGATCAATGGTGCAAACTTAAACCATCTTAGATTTGCAGATGATATTATTCTCATTTCACAAGACCCAGAGGAGCTGCAAAGACGCATACAAGAACTGCAAAGGGCTGGCGAACCATTTGGCTTGAAAATAAACCTGAAAAAGAGTCAGGTTATGTTCAATAACTTCGCTCAGGACAGAAGAATTTCAGTTTTAGGAAGGGATTTAGAGATTGTGGACAGCTTTGTATATCTTGGGCAGATGATTTCCATGGAGGGGAATACCGCCCGGGAGGTGGAACGGCGTGTTAAATGTGGCTGGCAGGCATTTGGTAGGCTCAACATAGTGTTTAAGAGAAGACTCCCACTTTGCCTGAAAAGAAAAGTATTCGATCAGTGCGTTCTACCCGTTATGACATACGGAAGTGAAACCTGGACACTCACATCGCAATCAATTCAAAAACTTCGGGTGGCACAGAGGGGAATGGAAAGATGTATGCTTGGCATTACAAGACGAGACAGAAAGTCCTGCGCATGGATCAGGGAACAAACAAAAGTCTGTGACATCATTGGAAGAGTAAAACAGTTGAAATGGAGATGGGCAGGCCATATAGCGAGGCGATGGGACGACAGATGGACCAAGGCAATCCTGGAGTGGATACCGCTTGATCGCAATCGCAAACGTCCGCGAAGAAGACCCAAAGCACGATGGACTGATGACATCGTTAAGTATATTGGACCCGAGTGGCAGAGGAAAGCCCAGGACCGTGAAGGTTGAAAGCATGCTGAAGAGGCCTTCATCCTGCAGTGGATCGATACGGGCTGATGATGATGATGATGATATATATATATATATATATATATATATATATATATATATATATATATATATATATATATATATATATATATATATCATATATATATATATATATATATATATATATATATATATATATATATATATATATATATATATATATATATATATATATATATATATATATATATATATATATATATATATATATATATATATATATATATATATATATATATAGGGCGCTAGCTCCGCCCCCTGAGCCGTTTGCAACGTCTTTGTTTCCAGTCGTGCTCTGGATGTTGTGCTGTCCGGGTCTGCTGGTCTAAGAACGCTTTTCCACGTTGGCGGCAAGTGTAGAGCGTCGTCCCTCTTGTTTAGGCTTCCCTGCTTTTCGATCTCTATGGCTTCTCTGACCAGACGTGTCCGAAAATGGTTTATGTTGGCTATTTCGTTGCAATATATATATATATATATATATATATATATATATATATATATATATATATATATATATATATATATATATAATAAACTATTTCACTGAATCCACCTAAATTAATTGTGTTCTATTCAACTAGAATGTTTTAATCACATTTTATGTGAGTGCTCTGTTGGTTCCTTCGACCTCTTCTAGATTGCCTGCATTATCTCCTCAGATGGGTTTCTGACCCTATAACATTCATCATACGGGCTCGTGTCGTTGTTGACATTGTTTCCATTTTAATTTTAATTTTCTTAATAATAGTGACTTCTCATCGATTTGTTTATTTCCATCCATCGGATGTCAATTCCTTTTTAATTCTCCTCTTACGGAATTATTTGAAAATATAATATAACATTTTTCTAGCCATTTATTCTATACGTTTCCGCATAAATTTTGTTTGTGTTGTTTCAAGAGAAAGGAAAACCGACGCATTATTGTCGTTTAATGTTAAAGTTGAAATTATTGCCACTAATTTTTACATCATAACACGTTTAAAACGATTCATGTTATATTAAGAATCGCATGATTAATTGCTTGATTAAATGTTCTGTTCATATCATAAGGTTAAGTAATATAAGATTAAATTTGTTCTTCGACTTCAAGATTGATTTCTCGCTGGTGCCCATATTCTTGAAATTTTGAAAGCATAGTACCCGAGTTAAATGTGAAGACCGACAACTTGCTTTTAAAAAACTTTATTTTACAATAAGGGCACTTAACTAATGAAACAATGTTATGAACAGCAATACAGCTTTGACACTATAATATTGAGTAACATTAACATTACAATTCTTTACTTATATACTATAACAATGCCTTAGTCACCGCTAGGCAAGCGATAACCGTCGGTTTGGGGTTATTACTCCTCCATCCTTAGTTTTTTCGACGTCCTCGTCGACAAGTTTTTGTAATAGTTTTATCGGAACAGATTTGTCTCTTTTCTGTTTTTGCCATAGATATATCATTAAAGCTATAACAAAGAATAACATAATACATATGATTATAAATATATAATGAGCCTGTTGTTGAGGAATAACATCTTGCTTATTTAGTGGCTCCATTAAATCTTCTTTGACTTTCCAGGGATTCTCTAAGTGTTTGATTTGTAAATCTAATGTTAAATTAGAGTCCTGGATGTTGTCATTTGTCGGAATTTGTAAGGAAATATTGTTAATTTCTAATGAATATTTATGTTGGCCGATGATCACATCGCATTGGCTCTGAATAAGGTTACAATGCTGGAGATCAGTTTTTTGAAATTGGAAACAATTTTCATATATTGTTTCTACAGTTTTCGTACATAGCAAAAGTGATTTATGATAAGTTAGTGCATGTACTTTATAGTTATTTTGAATAAGAGCATATAGACAGTCTTTTGGAAAAGAGCATCCATTGGCAATAGGGTTAGAACAGATCCAATTTGTGTTAACTTCTTCGCATTGTTCGTACCATAAATTGTTACAATAATATTTACTAGGTGTTATCATCATTTTACAATCATTCCTAGGTATAGGGTATACAAATTTTAAATTACATACATTTCTTTCAAAGATCGGTATCCTAATAACTAGAATTGCCATTTCAGTTAATATCATAAGACCGGTTTTGCAAATTAATGTAAGTTCTGACAAATGTTTTATTGGCCATAGAGCATTTTTGGGATAGTGTATTTCTAGATATTTCCACATGTCTTTAATATCATTTACATTTAATATTTCGAGGTCTAACGTCTTTAAATGCGCAAAGGATATGATGCGTAACAGTTTTTCTAAAAAATTATTTAATCGACTAATTTGTAAATACTGGTTTTGCATTGTAAGCATTAGATTCACCTCGTCACTAGACTTCAAGATTGCATAGCGAATAGTTTTGGTATTTTCGTCTGCGAGTTTCATATTATTTTCCATTTTGCTGATAATGTTACCGACGAATGAACTGAGGTCATTTATCTTATGCATGGTATTTAACTGATTATGCTTTAAAATCTGCAGATTTTGCGTTATTGTCTCTAGGTCATTGTTGTCTAAGTTTCCTGTAATGAAGTTGATACCGCTTCCAAGGAAGTTTATTAACCCACGTTTCCTGCGACTTGAATCGTAGTTAGTCAATTTTGCATATGTGTCGTATGTATTATTGAATGCTTCAAAGATATATTGAAATTGGGTCGACGTTAAATTATTGTTTTGCTTATTTACCATATGATTTATAATAAGAACATTATTGAATAAACTAGTTAACGTAAATCTTAATTTTGTCATATTAAAAGGAATATATGTTGTATGATAATGACTTACAACTAAAGAAGGGGATATGTCTTCAGTGAAATAGCCATTATTTGATAGCTTGTGTACCTGAAGTGCTTGGCATTGGTACGATGGATTCTGCACTGTCAGGAGCAGGAGGCTGAAAGGGAGTAACAGTCTTTCTAAGTCTCTTGATTTTTCTTACGTGTGTGGTTATGGGTTTTTTCTTTGAAATGCCTGTTATCTTATTTTTGTTTGTTTCGGTAACTTTAGTCGGTATATACTGAGGATTCATTTTATTGCGTAGGGTATTTTTCCTATAGATAGTCTGATCGGAAATTATTTCAGGGGATTGTTCTGTATTATTATTTTGTTTTTGTGTGTTTTCGGATTGCTTTCTGTAAGTGTTTTTGTAAATATTTTCATGAAAAGGTATTAGTTCACTTTTTGTCTTTAATTGTATTGTTCGTAAATAGTAAGGTCGTTATTTATATTAGGTTCATTAAGGTAGGGGCCGTATAGTATTGAAAATGGAGAGTGACCCGTGGTCGAATGAATACTTTGATTGTATATTAATATAGCGGGTCATTAAAGTTTTTGGCTTTTCATCAGGATTTTACAATTTCAGAACTCGTAATTTTTCTAATAATGTGGAATGTAGTCTTTCTATTGGACTGTTGGAAGATGAATTTCCAGATGTCGTGTAGTGGACTTCTATACAAAATAACTGACAGAATTCTTTGAAAAGGTTATTTTTAAATTCTGCATCATTGTCAACGACAATTTTCGAGGGAGAATTATGATGGGAGAAATAGTGCCTTAATTTTCCAACGATGGTAACTGCATTTTTGTCAGTTACGAAATAAGCTTGAGCATATTTTGAAAATGAATCGATGATAGTTAAAAATTGGCAGTTTAGGAATTGAAATATATCGAGATGTAGAGTCTTAAAAGGTTTTATAGCTAAAAGAGGGCCTTCATAAGATATTTTGTAGGGATGCCTTTCGTATTTACTTTGCAAACAGATTTCACACATATTCACGATGTTAGTGATAGAATCTCTTAAGTTGGGCCAATAATATTTTTGCTTAAGATGATTGTACGTTTCTGTTATGCCGTTATGATTGGTTTGATGATAGTTGGAAATAATTTCTTTTTGTTGGTTAGTGTCAGTGATGTTAGTCAAATATATGTTAGAAAAGATTAGCTTTGCGGATGGGTTCAAGTTTGCATTGATGATTCTTTGGAATTCTATTCTCAGTTCTTGATCTGGAATATAAATTGTGAAAGACGTGTCAGGTCTAATTACTTCTTTCAATATTTTGATTATATCCTCTTGACGTTCCGTCTTGGAGATTTCAATAAGATGGTGATTTTTCTTAAAAGGTTTTGAATATGAGTGTTTGAATTTTTGACCGTAATTAATGATTAGGCGATTCGTGGCATATTTAACAGGTAATTCAGATATCGGGAGATATTTTCCTCGGGTGTCATTGTTGGAATGTACAGTAATGTCGGAGGTGACATCTTCGCCTCTTGTATTTTCGGCAGTATTTTCTTTGTCTATGTTTTTGTTAATATCTTTTACTTGGTTTGAAATAATTTCGTTATATTTTTTGCTATGGACATAGTCTGCAAGATCGAATTCGGCGAGATTGGCAACTGTATCGTCAACATTGGGGACACTTGAATGTGCGTCGTTGGATTCATGAATATTAAGTTCGATACGGGAGACAGCATCGGCAACGACATTTTCTTTACCCTTTTTGTATTTAATTTCAAAATAGAATTCTTCCAATTTGAGACTCTATCTAATCCGATTCATACTGGGGCGGAATAAGGTGATATCGAAGGTCGAATTATTTTATTGTCTAATAGTTTCTGAATTTGAGCTTGTATTTCCTGATTCATGGAAGGTGGATGTCTATAAGATTTTACATAGACAGGACGATCATTTGTTGTACGGATAACGTATTTCGTCTGGCTGGTAAAAGAGAGATCGCATCCTTTTGTGATACATAATATCTTTGAAATCGTAAAGAAGAGGTATGATTTTTGATTTCTCTACAGGTGTTAAGTGATCTAACCTTAGTTGTTTTGTCGGGTCGAATTTTTGTCTATTATATTCGCGAGGAGGGTCTATTAAATCGAATTGATCTTGGGGAATAACTTTTAGTCTTTGATGAAAATTAATACTAACTTCAGGAGTAGGATTCGGAATTTTACAATATCCATTCTTTACATTAATTAAACTATCAGGTATAATATGATCTCCAATTGTAAGAGAAGGTAAGATAGCAACGCCGTTTTCGTGATTTACCGGAATAACGATATAATTGTTATGAAAATTGTGGATTGGTCGAACTAAAGGTTTGTTATAAGCGAGGGAAAATGGGATTTTGATATTTGGAAGTGTTAGAATTTTCTTTTCGTAGTCTATTAGTGCGTGTAAGTTTCTCAGATCCTTTGTTCCTATCAGTGCATCAAAATCGTTATGCCAATATAACACTCTCATTCTAATATCGTAATTAAGTCCTAATTCTTTTAGTAAAGGTATTATTAAATTTGTATCTTCTTTATATCTAGTTTTACAAGCTGTAATTTCAAAGGGTTTGAAAAAGAGGTTTTCTGGAAATAAATTAGCTATTTTCGGTGTTATTATGGAATCAGTAGCACCGGAATCTATAAGGACAGATATTTGCATTTGGGGAAGATAGAAATATGGTAACTCGATCCTTTGGGCTATGTTGTTTAGGTTGATGGCAGATAAGGGCCTATCTTGTGAAAATTTTCAGATATATTATCTGGATTATCTTCAGCGTTTCGTTCTCCAGTAGGGGATGGTTGACATAATTCGGTGTGAGACATTTCTGAAAGGAAATCTTGTTGTTGGAAATGATATTGTGAATAGTCATATCCTTGAGGGGGTTCAGAAGGTTCCTCTATGAAATATTCTTCATTATAAGGTTCAGTATACGTCTCCACATTTGTTTGTTCTTGAGAGACAAATTTTCTTGGACCTGTTGGTTGAAAAGCGTCGGGATACCTATGAGGTGGTCGATTCTGGAATATTCTCGAAGGATCTCCAGTGGAAATGGACATAGGTGTAGGGGCATCTAGTTTAATGGGTTTATTATTTTGTGGTGCAAAACTATTCCTGGGTTTGCCAAACACTTGAGCGTTTATCGGATAATGCCTCTGAACTGGTCGAGGTTGAATGTGAATTGGTTGGCTAGGAAATCTCGATTGTTGCGTTTGCGGAAAATTAATTGAATGTTGAAAGGAGTTGAATGGTTTTTGAGAGGGTGTTTTCATATCTTGGTGGAATATACTTGAATTATTTGCAAAGTTGACTTGTGATTCTATCATATTAAAGTTTACAACGTGCGTATAAGCGTTATCAAGTGTATCAGGATTTTGTAGCATAAGCATTGTTTTCAAGGTTTGTGGCGAATTTGCAGTTAAAATTAAAACGGCAGTTTTCTGTATTTGATAAAATTAATTTTGAATTTTGATCTTGAACTTCGCACTGTATTTTTGAAAATATTCTTTGAACAAATGCTTTAAGTCGATCTACGAAGTTAAGGATGTTTTCATTCTTATTTATTTTGATGTATTGCAATTGCTGCATTAAAATTTGGTAAGTAATTGGATCACCAAATTTTTCTCTTAAAGCTGTTTTTATTTCGAGCCAATTATGCAGATCTGGTCTTGAGAGAAAAAATTCTCTAGCATTATCTACTAATTTTGATTTTATCGCGGCCAAAATTACTTTATTTAGATTTTCATTATCGTTACTAGAATAAAGATAATGAAATTCGTCTATAGAAATTAAGAAACTCTCCAAATGACTTTGAGCACCGGAAAAACTTGGCAAGACTGACGTGTGGAATCTGATATTTTCCATGTTTGGTTGACTAGTATAATTAATATTAGAATCTAAACTTAAATTACTTAAAAGGTTTAATAAATCTTCTTGATTTATTGAGTTTGAACTTGTTTCTGCATTTACTTGACTTTCACTTAATCCTAATTTTGCCCTATTATTCAATAAAATCTTTGTTAAACGTTTAGAAGTTTCAGACATTCACATAGAAATATGTAAAATGGCAATTCAGTTTTAACTTACAATATAATCAAGGATGGATCCATAAAGCTTATACTGTTTAGTTCCACAACCAAAGGGTTCCCTATAAAGGCGTGGCTGAATGGCGGTCTGAATTGTTGGTCTTCTGGGGTAGGCAGGAACTGGACCACAGCTTCTCTGACAACACGGTAGACTATCGTCTATCGCTTGATCTCGAATTCTCACCTTTCTTCGATAGTGCCTTAAGACTTGAAAATCACTTCTGCACAACGGTAAACCGATAAAGGGCAGAATGACACTATCCTGTTCGCAGCGCCAGTTAAATGTGAAGACCGACAACTTTGCTTTTAAAAAACTTTATTTTACAATAAGGGCACTTAACTAATGAAACAAGATTATGAACAGCAATACAGCTTTGACACTATAATATTGAGTAACATTAACATTACAATTCTTTACTTATATACTATAACAATGCCTTAGTCAGCGCTAGGCAAGCGATAACCGTCGGTTTGGGGTTATTACTCCCGTTCTAAAAGTTTTTGAGGAACTTGAACAAACATTTGTCAGGCAGGAAGCGATCTTTCTGGTTATCGTTGCTCATAAATATGCCTAGCTCTTTCGAGCTTTTCAGTAAATACCTGGCATATCGTGATATTTGCATTTAGAATATATTGTTGGTTTTATGTCGAACTTAAATGCACTGACATACACTGAAATAATTTTTGTTGTTATTTTAAAATTACATTGTCGTGGCGATGTTGCAACGTTGCCGCGTTGTTGTTAGCTGGCGCTTGTTTATGTTATGTCCATTAGTTTATTTGTAGTTTACTCCTCTATAATAACCAAGTAATATTTGTCAAATATGCGTTTACATACATTTGTTTAAAATTTTACTTCTTATCAAAACTTTTCATCTGGTGATTTAATAACTTTTTTAAATTTTTGTTTTTTGTGTAAAACAGTTATAGAACCTTTTAAAATTATTTAAACAGTAGTAGTAAAATAATGTGTCGTAAGAATAATTTTAAGTGATTTTAAAGATTTCGTAATTGCAAAGAGATCGTGAAAGACGATTCACCCCTAAATTTGAATTAAAGGAAGTGCTCAAAAACTGACCGAGAGTTATCGAAATTATCAAAGTTTTATTTGAATTTAATTTCGGCTTGAATATCGGAAGGAAGGTATATGTTTTTGCTACATAATGTACTTAGCGGATAAAAGCAAAGTCATATGAAATTTCTTGGCTAAAAGATATATCGTGGTGTTCGATGTATCATATAAAAGATGTTTCTAATATTTTGCTGATTGGCAAGCGATAAAAAACAAGCTATTCGAAACGATATTGGGGATTCAATACGCTTTGACTATAGCTATTATGGCTAGGAATGCTTTTAATATTTTTACGATCGTTTGTAATGTTGGATTTACGTTCAAGGAATCTATTTTATATAAAAATTTGGAAAACTGTAAATAACAAGTATCTTATATAATATATCTTATTAGCTACATTTTCTGAGGGAGAAAAGTTTTAGAGATAAACGAATGTGTAATATTGTTATAACTATGTCCCTTTAATTAAAAAAAAAGATGTATTTCAAGTATTATTTAATCTCAGCTCTATTGTGGCATATTCCTTTCAGCATTAAATTGACATATAATGGATTTATTTGGATTAAAAAATAATTCCAAATTAAAAATAAAAGATGTATTTCTGTTACATTTTGATAATTACTTCCGTAGTATGTTGTTTTAATGATGGTTAAAAATATAAAATTTTATGTTATGAGTTAATTCACTATATGTCATTTAATAAACGTTATATAGATCTATTTTACTGTTTTAAGTTATTTTATCTTCTAATAGCCATTTCTTCAAACCTTGTTGTTTTCGTTTTCTCACTAATTCTGTTTTGTTGATGGTTTTCAGATACATATATTTTGGAAAAATATCTAATTGGTAACATTTGTTTAAATACCAGTTAATTTTTGTGCAGGGTTTACTTTATAACTGTAGTTTAAAATAGTATAAGGCTAAAACGCTTGGTGAAGCTTCAACAATATATTTAGCTGAGATAGCCAGTACTAGATGGAAATAAATAAACGAACTATAACTTATGTCGAAATTTCCGATCTATATTTTAAAATTGCATGACAATTGGTTCACCACACAGTACCTTCCTCAGATATGAAAATACAACGTGAACACTGTGAACATTGTATTTTTGCATCTGGTGAAGTCAGTGTGTGCCGAAACAATTGTCTTACATTTTTTAAATATAGCCGAAATTTTTACAGAAGTCTTAGTTCTTTTATTTACCTTTTTTATTTATTTTATCTCTTACGGTCTACCAATAAGTAATTCTCGAGTAAATTATGATCTGTTCACGTTGAATATTTTCTAACGCAGTCCCAGTCTCAACACATTCTATATGTTTTTTGAACATTTCTCATTATTGTAAATGTTGTTATGTTCTTGTCATACATTTATTACTAAAATATTTTATAGGCAATACAAATATAATATAAAAACGTACCACATTCATTACGGAAATTATCGCTGATTATGTATACAGGTATATCATACATTGTTTACGGAAATCACAATTGAATCTATTTATATATTATTACCATCACACTTAGCTGTTAAAAATATATTCATTTTCCGCAATATTTACCATTTGAAAGAGTATTTTATTAGTCAGTAATGACTAAGAAACACAGTTCTGTCAGTGAGCTTTGACTTTCTTTAACCTTTGATTTCAACCGGAGCGACATCTAAAATCCCTGCCCAGATTTTGATATACTCTTCAGCATCTCTCAAATCTCTCATTCATCTGTTAAAATGTACTTGTTTCCTGTTTGTCGTATGCTTCTCATATTTTCTCTATCTGCATTTTTAGTAACATCGCCTTTCCTTCTTCAACTTCTCCTCTCGCATACATGTTTGGTCTCCTTTCTCAGTCCCTCGTACTTTTCTTTTTTTGCCATTGCGTGTCTTTGCATACACTTTAGTCGAGCAGACTTTCTATTTTACACCGCATTCTTACATTCATTGTCGTACTTTTGGTTATATTTCGGATCCCAAATATCTCCTTCGTATCTTTTTCTATTGCAGATTTTATTGTTGCTCATCCATCGTCTTCCAATTTTGTAATCTTGGTTCCTGCTTCTTTGTTGGTGACATATTCTTTATCGTACTTTTGTTACTATTAGGTAGTGATCTAACTCTGATGATGCTTCTCTATAGCTTCCCAGGTTAAGCACATTTGAGGATTATCTGTTATCTACTATGACATGATGTATTTGGATGAACGTATCGTCCATCAGACGAGCCTATGTTTCCTTATGGATGTTTTTGCCTTGGATCTTTGATATTATTTTGAAGTTCTTGCATACAGCGAATTGTATTGAGATATATCCCTATAGTAGCTTTCTCCCGCTATCTATCCCGTTTTCCAGCAGCGCATCAAAATTCTTCCTTCTCATCCAGACTCTTCCTGACATTGATATATTTCAGAATTTTCCCCTCTTCTTTTAGAGTAGATCCTCCCAATCGCTATAACGAATCTACACAAATTCATGCTTTTTGTCATGTCCGTTGCAATATATTTGATACCTATTTTTTCTCAGAGAGCCTGTATCTAACCATCTTATTTTTTGGACTGCTACTATATCCATATCGTATTTTCTTATTTGTGGAACTTTATTGTTGTGGGTTCTTAGTTGATAAACCAAATCTCATGTTGATATTTCATTGTCGGGTCTTTTTACATTGAATCAATCCAATGTGGGGCTGGATTTCAGGTTTTGTAGTCTGAATTGTTGTTTTCTGGGGTAACACTGCTATACCCACGCCCAACCCACGTGGAGGACCGGCGACCATCCTGGAGGAGTGGTCACTCTTTTGTAGGGATTACCATACATTACCTAGGTTTCGTGTTTTTGGCACTGGTGTCTGTATTTACCTTTCTCCGATAGCTGTTTCTCGCATATCCAAATGTATGCATTGCAAGGCCCAGAACACACGAAGATGGCGCGGAGGTCGGATTTGTTGGTGCGTTATTAATAACTGCGAACTTTGCTCAGAATTGTATTATAGTCCAAAGATTGGCAGCTTAGGCACTATAGGGCTTTTTATCCCTATAAATAAAAGTTCTCGAGACCCAATTACCAATCGTTGTAAGCGCCAGGAACACACTTATATATAGCTCAATACAATCAATGAATAAAACATGAATGAATGAACAAGAAGAATTTTAATAATTCGAAATACACGAGGTTATTGAAGAAAAAAACATTTTAAAGATAACATCTAAAACGTGATTTCAGCCTCTTTGCAAACACCCTTCCAATCCCGATGGCACGTTATTTATTACATACACTTCTACTGGAATTAGGGATATTTTTTGTTTTCTGAGTTACCTTTCTGTAATATTTGTGGAGAATCAACTTAGATATCACAGTTCAAATATATCTAAAAATGAGATTCTTAAACCAACAAGTATCTGGCGATTTTGCTGGCTAACAAGTGTTCCTATATCTGGTGATAACATAATTGGGAAACACTTATCTAACGGCTTTAATCAATAATGTAGCGGTGCGAGTTGTCCTCCCATCTTGCTGAAAGCATATGTTATCATTAACAGGAGAAAACCTGATGAGAAAACCACAATCATGTGAACATAGCGAGCTGATGTGATTACGTAACAGTTGTATTACTATCCTCAAAAAGTGGATTAATAATGCGAAACGATATTGCACAGAATAATGTGACGTTTTGTATTATATAAAGGTTCATGGAGCAGGTGGTGAAGAATTTTATCAAATAAGATCGAACATTTTGTTTATTTACAAAACCCAAATGGTGAAAATTACCATCAGACATAAACACATTGTGAATGAGGTTTATATTTTCGTCCAAAAGATCCGAGAATTAACAATAAAAAAAATTAGTTAATGAGATATCTCAATGCATGCACTACCCGAAATATTTTGTGATAGTACAGTACAACGAGCACAACGCCATAGATGACATGACATTAAGCATTTGATGCTTTATCAGT
The DNA here is from genome assembly GCA_031761425.1 of Cosmopolites sordidus. Taxonomy (NCBI): domain Eukaryota; kingdom Metazoa; phylum Arthropoda; class Insecta; order Coleoptera; family Curculionidae; genus Cosmopolites; species Cosmopolites sordidus. The sequence goes on along the minus strand of JARFXV010000630.1, from coordinate 368,349 downwards.
TTCAAAAACATAACAATGTCACTAATACCACAAATGCGATTAATACTCTTTATCCTGGTACTTTGGTTTGGTTGGCAATTGGTTGGTTAAAAAAAATTAAAAACGATGATTTTGAACGATTTTGTGGCAGTGAAATAGGAAAGGGAATGAAAAGTTTCTCAGAAAGAGGGGAAAAGATTGCCCATAATCTCCAGCTCGCATTCACTCAACAAATGTTCGATGACTCTGATATCAGGAAGGAAGGTTTTTTAAGAAATCTATTAATCAATTCATTGTCCGTAATATTAACGTATTAACGTGTAAACAAACATGTAAACAAACACATTGATCACAGAAGAAAAGTAGGTTAAAATTAACTTTTCAGCACAGGGTGCGGCAGAGGAACATTCACTTTTCAATATAAAATTTCCCGCGTGGCTGTTATCTTCACTATATTTGCAGTCTCATAACATTACTAACTACAAAGTCACTTGAATAATGCGCAACATGTGTCCGCTATTGCAACATATTTCAAAAATATTGATTGGATTGTTAGAGCTCAAGGGTTATTTGGCTACCAATTCAATATTAACTGTAATGATTCGATCGCTGTGGCTCTGGATTTCTCTATTTTTCGGGCATACGTACAATTATTTCTCTACCTGGAGACTTCTTTTCGATTGTAGATAGTATGATTTTGTAGTTATTAATGTACGGACTGCAAATATAGTGAAGATAATAGCCACGTGGGAAATTTTATATTGGAAATTAGTTGTTCCTCTGCCGCACCCTGTGCTGAAAAGTAATTTTTAACCTGCTTTTCCTCTGTCATCAATGTATTTGTTTAGAGTACGTTTATGTACGTGTTACGTATATCTTTCTGAGAAACTTTGTATTCCTTTTTTTATTTCACTGCCGAAAAGATTCAAATGATCGTTCTTAAATGTTTTAAACCAACCAAGAGACATGTTTTGCTATCCAAAGCTCCAAGATAAAGACTATTAATCGCATTTATAGTGTTAGTGGCATTGTTATGCTTTCGAAACTCATAAAGAATCAAATGTCTGATATGAAAGAAGTTATTTACTCTTTGCTCTTCCATTATTATTAAGGTTTACTTAAGGGTTTTTCAGAATTTTATCAATATGCACATTAAATATCAATATATTTATAAATATATAGGCTATGTTATATTAATTCAAAATTATTGTCAATAGATGGCAATGATTTTAAATGTAGAAAAAAATACATTACTAGACACGTACGTGTAATACATTGATTATATTAAATTTGCATCTCACTTTTAATTCAAGCTCTGATATACTGATCAAATAATATTATAATCATATATTCCTTCACATTATCAATGAATGTTTAACATTCTACTTATCATGGGAGATTCTCCGAGAGGGGAACAAGATGTATAAGTCAACAGAGATTTATCATTCGACTGATAATCGAAAATGTCAGAGAGGGCAACGATCCTGTATATCTCTGTTTTTTGATTATCGGAAACCGTTTGACAGTCTAAAATGGGAGAAATTATGGAAAATTCTGCCTGACGTGGGAGTATCAGATTACCTGATTGGTTTAATTTGTCATCTATATATAAAAAAGAGTAGGGGTGAAAATTGAACCAGACAAGGATGCATAATTTCGTTAATTTTGTTAAACATTTATGGTGAATATATCATCCGTAGAACTCTTGAGGGTTGGACAGGTGATGTCAGTATTAGGTGCATTAAAATAACTAATATACGATATGCCAATGACACTACCCTTCTATCGGTCTAGGAACTGACCTTAATTATCAAAATTGTCGTCCCAGTCTATGCATTCTTAGCTTTAACGCACTAAATATAAAATAGAAGAAAACGAACATAATAATTATCGACCGGCAAAACAACAATATGCTTTGCAACATGTCTTTAATATCGAACGAGGGCGGTAACACTCATGAGATCAGAAGAAGATGTGAAATTGAGGGATAGGGACATACAGATACACAGAACATAAAGAAACAGATAGTGAAAATCTTAGTTTTTCCAGGGCTGTTATATTCCGCTGAAACGGGTGGTACTGGAGATGGGTCTTTCGCATTTCGTAGACTGCCCGGTAAACACACACGCATTCATTCTTCAATAAATTAATGAAGTCACAAATGTATCCCAAATTTTTCATGAACGAATACTAAGATACTTCGGCTATATTGAACGCAGGGATGACAGTAACTCAGAACCACTGGTGCTGCAGGGACAGATGGATAGATCTAGATCACATGGTGGCCCTCCAAAATGATGGACAAAATAATTTAAAGACTTAACCGGTTTATTTCTCCAATATGTAACCAAGGAAGCTAGAAATACGGAACGCTGACGAGAAGTAGTCCGAAAGGGCCGCCAAAAAAAACCGAAGAAGAAGGTAAAATGTATTCCTAACTGTTAAATTGTAAATAATTGTAATATTTAAGGGCACAAAACTCTTAATATTACACAGTTTTATATAAGTAGTATTTGAATTGCAGTAGTTTTTGTTTCTTACCTTTACATTTTTCACAATGAATTCACAAATTTGCTTTTTACTATGTTTTTGTATTAACCAATATTCACTGAAATCTAACTCCTGGTAACGGCAACTAAAAATAGTTTCTTTTAAATAATATACAACTTTTACGCTTACTTGTTTTTTGTTATTTATCGCAACATTTGCTCTTTAATGCTTTAATAATAAAAACAATAATGCAATGGAAGTAGAAAAACTGTGGAAGTAAAACATTTAGTATTAGTAATCTTAATGAAAGCGGATTTTATATTTACCTCCGATGATAGAATCATTTGTTTCATGTTTTTTAAACCTTAAGTTAGTATATTTGCTTTATCATAAATATATAATACAAAACAACCTTGAAAAAAGGATAGCGAAAATTAGAAGTTGCCTTTTATAATTAGAAAATAACCCTTTCTTCTTAATTTACGCTAATTAAAAGGACTTTTAATCCCTCCGGAATTATATTGAAACCCTTTAATGTGATAAGTTTTTCTTGTTTAAATATTTTCACATTTTTAATTCCTTTTTTTTCTCTCTACAAAACTTTCTAATCAATCCTTCATTCGCACAATAGGAATTGAACCGGTTTAGTTAAGGTGTATAAAAATATGTATATAAAATAAAACTGTAATCTAACCTAAAAATTTAATATTTATTTAGTTAGTGTTACGAGGGTTGTTATTTATGTATCTGGAATAATAAATAAAAACAAATATTTATAATTGAAAATAGTTATATTGTTTCTCAAAATATTCATCACGACTTGAATCAATTTTCACAGCACTTTTTCCATTTCGATTGAGGTATCCCCGAAACATGCATTTTGAACGCATATACCATTCTTCGTGGCGTCGAAAATCGTTGACCACGTAGTTTATTCTTCACGAACGGGAACAAAAAACAAAATCATTGGGTGCCAAATCAGTACTGTAAGGTGGATGATCCATCACTTCGATGTTTTAACCCGTCAAATATGGAGTTGTTCGGTCCGATGTGTGAGAGCTCGCGTTGTCATGCTAAAGAATAATCCTGGGTCGCTGGTTGGTTTTTCTTATTTCTTCAAAGACTACTGGCAAATAAATGGTTGTATAACATTAAGAATTGACCGTTCTACTATTCTCTAGTGCCACTGTAGCTACATGTCCATTTATCCCAAAAAAACAGGCGACCATTCGCTTCGAAGTGCTTTTTGCGCGAACAACTTTTGTTGGGTTTGGCTTATTTTGAAAGACATACAGTCGACTGCCATTGACTTTCAGACTCATACGCAAATATCCAAGATTTGTCACCTGTGTAGATGTTATACACAGCTTTTGACGCACCACGATGGTATTTATTGAGCGTTTCTTTGCACCAATTGATAATAGCTTTTTTTTTAAGTGATTGTCAAATTATCATACATTGAATTTTATGTAATATAGCTTTGTTAAGCACTTATTTGTTCTTGAAACAATGTTAAAACATACTAACCAGATATAAGGAATATATTGCTCACATTAGAAATGGGAGAAATGAGAAATTTTGTGTTGGCCATCATGCATGACGATAATATAAATATTAGTAACTTAAGATTTATTAAAAGTGTAAATAATAATAGTGGCTAGGATGTATATGCATCATCAAAGCATTCAAATATCAAAATGTAACAACATCATGAATCGGGATAAAGGACCTATTCCATTCAGTTTACTTGAATTATTAATGTAACGCTTGGTTAACTTCACGGTTCATGAATTCTATATGCCTCTTTAGGTACGATTGTCTTATAAGTAGAATATAGTTTAGTTTTAATCATCTCTTGATGGTTAGCGAAACACGCCGAGGAGTGTAAAAATATGATTTGGTGTTTAGTTGTAAATATCATCGGGTTTAGTATCTGAATATTATTAAAATTCACAAATATATATAGAAAGAAAAGAACCAGTGTTTTCTTTAATGATAAAAATATGTATCGCTTGTTGCAAAAAATTACCCCAAACTTCGACAATCTCAGCTTTATACGAATTCCGGTGTGGAAAAAAATTCTTCTTTGAAGACTGTTGAGAATGGCGCTTTACTGTCGACCCTATCACAAATATCTTGGAATGTCAGTCGATCTCTACTATAATAGACCTCCAGAAAACATCATCCAACTTCAAGTCAAAACTTAGGAAACGTGGTGTCTGTTACTCTTGGTAAAATCTATAAGAACGATCAGAAGACATGCGTTACCATCAAGTCAAGAATACTGTGTGTCATGATACATTCTCAGTTAGATTCTAAATAAAAGAGATTCACTAATCTTGAACTAATTGGAATAATACCCATCTTGTAAAGCTGAATCATAATAACTGGAAGATTCAGACTCCAAAAGTGGCTTTAAATCTTGAATGTACCAAAATCTCTCGTGTTCTCAATTGCAGGATCCTGTTAAACTTCCTTACCGAAAACGGTTCAAGATTGCATGTGATGGTGCGATTTCTGGTTGAAAACAATAATCCTATGAATTTAATCCTTTCAAACTAGATTAGCTGTGACGAGAAAATAAGCTGGCCGTTCTAGAATTAATCGGAGAAAATATTCAGAGATGGAGAAGGTCGCTCCTTCAAAATCTTCACAGTCTCACTAGGGCTATGCATGGTTAGTCAATTTCAAAGTTATTTGATCTAACGCATGGTGTTTTATGAGACAATGTTTAAAATTATTGCTTGTAATAGGGCGATGAAACGCATTTTCACTTAGGTGGTTTTATTATACAAAGTTCTTGATTTTGGGTAGCAGAGAACCTACGAGAATTTGAAAAAAGAGCTTTCCATAATGTTAAGGTTACAGTATGGTCCGGCATTTTAAAAATTATGATTCTTGGATCTTAGTTTTTGAAGAAACTTTTGCTTTTAAAGAAGATTTTTTTAAGATTTAAGATTTTTTACATCCATGATCATTATAGATCAGCATGGAAAATTATGTGATTCTAACAAGACATCCATAATCCATACAGCAAGAGCATCGATATCTCTGTTGTTATCAATATCAACCAACATGTTATCTAGTATTTCGGTGATGTTCCTAACCCCCCATGTTATTTAAATTTTTATTGGAAATATCTGGAATCGAAAATCTACGTTCGAAATTCTTGTACAGTAAACGGACGTACTTCTTTATCAAGATAAAGAGACCCTCTTATACTATACCTGGTGAATGACAGACCTCTTCGGGAAATTGGCGACCCTGCACTTGTAAGCCCTTAATTCCTCCGATATTCCTCTTGGAGGAATTTTGCACAACACAGAAAACCCTTAATTCTTGCTATGAAAAATTTTGCTCAACAATGGACACTCTATCCCTCCCCAATATCATCGCAGTCCTAATCCCTTGCAACCTTTTGATGAATATCAGTAGTCGGACTGGCCCGGCTGCTTCACATCTTCTGTGCCACCGGATAGCAAGTAGACTGCGTACCTGCATTGGCTTTCAACTACGCAGCCAACATTTATGGAATGCTAGATCGTGCGGGACAAAATGGTCGGGAGATAAAATACTTTCCCATTTGGATCTCCAGGGGTCGGTGTCTGCGCGGATGAATCATCGAAATAATCAGAATCAGAAACACTTTATTTTTTGCAACCTGGAATATACTAACACTCCGACTCGCCCAGATCTCAACATCTAGAAAGAAGGACTGCCATTTTATCCAGATCGCACTGCAGGAAACGGGACTTCCGAGTGACGGCTGTATCCAGGAAGAATTATTTATTTTCTACTGGCGGGGGTACCCCGAAAAAGTTAATAAAAATTGCACAGGGCTGGGTTTGCTGTTAAAACTGTATAGCAACTCGTCTTCAAAAAGCATCACAATAATCTCAGAACATATTATGACACTATGCTACTTTATCGGCGCTACCTTGTCACAGTGATCAGTGCATATGCTCGAATGTTGAAAGCCGACCCAGAGGTTAAAGATATGTTTTATCAAAATGCTGAGACCATAATGCTACGAGTTCCTGACAGGTCCGTCTTGTTGTGATGGGTGACTTCAGTGTTCAGTGAGCAGAGAATATCATGTATGGCGAAAAGTAATTGGGAGGCATGGCGCCGGCAATATAAACCAGAACATTGAATTGCTGTTGTACGAAATATTTTGAGCATGAGCTCGTCATAATCAACACAATATTCAAACATGATGAGAAGTTTAAGGGTATATGGCGCTATCCTCGTTTGGGTCATTAGCTCCTCTTGGATTATATTATAGTCAGGCAGAGAGATCTCTGGGAGGTTCAAATGGTCGAAGTTCAAAGTCCGCATTGATGTGGAGTGCTGGATTTATGTAAAACCATTAAATACCAATAAACTAACCGATGCTGGTGCAATTGCGGAATGGCGTCATAGTGTACAAGAAAATCTTGACCACGCTGAACTAGATGGTGTGAAAAACCCTGACTGTTATTGGAATAAACTCAATGAAGCTGTCTTCGATGTCAGCAGACATACTCTCGGCCTGAAAGAAAAGAAACGAGTTGATTGGTTCCAAGATTCTGCCAACAACATAGATTATTCTTGAGCAAAAAAGACAGGCCTTTATAAAAACCTTTTACAACGTCTGTAGCAGAGACGCTCATGCCATACACGTTAAAGCTAAACAAAAAGCCCAATATTACATAAGACTTTTGAAGAATCAGTGTTGGGAAAACAAAGCCAAGGGAATCCAACATTTTTCCTTTACAAATTATAGTAGGCGTTTCTATTAAAAATATATATGCTCCTAAAACTAAGTTTTCACTTTCAAGATTAGCTCTAGATGGAAAGAACACTACTCACTTATTCTGAACCAGAACTCACAAGTAAATGTGGAAGCACTTGATATGCTACCGCAATACGACTCTGCTTGCTACAGATTTACGCAATCCAATAATGTGTGGCGGCAGCCGGCAGCCACTGCAGCGCTAACAAACAAGGCAGCTGGTATGGACAGCATATCCGCACAGGTATACAAATTCCTCGGAGGCGATATTAAACATCAATTAAAATTACTGTTTGACTTTATTCGGGAGCAGCAGAAGGTGCCACAAAGGCAAAGTTCGACATTCCTCAGAAACTCATCAATATGTGTAAAAGTTTTTATGTTGAAAACAGAACTGCAGTGTCACAAAATGGTAAAATGACAGACAGATTCTTTTGACGCCGCCTCTGGTACCAGGCAGGGTTATGGTTTTATTCAGTTATATTCAACTTATTTATGATGACTCTGATAATTTTTGTTAGCAAGAAGCTGGATGATAGAAGCGTTGCGATACGCTTAGGACTGATGGAGGCCTCTTCTACTTAATACGTTATATCACAGAATTCATGTACGCGGATGATTGTGTCTTAATAGCACACGACCCTGTTACGCTTTAGCAACTTTTTAATACATCTATTTTGGCGTATAAAGCATTATGCCTCAAAATTAACATAAATAAAACTAAAATTATGACTGTCTGTGGTAGTTCTTCCCATCACACCAACATTTATCCATCTGGTTGTCCACTTGAGCCTGGAATTTTTTAGCTATCTTAATTCCAATGGGGTAATTCTAAGTGTAAGTGTAATTCTAAGATAGTAACTACGCTATGATATAGAGTCTACCATTAGGGATGATGGAACTTTGACAGCTTATGGCGGCCATATTTGTTTACATGTCTTGTCACTTGTTTTCCGAAAAGCTTGCAATTAAATCATGGTTCGTTTCATGTTAGAAGAACGTTTGGAAATTATCCAGATTTATTACGCAGATTTGTTGTCCCCTCGTCCTATTTAACGAGCAATTCAGACCCATCGTGGTATTCGTCGTGGTGGTCCTTCTGAACAGATTATTGATCGTGTTATTATAAAATTTGAAAGTGAGTTTACGCTCCACGATAGTGTGGTGCTTGTGTGAATAAAGCTAGATGTGTTAAGAATTTTGCCGTCGTATGTCACTCGCTTAAAATAGAGTACTTCCAAGATCTGTATCGGATTCTATCACTGCATATTCCTTAATATTGTTAAAAACAGCAGTACATTCAGATATTCGGATTTGTAAAACAATCCAATTATAAGCCGTCTTTGATATTTTTACAGACATAGATACACTTCCAATAAAAGTATTATTAAATTAGAACAAATAATTTCTTGTTCAATTATGACAATTTCCTTTATATGAGGTATTTTACTGAAGAAGTTTAACTTGTTTAATTTAAATCCAACAACGATTTAAAATGGTAATCCATCTAAGGTCTTCGAATAATGAGCAAAAACAAATGTTTGACCCATTTCGGACAGGGATGGCTATGTAATTCAACGTTGATTCGTTTTTGCTTTAACGATCAGATTAAAGATAACCACGGGCAAACCGTAACCATGCAGATGGATTATGTATTTGTTTTTGAGCGAAACGCTGAATAATTCCACATTATTTAATTCCTAAATTTGCAAATTTAAGTTCTTTTATACCTATAACATAATTGTATGTTGTAAATAAAATTATTATTAACAATTTTAATTTTATCAGAAGTTATAAGAAAATTATCATAAATGAATGATGATTATGCCAATTCAAGATAATGAGATGTCATTGCTCGTATTTCACGATAATTTTTAATAAACTAGTAATTAAATTATAATTATTAAGTCAATTTTATTGTATTATTAATTAAAGTATTTAAATGCAATTTAAATTATGTATCCTTAATTATGTATTTTTTTATAATGTAATATACACGATGTTCCGTATTTTTATGTTTAAATTTTGGGAGCATAAAATAGATTTATTTCTAAGATAAAAAAGTTGTAGGTAAAAAACACAAAAGTGGTAGGTCGACCCTTATTCCTTGAAAAGTTACAGCCCTAAGTAATCATATTAAATTCGTAAACTGAATAAAGCCTATTTTGTTTCATGAGTCAGAAGTCTAAAAACAGGTCCATAACTTTTAAATATGCGTAAGGAAATAGACTTACCACGTGATCAAAATTGAGCAAGACTGAGTCATTTAAGTTGGATAGCAGAAGATATTGGCATCTCTTATGGATCATCTCAACACATTTTGTTGTTATTCTGGACAAGAAGCGCGCCATCTATGGGGGGGGGGCTCTATTTGTGCTTGCGTGCGTCATACCAAACATATGACGAAAATAATGGCTCAAGCACCGCATTCGCCGAACATATCTCTATGCGACTTTTTTCTCTTCTCTTAAATATCCGCTCCGTGGAACACTTTTTGACTTGATTGAGGACATTCGCTGTAGGAAATGAAGGCCATTCCGACCGAGGCGTATTCCAAGTGCATGGATGATTGGACCAAGCGTGGACATGTATGCATCAAATCAAATGGAGCCTATTTTGAAGGCGATAATTGTAATAGCTATAAATTGCAAAAAATGAGTTATTTTTACCAGTCCCGGTCAATTTTGATTACATGGCATGTTTAAATTTCCACTGTATTCGAAAATTTTATGAAAATTATTCATTATTTATGTCTTTCTTTTCTATATTTTATTTGAAATTAATTTTCATTAAATATCGGTTACCTCACTTAAATAGATGACTTTAATTTTATTTAAAGGGCACGGTGATTCTCGGTTCGATAAAAAGTTACAGGATTAATCATATGCCTGCTGCATTTTTAGAAAGTGCTAACGCCAGCCTGTCTTAAATTGTTTTAAACCCTGATGCTTACTTCATAGTTTTATGAATGTAGATTGTAGAATGTAACATTTTTTTTCCAAGTAAGGCTAGTCTCATTCCAACTGAAAACTTACTTAGTATTATCAGGTTTCTACGTAATAATTTGATTAGATTCTCCTGGAAACGAGGTAATAGCTGTCTCATTAGCCAAATGAGGTTCCTCGTAGTGTTAATTTAAAGCGAATTTTGAATCTATGCAATCAGCTCGTGCTAATCTTTTTCAAATCTTCCAATCATACATTTATAGCTATTTCTACCTGAACTAAAACCTTGCTATGTACTGTATTTGTAACTTTTGCAGATGGGATAGAGTGGAAAATTGGCTTAATTGGATCTAGAGAGTGACTGCAATACACTTTTTTTATCGATTTAATCATATTTCAGAACTTTACTTCTCCTTTTAGATTTCGAGAAAATTAAATATTTTTTTTTCTATTTATTGTTTGTATTTAAGGAACATTTTCAAACGTAACAAGAAGAAAGCTTTGTTTTCTCCGGCATTCGTGTAGAAATAAACAAAGGCATTTGTACAAGTTCACAGGCGTAGAAGCTTAAAATAAAACATAATTGTATCATTTTAAAGTTTTAACATCATTTTATTTGATCTTCGAAGAGTATAAAATTATTATTATTATTATTTTCTTTTTAAATAAAATAGGGGCTCAGTAAATTTTTATTTTCGGGCGTCTCTGGCGGGAAGTCCAAAAGTGTCGCACTCGTTACTTTTTCTATTCATCTGAAACACAAAAAACATTTTTTTCTGTTTTTGGTATATGCCCGGGAAGGATAAACATATAAACTATAAAAAAAATATTAAATTAAAAAGTAAGTAAGTCTTAAAACAACAAATGTTTAAAGTTTGTAATATTTTTTCGACATTTTTATCCCAAAAAGTAGTTTATTTGCATGAAATCTTTAAAACTTTAGGTACATCCTTTCGATAATAATATAGAGAAAAGCCTCCCAAAATTTCAGCCAAATCGATCGATAACTTTTTGAGTTATGGAGCGAGCAGTTTGTAAAAACACAATTTTGATATAATCGCATTTAAAGTTTTATTCTGATAAAACGATTAGCTTTAGTGACTTACAGATGAATCAGCGATCCCAGGTATATATAATAGACTTTCAGCTTCTTTGAAAAGCTGTTTTCAACCTGCTGCTGTTTTCGGGCTGTACGAGCTGCTTTTGTCTTGAAAAGACTCCTCCAGTTGTCTCGTTACTCGCGCCTCATCGGTGGTTTCGGTGAAAACTTTGGAATAGGTGCCAATAATTATACTTGTACTATACACATAAATACATTTCCACTATCTCTTGTACTTGGCCCGAAACTTTTTCCGTGTTTATCAGTAAATTGATTACCTGGATAATGTATTTTTGTAGATTTTGTTCAAGCGATTTTATATAAGAACATAAAAAAGATATCTTAAATAATATAAAAAGCACTTGAATATCTACACATAGTATTAAAAACATTTTATAGATATAAACAATGCTAAATTATTATATTCAGAAAAGAAAAGTAAAACATTAGACTTACTAGAAATTGGAAATAAAAATGTCTTTAAGAAATATAATGACATAACATAACATAACATCATATAATAACCACAAATGACCAGGTAAATTTCCAAAACACGCCGGTAGTAGGTAAGATCATATTGTAATTGAATAGCCCGGTTTTTACCTGGCGATATCTACAGCTCAGTATTTAATGTTTGGATGCGCAGTAGCTTAACGCCCTAACGCCTCAAAGCTCATTCGAAGCAGTGCATTCATCGTGCTAACATCTATGTGTAAGAATGTTTCAATTCCGCCTGACAATTTCGCTTGCTTGTACAGTACGGTGGATACGGAAATTCCTCTTTCTGGTGGTGATATTTGAATGTTTTCGAACGAACTACCAACTAAATGTGGCACATCCTGACAATTGTCATTTTATTGCCAATTGTTATTTTAATCAGGGGTGGTAAGCCTTATGCTCAGTAGGACTGCTTGTGTTCACCTTAAAGTTCGTATATTTTCCACATCACCGCTTTTGTTTTAAATTGTCGCTTCCAGCAATGGTAAAACCAGTGGAATTTACAAAAATGTTTTTGAAGAGCAATGAAATTCAAATGACAAAATTCAACGAATTTAAAATTTTAGAGCTTTGAAATGATATGGAATAATGAATTAAATAACTTCAATAAGTACTAATATTGGTTAAAATTTATGATGGCCAAAAAATCCACAGTCGCATGTATTACTCTAATAGCCCAAGCGAACTCTGTCGCATTTCATTATTATTCCCTATTTATATAGCCTTGCAATCTATTTTATTTTCTTAAAGACTAAAAGCTGGCCCTTTTGAACATTTTTTCACTCTCACGAAAAACGTGCAAATTACAAGGAACTAAATTAGATGAATACTGTGGTTTAACTGAAGATTAATGTTTTTTAACAATGATAAAAAAATAACAGCAACGTAGATGTAGTAGTTCATTATAATTACATTAATTTCAAGAAGACTGTTAATGTTGGCATGGTTTACTGAGATTTTTGTTCATACACATTTTTTCAACTGTTGTGATCCTTTGGAGTATCAAAAGTTCCTATTTAAAATTTAGTAAATTTTACAGTCCTTTAATTCAACATAGAATAATGATACTAAAGGGCACAAATGTTAAAGCAGTTTTTAACAGGTTTTCAATAAAAATAAATAAATACATAAAATTACATTATTTGACTTAAAAATATCTACTAGCATTTCAAGGTCGCAAAATGAATATGTAATAAACACTACCAATGGTGGTTATTGGTGGTGTAATTTTCCAGTTTCCATACGGTATTTTCAAATTTTGTCAGTATGTCATCTTAATTATTCTTGATAAAAGATAATGTAATTGTAAATTGTTTTCCGTGTTGCTTTTTGCTGATCTGGATAAATTCAGCGCTAAAATGATTTTAGATGAGTACATTGATAACTGACATGCTATTTATAGTCGAAAAAGAACCACGCCTGTTTATATTTATATTAATATTGTTTTTGTCACGCTATTTAGCTATTTAAAGTAGTAAAGTTTTTCAATATTATGACTTAAAATATTTCCAAGCTTAGATGGATTTGAAGATAAATTGTGAATAAGTGCTATAAATTGAAAGACTTTTAATATTATATTACAAATATAATATCGGTATCTTGCAAAAGTTTACAAAATTTAACTAAAATTACATTATCTGCGATTTATTTGTTATTCCCTTCTATCTATTTTCAGTTGACTTAGCTGATTAATTAGTATAGAAAAAAAATGAAGTTCATTCATTGTTTTATTTTCAATATCATTTTATTCCACAATAATTCTTTGGACATGCTCTTATTTATTATTCCGTTACGATTTGTATAGAATCAATTTCTAAATATGTGTGAAATGTAAACTTGATGAGATTTACCACTAAACACCAAATCACTTTTTTTGAACTGCTCGACGCACGTTTCACGTCGAGAGATGATTTAATCTAATTCTAAAACTAAACTATGTACTATTTATATGAAAAACCCTACCTAGCGAAGCGTGTAAAAATCATGAACCGTGAAGTTTACTAAGCCTTACATTAATAATTGAAAAAGTTGACTGAACGGGATAGACCCTTTATCTCGGTTCATGATTTTCTTACATTTTTCTATTTGACTATTATTATTAATTTTCTATTTGAATATTATATATTATTCAAATTATTTGAATAATTTGAATTCATATGGATCCAAAACCCTATTATTATTAACACTTTTAATTAGTTTTAAATTTCTAATATCTATACTGTGATTCTGTTCGATTGCATGCTGGGCAACACAAGCTTTTTCATTTCTCCCATATCTAATGTGGGCAATATGTTCTTAATATCTTGTCAATATGGATCTTTTTGTTTGCCCAATATACCTTTGATCACAGTCTTGACAACTAATTTCGTAAATCCTCGACTTTTCATGTTGCTCTACTTTATCCTTTGGATTACCCAGAATTTCTCTTAATTTATTATATGGTTTGTACACAACCTTAATGTCCACTTTTTTCAAAATTTTGTCTAACCCTCTTGTTAATTGGGTATCAGTGGTATTACCATGAATTTCTTTGTGTCCTGATGCTTTTGAAAAGTCGAAGATTCTTTCAATAATTTTCTGAACTTATGTTTTCTAATTAATTTATCTACAATGTTCTTATTATAACCATTCACTTCAGATAACTCCCTAATTAATTTTAATTCTTTGTTATAATTATCTTTTCTTGGTTTTTATTCTTTGTTATAATTTTGCTTTGTTATAATTATCTTTATTTAAAGGAAAATTAATTAATCTATTTACCATAAAATTTAGAAGTGTTTTTTTCTGAAAATATCAAAATCTAACCTATTTTTATTGTTTCTACTGACTAAAACATTCAGAAATGGTAAACTATTGTTATTTTCGAGTTCATGCGAGAATATTATATTTTGGGATTTACTATTTAATTGCTTAATAAAATCATCTAAATTTTCATTTTTCGAATCGAAAATGGCAAAAACGTCATCCACATATCTTAACTATACCTTAGGAAAGTAAGTGAATTCATCTTTTGCCTTGGTTTCAAATTTACTCATAAATAAGTTGGCTAAGAACGGTGACAGAGGATTGTCCATTGCCGTTCCTTCTTGGAGATGTACTCAGAAACAATCTTGTTATTAAAACCGTTTAACTCGAGTAACTCCCTCAAGTATTTCAAGGTATGTGGAATCGGGACACTAACCGATGAAACGTCAAAAAACGTTGAAATAACGATGAAACGTCAAAGGAAACCAAAACCTCACATTCCTGTAGATGTGTGTTTTTGACTTTTTCTATGAATTTGGTTGAGTTTATCACAGAACAGGAAGGTAGTTAGTGTGGTAGATTTTCAAATTCCTTTGTTAATTACTTTGCCAAGTTGTATCTTGGAGAATCAATGGCTGATACAATTAGTCTCATTGATTTTCCTGGTTTATGAATTTTTGGTAGAGCATACAATCTTGGTACTTTTGGATTAGAAACATGTAGTTTGCTTTTCAGAGAAATTTATCCTTCTCTGGCTGTTACAAGATTTCAGTGTATCTCTGACTTCGTTAATCATTTTTGATAATAGATTTCTACGTAATGGTTTATAAGGACTGTCTTGAATTAATTTTTCAACGTGATCAAAGTATCAGGTTTGTCCATTACTACAACCTTATTTCCCTTATAAGTTTTTAAATAAAAACAATCCTTCTCTTGCAGACGCTTGACAATTTAAGAAATATTTGGTATTTTTTTACTTTTATTTGAAATATTTTTTACAATTTTGCTTTTACATGACTCACTGATGAAAGCTTTGGAAGACTCCGGTAAGTGTTTAATATCAGTTTCTATACCGGCTACCATATCCTCCAAAGCACTTCGGGATGCCGGCAAAGCAAAATTGAGGCCTTTATTTAAAAGATCTAGTTCTGGATTGTCGAACGTCTGAGTTGAAAGATTTTCTACTATGTTGATGCTCTTTTCTGGAATGTCGAAAGGACATCAATCTTCTCATCAATGAGAAGTCGATAGAACATCGACTGCTCAATTTTGAGCTTTTTATTTATTTTATTTAAAGGTGACATTTTTTTAAATGAATTTACTATTTGCTGCTGTGAACATATTCCTTTGAAAATTGCACCAACATTCATGTTCTACATAAAAGGTTAGGTAGGGTTTTTCATATAAATAGTACATAGTTTAGTTTTAGAATTATATTAAATCATCTCCTGATGATGCTAACATGGTTAGCGAAACGTGCGCCGAGCAGTTCAAAAAAGGTGATTTGGTGTTTAGTGGTAAATCCCTTCGAGTTTAGTGTTTCACACCAAAGGTTCCAATGGAAGAATTGATGTGTGAAAAGGGTCAGATTTGAAATAACTATTCGAATATTGATTTTTTGAGAATATTCTGTATTTTGTTTTAGAATTTTTAGTAAAAGTAACAATTACGTTCGGCCGATCTTCAAAGTAAGTAAAGTACCACCGTTGGTATTTTCGTATGCGAACGAAATGTTCAATAAATATATATATATATATATATATATATATATATATATATATATATATATATATATATATATATATATATATATATATATATATATATATATATATATATATATATATATATATATATATATATATATATATATATATATATCAAATGTGTGAATTTGTGTGTATATATCATGACGCTATTGCTATTACGTAGAAAACATTAATTTTTATAGGATATAGAAAACGTGATTAGTAACATAACAACAAAAACGTTAATTATTATTAGTTGGATATTAACACCACTTATAAACACACACAGATTAACAACAAATATTACATAATAAGATTAGTTATAAGCACGTATGTGTTTTTTTCCACTAAATTTGTTTGTAGTATTTTATATTAGTGATTTATTATTATGTATCAAATTATCGAGAGCAAGTAAATATATATGTTTATAATACACGGATAACAATTGCTAATAAATGATTTAATAATTTATCATGACATTACCCCATTATCATGACCACCATTGACCCTCATTTATCATGGGGGTAAAGTTGTTCGTGTTCGTGGCAAAATGCCACACGTGCCCCTTGGTTAACATTAAATGAACAACGACAAAGCATAATGAGAAGCAAACTCAACAACGGTCCTCATATGGACCATCTGACAATCGGAACAAAGGACCTAGTATGCCAAATTAACGTTGAAAATATCAGTCGCAGCAAGAGCGAATACTCCAGAAGGCTAGCCATCAATCAACAATTAGACGTTATCACAATCTAGGAAACCCATACAACCGACGACAATCAAATCCAGAAACGCGGCCACCTGTCAGCAGTCAATACGGAATTGCAATCTACACTAGAGCAAGCATCGAGAACATGTCACCAGTCTACTCATCCTCAACACAAGACCTCTTTGTTCTTGCTGTTAGGCTCCAAACCTCCCAATGCAATTCATGGCTAAATAATTCTGAACTACCAGTCTTTGACCACCCTGCCCTGTACATAGGCGACTTTAGTTCACATCATCAATTATGGGGATATAATCAGAACAACATGCAAGGTGAAACCCTGGCAGACTGGGCAGAAAGAACTGCCCTCAAACTTTTCTACGGCGCCAAACAGATATCAATGTTTCAATCTGCGAGTTGGAATAGGGGTTATAACCTCAACCTTACTTTCACTTCCACAGGTCAACAGTGATTTGGTTCTTCCAGAGAAGTGCTCGATGATTTCCCGAAATCCCAGCACAGAGCGGCCATCACTCCGATAAGCACAACAATCCCAAACAACCAATCATTACCCCTCCCCAGATGGAACTTCAAGAAAGCTAATTGGGAAGGGTTCAGAGAACAGCTAGAAAACGACACGGATTGGATTACGCCCAAAACAGAAAATTATGATAAATTTGTCGCATTAGTAAACAGCTCAAAAAAAAAGTATATATCACGAGGCGCCACCAAAGCATACATCCCCTACTGGAATCAAGAGTGTGAACGACTTTACAAAACTTACGAACATATAAGAGACCCAGAAGTAGGGGAGCAACTGCTGGAGGCACTAAACAAAACCAGAACCGTAAGATGGAGAAAAACTCTCGAAGGTCTTAATTTTAAGCATAGCAGCCGGACCGCATGGAACCTTTTAAGGAAACTAGAATCCGAATAAACACCCAATAATATCATTAATGTTCCTAAACCTGAAGATGGTGCGAAAATAATTAAGAACTTCTCAAGAGTCAAAATCGACAAGAACCATAGAAGTGAAGTAAGATATACGCTTACCGACATCCGTAATAGCCAGCAACAGCCGCTGCCGATCCTAAGTCCCATTGAGGAGCAGTAACTGGATGCTACTATTGGTGCAGTAAAATACGGAAAGGCCGCCGGATTAGATAATATCTATCCAAATAACATTTGCGCGCCCACGCAAGACGATGGCTCTGTACCCTGTATAACGAAATTCTGAAATCACGCAAGCTCCCAAAACTGTTAAAAAAATTAAGGTCATCGCAATTTTCAAACCCGGGAAAACTAATAACAACCCAGAAAGCTACAGACCAGTGGCACTCCTGAGCGTCTGTTTCAAAATCTTAGAGATAATCATATACTCTCGACTACTACCTATAGTAAGCAACCTAATACCTGTTGAATAAGCTGGATTTATGCTCGGAAGGAGCTGTTGTGATCAGGCCTTCGCACTTACACACTACATCGAGAACAGATTCCAGCAACGACTTAAAACTTCCGCCGTGTTCATTGATCTAACCTCAGCTTACAACACCTTGTGGAGAGATGACTTACTTCTCAAGCTATATAAACTTGTCCCTTGCAAATATTTTTTACAACTGTTGAACGAAATGTTGCGTGATAGACTTATACAAGTATATCTAAATGGAAAGGCGAGCACTTTTTGCAGCCAAAAACATGGTGCACCTCAAAGCTCTGTACTAGCACCCTTGCTATTCAACATCTACGTGTTGGATATACCAACAACTGCAGCTGAAAAAATCATGTACGCAGATAACATGGCAATCGCTACACAAGACCTGAAACTAGTCCAAACTGAGAGCACGTTGACAGAAGATCTCCAAACAATTAACACTGACTTTAAAAAGTGGGGTCTCCAGCCGAACCCGTGTAAAACTGTCGTGTCGAGTAAAAAGTCGCAGCTTTTCATTTAAATAATTGTGATGCCCACCAACGTCTCATAATCATATCAGAAGGAATCATGCTAGAGCACAACCAATACCCCAAGTATCTGGGTGTCATCCTGGATCGGACAGTTAGCTTTAAGAAACACCTGGAGAATCTATCTGCGAAGGTTAAAACTAGAACTAACTTGAGACCTTTAGAACTAGCACATTGACTCTAGTACACTCTACAGCAGTATACTGGGCACCACTGTAGGTTAATAGCTGCTACAGGAGATTCATTGACACGCAGCTAAACCAGGTCATACGAACTATATTTGGAACTATACGAACCAGACGCCTTACTGCCCTAAAGTCACAATTTGATAACTGTAATGCCAATCCCTCTCTTCCTATCCACACCTACGCTGTTCCTCTTAAACATCAACAACAGAGATTGAAGTCCAGACACCCGCCCGCGGTAACCGCCAACTAGCTGATAGACTTCCACTGCAATGAACACTGAGTATCACAATGGAGAGAACGAAACAGCACAAACTCCCATCTGGTACAGGACCCAACAATCAAACCACCAGGGTTTATACTCCCTAAAAAAACGTGGTGCAACTTAAACAGGATCCGAACATGTCACGGAATCTGCAACCAGAGCTTGGCCCAGTGGGGAGCCGTGGAGAGCCCGAGATGCGATAAATCGGGCACTGAACAAGAATCTATTGCCCACCTTGCCATTGAATGCCTCAACGTATGCATCATAGGTCCTCTGCAAGATATCCACGACCTCAATGATGAAGCACTGGAATGGCTATACAACTGCAGATGGACATGATGTTAGAATATAACATTGCAAAACTAGAACAGTGAAACTACACAATAAATAAGATAAATCGAAAATAGAAAAATCGAATATAGAAAATAAAAATTAAATGGGAACGTTTCAAAGAGAATAACTTGTAGCCGCAAAGGAAAGTTGCGAAGTTACAAAAACCACCAATCTACACACAAAGAAAAGTAGATGGTGAACACTGGAAATTCAATTCAAAGATAAAGAAAAGAAAACTAAATAGAAAAAGTATTTACAAACAGGAAGAGAAGGGGATCATGTATAATATAAAATCAGCAACAAATAAGCTAAAATACTGATAAAGGCAACGAAACAACAATCGAGGGAAGAATTTGGATACAGAATGAGGGAAAACTTTAAAGAAAATCAAAAATTATCCTACAGCATACTAAAACAACTAAAACAGAACAAAATACCTAGACTAAGAAATATAAGAGACAAAGAACGGAATATATTAAACAAAGAATAAGATATAATGAATAAATGAAAACAAAACTTTAAAGAGATGACCAAGCTAGACCAGGAAGAAGACAGGAAGAAAATTCCCAATTAAAAACTGATAAAGTGGTAAATGCTTTGGAATTAACAACGATGGGAGAAATTACTCAAGCTATTAAAAAACTAAAATTTGGTAAAACTCCGGGGCAAGAAGAAATTACAGCAGAAATGCTGAAATATATGGGAGAAATAGGAAAGGATGAATTTTTGTCATTACTAAATGATATCATAATAGAAAAGAAAGTATCAAAAGATTAGTTTTTTGATGGGTATAATATTGCCTTTGTTTTAAAAAAAGGAGATATCAAAGAAAAATATTTTACAGAATATTAGAGAATAGGCTGAGAGAAAAATTAGAACCAACATTAGACGAATCACAGTATGGTTTTAGAAAAGGTAGAAGTACACAAGATCTAATATTTTAATCAGACAACTAGGAGAAAAACTTAAATAAAGAAACTGAAATCTATATTTGTTTCATTGACCTGAACATTCGATTAAAGAGAAGGGATGTTTGAAAAAGTCTAAAATGAAGAGGAGTAGAAGAAGTAATAGAAATTATCAAGCCCTTAAACAACAACAAGAATAGATAACAATAAATAACAACAAAAACGCATAACAATGAATCCTCAGAATTTAAGTTAGAAATAGGCAGATTGCAGTAAGACAATCAATGGTATACGGCAGCGAAACTTGGAGCTTAATAAAGAGGGGCTAAAGATGCTACAGCTGTAGAAATGAGATTTTTACGAAAAATAGGGGATATTACAAGAAGGGATAGAGTGAGAAATACGACAGTAATGGAACAACTGGAAACAAAACCAATAGAATCAGCTATAGAAGAGAGATAACTCAGTTGGCTAGGACACATTTATAGAATGAATGAGGATAGACTAGCAAAACAAATCTATGCAGCGAAAACGCAGGGAAAAATAAAGTTGGACGCCCGAGATTGAGAAGGGAAGAACAAGTTCGACAAGCGGCAGAAAAACGAGGAATTTATTGGAATGAGTCTAGAAGATTAGTAGTGGATAGGAACTTATGGAAAATAAAAATTCATAAAATAGTGTCAAGCTGGAAATGAGGAAATGTAAACTGTTAATCCTGGAAATGTAATAAAAAAAAATTTAATAAATCAATACTTTTGATTCTTCATTGCCATTATCTATATACATATTTTTATTATCTCTACAGGTCTATCTATGTCTGGTGTTTTAGTTCTATCCAAATATCTTTCCTTCTTATCGGTCAAAAGCATTCTATAGCTCTACAAGACACATATACAGTCTCTAAAGATTTTTTTATAAGCATTAAGGCATAATGTGACTATGATAAATATTATTTTCTTTTCCATTTTCACCTCTGCGCAAAACATACAGAACTGATACTAGTTCAATTCACACAAAGGTATCTTCTGCTTTTTCTGCCTTTTCCACCTTTAAGCTCTGCGTAGAGCAGAGTCTTGATTTCATTTTTGCCGATACGTTTCAAGTCATCGCCTCATTTCATCCGTGGTCGACCTTCCATTTTTTCCTCAACAGTGGCCCCCATTTCTCTATTAGCTTATATCATTGGCTGCCCTTCAGTTTCCTTGCAATGTAACCAGCGAACCTCCACTGAAGTTGCGCCAAACTCGTTTATTTTTGCTGATTGTAGTTGTTAAGGCATCGATTTCTAGGAACGTTAGTATTCATTAGTTGAATACTTTCTTTTGGGCGTCATCGAATCTTTTTGTCGATCTCACTTTCCATATCTACTTGGCCGGTATACTTTAGTTTAATATTATTTATTATTATTGTTTAATTATTATTATTTTTTGTTCGAGTATTATTTCATATACTTACATTTATATTTGCTGTGTTTAAGAGTGTAATTTTCATGTAGTAGTTGCAATCCTTGTTATTTCTTTTTTGTATATGGGTACTATTTGTCCTATTTCTCAGTCTTTTGGTATAATTTATTCTTTTTACACTTGCTTATATATTTTTAGTAATATTTGTACTCATAGTTCATCTATTTCTTTAAACATTTTTGCTTAAATATATTTTTGCTTGTTTGTGTCTAGGAGTTCTTTAAAGTACTCTTTCCGTCTCCCATAAAATCATTTTTTTGCGCTCTTATCTTCGCTTCTTTATTCTTGAATACAATTGTATCGGTGTTTGTATTTCTATTAAAATGTTGGTGTTTATTTTTTCAGCACATTGTAAAATAACTTTTGGTTGCTTCTGATATCTCTTTCCAATTTCTTTTTAAACTGTTTCCGTGATTTTTGTTTATGGTCTCATATTAGTTTCTTCACTTTTTCACATTGTACTTAATATATCTCGTGCGATCTATCTGTTTTATTGACTAATATATCTTTATATATTTTCGTTTTTATTTTAACTCCCTTTCAGTTTTCTTCAGTCCACCATGATGTTTGTCTCTGGAACTTTTTCGTTCTACGAATAACGCATTCTTTTTTCTGCTCTAATATACTTTTGTCTTTGTTATTTTAAAATGTCTTTAATTCTGTCTTGACTCCTTTATATTTTTCTGCTATAATTGTTTCTTTCAATGAGTAAGTTGTTCTGCTCTCGTAATTCTGTATTATTTTCGTATATTTACTTTTTCTTTGTTTTCGTAATTATTAGGTGGTGGTGGCTTTTTATTTCAAAACCTCTCTTTCGTGTATCCAATATATGTAATATTATTATAGACTTATCGTTCCTGTTTCCCTCTTCTTTTACAAATTTGTTTATATCCTTATGTGAACAATTCATTTGTAGTTATTAAGTCGGAGTTGATACGGGCTTTACCCAGCGGTGGTTCGTGGGGGAAAAACAGGTTGGCCACGTATAACCAAATTTTGGAATGGTGATAGGGAAATGCTCGCAACTAAGAATTTTACATTTCTTAGTATCATACACACACTTTGCTGTGTAAAAATACGAGTGTAACTCTTACACATCAAATTTTCAAATATTTTTTTTCAATTTTAAAATTTTCAAATAATAAAATTTTGCTAAACTCACCATAGGACCATGACCATTAAATATGTTTGTAGTTGAAGTCCATACTTCTAAATTTCTGAGCAGCAAAGTGGCCGATGACTTGATCATTAAAATTTTAAATTGACTTCACAAGTTCTTTTTTTTCAATATATAGCATTGCTAACGCGCACAGTCGTTCTTGGCCCATAGTGTTTCTCAGAAATGTTTTGATTCGTTTGAGGGTAGAGAAACATCTTTCGCTTTCCACAGTCGTCATAGGGACGGTACACGAAACAGTCAGCAATTCCACAAATATATGGATATATTATACCATATATTTTTAAATATCATACCATTTCCCCGGAGATTCAAACGTAAATTTCCTTTTAATATTAAAATCAAATACCTTGGGACCATTTTTTCTAAGATTGTTGGCAAAATGGCAACTACAGACCAGTGAATGTTTTGAGAGTTCCCGATCTTGTCGCCTAGAAATTACGCAATTATTTTTATATGTCCATGCCATCTTATCAATATTTAATATTACCTCACAAGATTACTTTTTTCGCTCAGTTGAATCGACAGGAAATGTAAAAAATCTACAACTTTTTTTGTTCACTGTAATGTTTACAGTCTGGCACAAAACACATCACCATTTTCAACTAAAACAGAAACACCAATATTGTCAATACAATTTATATAACAGACTTTGTAAAAAACCAACTTACTAATAATAAATTCAACAAAATATACCTGAAAATCCTCCCAAAAAACTAAAATTGACACTCATAAAGGGCAAAGTAACATAACCTTAAATTTACTTCTACACAAGAAAAGGTCCGAATAAAAACGTTTTACCAGCAATTCAAATATGTTAAATGTAAAATGTACTTTGAGGAATACGAAATTGTCAGAGAAATTGCTTTTTAAACTTGTAAAGAGAAAACAATGACTAACAAAAATTCTCTTATGAGAATTGCAATGGACATTTTCTTGGTTTGAAAAGGTTCGATACGCTCCGCCCATCACTGACGTCAGCGCTTAGGATGTCTATTCGGTCCTCAAATGTTAATGTGATATTAGGTCTATTCATATATTGCACTGAATTATTGCAATGAATTCATTTTCACTATTGTAATCGTTCAAAACAACCACTTTGCAACCACCCGAACGGTCGAAAAGCGCGATGGCGAACAACACCTGACTACTGAGAATGGGGCAGCGCCCAAGATATGACGTTATAAATGCGTTTAATCTCCGGGTTACTAGAGAAGGGATGCATTGTCTTTGTTTTTCGCACGTAATAGTAAAGAAAACAGTAGGGGTACAAACTTGTGTGTGCCCATAGCACGTGTTGTTTAATCGATGCGCTTCGGCAACTTACGACCTACTTCGTTACGGCGAATGATTTTATGGATGTTAGACTATAGAAGTCGCAAGAAGCGTGATCATAGACAGAACAGAGAATACATTTTCTTCATGAATTCCTATAACTTTTTCATATTTATTGTTTTTTTTCCCTACGGTTCCATTGAACTCAGCCGCTTTATATATTTTTCCCTTAGATGCCTCTACTGCCATGTGCATATCATCTTGTGGTAGTTTATATATACCTCTATTATAGTTTTTTGATATGTCTCCTTTTCTAATACGATTATTAATATTCTCTCCGTTATTTCACTAAATTTTTCACCAAATTGTAATAACTGGATTCATAGAGGCTCTTTGACAAAGCAATAACAAAAGTATTTTATTGCATTAGGAGTAATGTAATAACAGGAAATGTATACAGACGATTAATTTTTTTTTAAAGCAAGAACAAATAATATCTAATAATATTTACTTTGTTTAAGAATGCATATTTTACTTAGTACAAAAAAACATGATTAATCTTTTGTGAACTACAACGAATTGATTATGTCTTGATTTGAATGGTTTGGAATATTTTATTTCGATTAAGGCCAACGAGCTGATATTTTCCACACCAGTTTTTTTTTAGTTTGCATTTTAAAAGTAATAAAAAGTATAATTTTTGTATTTACCTAAAAATAAAATATTAAAAATGTGTCTTAGCAGAGTCTACTCTTAACTTTAAAGCAATACCAACAAAACTAATTAAAATAATTCTTTCAAAAATTAAGTAATGCAATATTAGATAAAGAATATTCCGAATGGATGAATTTTGTTTACTTAATTTCCCATATAAAATATACTCAAGAAAATGCTAGTAAGATCTAGTGAATTTAATGCTGAATTTTACGGCTCCTCTGATATTTCATATTTTAAATGTAAAAAGCTGTTGAAAATAAATAAGTAGCTTAAATTGGAATACAGTTTTAATGGTTCTTAAGAAAATTATTGGAAAAATATATTCGGGTAATACTTTAAGTATTCCTGATTGTTACTAATAATATTTAGAGACCGTATTTGTTAACAAATATAAGTGAATAAATCGTTATATGCTATGGCGTGCGTCATCATATCAATTTTTGAAAATATTTATAACGCCAAAATGTTTAGAAATTCATTTCAATTATTTTTTGTGAGTACATTGGATTGTTTCGTTTTTTTTTTAAATTTTGTATGGTAAAAAACGAACAGTAAGAAGTAAAGAAAACGATAAAGCTAAAGTTAGTATTAATTCATTTTTTTCTAGAACCAGTCAGTAGTGTACGACTATGAGTAAACACACTGATAAGAAGTAACTTTTGCCCGAGCTCGTGCAAAAATCCGCTCCCAAGTAATATTATTTATGTTTGCGTGCTATTTTTATTTCTATCAATGAATATATCGTATGCATAATATTGTGCAAAGCGTAAATACATATATTATTAAAATAATAAAATAAAATATTTTAAGAATACACTTTTAGTAACGCTTGTATCATAGTTAAATATACTAAGTATTAATTTTATTTTCAGTCTAATGGTTTAAACAAACAAGAAATTTGCGAAAGTATCTCGAATTATAAATATTTATAATTTTCAAAATTAAAAATATTCAATATTTTGCTAGGTATTATAATTTTAACAAATTAGTAATTGAAATACATTTTTTAAAACGTCTGGCTTATTATTAATAAAAAATATGTCATACAATATCATCCATAAAAATGCTGATCCACAATTTTCAGCTGATTTCAACGTTGTTTTTTCCACTTGGTTATTCGTTGGTGACATTTTTGGATTAGTGTAAATGTAAATGTAAATGATCTAACGCAAAAGTTCGTCCCAATATTGTTGACAAAATGTGAAGAGAAACTCTATTTACTAAACATTACATTTTATTACTACTTTCTGCTCCATGACCTTTCTTCATCTCTTCTATCCGTCCTATCCCTCCCACCGCTTTAAAAATAGAACGATTTTCTTGCACTTCAATAGCGAAACGAAAAAAGATATTCGGTCTATTAAAGTTTTCTTTAATTAAATCATGCGGTACCCATACATCGGCCTTGCTAAACATTCCAAGTTGATGTAATCATCTTGCCTTTGTTGACTGGTTGATTCCAAGAATTCCTCCGATTTTTTCAGTTATTCTATGCCCATTACTTTGATTTAGCACCAATATTTCATTGCCATCAGCTTCGGCCGATCGTCCAGAACGTGTTGTATCGTCAAGATTAAAGTTATTTTCCCGATAGTTTCCTAACACCTTACGGCACGTCGAGTCATCAACGACACTTTCACCGTACATATCACATATCTTATTTTGCATCTGCGAAGCATTTTTACATTTTCGGAAGTCAAAAAGCATAATTTGTAGAATGTACGGTTTTTTTCTATTATATTTAATGCTTAACAAAATTTAAACACTAAATAACAGAATGTTTTCCCAAGTATTTGCAGATATTTCCTTCCGTTAAAAAGCACCAAAACTTTACATGTGTGAAGTCGATAACATTTCGGTTTGATGCATGCCAAAAAATGAGACGAACTTTTGCATCAACCCGATATAATAAAATAGAACTTCTTTGATTATAAGGATATTATATATTCAACTCTATATGATAGTAAGCATTTTCAATTCAAACATGCGACGCAGGCTTGTGGCTGTATTAAAATCTTCCACACTCACCAGCCATATTAATTGTTTTTCGTAGAATTTATTTTTTATTTCGAGCTAACTCTTTAAAGCTATATGGCCGCTATAACCGTCTGCGATCCTTAGCTATTTTACAATTTTGCAAAACTCTTGTCTCGGAAATCCTAATTATATTCCTTTCGAGTCATAAATCATCTGCAGGACTGAGTCGGCCTCATGTACTTCAATTGCAATTGTTCGGAAGGTCGGTAATATTGGGGTTTCTCCAGGATTCCAGACGGTTGTTAACGGCGCTACTCAAAAAGGCCGTTTTAAAGTTTTTTTTAACATGCAATCAAAACCTAAACAACGGATAGTCAACAACACTCTCTAGTGTTTTATTTTCAATTTTGATGGCAAATCTAAGCTGTAAATATGAAACTTACTCATTTAAATGAACTGTATTATCGCCTGTGTATGCGTATTCTTGTATTCCCCAAAAACCAAACGCCAAAGTGGTGACACTGACGTGATGAGCGTGAAAGCGTGATTCAAACTATGTAACATAATAGCTATGCCAGGAGACCGTCAAACTACGCAGGTAACGATGAAAAGTGCAATCATGATACCGCCGGTGCCATACTTCAGTTCTTCCGATCCAGAGCTTCGATTTACCATCATCGAAGCAAGTTTTTCAAGGCTGCAAATCACAGATAATACTCAGAGGTATTTTGAAGTTCTATTATGCTACCGCCCCGGAATGTAAAATAAGTGCGAGACATCGCCATAAAGCCTGTCGACAACAATTCGTATGCGTGCTTAAAGGAACAGCAGGTTAAACGAATAGGTCTTAGCCAAGAGCAGAAAACAAGGCTATTATTAGCGAGTGAAGCTATGGCAGACGAGAAACCGTTATAGTTTCTATGAAGACTATCGTTAGGAGGTCTTGCAGTTTCGGAAGAAATGGAAGAAATTTATCGGTAAGACGTTTATCACTTTACTTGCAACCCGTACTTGCTAGTATGCTATTCCTTAGTGCTATTCCTTAGTGACGTAACCGAACTGGCCGACAGCATTTGTGCAGCGTTACGTCACTACAGAATATCTGTTATAACACCCAGTAGATCTACGTTATTCTTGCAAGTGGTGGCGGGATTCAGTAGAGAACTCACCGGCCTTAAGCAAGAAATAGTATCTAACCGGACATCATTATTTAATTGGTTATCACCTTCGCGCTTTCATAGCCACAATTGTTCTGAGCAACGAACATCATTTCAAAACCCACCAGTAACCGCGTAATCGCATGCAGGGACAAAGCAAACAGTCAACCATTTCTAAACTTCCGCAAAAGGGACGCCTATAGCCACGTATGATTTTATTTCGTGTACTTTATAGTTTGGTTTACGTAGAAAATTTTGTTGGAGATTCGTGATCGCAGATGTATCAACACCAATTTTTGCATATGGACAACTTCCCAGCACATTTTAGATTGCTGCTGAATCTAAAAGAAAGTCAGTTACTCGATTCAAACAAAAAAGTCCCTTCAGAATGAGAGATGACCGAGTATAAATCCGGTAGTGTCAAATTTATTAAGGCAAGTCTCCGTTCCATGAGTTACTCTTAAGATTTCCACATATAACACGTCCTGATGGAGTAGTGTGGTTGACAAAACATCAAACTACTCACCATACTATCATCATTCCAGGACCTCTGGTTCCCTTGCCCTAGATAAACTCCATGATGCAAAGAGGGAATTCGAGGCCATGTTACGATTAGGCTTGGCTAGCTCTTGAAAGAGTAAATTATTGAGTATAACCACTTGACTTGGTTCCTAAACATGAAGATGAGTGGAGGTCGTGCGGTGATTACCGAGCACCTAATAACCGAACCAATACGGAGTGAGCCTCCACTTTACTGAAACTGCATATGCGACACCTAGATACACTTTTTCAACGTATGAAACCTTAGTAGGTGCTCTTTGGACAATCTCAAGTTCTTGGGATATCTTGTCCCTGAAGAGGGCAGACTATTGTCCCAAAAGGTTGAAGCTATCCAAGAATATCTGCAACCCGACATTGCCAAGAAGTTACAAAGGTTCCTAGGTATGTTAAACTTTTATAGGAAGCTTATACCTAAGACTGTCTGTGTACAGGCTCCACTGAATAACCTGCTGAAAGAAACTGTTAACGCACACAGGGCAGCGCATCTATAAAGTGGACAGAACAAGCCATGACAGCGTTCAATGGATGTAAGGAACTCCTGATGGAGGCAGCGTTACTTTCTCACCCGAAACGCGACGTCCCGATTGACATTTTTATGGACGCCTCTGATTTTGTGTAGGCATTGCACTACAACAGTTTATTGATGATGAGTGGCAGCCGTTAGAATTTTACCGTTAGAAGCTTAGTTCAACGGATTAGAAATACGGAGCGTGTGACAGAAAACTTCTCGATGTATACCTGGCTGTGAAGCACTTTCGTCATATAATAGAAGCTAGGCAGAAAACGTTGGTCAGAAAACTAAGGTATTGCCATGCCATTTTCGCCACCTGAATTTTATCGTTAAATTCTAAACAGATATCCGTCACGTCGCAAGGAATGAAAATGTCGTCGCCGATGTCCTTTCATTAATCAAGTTAAAGAAAGTATCAATTATGAAGATTTGGCAACATTGCAAGTGGCCGATGAAGAACTTCAAAAATTTTTACGTGATGGCTCATCAGTATAAATCAAAAAATCCAAATGCCATTAACAAATACCGAGATGTATTGCGACGTTTCTACTTCAACAATACGACCTTATTTGACGCCACTAATCAGAACTGCTGCATTCAAGAGTTTGCATAATTCACCTTGGGATTAAAGAAACTAGTAAATTAGTTACTGAACCCTACGTGTGGTTTTCTATAAAGGCTGTCTGCAGAAAATGGGCTCAGATATGTATATAATGTCAACAGTTGAAAGAAACCCGGCATGTGTTGCCTCCAATCGGTACTTTTACTCTACATTCGAGCAGGTTCGAGCATGTAAATCTCGATATCGTTATCATGCCGCTTCTCGAAGGATACCGTTACTGTCTGACGATGATTGATGGGTTCTCCCGTTGGCCAGAAGCTATACCTCTACAGGACCAAGAAGCAACAATAGTAGCGCGAGCATTCCATGAAAACTATGTTTGTCGATTTGGAATACCCTTGCGAGCAACTGAAGATCAAGGTCGACAATTTGAGTCATTCATATTTAAACTTATGAATGGTTTAATAGGTACTACTCATATTCGAACTAGTGCCTACCATGCTGCAGCAAACGATATGGTAGAGAGGCTACATCGACAACTAAAGGCAGCTCTACGATGTTATTAGACTCGGTGGACCGAAAGCCTACCTACAGTTCTACTAGGCATTCGTCAATCTTAGAAAGAAGATGCCAATGTAACAATAGCAGAAATAATATATGGACAGCCACTACGTCTACCGGGTGAATTCCATCATTATCGTCGCAGTACCCGAGTATATTTTAAACAAAGGCAGTTCGACGTTCTTCGCCCATCACAAGTTAGTCATCATGATGGAAATAAAATTTTCATCTTTAAAGACCTCCAAAATGCCAGTCACGTTTTCGTCCGTTATGACGCACAGAAAGATTCGCTCCAAAGACCATATGACGGTGTTTGCCCAGTAATATCGTGAAGCGACAAAACTGTTGTGAGAATTCAAAGTCGCGAGATAACGGTTCCAATCGTGTGGTTGAAACCTGCATACATTTTATCAGATTTTATCAGAATTTTTATATACATTATATCAGAATTTTTGTAACCTAAACTCGTGTTTGAAACCCGATGTCCTGCAGCGGAAGCTCCTGAACCGTCATCCCAAGAGCCAAACAAAATTTGGCAGAAAGGTTACTTTTCCTGACCACTACCAGGCAGGTTTTTCGTGATCCAAATTACTGGCAGAGGGAGTGATGTGGCGGAATTAAAGTCTTCCACAGTCGCCTGCCGTAATAATTATTCTCAGAATTAACTCTATATGGAACTAATTCTTTGGGGGTCTACCGCCGCTATTCAACCATTTGCCACCCTTAGCTATTGTACAATTCTACCAAACCCTATTCTAGAAAATCCCAATTATATTCCTTTCGAGTTGGGCTTTATTTTTCGTTTACGTATTTTAATAGCTATTGTTGGAAAGGCCGGTAATTTTGGGTTTTCCCCAGGACCACGGATGTTTCTTAAGGGCGCAGGTAAAGAAGGCCTTTTGGAAGTTTTTTTTTCCACAGACAGTCAAGACAGACTCGAACAGTCAACAACACTATCTCGTGTTTCGTTCTTAATTTAGCGCATATTTAAGCCGCAAATATATAATTTACTCATTTAAATAAACTGCATCATCTCCTATGTATGCGTATGCTTGAGTTTCTCCAAAATTAAATGCCAAAGGCTAAACGATTATTTTTGCTGCAATATAATGATGATTTTGGAAAATAATAGAATTATGTAGTTAAAAAGATATAGTCTAAGTTACTGTTATAAGCAAGAATAATTTAAACCTAATGTTATTATTTGTTTTATAAAAAAATATAAATATTAAATATAAAAATATAATAAAGCTTTTTGAACTACAACAAAGTTTTTATGTTTTGGTTTTGAAGGTCCTGAAGATATGTTAGTGAATTATTTATATGTAAATGTGCAAATATATTTCACATCATTTTCTTCCAGTTTGGAGTTTAAACTCAAGTTTCAGTTTTCGAGTTAAGACAGATATTAAAAACACATTTTAGCAGACCCTACTTTTAACTTTAAAGCGTCAGCAAAACTATTTAAAATTTTTCTTTCAAAATTAGATGCCCTGAAATTATATATTTTAAGTGAAATAACATTTTATGGCATTAATGTCTGAAAACAATTTCGAACAAATATCGGCTTTCTTTTTCTTCTATTTCAAAAAACTTCTGATAAAGCGCATTCTGCCAATCTAATTTTCGGTCACTTTTTTAAACACTTGGGGTTCTATGTCTGCAATTGTCCGAGTTATGTTGGCTTCCAAGGCGTTAATAGTGACTGATTTATTGGCTTAAACCAAAGATTTAAAAGAACTCCAAAGAAAATAATTTTTGACAATTTGCAAGCGTTGCTCTGATGTTACATTCCATGATGACTTGTTAGACTATACTGAATAATTTTGATACTAGAGAGGCGTAAACTCACAGTTCGTTTAGCAGCCCCTATCGGAAGTTCGCGACGTCAGCAGGTGTCTCCAGAAACTGGTGAGTGTCATCAGTAACCCAACTGTTGGGTTTCACAATCTCATGTGGAACAGACAACCAACCTGCGTCTTCGCCTCAATGAACATTTTATTGATTACTTGACTGGGGATGGTCCCCACCCATCCCTTCCATTGGAGGGCACATGTTTTGTCTTTTGATGTTTAGACTCTTCAGGGCACCGACATGTGCTCTCTCGTCAAGAATGGTAAGATCCCATCTCATTGGACGCAGTCCAAAAGATTCTAACACTGCATATGTACGCCATCCGACGGGAAGTCGGCGAAAAGTATGGGTTGTTGACTGTGGTTGGGATCTTCCTATACTTGACGAAAGAGCACATGTCAGTGCCCTGAAGGCACTGACGGGTGGGGCCTGTTGCAGTTTTGGTACTCTGATATTTATGTTTTAGAGTTGATCTTGAAAAATTGTTTACTTTATTTTTATTATTTGTTTATTTTATTATTGTGTAGTACTTTTAAATACTATAAATAGTATATGCTATAACAAGTAATAAAATGTGTTTCTCGTAAAAATTAAAAAAAATCAAAATCTTTTTAAGAAAAAACCATAAAAAAATTGAGTGAAAATATCTCTGGTGTTATGCAGCACCTGAACTATTTTTACAAAGCCGATTATTAGATAGAACTCGGCATAGTAAAAACATACAAAAGATTTGTTCAAAGTGTATTTATTTAAATCAAATTACTGGTTATTTGATTTAAATAAATACACTTTGAACAAATCTTTTGTAGTTGATAACAAAAATACAAGTAACACATCTGTCAATAACTCCACGGTCTGACAAATAAAAGACACTTATTTTTGCAAATTTCGACTTTGATCATTAATATATTTTCCGTGAAGAGCAATACCATCATTCCAACGCTTTTCTACCGCGTTTAACCGTTTTTAATAGAATTTTGCCTTTCTCGTTGCCTTCAAAATATCCTTCAGTTTCGGCAATTACTTGTTCATTGGAGTGAAATTTCTTTCCAGCAAGCATTTTTTTGACATCTGAGAACAGGTAATAATCGCTTGGGCTTGATTTGGAGAACAAGCTGGATGAGGAAGCAATTCGAAGTGAAATTCATGCAATTTAGCGAACTCATTTTTCAAACGCACCAACAATAATTTCAAACGCAACGCAACAATATCCCATGCGCATCCCAAAATACAGAAGGCTTAACCCTGCCTACTGATAGCTGTGTTTTTGGTCGCTTTGTACAGCTTTCACTGCCTGAATGCAGCTTCCACTCAGTTGAAAACCGATTTGACTTCGGAGGATAGTTATGAATCTGTATTTCATCCATTGTCGCATAGTGCATAAAAAATTGTTTGTATTTTATTTAAACAGCTCCAAACATTCCTTAGAATCATTAATACATTATTGTTTTTGGTCCATATGAGTAATCGCGGTAACCATTTCGATAGAAATTTACGCATTCCCAAAAGTTCATGCAAAATGGTGTAAATACTTCCTTTCAATATCTTCATATCAGCTATCTCTTGTAGTTTTAATTTACGATTTTGCAAAATAATTTTGTGCATTTTTCTGATGGTGTAACCATCTCATTTGGACATCCAGAGCGTCATTTGTACTTGTACGGTCAAGTTTGAACTCAGCATATCAATCAATTATGGTTGATTTTCCAGAGGCAGAGCCGGATAATGTTTATTTAGCCATTATTTTACTTCAACGGCATTTTTCTTCATCAAAAAGAAATGCTTAATCAACACACGATTTTTTTTTCATTCTTTTGAAAATAACAAACGTGGCGTCACTTAAATCACAACAAGTCAGAAACTAATAGACAGATTGTCATGACATTTTGACACATGCGTTTGAAGGTTAGCACAATCTACCACTGGTAAGGATTTTTCGTAAGTGACGCCATTGAACATATATGTCAAACCGAGAACTTATTGATCGATATGTTACATGAACTGATTACCTTTTTCACAAAGTGATCTAACTGATTTGCAAATGACCAGCTAATTTTGCTTTTGCAACTAGGTCGAGGAAATTGTGGTGTATATTACATAGATTATAAGACAAAGGGTTATAAGACATAAGATCTATAAATAGTTCCCAAATTTTTGTCAGTTAGGACGCTTTCTGAGAAAATTGACGATATGGCTAATTTAAATTTGTAATACATTTGTAATAAATTTGTAAATTTGTAAACATTTGTAATACAAATATAAAAAAAATATAACATCATCAATATAACAAAATATATAACACTATAACTAATGAAATAAAAACTGATGATATAATGTGTGCAAGACGAGGTTAGTTAATTTGATAAAGGAAACCCGTTACTGGTAATCAAAGCAAATCTTTGAAATTTAATATTGTCGCATAAATAATAAACTGCAGAACATGAAATGACTTCATTGATGCCGATGTATTATTGTCAGCAATTTCTACATCCTACACGATATTTGAAATTTTTTAAACGACCCAAAATATTGTTTTTTTTATATCTTTATGGAATGAGTTTAAAATGATTGTAATTTTTGAAAGCTTATGTAGTTTTTGACACTTGACAAGCGGTTACCACTTGACAGTGGTTGTCATTTACCCAAATATTACCCAAATAAGTAATATATCATTATAAGTAAAAAACAATAAACGTTGAATAATAAAGGTTAGTCGCGGCGTCTAAGGCGGGTTTGATTCCCGTAGTAGGTAAAAAAGTTTTTCTATAATTCTTGTGAATGTTTCTAGGTAAAAGTGTAAAATCTGGCAAGGAATCATCCCTCGGTCACACCAGTTCGAAGCTGGGTAAGGCCGGATGCCTTCCTAGAGGTTTTCTACGTTGGTCACTCGCCAGTCGGTAGGTTTCTCGGGATACTTTCGGTTAAACACAAAACCAAGGGTTGTTAGCCTGAGGGGGGCTGACCGGGGTTTTCGGTAGATGATGACCGTGGTTCGGAACCCACGTTAAGCTGTAGGTCCAGTCGGTAAATAGCTTTCTCAGTTGCAGATGCGCCTCTAACCCCAAAATTTTATTTTACTTTAAGTAAGAAACAATATATGTTGAATTGTTGAAATGTGAATACATAGTATGTCTGATTCTGTATGTCTGATTCTCTTTCACAACGCTCTCTAACACCCAGATAAGATTCGCCAGTTATATAATGCTGTTACTGAAAGGATTTAGATTTTAAAAGACAAATAGTCGATTTCTTAACTATTATTTCTTAGAGTTAATCTTATATATGATGGTAAAGCGAAAAGTCAAATATATTTTTTAAAGAAATATTATTTTTTGGTCGAAAATCGATTTATTTTTCAGCACAGTCCCCTTTTATATCGATAACTTCCGTGATTCTCCAACTTTTTTATGACTTCCAAAAAAGACAACTTGTCGAACTCTGCAAGACAATCCTCGGTTTTGGGGATAAACTTTTCATTTGGTGTGTCTTTTCCAACCAAGCATTTTATCATGTTTGATAAGAGAAAATAGTCGGAAGGGACCAAGTCCGAAGGGTAGGGTGGATAGGGTAACAATTCGTAGCACAAATTAACTAATTTGGCTGTTGCAACAGCGGACGAATGGACGGGTGAATTGTCGTGGTGAAATAGTACTTTTTAGTTACCTCGCCAAATAAGGGCATTTATTTATCAATTTTTTGTAGAATTTGACCAGTATTGTAACATAATTAAGGTTAATTTTTATGGTGTCCAAACTTAGGCATCGCTGTCAAACGAACTGTGAGTTTGCGGCCACTAGTGTGAAAATTATTTAATAGAGCACTTCGTGAATTTTATGACCCACATAATCCTAAAAGTGTTCCTAACGCACGGCTCCCAATGCATTATCATCGTTGACAATTTGGAAAAGGGAAAGAAGATTACATGAAAGTATAGGCTGATATTTTTTGCGTCAGAACTTTAAATTCAAATAGAACAACAACCAAATTAGATGCCTTGCAGATATTGATTTTATATGAAATAACATTCAATAGCATTAATGCTTGAAAACAATTTCGGACAAAAGTCCGCAGCAGCTACTCCTGACAAAGTGCATTCTGTAAGTCCAATTTTCGACCATTTTTTCAAGCAATTGGGGTTTTATGCCCGCAATTATCTCAGTTATGTTGGCTTCCAAGACGTCAGTATCATTGAAAATAAATCTTAACCCGGAGCTCGATATTTAGTACTCACTCGAACGATCCTTTTTCATAACGTTCTATATTACCAAGATAAGATTCGCCAGTTATATTTTGGCTCTGTAGAACAAATTTCGGAAGTATAATACCTTCAGAATCGTAAAAACAAATCAACAGTGTCTTCTTTCGCGACTTGTAGATACGCAATTTTTTCGATTTCGGAGAGCCTGGGGACTTCCACGTAGCACTTTGAAGCTTTGCTTGCGGAGCATACTTGAAGCACCAAGTTTCGACTTCAGTTATTATCGATTTCAAGAATGTGCAGTTTCGTCCTGCTATATCAATAAAATCCTTGAAATGTTCAATGCGAGCAATCCGTCTATTTTTGTAAAAATTTCGTGAATCATGTATTTGGTCGTAATTTAAGTCTTCCATGATCTACCTTACAATCAAATGCGCATCGTAGGCGACAATTTCACGCACTTTTTTCACCAACCCAACGCGATTTTTGTTTTGTGGTAAGTCTGGCTTTGAGTCGCCTCTTGAAGCATCACGACCGTTCTGGAATCTCTAATATCACTCGAATACACGTGCAGGGGATAAGCAATCATCACAATAAACTTTTTTTCATCAATTCAAATGTTTTTATAAAAATATTACCGAACTTGAACAACATTTCATATTAACTCTTTGTTCCATCGTGTTTTGGTGACGAGATGACAAATGGTACTGTCAGTTTAAGCGCTATAACTTGACAATCCGTTGATCGATTCTAATGACGGTAGTCTTATTTTATAGATATTTGCAACTTTTAGATTATACATTTTGTTTCAACAGATGGCGTTAATAGTTTTCTTTAAATTTAAGTTCCCTTCATACCAACTAAAACAAGGCTGAAGCTTCAAAGTAGTCCTAAGAATAAATCCGAACTGCTGTGTAACATGTCAATAACGGCTTTTATCACATCAATTATTGAATAAAGTTGAGGGAGCATAAATTGTAATAAACTAAGACTTAAACAAAATTTTAAAGGACGATATTACAAGCTATTTTTCATGTAAGGGACCCCTAAGGTTTTATTGGCAGTTTTGCCGTTACAAGTTGCTTAGTGATCATCTGGCTTATGACTCTAGATCATAGCTTCTTCTGGATATAAGGTTAAAAGACGTCAAATGCTGCACATAATTAACAAAGTTCGAACTAGAATTATTCTGTGAATAACAGTTCCTTCTATAAATGAGCTTCGAATTATACTATATAACTTGATTAGAAATTTATTCAAATTCAAGAAGCAGGGCTAGAAATGGCATATATGGATTGCAAAATACGTAGTTAATTCTTTTAGATAAATATAAGGCTAAAAAAGTTAATATAATTAATATTTCAAAAACATCTAATAAATTAGCTTGATATGGGAGGCTTGGCTTTTATGAGTTGCTTAGTGACTGTGTTTGTGTTTAACTCATTTCAAATAGTTCTTAAAATTATATATTGGTCCTAGTTAATCTATAATAACTTTCTATATAAGCTATAATAGAAAAAAGTAAATAAGTTAAATGAAAAATGTTAACAATTAATTCATTAAGTAAGATAATTGCGGATGAAATTCTTCACCTTTTTAATTTATGCGTTAGTGTAAACTTTACAAATATAGATCTTTATACATACCAATAGTGCAAAGAAAATTCATTTTTAAATTAAGTGCATGGGCGATATTTTGATGCATGGTACCCAAGACAACGCAGGTCGACAAAAATTCGTAAATTACATTAACAACACACTCTGGAAGATTTTATTTAAAGCAGAAATAGAAAAAGATGATACCATTAACTTCTTAGGTCTATGTATAATAAGGTATTTTATTAAATTAGAATTTGTTATTTACCAAAATCCACCTTTTTAGATATAATAATTCCAGCATTCATAAAATTTTCCTTCTAAACATTATAGAACAGAAAATCAGCCTCGTTAATGCTTGCATTAACAAAATAGTTTCATATCAATCATAATACCTGTAGGTGTTTGGAATCACATATTCACTCTGGCAACACTGGCGGATATCGTATTATGTGTATATTATTTATAAGCCAGCGTATATTTTAGATCAGATCTCGTCTTTGTATATTAATGTAACAAATCTCATCTTTAAAGATAGATTTCTATTATAAAACAATATATAAAACTTACTCCTTCATTAACCCTGCAAATTAGCCAAGTTTAAATTTACTAGGGCAAAAAGGAAAATTAAATATAACTCTATCAGCTGGATATGCGGTTGTCTTTAATATATATATATATATATATATATATATATATATATATATATATATATATATATATATATATATATATATATATATATATACATATATAAATCCGTTCGCTGGAGTCTTTTGGTTCGTGGAACACGGATGGACTTGGGGCGTCACCCACTTCTTCGGAATCAAAATTAATTTAACACTTAAACAAGGAAAATGGTCTACCTACTCCAAAAGTCTGCGATTAGGTCTCGTGGAGTGCGGTTGTGTTTTCTACGAGTGTCCTTTCAGGTTAGGTTTGGTGTCTAGCAGAGAAGCCAGGCGTTTTTCAACGCCCCCTGAGACATCACTAGAAAATTTTTCGTCGAGTTGACTCCTCCCACTTTGGGTGGAGTAACCGTACCACAGTTCGGTTGTAAGGTCGACTGTGGACGCGATCGGTTTAGTCTTTGACTAGTATTCGAGGAGTGCAGACGTGTTCTTCGAGTGTTTCAGAGAGAAGCGATCCTGGTGGTGAAAATTGGTAGTTGGTCCTACGGATCGACGTCCGACCGAGCAGCTAGCAGCAGAAAGCGACCGGCGTGTTTGGTACCGCCCATTTTTGTGGGAGGTGCTAACCGCAAACCTCGTCGTCGGTGGGTGAGACCGACGGCGAATCGCGATCGGTTTTTGAAACAATTTCGGCTCGAGATAGCGGTACAGACTAGTCGTTTTGACTTAGTCGACCGGCAAAAATTTTGAAAAATTTCCGATCAAAACTTATCGCGGTTTTTCAACGCGGAAAGTGGGCAGTTCCGTTTTTTCGGAACTGCCGGTCGGCGATCGACACTTTTTCAGTGGCGTGAATCAAGTGGAAGTTTGTGCGAAGTGTTTTCCTATCAGGACGATGGGAAAACAAGAAAAGAAGACCTCTGAGGCGCAGGAGGCGCATACAAAGCGGCAGAAAGTCAGATGGTTAGAAAACCAACTGACGGAGAGAGACGCGCTGTTGGATAAGCAGCGCGCACAGATAGACGACCTTCAGGGAAGAATCAAGGCTCTGGAGGAGTTGGTGAAAAAATTCACCGACGGGGAGGAAGTAAAAGCTCCCAAGAAGACGTTAGCGGAGGCAGTTGCCGGTACGTCCGGCACTTCAAGTGCCCCAAATGCCAAGACGGCAAAAAAGAGGCCTATACGGTCTTCTGACGAGGACACGTCGGACAATGATTTTCCGACGTTAGAAGAAGCCGGTAAGATCAGAAAGCAACCGGCAAAGAAGACGAAAACTGTGCCTGTAAGGCCAGTCCAGCAAGAAAATGAGAAAAAGGCCCTACCGCCTGTCACCATTGTGTGTCAGGACTGGTCAGGGTTCTCCAAGTGCCTTGGTGAAAAGAGGATAAACTACACCAAGGCAAAGATGACTAGAGAGGGCATAAGAGTTACCCCACAATCTGCAGCAGATCACAGGGCTATGGTGAAGCTCTGTGATCAGAAGAAGGTGAGCTTCTTCACGTACAAGCTGCACGAAGATAAGAAGCACCAGGTGGTGCTGAAAGGAGTGCCTGAAAGCACTCCTATCGCAGAGATAAAAGAAACCCTGGTGAATCAGGGTTTCGACGATGTAGAGGTCGCAAGATTGCGATCTAGAAAAGCGGGCACCAAAGGCCGTGATCTCCCCATGGTCTTGGTGAAAAGTAAAAGTGACAAGGTCTTCTCGATCAAATACCTAGATAGGTTGGTTGTGAAGACGGAGAAAAAAGCAAAGAACGACAGACCGGTACAGTGTTACCGGTGCCAGCGCTTTGGACACGTGCAGGGTAACTGCGGTTACCCGGTACGCTGCGTGAGTTGCGGAGAGGAGCACAGGAGCTCCGAATGCAAACGGTCAAAGGAAGAGGACGCGACCTGTGTTAATTGCGGAGGCAAACACCCCGCATCCTACATGGGTTGCAAGTCTGCCCCCACCAAAGGTGGGAAGAGCAAGAATAGGCAAGAGCCTACGCCAGTGAGAAATGACAAAAGTAAGAAACCGGATATGGAGGAAATCATCCGCCTCGCGGTCGAGCAGTCAGTCCGCGCAATCTTGAATGCACAGAATGCCAAGTAAAGGACGAAAACCCTTCACGCTGAAGATAGGATCCTGGAATGTGAACGGGATCAGA
Source organism: Cosmopolites sordidus (assembly GCA_031761425.1). Classification (NCBI taxonomy): domain Eukaryota; kingdom Metazoa; phylum Arthropoda; class Insecta; order Coleoptera; family Curculionidae; genus Cosmopolites; species Cosmopolites sordidus. The sequence goes on along the minus strand of JARFXV010000630.1, from coordinate 327,322 downwards.
GGAAAGAAGATGGAAGTAGAACAACTTCTAGAAGAATATGAACCGGACATTCTTGCACTGCAGGAAACAAGGTGTCCGTCCGGGTACAGGATTAATTTCCTGAACTATCGGACATACAGATTCGACAGACCGAATCCAGCTGGTGGTGGCGTAGCCATCCTGGTTAAACGAAGTCTGGAATCTGAGCCACTCAGAGATAACGATGGCGAAATTGAAGCTATTGGAATTAAGGTAGAGATGGCACAAGCACCCATTGAGGTGCAGTCCGTCTACCATCCTGGCAGGCCTGAACAGCTGCTAAGAGAAGACATTGAGGAACTCCTGCAGGGAAATGTAGGAAAAGTACTCATTGGAGATTACAACTGTAAGTCACCAGGCTGGCATAGCAGGATGTATAACTCCAATGGAAGGAAACTGGAGAGCTACGTGGAGGCTATGGGTGCAATCGTCATTGCCCCTGAAGAGCCCACGTATCAGCCATTAAATGGACTACCAGATGTACTGGACATCGCGGTCATCAAGGATATCCCCGTGGATATCGACATTGAGACCGTATACGACGGGACCTCCGACCATAACCCAATTTTTCTAAAGTTGGGTTCTGGTGACGGACAAAGGGATTTAAAGGTGAGGAGGTGGATGAACTGGGACTTGTTCCCGGAGAAACTCCACTCCAAAATCCAAATCCCGAAGATTAGTACAACGGAAGAGTTGGAAAAAGAAGTGGAGATTCTGGAAAAGGCCATCGTCAGTGCAGCTGAAGAATGCACGACGAGGACGGAAGAAAGGCCAACGCAGCATCCCTACGGACCTGTTCCTCAGTTTATTCGGAGGATGATCAGAAGGCGTAGGGCGCTGAAGAGAAGATATCGTGCCCATAGGACGGTGGACCTAGCCAGGGAGTTGACTAGATCCACAAATGTCCTGAGAGAGGCACTGAAGAATCTCAATGAAAAGAGGTGGGCTGACCGCTTGACCGAGTTAGGAAACACGGATGGCACACTATGGGGAGTCTACAGGGCGCTCAAGAGAGATCCGGATGTAAAGACGATACACGGAAGAAATGGATTGGTCTACACGGATGCAGAAAAATCTGAAGCCATGGCGGACGCACTAGAAAGAGAGTGTGTTATCAACTCTCACGACGACGATGACGAAAACCTCGAGAGGTTAGTCAAGAAAACGGTAAAGAACTTCCGCGAGAGGATTGGGCCCAGGCCGCCTCCGGAGTTTGCAACTCCGAAGGAGGTCAAGGGTATAATCCAGAAGATACGGCTCAAGAAAGCTCCAGGGTGCGATGGGGTAACCAATCGCATGCTGAAAAAGCTGCCGAGAAAAGGAATTGCCGCCATCACCGCCATTGCAAACGCAGTCATCAGACTGCGGTATTTCCCGGATAGATGGAAATACGCAGTGGTGAGAATGATACCGAAGCCAGGGAAGGACAAAAAGTTCCCTCAAAATTACCGACCGATTAGCTTATTGCCAGCAATAAGCAAGGTCGTGGAGCGAGTGGCTCTAAAGAGATTTGCGAAGGTGCTCGAAGATAATAGCATCCTTCCACCCGAACAATTCGGGTTCAGAAAAAACCACTCGTCAGAAGAACAACTGTTATGTGTCACTGAATACATAACAGAAACCCTGGACAGAAGACAAGGCACGGCCATCGTCCTACTCGATGTTGAAAGAGCTTTCGACAGGGTATGGCACGATGGTCTGATACATAAGATGATCGAACTGGGTTTCCCAGAATGGATCACCGAGCTGATTGACTCATACCTAAGAGAACGAAGTTTCTCTGTGAAAATGGGTGCAGTCAAATCGGCCAGAAGATGGGTGGAGGCAGGAGTACCGCAAGGAGCGGTGCTAGCGCCCCACCTCTACAATGTATACACCAGTGATATTCCGCGGAGGAACAACACTAGGATAGCCCTGTATGCAGACGACACGGCCATTATGGCACGACACAAACGACCGGACCGCGCCGTCGGATTCGTCCAGGAACACCTGGACGATCTGATGGAGTGGTTGATAGCCTGGAAGATCAAGGTGAATATCGCCAAGACACAGGCTATACACGTCTCGCAGAGAAAGAGCAGACCCGGTCATCAACTGGAAATAGAAGGCGAAAGAGTGGCATGGAAGGATACTGTAAAGTATCTAGGTGTCACCTTCGATAAGACGATGTCATGGAGGCAACATGCGAAGAACGCACGGTGTAAAGCCGTGTCTGTTGTGAAGATAGCTTACCCGCTAATTTGCAGAACAAGCAAATTAGACGTGAAGCTAAAGATCCTAATGATCAGATCATTAGTGAGAAGCGTTATGATGTATGGATCGATCGCGTGGGGCTACGCGGCAAAATCCTACATCAAGCAATTGGAAAGTTACGAGAACAAGCTAGTGAGACTAGCTCTCGATGCCCCTTGGTACATCTCCAATGTACAGATACACAGAGAGATGATGTGGACTCCCTTTAGGCAGTGCATGCAAGAAAAGGCAGAGAAAGCCTTTCTGAAGATACGGGACCACCCAAATCAAGAACTGCGAAGGTTAACGGACTATCGTCCGGAAGACATCGCAGCTTTGGGTGGTCGACGGCGCAGAAGGCCGAAACTCCAACTCTTGGAGGATTAGGTTGACTGTTGCCCAACGCGGGATGGGACTATGTCCCCGTTTGGGAAAAAAGGAAAGAAATTGGCGATGTGCAGTGAAGTGAAGTTTTTCTCATTTTCAGGTAAAAAGGTAAGAGATATACATTTGGCCGAAACACCATCAGTGTGATCGGAAAATAAATACTTAAGATTACACCCCCCTCTGGTACTTGTCCCCCAGAGGGGAGTGGTGCGAAGCGCTTGGCCCACCCCGTCGGCGGCCAAGCAGCGGAAACACCAATGGAAGAGAAGATAACGGTTTTGTGAGTAGCTTTCGACTACGGAAACCTTATCCCATCTACCAAATAGTGCAGATACGGGATTATTTTAGAAAATAATCTCGGGTGGATGGAGGGCGCGAAACGAAACGCGCGATCGGTTTTTGACGCGATTTTTCAGCTAAATAGCGGGAAAGTTGACTGATTTGCAGCCTAGCGACATCGAAAATTTTGGAAAAATTTCCGATGGCGAAAAGTTGTATAAAGTTGGCACGTGAAATTAGTTGGCAGTTTCTCGGAACTGCCGCCCGTTATTCCGTGCCGTCGTGCGATATTTCGCGATAGACATCGCTGCATTTGCAGACGATGTTTATAAAGAAAACAAATAACAGTGAAAGTGTTAGTGCTAGTGAAAGTGCTAAAATGTCGAAGAAGGAGAAACATGAAAAAAGGCAAAAGGCCCAGTGGATGGAGCACCAGATTGCCGAACGAGATGCCCTTTTAACAAAAGGTGCAAACTGACGACCTCCAAGCCAAGATAAAGAGCCTGGAGAGTATGGTAAATACCTTGACGGCAAAACTCGAGGCAATCTCACCGAAGAAGACAACAGCTGAGGCAGTAGCCGGATCGTCCGGCATGCAAAAAACATCAAAGGCAAAAAAAAGACCGGCAGTCTCTACTGATGACACAGAGTCGGAGGGTGAATTCCCGACACTGCAGGAAGCAAACAAAAAGGCAAGCAAGCCAAAGGCTGTTGCCAAGAAGCCCAAAAAGGTGTTGGCCTCTAGGCCCACCCAAACGACGGCGGTTGCCTCGAAGGTAATTCCTCCGGTGACAGTTGCTTGTGCCCACTGGTCAAGCTTCTCAAAAGGACTAAATGAGAAGAAAATAAAAATGAGAAAAAAAAAAACGCGAAGGCCAAGATGACGAAGGAGGGGATTAAAATCTTCCCGCAGACAGCTGCCGATTACAGGGCGCTGGTAAAGGTCTGCACAGACAAGAAGATGAGCTTCTTCACGTACTCTTTGAAAGAGTCTAAGAAGCATCAGGTTGTACTCAAAGGAGACCCTGAAAATACTCCGGTAGAGGAGATACAAGCGGCCCTGGTAGAACAGGGCTATGAAGACGCTGAGGTTGCGAGACTGAGATCTCGCAAGCGGGAAACCAAAGGCCAGGCGCTCCCCATGGTCTTGGTTAAAACCCAGAATGATGAGATTTTTTCTCTCCGCTATGTGGACAGATTGTCCGTAAAGACGGAGAGAAAAACAAAGGCCGACCGGCCCGTGCAGTGTTATCCCTGCCAACGGTACGGCCACGTACAGGGTAACTGCGGTTACCCCGTACGGTGCGTCAAGTGTGGCGAGGGGCACAGGAGCTCCGAATGCCTACGCCCAAAAGAGGAGAAAGCCACGTGCGTCCACTGTGGGAAGCAGCACGCCGCATCCTACTTGGGATGCAAATATGCACCCACAAAAAATGGGAAGAAGAAGGAAAGGCAAGAGCCTACTCCGAAAACTCAGGCACGAAATGACGAGCCCATGTCCAGAAAGGACATGTAGGCTATGATACAGTCAGTGGTCGAATCGACTGTCAAAGCTATGTTTGAAGCCCAAAATGCAAGACGCCAGAATTAGGCCAAGAAATTTGAAGATTGGCTCCTGGAATATCAACGGGATTCGGAACAAGAAAATTGAAGTGGAACAGCTTCTTGCAGATCATGCTCCGGATATTCTTGCTTTGCAAGAAACAAGGTGTCTCCGGAAGAGTTTAGGAGAAATTTCCCGAACAACCGGACATACAGATTTGACAGAGGATTACGATCCTCGTCAGGCGTAGTTTGGAATCTGAACCCCTTCGAGATAACGAAGGTGAAATAGAAGCCATCGGGGTAAAGGTAGAGATGGCACGTGCGCCCATTGAGGTGCAGTCCGTCTACCACCCGGGAATACACGATCAACTGCTACAAGAAGACATTTCCCTACATTTCTCTGTAGGAGATCCAAGAACTCCTACAGGGAAATGTAGGGAAAGTTCTTGTAGGGGATTTCAACTGCAAGGCACCGAGTTGGCAAAGCAGGTTGTATAATCCCAACGGTAGAAGACTAGAAAGATACGTGGAGGCTATGGAAGCAATCGTGATTGCTCCTGAAGAGCCCACGTATCAGCCGGTCGAAGGACTGCCTGATGTCTTAGACATCGCTGTCATCAAGGACATCCCATTGGAAATGGAGATCGAAACTGCCTACGACGGGACATCCGACCATAACCCGATTTTCTTAAAATTGGGTTCTGGTGACGGATTTAGGGATCGTGCGGTGAGGAAAAGGGTCAACTGGGACTTGTTCCCAGAAAAAATCCACTTCAAAATCCAAATCCCGAAGATTGACACAACGGAGGAGTTGGAGCAGGAAATTGAGACTTTGGAAAAGGCCATAGTCGATGCAGTAGAAGACTGCACGACTAGAAGAACGGAAAGGCCGTCGAAGCATCCCTACGGACCTATACCTCACTCCATACGGAGGATGGTAAGAAGGCGTAGGGCCATCAAGCGAAGATACAGGGCAAATAGGACGACCGACCTGGCCGGGGAGCTGACCAGGTCGACGAACGTCCTGAGAAAAGCCCTGAAGGATCTGGCCGCAAAGAGGTGGAACGATCGCCTCACGGATCTCGGCAATGAAGACGGCACACTATGGGGAGTCTACAGGGCACTCAAGAAAATACCAGAGCCGAAGACTTTGCACGGAGCCAACGGGCTTGCATACAGCAATGCCGAAAAGGCTGAAGCCATGGCCGATGCTCTCGAGAGAGAGTGCATCATAAATGTGCACGATGACGATGACGAAAACCATGAGAGAAGCTTCCGAGAAAGGATAGGACCCAGGCCGCTGACGGAGTTTACAACTCAGAAGGAGGTCAAGAGAATTATCCACGGAATTAGGCTCAAGAAAGCTCCAGGATGCGATGGTGTAACCAATCGCATGCTGAAGAAGCTGCCCAGAAAGGGCATTGGAGCCATCACCGCCGTTGCTAACGCAGTCATTAGACTGCGGTATTTCCCGGATAGATGGAAATATGCAACGGTGAAAATGATACCGAAGCCAGTAAAGGACCAGAAGTTCCCGCAAAACTACAGGCCGATTAGCTTATTGCCATCAATAAGCAAGGTCGTAGAAAGAGTGATTCTAAAGAGATTAAAGAAGGTGCTCGCAGATAATAGCATCCTTCCACCCGAGCAATTCGGGTTTAAAAAAAATCACTCTGCGGAAGATCAGATGATATGTGTGACGGAATACATAGCTGAAGCACTAAGCAGAAAACATGGTACGGCAATCGTCCTATTCGATGTCGAAAGAGCTTTCGACAGAGTATGGCACGAAGGGCTTATCTTCAAGGTGATAGAGACAGGAATCCCGGAGTGGATTACCGAGCTGATTGACTCATACCTAAGAGACAGAAGTTTCTCTGTGAAAATGGGTGCAGTCAAATCAGTACGAAGATGGGTGGAGGCCGGAGTGCCGCAGGGAGCGGTGCTAGCGCCCCACCTATACAATATATACACCTGTGATATTCCCAAGAGGAATATCACAAGGTTAGCCTTGTATGCCGATGACACCGCCATAATGGTAGGCACAAGCGACCGGACCAGGCCGTCAGATACGTCCAGGATCACCTGGTCGATCTGATGGAATGGATGATAGCCTGGAAGATCAAGGTAAATGTTACCAAGACACAGGCTATCTACATCACGCAGAGAAGAAGCAGATCCGGACGCCAGCTGGAAATAGACGACCAGAATGTGGCATGGCAAGATACCGTAAAGTATCTAGGTGCCACTTTCGACAAGAAGATAACGTGGAGTCACCAAATCAAGAACGCACGGTTGAAAGCCGTGATGGTAACGACGATGGCTTACCCGCTAATTTGCAGAAACAGTAATTATTGATTTTTTTTGTTTATTCTATTGGTTTTAAGGAAAAATAATTAGACGGACATATCAATATAATAATATTTTCTGCAGATCACAATAATAAGTTAAAGTTAAAAAAACAACAACTACAAACTAGGCAAAAAAAAAACAAATAATTATGAAAAATATATTTAATGTTTTATATTATATATTATAATAAATGCTTTAGAGCATGTCATGTTCGTGGTTTATCTATCAATTTCTTTATATTTAAAATATTTCATTTATTTTATTATGTGTTTATTATTAGCAATAAAAATGCTGGTTTTGTCTGGGTTAAGTTGAAAAGTATATAGTATATCTAAATTAATTACTTTGTGGGGATATTTATAAATGCTTTCAATGTGTAATTATTAGAAACACACAAATATTTTTATAATATAATTTGACTTTTTGTGTCTAATAATTTTAAATCAATTTTTGTTTTGTTGTAGGTATAGAAGACCTTAAAGAATTAAGAAAAAATTAAGAATAAGTCAAGAGTTGATTGCTTAATCAGGTGAGGTTAGTTGGTAATCAATTCTCGTGATTTGGGGTCCATGCTATTCTATAGCTATTCTATAGTTCATAATTCTATAGGCATAGTCGTTAATAATTATAGTTCATAAATCTTCGTTATCAAAATTAATTAAATTAAGTTAAAAAACTGAATTGTATTTCTAGCGTAGATCCCCTTCTGTAAATCAAAGAATGTTGTGACTGTCTTATATCAATTTTTATCGTTGTTTATCGTGGCTTATGAGGTCTTTCGAGAATTGTCGGGATTTTTGCCGTTCGATCATTTGCCAATATCTGATGCGCCTTTAGTATCAGTTTGAACTGCTAAAACCACCTGGTAGTTCGTGGTAATTATTGAAAATGAGTGACAACAATTTTTATCAACGGTGCGTTATCAACAAGTATTGTTTTAGACTTTTTTTCAGATAGTGTGACCGAAATTTTTGCAAAACTTTAACAGATCTATGGAAACAGTGTTTTGACAAGGCCTCAGGTTTTCAGGTGGTTTAAAGCATTCTCACAAGGCCTAGACTCGATTAAATATAAACCCCGCGGATTTGGATTAGATTTCTAATTCTTCATCTATCAATTTTTTCAATTTTCTTTATATTAAATTTCATTGTCTTCATCTCCTTCAAAGTTACCTCTTTATTTTTACATATTTAGTCTTTATTGTATACATGTGTTCCTTAGTCTAGTCCTTATCTATTTCCTGTTATGTTCTTTTTTTGTCAAATTATTTGGAACCATTCTAATTTATGTTGCTGAAACTATTTAATATTTTCGCCATGTTTACTAATTGCAAGCCTAAGTTTCCTTTATTTCATATATTATGTCCTAAATATTTATAGGTTGTTACTACTTCTAGATTTGTATTCATAGATTTTATATGTATTTCATAATGTTGCGTCACATTTAACACCATTATTTTACTTGTAGTCTTGTAGCTTGTTGTTTCGTTCTTTTCTAATATTTTTAACCGGTTTATTCATTACTTTAATGAACAGCGGAGGGCTGATGCTGTCTCCTTATTTTTCCTTTGCTCGAAGCTGATTCTTTATATGTTCATTCTTTTTGAAATGAGTCTATGATGACATATCGATCTCTAGTTCTTGAATTTTAATTCTATAGGGACTTTTATAGTACTCATTTCTTATCTAACTTGACCACACTATCTAACTTGAACATGACCACACTATATGGGTTTGGATGCATATGAAAGCATTCAAATAGAAAAATGTAAGAAAATCATGAATCGAGATAAAGGACTTATTCCGTTCAGTCAACTTTTTCAATTATTAATGTAAGGCTTAGTAAACTTCACGGTTCATGATTTTTTCAAGCTTCATTAGGTACGGTTTTCATATAAATAGAACATAGTTTAGTTTTAGAATTAGATTAAATCATCTCCTGATGATGCTAACATGGTTAGCGAAACGTGCGTCGAGTTCAAAAAAGTGATTTGGTGTTTAGTGGTAAATCTATTCAAATTTAGTATTTCCGGTTCTATTTTATTGTCTCCTTGTGCTTGCCATCTTTTATGTTTCCTATCACTTCTTTTATTTGTCTCTACTTATGCTTTCTATTTTGCAATTTTCTAATTGCAAATAATAATATTGTTTCCTACAGCCATATAAATACTTTTGTTGGTTGATACGCTCTAGATTGCAATTTAGCTAGTCGAATGAAATAATTTTGAGCTCCAAAAACCAGTGAACGCGCAATTAAATTACCCGACCTGGTAATCCATTTAAATAATGGAAAAATTTAAACGGGAGACGGAAATAAAAAAGCGGGAATTCGTCCGTAATGGAAAGTTGAGTGGGGCCTTTTAGAAAATGGAATTTCCGAAAATTCGATTATTACCACAGGAACCTGGACAAATAATTCTTTTATCTCCTCAGAAACCGCATTGAAAATTTATTCCGACCCATAAATCAGTTGTAGAATGGGATTTTTTTATGATAGAAAGAGAAAATCCGCAAATGCATCTTGCATTTTTATAGATTGCAGAACATTTTACTTTGTTTTTATATTGTTAGAATGTGTTTAAAAACTGTAATCAGATTGATTTAGATCTATTGAAATGAAATATATTTCTTTCCTACGATTTTAACACATAATTGAATCTTGGTTTTAACCTTATACGTTGATTTCAGGTCGATTTTAGGGTTATTCTATAAACGCCATTTGAAAATAAATGTTGAGGATATAGTAATTTCTGAATTAAAGGGAAACAATCACTCGCTATTACGCTATATGAATAGGAGTTTGTGAAATGGCTTCTGTCGTGAGTGAAGAAGTGTTTACATACCATTTCATGGTACAAAATTCAGGTATTTTGTCCATAATGATATAATAAAACTATATTAATATTTCATTTTAATCATATGCAAGGGTTTTAATTATATTCGATATCGTTAGTGCAAAAAATCCATATTTTTATTCACGAATGTGATGATTTTTTAAAGAAATATTCAGTATCTGTCGTGCTTGTCACAATGGACTGTATTTAGAGATCTTTCAATATTTATCAACCTATTATATGACATAAATTCTTCGTTGTAATCCTTCTACAATATATTAATACAAATTTTATTTTTGGATAAAATTGAATTATTATAATTATACTTGCATTCAATTTTCCAAATCACGAATTCATTTTCCACCTTATATAAACGAAGAGGCAAGTATCACGCCACCATTTTGTTCTGGTGAAATTGTTTTTCGTGATATTTGTCACAGTTTCGGATTTGGCTGTTGTGTAGTATAGATGTGCAAGTTTTATTACGTGTAACTACATGTTATAAAAAAGAATGTAGTGAAATTGTTTTAATTTATATTTAAAAAATTATTCAATTATTGTAACTCATTATGATTTTAACCGAAAATATTCTAATCGTCCGATGTCCCATAAAACGACAATGTATTGTTTAATAAAATAATTTGAAGAATTCGAAACAGTTTGCGATAGGCCCCGCATGTTGTTAAAGACAATAATAAGCGATTTGAATATTGAAATGCCATCGTAAACCACTTCCATCAAATTCACAATTTTTGTTCAAAATAAATTTGACTGTTCCGGATTATTTTTACGGCGATTTTTCAAGGATAATGTTTATATAGATAAGCCCCAAGTTATACGGCAACTTAGTGAATATCCGTTCTGAAATCGTTGCATTAACACCAGATATGTTGACAAAACATAATAGAAAATGTGTTGTAAAGGGCACAAAGTTGCATTGCTGCTAATGTCTCAGATTAGATTGATATAATTTACAAATGCAAATTAGAAATATATGCATATTTATATATATATATATATATATATATATATATATATATATATATATATATATATATATATATATATATATATATATATATATATATCATCATCATCAGCCCGTATCGATCCACTGCAGGATGAGCCTCTTCAGCATGCTTCCAACCTTCACGGTCCTGGGCTTTCCTCTGCCACTCGGGTCCAATATACTTAACGATGTCATCAGTCCATCGTGCTTTCGGTCTTCTTCGCGGACGTTTGCGATCAAGCGGCATCCACTCCAGGATTGCCTTGGTCCATCTGTCGTCCCATCGCCTCGCTACATGGCCTGCCCATCTCCATTTCAACTGTTTTACTCTTCCAATGATGTCACAGACTTTTGTTTGTTCCCTGATCCATGCGCAGGACTTTCTGTTTCGTCTTGTAATGCCAAGCATACATCTTTCCATTCCCCTCTGTGCCACCCGAAGTTTTTGAATTGATTGCGATGTGAGTGTCCAGGTTTCACTTCCGTATGTCATAACGGGTAGAACGCACTGATCGAATACTTTTCTTTTCAGGCAAAGTGGGAGTTTGCTCTTAAACACTATGTTGAGCCTACCAAATGCCTGCCAGCCACATTTAACACGCCGTTCCACCTCCCGGGCGGTATTTCCCTCCATGAAAATCCTCTGCCCAAGATATACAAAGCTGTCCACAATCTCTAAATCCCTTCCTAAAACTGAAATTCTTCTGTCCTGAGCGAAGTTATTGAACATAACCTGACTCTTTTTCAGGTTTATTTTCAAGCCAAATGGTTCGCCAGCCCTTTGCAGTTCTTGTATGCGTCTTTGCAGCTCCTCTGGGTCTTGTGAAATGAGAATAATATCATCTGCAAAACTAAGATGGTTTAAGTTTGCACCATTGATCTTTATCCCATCCTGTTCCCAATCCAGTTTACGGAATACTTCTTCAAGGCCAGCCGAGAAAAGAATAGGCGATATTGCGTCACCCTGCCGTACACCTCGTTCTATATTAATTCCCACTTCAAGATCATCAAGGTGAATTGTGGCTGTAGCTCCATCATATATCGATTCTAATAGGTTTACATAGGCTCTCTCTACACCTTGGCTAAGCAGTGCATCCATTATATATATGTATTGGGTTTTTTCCGGGAGTACATCCGGTTGTCGGGTTGGTCCCTGTCGGGAGCTTGCAGACGTTTCACGAATGTATATATATATAGATATGATATATATATATATATATATATATATATATATATATATATATATATATATATTGATATATATATATATATATATATATATATATATATATATATATATATATATATATATATATATATATATATATATATATATTTATATATATATTATATATATATATATATATATATATATATATATATATATATATATATATATATATATATATATATATATATATATATATATATATATATATATATATATATATTGTTTACAGTTACAAAGTAGAGTAGTTTAATTGACTTGATTCTGTGTATATTTAAAATATAGAATGGAGTATAGTTCATGCTTGCTTATTTAAATATGAATAAACAATGATTCAGTAACAATGGATTACGCTGCATTATCATGATTATTCTGTTTTGGTAATTTGTTGAAATTTGCATATAATAAATCCCCTTATAAACAGAGCTTAAACAATTAATTAAATAGATAGTCATTATATCTGCTCTTGGTTTGTATTTAGATGGTTGATGGTTTTTGTATTAGCGTAGAAGTGGGATAGTTTTGGTAAAATATACAATTTTATCGTTGGCTTGTTTGAATATACAAGAGTTATTAATTGTAGTGTTTGTATTTAAATATGCAATAAACGAGAAAATATTTATTATTAATTATATTATTAATGAATGTATAAGCGGCGTTTCTCTATTCTAATCTCTATTATATTTCCTTCAATTTTTTGGTCAGAGAAAACAATATATTGCAACAACCTAAAATTTACCCCAAGATACTAGTACTAGTAGTTTGTGTTTGTGTAAGGTCCATCATTGTACTAGCGTATAATAAAATTATATGCGTTTTTGAGGTACTTAGTTATTCACTGAATATACAATTTAATGGTAGTGTGGGATGCTACTAATTGCCTTGGCAGTTTTAGCATTTTTACTAGAATGTTCTAAAATTGTCTTAATTTCGCAACATATTTCACTCATTTTAATGTTTTTGTTGAAAATTGTCGACTGAATATTTCACAGTGGAATCACTTTAATACCGAATAAGAAATATTTTTTTGTCGGAACAAAAAGTTCAATTCGGATTAAACCTCCGAAGAGTTTTTTTTTATCTTTCGTGAGAGAACCATTTCAACTTACTTAACACTAAGACCTCTCCAGATTTAAATATCCTGAAATAGTCCTCCTGTGCTCCACTTAAAAATTGCCCAATCCTTTCGTCGGTCTCGAGTTGAACGTCCGAAAGTAATTAAAGGATTGACCAATGGTCTTGACCATGTGTATCAGTCATGTCGGATGTAGACTGCAACTAATTGCAGCTCACAGGTTTGGTTTTGTTTGGTTTGCTTTACTTTGGTTTGGTTCTTAACAATACTACTATTTGAAACCGTTTGTGAATTATCCCAGGCCCCATTTAGGTACCAGGTATGCATGAAAAAGTACAGTAGGCTCGTCGAGAATATTTAAAGTACTTTAAAAAACAAGGAAAATGTTCTCCTGTGCCCTACGAAAAAATGCCCAATTCTCCAGTCGTCAAATATCAGCAAGCGTCTCCCGAGATCGTCTTCTGAATTTAAGTCGTCATCAGTCAGGCTCGAGCTGAACTTGCGAAAGCAACTGAAGGATTCACCAAGGGTCCGACTATATATATTGGCCAAGACGGATGTAGGTTGTAATTAAATGTAGCTCACGCCATTTCAATAGAATCCACGAACCCACTGTGTAATTTATTCTTTGTTGTTTATTGATATTTTTGAAACATAATCATGGCATTTTACATTGCTAGATTTATATCAGATAATGAAAGAACTGTGAATAATTTAATAGGTTAAGTGAATTTGTATTCTTGTTAATATAGGTGGTTGGTCATACATCACAGTATACATATATTGTGCCATAGTGGATACATTTTGGATTAGGATACGTTTTGTGCAGTAGTATACAAATCACAGATAAGCTAATAAATAAGATAAGTTTTTGGCGTAAAATTCTTCCTTGATATTGTTCCGTTAAATTATTGTATCCGAGAAATTATTTGTTTTTTTTGCTATAAATAGACAAGAACAGCGAATTTTTATCCTATATTAAATATCGTATAGAAAGTATCGTGTGGTTAGCACCACGTTTAAACTTTTTGTGGCGAGTTATAATAGCGTGAAATAATATGAACGGTTGTAGAAGAAACTTGAAACAAACCTGTAGTGGTAAAAGTGTAGTGGTAAACCCTTAACATGATCTACTTTTTCAATGTTGTTTGTAGTCAAAGTCTTTGGAAAATTATTTTTTAAATCAGTATTGTTTTTAATTGATTTCTGAGAAAAATATTTTTATTAATAATTTAATAAAAAATATTTATTAAAACAATAAATGTAAACTTGTATAAGGATGCCTTTTAACACAAAGTTTCTTTAAAATGTATTAAACAAAATGTTCATTTGGAAGCTGATAAATTGCTATTCACGTTCTGAAAATAATTTCACTCCAATATCCTCACTATAGTGCTATAAAAATTGTCATCATTTGTTAAAAATCATTTTACTTGATTGTGTTGCTGGCATCTAGATTTAAAGTTTTTGATTTCTTCAACCCATGAATATCAAAGAGTTTTATTGTGCCACTTTTTGTTTTATTATGTCACTTTTTATTTTATTGTGTCACTACACAGTATCTTATTTTAAGAAATGAAATATACTCGGTTTTTTAAATATCAAAACCAAGAAACATAAGCAACTTTCAGTTATGTGTTAGACTAGGTGTTCTAAAAATATCTACTAGCTGAAAGATTTCCTACATTTATTTAACTAAAAATGATATTGACAAAAACAGACATTTTAAGGCATATAAAATATTGTTATATGATCCATAACACAGGCCAACAGTTTTTTTTTTGGTACCGGAGTATTTGGAGCAAAATTCATATGAATTTGATGTCCTCAATTCAAATAAAATCCGTTGAGGTCAAATTTCTAAGATAAAACATTTTAGTGAAATATACGTTATTTTATGTTAAATCTATGGATCAAATAAAAAAATTAAACATGGAATTATTATTATTATTTTATACAAATATTATTATATACAAATGTAGAGGAAAAAGTCATCGATGAAACCAACTAGTCACAAAACAGTTTAGAAGCTTCTTTCCGGTGATATTCTTGAAGGTATTTTGGCACACTCCCTTCTTAAAAACTAGCAGCAATCTGCCATCATGTGCGTATTCAATCTCCCTTGGTAGTGGTCCTTCATAATTTGAGTATTCTGATGAAATAATTCTTGTATTGAGCATTCTGTTTATATTGCTGAGTATTCTTGTTTGAGGAAAAAGGCTTAAGCGGCTGTGTAAATAGTGCCTTTAATGCTCATATTGCACCCAAGGGATCTGAAACTGTTAAGTATCTTGTTTACCAGTTCAACATAGTTTTCAGTTTTGCGTTTGCCCAGAAATTTCCGACAACTGCAACAAATGAAACCCAGGCTTTTCGCTCAGCCTTATTCATCGAATGTATGAATGTAGTATTCTTAGTAAGTTGTCTTATTTATGGACCGTCATATATTCCTGCTTTAATTGTCTCTGTAGTCAACTAAGGCATTTTTTCCTATGTATGCAAAGCATCATGCATTCTTATCAAGAGCCTTTACTGTTTTATTAGGCCCGCTTGATTTGGAGTGGAGGAAAGATTTTCTCTCGTCCAACTAAGAGGTCGTTAATGACATTCTTTTCCTTACCCGTCCATGGTTTCTCTCTTAGATAATCCTTTTCTAACCCAGTGGTGTGTTTTGTTTCTGCTATCCCAGAGACACAAAAAGCATGGATATTTGGTGTGACCACTTTGCTGTCCAAGGAGAAAGTTTACCATTTTTAAGTCCACACAAATCACACATTGATGTTCATGATACTTTATCATCTCCAAGACCAAAGGTATGGTGTTATATTTTTCTTTCATATTCTTCTTCGTTGAGTGAATAATTAGTATTGAACCATATTTGTTCCCATTGTGTAGAAGGTAACATTTCAAACTTCGCTTTGAGTTGTCAATAAATAGGCGCCAATCATCTAGAAAATATTCAGGAAGGCCTATTCCAGGAGTTCGCTAATTTCGTGACAAAATACAAGATTGTTTTTTTAGTGTAATATGGTAGCAGGCCCTTTTCTTTTGTACGGTAAAAGGTAATTTTGGTTCCTTGTTCCAGTAAATTTTTATTGTTTAACCTGGAAGTCAGTAACTCAGAAACTTCTTTTGACAGGTTGAGATCTCTGGTAAGGTCATTTAACTTATCCTGGTTGAAACATTGAGGAATTGATGGCATTCCCTCTCATAATCATGGTCACCTTCATTAGTATCAGAAGGGTGATCAGTGAAACAAAACTCGTCCCCACGGAGTTCTGGTAATTGATCAAACGTTGAGGATAAGCACTTCTTCTGAGTGAGTCTTGCAGATAGTAAATCAGTATATATCCACTTGCTATGATTGTTTCGATTGATTCCAGTAGTATTTACTAAGCAGAAATAATAGTTATCGAAGTGGTTTTTGGATTCTCTCAACCAAACCTAACCTAACCATTGCTACGTCGAATTTTAAACTTTTTCTTTGTCGTAAATGTCCTGTACAAGTTTTACAGGCCAGATGCGGTGCCCAGGTTTTATCTTGACCACCAAGCCACAAAACACCAAAGTATCCAAATTAAGCTCTTTTGACAAAGTTATTAACAGTTTTTCTGTTTTCTTTTAACGTGTATTCTGGACATATGTAGCAAAACACATCAGTATGATTTACTCATTTTATTTATATTCAAGAATATAAATACAACAATCTACAACACAGCATGTTTTAGGTTAAGTTTATAACAACTTTTTCCTAAATACAAATATCACGCGGGGTCAACTTCTATCTACCCCTCATGGCGAGAACTTACAAACTAACTTTAACTATAGTTCAAGCGTTGAAGGTTACTTTAGTTACCGGAAAGGTAATGCTTATGCAATCTAGTGGATTTTCATGGAATTATCTCAACGGCAGACTGACAAGGGCAAATATACGGGAACCAATCCTAGTATAATAATTTTAGAACATCCATACTTGAATGTATTTAATTGAAAAAAACATTGATAGATAAGTAGATGTATCTGAAAAAATAGAGCTGATAGAGAAAAACAGATTTCATATTTAGAATTAGCACCCCAAATATAAGCAAAATCAGTTCTAAAATCCTAGGCACAAAAAAATTCTTGTGGTTCTGGGTAATATATTGAATTATTCTAATTATTTTATACTACTTGCATTTACGAAATATGCAGCTTTCAAATAACTTATGTATATACATAATTTGTTTAATGGAAAAAATAACTGATTGTATCATAGCAGTTTCATCTGTCATCAGCAGTTTGATCTTTGAATGAATGCACGTATTATGTACAGATATATTTATATTTACTTAAAATTTAAACCGGGTAATGTTAATCAGGGTAAAAGTGGCACAAAACTATTTGAATTGACTCGAACTGTATAAGATAGTCAAGCAGACAACTGTAAAAAATCTCTGCTTCATAATAATGAAGTGGTTTATAAGATTTTGTAGTGGGAGAGAGAGACAGAGTAATGAATGAGTCATGATATCATCGATTAATCACTGTTTGAACTGAAAAAATGACCAAGTGCTGGAATTTTTCAAAATGATCATTGTGCGTCTGCCAAACTCGGGTATTCGGGAAACTCTAGGAACATCAACCTGGAGACTCTGAGCTTAACTGCAAATAAAACGACGATTCCTTACACTGCATTTTGAAGCATAGTCTTCATAATAATTCAAATAAAATTCGTTACTAAACACAGGAAAATCTACAACTGATTCATGAAATTCCACAGTGAAAAAATCACAGTGCAGTATGCATTTTACGCACAAACAATAATTGGACCTTTATGTTTTGAAAATGAAGAGCATGAGCAAAAACCGTAAATGCCGAATATTACAGGCACATTACTTAAACACTTTTACTTGCCTCAGTTAGAAGACGCTGTCTATTGCATTTGCCAGAATCTCCAAAGATGGACACCTGAGATAGTCCTAAAGATTTCCGAATTTCACCATTTCTTTCTGTGGAGTTACCTTAAAGAGAGAGTTTACTTTACATTAATAAGCTAACAAACACTAAATCAGATCAAAAATAAATTTCGGAATTGGAGAATTATTTTTATTATATTTTCTTAACGAAAATTTATTAATAATATTAAATATTTGGTCGATTGTTATAATTTTGGCAACAATTATTTTGGTAAATATTAGTTTTTTTAATCTTCATTCATGAAGGACTGGAAGCACTACTGGAAGAAAATTTTTATTGTACACTACTTGAGGGCAGGCAAGAGCTGGGAGTAACATCGCTTATGTAAACAAGATATTTTAAAAATAAGTGTCGTTTGGTCTTCTATAAACATATAGTTGGGATTAAGAATAGACGTTTTGTTGATGTTATGTCATTGATCTACAGATTCAAAAAAAATGTCCTGCATAAATAGTGTTGCCATAGTATTCGATTTATGCCATGTTGTTTCTGAGAATTTAGGTTTGCTATATTTTAAGCGGTAATTTTAATGTTGGAAATGGTAAAGTAATAGCGTAATATAAAAGAAGAAATGTAAGTATGAATATTTATAGGAACAAATAAGTTCTCGGAAAGGTGGTCCAAAAAAGAACTTTTAATTTTAACCTTAATTTAAAAATTACAAACATCAAATGTAATATTTTGGTTAAATACCAAAATTGACGATAATACCAGGAATATTACAATTATTCCCAGGTTAGAAAAATTGTTAGTTAGTTTACTTTACTTATGGTTGACACGTATTAGATGTTATTTAGCTGCTGTACCTATAGCTTAACGCGGGTTCGGAACCATAGCCATAAACAGTTCACCACTCGAGCTATAAACTCTTGGTTTTGTACTTAACCTTAAGTCTCTCGAGAAGCCTACAGACTGGCTTGTGACCAATGCAGAATACCTCTCAGAAGGCATCCGGGCGGTCTTACCCAGTCTCGATCTGTCCGAACTGCGTGGTGACTCTTTATTAGATTTTACACTCTTTTTTGGAAAGATTCACATATATTTATCATAGTCACAAATATCCAAACTGAGAGCACGAGTCAGTGCAGCTACCAAGCCGTCAGACCTCCGCCTTATGCATCGTCTCAAAGTGGAGAAATATTGTATAAATATCAGCTTTATGTAATTATCTGTTTTATTTCTATCTATTATTCGGATAGTCGTCATTCAGGGGGTGTTATTAATATTTAATCTGACGTGGAATATTGCGTGGTTTCTGTAGAGATGATTCTCACCAGTTATTGGGTCGTAACAGTTAAGATAAATGAGATGTTTTTCTTGGTTACGGCCGGCTATAGATGGTTTAACGCCTCTGCAAGTGACTTCTTAAACTATTTCGAAGACAACTTAAATGACAACATTTTTCAAAAAATGAAAGCTTTCTTCTGGGCGATATAAATATTTATTCATTGAAGAACAGCAGTGAGCCTAGGAGGTTGAAAGACAATATCAGGGGAACAGGTTTCACACATACTGTTACTGGGGAAACCCACAATACTAGTGTTTCACAAACACCTATTGATCAGTTTCCAAGGTCTGTTCGAATAAGTATATTTTAAGAGGTATTTATTATTCTTGATCGGGATCCAAAGGTAAAGTATAAAGTTCTAATATCTTTATGGTTTGTGGATTGAAATCTTTTTTTTTATTAAAATGGCTCAGGTTAGGCGATAAATTGGAAATTTATTTACGGAAGGATTTTCATTAATAAATTACATAGCTTTTAAAAATATAATTTTTTTTTTTATAAAAAATATCTTTAATATTATAATTTAATAATTAGGAGAGTCCTATTTTTGCCTTTGAAGGCTAAGGGTTTGTTTAACTTACATTTGTATAAGATTCAATAAAATAATGCGATCTTGGCAGGGAATGCTACTTCATATAGTCCTTATAAGACGACTTTCCAGGGATTCCGAACTGGAAATTGGGACTTAAATTATGCATAACGTCTACGAAAGGCACAAAAGTGGATCATGAAGGATTGGAAGCACTACTGGAAGAAAATGTTTATCGTACCCTACTTGAGTGCAGGCAAGAGCTGGGAGTAACATCGCTTATGTAAACAAGTTATTTTTAAAATAAGTGTCTTTGGGTCTCCTATGAACTCATAATTGGGATTAAGAATAGACGTTTTGATGTTATGTTATTGATCTACAGATTCAAAAAAAAAATCCATGTCCTGCATAATGTTGTGAACTGGATGGAAAGATGGTCTTTACGACAATCCAAATAGGTAATAATCGTGGATTAATCTTGGTCGGCTATTAATCGGTACGCCAAAATCAAATATCTATGCCAAAAGATATTGATGTGTAGCCAGAAAGGATCAGCTGGGCATCGTTCTCTTTAGGTACTCCAATATGGTTAAACGGTCACTGCTCACAGTCATCAGCAACAACTGATTCGTGTTAGTGACGCTCTGGAGAAAGGAATTTATTTTATTTCAGGACAACTCATATTCAAATACAGCAAAATGGACTCTGGATACGATCACCGAGTTGGACTGGAAAATTTTATCGCACCTGGCGTAATCTTCAGACTTAGCCCACCTCGGATTTTTACCTCTTTCGATCCCTATTTAAACACAACGTTTCGCAGCTCTTCAGGAAGTCGAAAAAATCTTAGTGACTTTATCACCTCAAAACCATCAAGTTTCTTTCGATTTGGGATTCGACATTTACCTGAAGGGTAGCGAATATGTACAGAAAGTGAGGGAGATTACTTCGAAGATTAAATTTATATTACTTTTTCAAAAATAAATTTTAAATGTGGTTAAAAAGGCTATAATTAAATTGAGGACCGAATATTAGTGCTTAAAAAAAAATTCAACCTAAAGAATACCATTAGAGGGACATTCAGATGTCGTACCATTATGCACTTCGTATGTCGAACGAAGGCATGTGCACGTCGTACCAATGGCACGTGCACGTCGTACCATGCACAAGATGCACTTACATATTGCCGTATTCTAATACTCACTCTAAATCAAATTAGAAGATTTAAAAAAGAGAGAATGTCAAGAATTTGCTAAGAAGTAGGATTTTTATGTTTTTTTATATTCAGTCCTAGAATAGGCTTTGCTAAGAGAGATGGAATAAATAGTAAAGAACTTGTTGTGTAAATGCAAAAATATAAACATAATGTTATTTGAATATAGCAACACGCCAGTCCCAAATAAATTGCTAACACAACTTCTAAGAGGTCGAGTACTTTAGGCCAAACATTTATCTTTTCTTATCAAATATAAATTCTGACTTAAACATAGAAAGAAGGGGGTTGAAAAAAAAAAGAGAGAAAGCTATAAATTCTATTATGCCAGAAATATTACGAATCGAAAAGGTGGTGAAAATAACCAAAAAGTACTGATTATAGAGGAAACATATTGGAGGCAGTTCGAATTATTAAAAAGTCATCATGCTCACCAAGATTGAATTTAGTAAGAAATGAAAATGAGAGCATGCTAAGAAAAATAGTTTTTACATAAGACTGTTACTTAAAGGGTCTAAAGTTATGACTATGGACGATCTGATAGTTATGTAATATATTACAGGAGGATGTAATTTAGAAATATATCAAATTTGAGTCTGATACAGTTAGTTGAAGCCCGAGATCTACTAGAATGCTTAAGAATTTTGAGGACTATAATCCTTAAGACTATAATTCATCTCTGCGAAATGACCTATTAACGATGTAATAAGAACATGTGGTGTTATATAATAAAAATATTGTGGAGATGTTATCGACAGTTTCCGGTAATACCGTCATTCTAGCGAGAAATCATTTTTTATGAGTGTCACTGTCAATATCAGTGTGACTATCAATAACACTACTAGTATCATTAGAAGTATTAATGTTAGTACCTTAACAAAATATATTTGCTTTTAAATTGAAAGCCTATTTTGATTAGTGCCCAGATCCAAGGATATTGTCACGTGGAAATAAATAAGTAAATGAATCATAAGGAAACTATCCATGACAGTTAGTATCAGAAGTGGAATTTCCCTGGCGGAAGAAATCGTTTTTGTAAAACACTGTACTGTAAGAATCCATTGTGAAGGATTAATTAATTGAGAGAAGAAGTTCCCGATTATTCCAGACAATACTTGTTCGTGACTTCGTACGTGATTTTGATTGGAATAGAATTTTTCCTAACAGTTCTAGAATATTATATTTGAGAACCAATGGGGATTATTCAACTTCGAGTCCACTAAGGCATTTTATACTTGAATAAGACTTAATTGGATAATATTGAAAAAGAAATATAGAAAGTTCTTTTTAAGAATTTATGAGATAATGCAGATTTTGACTGGCTATATTGTAAAATACATTGAAATTGAATATTCCCAAGAGAGTTTCCTTAGTATACGGCCACAACATTTGTCTGTGGGACTTACTATATGGCCACAACAAGACAACAATCAGCAAAAATGGAAGAAGAAATTAAGAAATTACACATGTTGAGCTGCAAGAAGAACGAACAAGATCACTTGAAAAAGAATCCGAAAGACATCAAGAACAGACGGGAATTATGAAATATTTGCAGGACAAAATAAATTTCATGGTGTTATTTATTTTGTTAAAGGGGAAATTACTGATTTGGAAGAAAAAGTAGAAACGCAAATAAACAACGTGGAGAGTAAGTTAGAGAGTAAAGTTGATAAAATGGAAATTAAAGAGTTAAAGATTCAAGGTCTCCGCTGGACAGATTTCCAGTATTAAAATAAAGCCACCAATTTTTGATGGCTCCACTTCCTGGAACATGTATTTTCGACAGTTTGAAGCCGCAGTTACAGCTAACGGATAGAATAACCACGATAAAATCACGTCGTTAATCGTTTCATTTAGAGGGCCTGCATATGACTTGCTCCAGAGTATACCAGCCGGTGACCAACAAGACTACCCCCCACCTTGTACAATTGTTGGAGCTGCGATTTGGAGAGCAATGTCGATAGGAGGTATTTCGGGTTCAAGTTAAATTTCGAGTACAGAAGTTTAGGATGCACACACAGGAATTCGAGTCCGAAATAAAAATATTTATAAAACTAGCATTCCCTACTGCAGGAGAGGAGATGAAGGAATGGATTCCTGTGTCTTCTTTTATTAATGGATTGCGAGAATCGAAAATACAAGAAACCCTACGAATGTCCAACTTTAGTAGGAACAGTGATGCTCTTGTCCATGTCTGGAATTAGAGGCTATTTTTAACGCATTAAGGCCAAAAATCAGAGCAATGACTATTGAGGACACAAGTGAGAGTACACCTGCACACGAAACAGGTTTCGAAACTGTCCTGCATACGCTGATGGGGAAAATTGACGCTTTAAGTGGAAAGTTCAACCAGCGTACCTTAAATCAAGTCGAGTTTTTTCGATGCCATATAAACGAACACTTAAAAAGGGACTGCATAGTGAGAATGTCCAGATCTTCTTCGAAAGATCGATTTCAAAGATCTACTAGACCAAGACATGCAAGCCCTAGTTACCAACAGAGAAACGAATATTAGGCAGTATCAAGAGGCGAACGTTGGCTGAGCGAGAAGCTTCCAGGTTTGTCTCTATAAAAAAATTAAAAAGATCTCAAGGAAGTGTAACGCTAGAAGGAAGAATTAATGCACAACTGAAGGCTGTAACTGTAGATACTGGAGCAGCCGATTCTTTAATTAAAGAAAATTTAGTAGATCACAATAGAATACAGCCTATTTTAAGGAGAGTAATGTTGCGAACGGTCACCGGGGAGACATCACCAGTTTATAGAGAACTCATCGTTGACTTACACTTGGTTCCATTTCTATAAGCCACAAAGTCATAGTTGCGGATGTAGAGGTTGATTTATTCTAGGGATGGATTTAATCAGACAAAATTGGTTTTCCTTTGATCCAATAATGAACACGGTCAAGTTTGGTAATGAAGAATTTATGCTGAATACAGAAAATAACTTTCAAGCAATAAACATTTTGGCCATTATAACTGTAAAGATATCAGTAATACAGAACAAATAATTATTGGAAAATTGGAGACATATCTTGTGTACTGTGTCGGAATTGGGCAACTATTAACCAGTGGTCAACTGGAAAAATACATAATTGGGAAGACTTTGGTGAAAACAGATGGCGAAATTTAGGTTCCAGTGGCTCACCATACTTAAAATAAACAAGGGAGATGTAATTGGGACTTACGGGCGGACTTACCGGACGAACCGGTAAAGCAAATCTCCAACTGTAATCTGAGAGGGAACCCATACCACTACGACTAATATAAATAGACAGATTCTGGAAAACTTTGAAAAATCTTGGGTCCATTTGGCTCCAGAAGAACTTCAGAATACCAAACATTTTGTCTTAAAATAAAGTGATGCATTCCAGACACACCATTAGACAACCAGCACGACGAATGTCGAGCTTAAAGCCGGAAGCCATAAAAAAGCATGCTGCCCAAATGCTTGAGGCAGGAGTCATAGAAGTATTCAGCAGTCCGTGGTTAGCTCCGATAGTGCTAGTGACTAGGAAAAATGGAAGTCTTAGATTTTGTGTGGATTCGGAAGCTTAATGATGTCACCAAAAAGGACAGTTATCCAACAGGTGACAACATGTAACAACATTGACTATGCCTTAAAGACACTGTCAGGTTCTAAATGATTTTCCATATTAGATCTGAAAAGTGGATACTGGCAAGTCTTTGTACACGAACATGATAAAGAAAAGAGCAGCTTCACTAACGGTAGTGGCCTATATCAGTTCAATGTATTTTCTTTTGGATTGTGCAATGCACCAGCTATCTTCGAGCGATCAATGCATCTTGTCCTAAGAGGTCTTACTTGGAAGACTGTCTAGTGTACTTAGATGATGTTATGATAATGGCCCAATTATTTGAGGACCATCTGGAGAACCTTAAGGAAGTATTTAACAGGTTTGGACACGCTACTTTGAAGCTGAACCCAAAACTACCCCCCACCTTGTACAATTGTTGGAGTGTGCTCAAGTGCTTCATGTTTCCGAAAAGAAACAATTTTGGGTCAAGTACTATCTGAAGAAGGTATTCAGGCGAAAAAAGAAACACAGGTGCAAAATTCGGAAGAACATGTCATCGAGTATTACAGTCGCGTTTTGTCTACACCAGAGCAGAATTATTGTGTCACAAGAAGGGATCTGCTTGCCACTGTCAAGGCTGTCGACCATTTTCACCAATATTTATATGGCCGTAAATTCCAAATTCGTGCAGATCACGACGCTCTAAAATGGCCTCTTGAAATGAAGAATCCGAAGAACAGCTGGACAAATGGATAAAAAAGTTACAGCAGTATGATTTTGCAATTAAATATCGACCGCGGAAACTTCATAGGAATGCCGATGGTCTATCTAGACTATGCAAGGAAAATTGTAAACATTGTCAAAGAGTAGATTAGCGAGAAGGTTATATGAATGCAGTGTAAGGAGGACTGGCATTATTACAGAAAATAATAGGAGTACAGAGCATATAAGTCGTCAGATCAATTGGAAGATCCTGATATCTGACAAATCCTGTATCTCAAGGAAAATATTGACTGCGGACAAAAAAAGAATAAGGTCTTCAGTAAAAGCCTAACTTTTAAGCCGTTATGGGCCCAATGGGATTCATTGGTAGTCGAAAATGGATTATTGAAAAGAGTTTGGGAAAGTGCCGACGGGAAGTTTAAAGAGAAATATACGACAATACTTTTTTGAAAGAAGAGCTTACTTTGGTTCCGGAAATATATACACATGCGTCTCTAGTAAGGGCCCTAAGCAACGATATCGCGGACCAATGAAACATTACAGTGTTGGTTTTCCGTTCGAAAGATTACCTACTAAAAGATTACTTCAGTAAATGGCCTGAAACTTTTGCTCTCTCCAATCAGGAAGCAACAACTGTAGCGCAGGTGTTTGTGGATGAAATTTTTAGTAGATATGGTTTACCCTTGGAACTTCATTCAGATCAAGGCCGCAATTTTGAGTCCGTGATTTTCAAGAGGGTACAAGAGATTATGAGCATCCACAATACCAGAACTACACCTTTGCACCAGCAGTCCGTTGGAATGGTAGAGCGATTCAATACAACAATGGAAGAACATCTTTTTAAAGTCATCGCTAAAAATCAGAGGGATTGAGATCAACATCTCCCACTATTCCTATACGCTTATCGATCCGCAGTCCAAGAGTCAAAGGTCAAATCCAGCCAGAGTTGTTTTTGGGAGGGAGCTATGCCTTCCCTGTGATTTGAAGTTTGGATTACCCGATGAAGAGAGAAGAGATGTTCATGGTTACGCAGATGAAGTACAAGAACGCCTTTTAAAAATATACGATATCTCTCGTGATAGTATTCAATTGTCCAGTGACCGGATGAAGAGTAGATACGATATTATAGCAAATCCTACAGGGTTCCAAGAGAATGGCGAACCCAGCAAGAAAAAGGGGTTACCTCCAAAACTTTCTCAACCATGGGAGGGATCCTACAGGGTTATTAAGAGGATAAAAGATTCGGTGTATCGAGTCCAGCATAGCTTCAAGTCCAAGATAAAGATAGTACATCTGGATAGGCTTATAAAATACCACGGGTTAGGTTTAAGAAAGGGGCAGTGTGGCGATGTTGTTGACAGTCTTCGGTAGTACCAACATTCCTGCGAGATATAATTTTTATGAGTGTCAGTCTCAGTGTCAATATAATGTGAGTGTCAATAACCGTGTGTTAGTATCAGTAGAAATATTAGTGTTAGTATTGGTACCTTAAAAACATATATTTGCTTTAAAATTGAAAGCATATTTTGATTAGTATTCGAACCCACGGATATTGTCACGGCAAAATGAATAAGTAGAAGAATTATACGGAAACTATTGATGACAATATGTTTGTTAAAGTTAAAGTGATGTGTAATTATAAGTATCTATGTTCCTAACCAACATACTACCCACATGTAAAATTTGGTCATTTCCACTTTCAAATACCTGCTTTTTTTCTAAGACATATTAAATACAGTGTACGATTTAAGTTATAAAAGGATCACCATGCTTTATTTTGATGGAAATTTCTAAATAGCATATCAACAACATGGATCTGTTTCCCTGACCTGTACTTCGCGTTCGCGTTGGCCTCCTTCAATCTACCCGGATTTCTTTTCTAAATTAAACCCGCCACATTTCTTGTAGAAGGATAATGTTTCTTTGACTGTTGTCATTTTAAAACCATTAGCTTCTCTTCCTGGGTGACACTGCTTTACCGCCGACGCGGTAGGCCAAACCCTTCACAAATATCTGTATTTAACATTAATGGTTTATTTTAACATCACCTTGAATCTGTGCAATTAAGGGGACTATATTCTAGCTATATTTTTTTTCGTAACTGCTTTCAATAGTTTATGATCAGTATTCACTTCAAGTCTTCTGCTAGGAATATAATTGTAACATTTCGTACATGTTCCTAATATTGCTCAGTGGTGGTACTGGTACTTTTTACCAATCTCAGGGAATATGCTTTCTCAGCCTATTAGATATCTGGATGATAAATCAAGAGGTCTAGTTCCTTGTCAAAGACAGCTATTAATACCATTTTAGCTTTCATCAGTTTATAATACAACGGATTGGCTTTTAATAAAATTTACTAAAACAGGTGAAGAACACACAATTACACTTTAAATTATTTAAAGCAGTTGTTTGTCGTTTAATCCATAACTATTTGTTAAATTTTTTAGACAGATTTTGAATCAAACTTTGCCGATCATTGCTAAATATCTTCTTGATATAGTGCTTACAGCCCGTCAGTAAACCTTGACCTCCTTCAGCCTTCATCTCCAACCGGATTGCAGCCCGCTCTACTAGCCCCTTGCTAGTTTTTGACGTGTAGTAGGACTTTGGCATCTCTTCTCTTACATTGTTCTGCAATCGTGTTTTTAATCTGCCTATTTTTCTGTATGGCTGCTAAATGGTCTAAGTTACCGACACGGCCTCAATCCTAAATTCTGCTTTTCCTGTTATCCCCTATTCACCCATCCATGTTTTTTTTTTTGGTATTCGGTTTTCCGCCATCAAAAATTCCTCTCTTCTTTTAATACCGAGTACTCTTCGTTGAAATACAGCAAGCATCTCTTCTGTTTTCTTTGTGAGGGTCCACGTCTCGCAATCATAAGTCACTACTGGCCGAATAATTATTTTATAAATCTAACTTTCGTATTCCTTTGAATAGGTTTAGGTCTTAACGCAGAAAGCAGGGTAATTTTACTACCATTTATCATACGATTTCTGATATCTCCTGTGATGTTGTTTTAGTCAAGTTTGTTTCTCAGATACGTAAATTTCTTCCATCTTCCAAATTTTTTCCATCACCTTTGATTGATTTTTTTTAAATATTTATTTCTAGACCGGCTGAGACCTTATCATAGGTCTACACTATCTACAATCTGTTTTTTTTATCATTGTTCCATTTACGTCTATATCTTGTCGCTGATGACTTTGTTCAGTACTATATTAAACAGAACTAGGGCCAATCCATTTCCCTGTCGCAAACCTTCTTCGATCATAAATTGTACCTTGGTGTGTTGATACATTTTTACTACTGCCTTGAAATTCAGCATTGTTAAGCTTCGAGGGTATTCGATAGTTTCATATACTATTATATGCACATGGTCGTACGCCTGTCTGGAATTTATGAACCTCTGGAATAAAGGAATATCAAATTCGGTTTATTTCTCCATTATTTGACGGTCTATGAATACCTGATCTATTATTTAACGTTCCCTTCTAAACCTTGACTGATATTCCCCTATTGCTTTTTCGATGTATGATACTATCTTCTGCCTTACTACGTTTGTTAAAACTTGATAAGTTGTGCAGAGCAATAATTTGATGTAATGTAAACTCCTTTCTTATGAAAAGATTATATAACTGCCTGCAGCCACTCTGCAGGCATCTATTCATTATTCCAGATGTTAATTATTTATTGATTAATGGCTTCAGCTAATTCTTTGCTTCCAAGCTCCAGTAGTTTTGAAGGTCTGTTATCTAACCCGGAATCTTTATTACTTTTAAGTTTTATAAAACCACGTTCTACAACAATGATGTTTCTACCAACAGCTGGGCTGCATTTATAATTTGTGACCTATCATTATGATCTTGCCTGGTGGTACTTTTGGTTGCGTGTTTTTGTTGTCTTGGTTCCTGTTTCTTTGTTGGTGACAGAGATCCTTTGTGGTATATTGGTTACTAGCAGTTAGTGGTTCGACTTTGATGATATTTATCTATAGCTGCTCATGTAACATCATACTTGAGTACAATATGTTATCCATCAAAACATGATCTATTTGGTTTACGGTATGTTCATCAGGTGATACCCATATTGCCTTATGGATGTTGCTTCGTGGGAACTTTGTACTTATTATCCTAAAGTTCTAGCATACATTGAATTATATTGCTCTTGCCTCATTGTTATGTGTTGTCATGTAGACTGTATTATCGAGCATTTCAGGAGTATAACACTAAAGAATCCTCAGAAAGTCAATAGCTTTTTGATGAGACTAGAAAATAGACCGCAAAGGTTATCAGTCAAACTAAGAGGAAGTATATGAAGGAACATGTAGACTTTATAGAGGAGATTTTCCGCAATTATAACGAGAGACTTGTATAGGATTTTCGCAAGAGAAATCCGTGGTAGACACCACAGAATCTTTGTTTCAGAAAGCGGAATGGGAGATTAGCTCTAACCAATCAGGAGAATTGTCAAGAACTGGTACACTATTTCTCTGATCTCCTCAATTGCTCCGAACGCGACACAATATTCCCCAAAGAAAATTGTATCTATATCCACTCAGAATCATCACCACTAACACAGGAAGAAATCCACAGGCGCAAACAGAAGAAAAAGTACGCAAACTAAAGAATAACAGGGCATCCGGTGAACTATTGAAACACCTCGGACCTAATTCACTACAGGAACTCACGCAAATTATTACGAACATCTGGCAAACGGAAAAATGACGAGATTAATGGAAATGTGCTCTTATCCACCCGCTGCACAAGAAGGGAGACAGGACAGATGTGAACAACTACAGAGGAATCTCCTTACTACAAGTCACTTACAAAATTCTCTGAGCATGCCTTCTCCAGAGAACACTAGAATAACTAGAACACAAAATTGATGAGTACCAGGCAGGTTTTCGCCCTGGTCGATTATACACTGAACAAATATTTAACTTAAAAACAATACTGAAATACAAAGCTATCAGGAACGTTCAAATCATCTGTACCTTCGTGGAGTTCAAGAAGAAGCATATGACTGCATCGACCTAAAATCTCTGTTGAACATCCTAGAAGAACAAGGACTCGATCCCAAAACACTACGAAGTGAAATTGGAATATGGAAGTACGGCAAGGAGATTGATTATCCCCACTCCTCTTCAACCTGGTCCTGGACAAAGTCATAAGGAAATGGGAAAGAAACTGAAAAATCAAGGACACTGGAAACCAATACGACTCAGACGACCCAAAAACAATATAGAAATTCATGCCTAGCCTTCACAGAAGACCTAGCCAAAGTTGCAGACAGTGACAGACAATGAAACAAGGGCAACCAAACAGATAGAAGTCCTCAAGGAATGTGCAGAGAAAGTCGGCTTACAAATCTACTTTCAAAAAACCGAATTCTTCTGCTCAAAATTAAATGTTCAAAATGTGAACACCAAATACGGCAAGATAAATAGGGTCACTCACTTCAAATACCTGGGCGAGATCCTCGAACTCACATGAGAGAAGATAGAGCAGGAGACTCGATTGCAGGAGATGAAGAGGGCATACGGCAAGACACACAATATCTACAATAAGAAATGCATATCCACACATGCAAAAATAAAACACTACACCACAGTAATCAAACCAGAGGTACTATAAACAAGCGAGACAGAAATCAATGCTACGAGAGGACCAATCTAAAGTTGGCACATTGTTTTTGGCAAGGCATGAGACATAGCGCCATCTTGCTGGAAAATGTAATCAATAATTGTCTGCATTTTTTGAATAGATAGCAGCAAATGATCTTTTAAAATTTGCTGGTACTTATTAGCATCGATAAGTCGCTCTATGAAATTTAGATTAATTTTAGATAACATGATTTAATATCGGGTTTTAATTTCATTAACATCATTCGCAAATCGCCTCAGTGATGTGCAGTCTGTACCTTTTCTTAGACTGTAAATTAGCTGCTGCACTGAATCCATGCTCAATTAAATACGATGAATGAAATGCAATTAAAATGCATGCAAATGCAAATACATTTCTGTACTATTGCCCACAATCCAGGGTAAAGAACTTGTATTCATTTTTGAAACCAGAACTCTTGGTATTTATTTCTGAATTTTACTTTTAGTTCTTTGTTAGTTGTGCGTTCTAAGAGTTCCTCTTCTAAATTTGATGGTTTTGATGATAACTGCTGTATCTGCATTTCAGAAATGATTTAAAACCGAACTCGGTACATTCTTGTTTAAAATATGCTGAATCGTTCCGTGTTAGCAGTTAGTTTAGTAAATCTTTCTGTTTAGCAGAGGCTGTTAATAATGTGGGAAATTGGCTATATTCACCTCTACCTAGATTACTACTTATTAGCATCGACAAGTCCCTCTATGAAATAAATATTTCCAATGCCTTGGCTTGACACATAGCTCCACACTATTAATCCTTGTGCGAATTTTACTGTTCTCTTCAGGCAATCATCATGAATTGCTTCGAACTTATTTCTTATGACTATACTTCGGTGATCACCAAAACACACATCCAATTTACTCTCGCCGCTAAAATTATTTTATTCCATTGGTCTTAATTCCAGGCCAAACGTTCTTTAGTCCATTTTAGTCTGTGATGCTTCTGAACCATTGTTAGTAATGGTATTGCTTTTGCCTGTAAGTTTAAAATATGGTAAGGACTCCAAAATTAACCAAAAAGAAACCAGCTAGCACCAAATGATTGACTGAGTCATACCTTCAATCATGGGATTCACGCGAATGGTGAATACATACGCAATAAATTTCAAAATGTTAACTAACTAACATTTTAACGTTATAATATATTAAGGCACTTATTTGCAGATTATTGGCAGATATTTCAAAAAACGCACCATCGCATAGTTATAATCTATTATATTTATAATTACGTTAGTGGATAACTAATATAGAAACTCCTTTATTTTTTCCAAGTTAGAAGAAAAAAGAAAGGAAAAATAATGTTTCGGCCAAGTAAGTTTGTGGCAAAATAATCTCTTTAAAAATGTGCGTGTCTAGAATACGATTTTGTTAGCATTTAAGATCGAATTAGATATGGCATATTTCTTTTACTGTTAAAGTATGCTTTTCAATTATATTAGAAGTTATTTTTGATGACACAGGATTATTCATAAAAACGATTAAATTGCGATAAATTTGAGCAAAAATTACCTCATAGCAGTCCCCGTTTCGATTTCATCTATTTTTAAATAAATACGAATACCACTACATACTAAGATCATTATATACTGAGCGAAACATGACAGATATTTGCAACTTTGTGTTCATAAATGTCAATAAATGAGACCTTTATCCATTTTTTTCATTTATCACGCAAACTATCACGCATCTACAATCTAATCTGTAAACATCCCTAATATTTGACAGTTTTTGTTTAAATTGCTAAACCTTTTTTGGTCGGTCTGGAGCCTCGTTAGCTGTGGTGTCTAAGGCGTCAGCCTTATGTTACGGCAGTTAATGTGGACCGGGTTCGAATCCCGTACTAGGCAAAAAAAGTTTTTCTAAAATTCTTATGAAGGTTTTCTAGGTAAGAGTGTAAAATCTGACAAGGAATTACCCCTCAGTCACGCCAGTTCGAGGCTGGGTAAGGCCGGATGCCTTCTGAGAAGTTTTCTACGTCGGTCACTCGCCAGTCGGTAGGCTTCTTGAGATACTTGCGGTTAAGCACAAAACCAAGGGTTGATAGCCCGAGGGGGGTGCCGACCGGGGTTTTTGGTAGCTGATGACAGTGGTTTGGAACCCACGTTAAGCTGTAGGCCCAGTCGCTAAATAGCCTTCTCAGTTGTTGATGCGCCTCTAACCCCAAAACTTTGCTTTAGTTTTTTGGTCTATTATCAGAAATGAGAAAGAAAAATAAAGGGGGGTGCAGTGAGGGATTATGAGTAAATAAAATTAGTTAATTAATTAATTAATCAATTAATCATCGTGCAATGGTGGTAATATTTGTCAACATATATTTCCTTTAAAACACTAATAAGTTCCAGATGATCAAGTGTAATTTTGGGTTTAATATAACATCAATTAATTTTACATGGATATTACATAAAGAGCAATTACGGTCATCTCATATTCACCCAATGCAGGCACTACACCAGAGGTTCCCAATCTTTTCTGAATCACCGCCCCCTTTACAAGAAAAAAACATTCAACGTCACTCTTCCATAATAGTTATTTATATCAAATATTAAAATGTTAAATTAAAATATTATTTCACATTATCTATAACTATTTTATTTGCCTATCTATCTATTAAAAATCATGAAGTATAAATTAATTAAAAATGCCTTCAAATATAGTACAGTATTATTTATTAAAAATTTAAAAATAAAAACAAAATCAATAAGGAAAACAAATAATGAGATGGTTGAGGCAGGGTGCAGTTTTAACAATTTGTTAATATCGGATTCCAATTTCATTAACATTGCAACAGACAGTCGTAAATCGCCATGCTCAATGATGTGTAGTCTGTTCTTTTTATTAGACAGTAAATTAGCTACTGCACTGAATCCACGCTCAGCCAAATAACATAAAGGAAATGCAATTAAAAATTTCTGCACTATTGTTTACAATCCAGGGTAGAGAACTGGTATTGATTTTTGAAGCCAATATTCTTGGTATCCATTTCTGAATTTTACTTTTACTTCTTCGTTAGCTGTGAGTTTAAGTAGTTCCTCTTCTAAATTTGATGATTTGGTGACGACTGCATTTCCGAAAGGATTTAAACTCAACTCGGTACATTTATGTTTAAAATATCCTGGAATCGCTCCATGTTGGCAGTTAGTAAGTATTCTTCCTGGTTTGGTATTTAGATTTCGTTTGAACAGAAGAAATTTTCCCACAAAAGCAGTTATGATTTTTGTTTCATCACCCTGCAATTGTAAATTGACTTTATTAAATATTTTAAACAGGTCTGTCAAATAAGCGATGTAATTCTTCAGTTTTTCGTCTCTGTTTTCAAGGAAATTTAGTCTGACTCAAATAGATTGAAAAAACGATTCAAAGAAACACTTTTTGAGAACCAACGAACTTCTGTATGCAGCACCAAGCGAACGTAATCTTTATTTTCATTACAAAGTTGACGAAATACTCTCTTGCTCAATGAATTGTTTCTAATTGACTTCTCTAATAACGTAATTGAGCGACGTATGCATGCGTTCATTCGGATTTTTTGCAACTAAATGCTGACGATGATTAATAGAATGGGTATATTTGGTACTGCTTGTTTCAAATGCGCTATGAACGGAACAGGAATTTCTTTCTCTTGAAAAAAATTGTTCACGGTATTAAATATCGATTCTCCCTTTATATCGGGTTCTAAATTTTTAGCAAATAATATCTCTTGATATATTTTTTTCTTTTTTGAATCGAAAGTATGATAAGACTAGTGCTTCGTTATTTGGTAGAGTTGATTCATCGCCGTGAATGAAAAATTTGCAGGTCTTTAAGTAATCGTATTTCAACCTCTTTAATTTTGTAACGTTTTTATAAAGCTCTCACCCACGTACCCAGCCCTAACATAAAAAGCTAGCCCGGTAAGGTGAGTACGTTACAACATATTGATGTATTTTACGTTGCACTGAATTATTACTCAAATTAATTTTCCTGATGATATCTGATGGTGTCTTATGATGAAGAACAGTTTTTATTACCTCTTTGACTCTTGGCAAGCTTAATTCCTCGGCAATTGTGGGTGGTTTTCCCGTTTTTTGCTATTAACATTGAAATATTATATGAAGCTCGTAGTCTATCATGTTCTTGTTTAGAAGACGACGAAAAAAGTTCGATATAGTTGGCAGTTTTAAATATTTTTTTTCCACTCACTGAAAATAGGAAACATCTTTGTCCTTTTTTGGCAGAATGCATTTCTATAAGGCTTTATGGTTTTATTTGAAAAAACTTTTTGGTAAATTAAACACATATGTAGATAATGATTGGTTCGTAGGACAGTACGTAAACTCGTATTTTAGATACTCAATACTGTAGTGCTGGCATTTCTTCTTAGATTTAAACATTATTAATTATAAAATTTGCTATGGTTTTTACAGCTTTATAGATAGCTATAAAAATAATGGATATAATGACTTATTTCTCACTAATGCCTTATTACTCACGAGTATGGATTATTTATTGACGAAACACACAAAAATAATAAGACATTCCTAGAGCTATTCCTGCCTTTTATAGATTTTATTTCGTGCACATATCAACTTGTATGCCTTTGCTTATTTTGCTATACTGGTACGCTTACTCTGTAAACAAGTCATTACAAGGTCCCCATATTTTTGCTGAAACTTGTTTGATTGCATCAATCAGGTCTTTGTTTACCAAATTGCAAAGACTTGGCATCGACAATACTAAACCAAATTAGGTAGAGCTGCATTTTTAATATACGCAATGAAGTGCACTTGAAGTGCACAATGAAGTGCACATTTAAGTGCACCATCAACATCGATTTTCAATAAATATACGGGTTGATGTAGATAACAATTATTTATTGGGACCTGTTTTTGAGAGTCTATCGAAGACGACTTACTACAACTCTTTGAAAATGTGGCATTACATATTACAGTGTAAAAGTGATATCTACAAAATGGTCATAATAATGCGAGGGTATTAAGGCAAAGTTGAAGTGATGTGTTTCAGAATCGATAGATAGAAAGTTGCAGTCCCACTTACTAACATGTCATATCCTCAAATTTAAACCCCGTATACTGTATATGGGAATAAGGAGAAAATTTAGTTTATGGTAACCAGACAAGCACTAGAAAAGAGCTGGGTCAAAAAATAGGACAAAGATACCACTAATATTATAAAAAATATAATGAAATTAGAGATGAAGGGCAGAACCTTGTGAACAGTGCATGGTGGTCATTTTGAATATCTTTTGTGAAGTGCGACGTTTTCTCTGAAACATTTTTTTTACTATTTATTTTTTGAATACTTTAGTTGCTTTTAAGCTTTTACTTAACTAAAATCAGCTTTTATTACTGCTAAATAATACATAAATTTAATAATTACCTTTTGTATACTTTTATTTGGTGTTGATTTAAATAAATATATAGATAATATTTTTTCATCTTAAATGTCGGGCGTCCTCTTAGTATTTTGTGTTATTAATTGCATTTAATATTTTTATTTGGAAGACGGTAAAATAACCGTGGACAGGAACTTTAAAAATAACCTATCATTTATTTAACACGATTTGTTATATCCAATTTCCGAGTTATCAAAATTGTAATTATCTCAAAAACTGTGTCTCCGACTAAAATTTTGTAAGATGTGCTTACAGGGTGCTTTAGAAATACCGATTTACAATTTTGTTAATTATAAAAATGGCACCACTATCTCCTATCTATTTCGCTGTCTATATATATATATATATATATATATATATATATATATATATATATATATATATATATATATATATATATATATATATATACAAGTTTTCAGTAATATGAGGGTTTACGGACGCTATTTGTCTTTAGTAACGACTTGAAAAATCTCAGTCAAAAAATGAAATTAACTCGTGATATTTTTGTACGATAATTACTACGACGTTCGACGTAGATTATCTCAACACCGACGATCAACTCACTTCGACTTTTGGTGATAAAGCACCATCTAAAACCACTGTATACCACTGGCTTAATGAATTCAATCATGGCCGTCATTCGCTCACGGATGAATTTAAAGAAGGTCGTCCAAAATCGGTTGTTGTGATATAGGTAACTGATAAAGGAAGATCGTCATGATAGAGGCATCTCTTGCCATTAGTATGACAAGCATACACAATATTTTACATGTACATTTAACAGTGAAAAATATTTACACGCAAGTTAAATCGAAAGTCTCGGAAGTACTCTTTTTAAAAACTTTATTTAATTTTTACAGAGTGGCGTGAACCAAACTACAAATATTCAAACTTAGGTTAATAAAGTGAGAGTAGAGCGTACTGCGCTACTTTGAAAGAGAGAAAATCTGACGAGATGTTACTGTCTCGTCCTTTTATATAATTAAAAGGGTTAAGTCAGCATTAAAGGTGCTGATAGGCGTTTTGTCGGTACATTTCCATACATGGTCAGCCAAATAGTAGATATAACTCGCATTGGATTCCACATTGATGCAAAATAATGCTCAAAAATACAATTGTGGTGAGTCAAAGGCCGTGTATAACATCTACACAGATGACGAATCTTGGATCTATGCGTATGAGAAAGTAAACGGAGGCCAACTGAATGGGGCTTTCAAAATGGTCCAAACCCAACAAAAGTTGTTTTGCGCAAGAAGCACTTCGAAGCAAATGGTCGCCTGTTTTTTTGGATAAATGGACATGTGGCTATAGTGCCACTAGATAATCGTAGAATGGTCAATTCTGAATGGTACACAACCATTTGTTTGCCAAAAGTCTTTGAAGAAATAAGACAAAAACAACCAGCGACACATGATCATTCTTCGCCATGACAGCGTGTGAGCTCTTACCCATCGGACCGAACAATTCAATATTTGACCGGTCAAAACATCGAATTGATGGTTCATGTACAGTCCTAATTTTGCACCCACTGATTTCTTTTTGTTAGCGTCTGTGATGAACAGACTACGTGGTCAACCATTTTCGATGCCAGAAGAAGCGGTTGATGCGTACAAAATGCATGTTCTGGAGATACCTCAATCGGAATGGAAAAAGTGCTATGGTTCAAAATTAGTTCAAACGTATGCAACAGTGTATCGATCATTGCAGAAAATATATTGAAAACCTATAAAACCCTTTTCAATTATATATATTCATTTCTATTTAGTATTCCGGATACATTAATAGGAACCCTCGTGCAACCTGAATTATGTTTTGTAGCGACTTGCTATTATGTCTCATACTATAATTGCAAGTTTCAACTTTTTCTTTCAAACCGTTTCAAAATTATTAATAAATTTCAAATTTTATTTAAGATATTTGCAAATACCTCTTAAGCCTCTAATTAGGCCCTAATGACCAAAAATTAATTATATACTTTTTCATCATTTTTGGGACATACACTTATGGACCACCCTGTATATATCGGCCTCTGGGCTTTCGGTCTCTATGAATTTTCGGTCTGATCTAAATATCATCTGGCACTACACCTGACAATATTAACACCCTCCACCCCTGGAGTTTAAGAAGTAATATACTATATCTCATACTCAACAGTTCTACATAGTCATCATTCAATGGAGTCTAAAAACGCTTTTGTTTTGCTATGTTCTATACCTAGTACGCCTATAACAGCAAACTATATTACCCATTTTCAAGATCTAAAGCCTGCCAAAAAAATGTAAATTTATATGAAAATCTAACTACCTAATTATAGTTCGCTAGCATTTTTTTTCACTATCCAAATTGTTTTCCATACACTTTGCAGAAAGTACAAAGGCCCAGGCTGGGATTTTTTGTCCATATGTCATTGGGATCCCCAATAATCTATAGGAAATGTTTGATTTACATTCAAATATTTATTGTTCTAATTCGAGTATCTTACTAAACTAAAAACATAATTAAGCTATAACTATAATAAGCACTGAGCTGTAATTAAGCCTTTGTCTTCTACTACGTTTAGTCTACCGTCTACTTTATCTTCGCAATACAATCATTGTTTTCCTTTATATCATCCAAATTTAACAATATTTAAATATCCACATCAGTTATCGAGGTGGGCTGTATCTTTATACATAATGACGCCTTGATTTTTAATCAGTATCATTTCGGATAATGGATAATTGGAGTTGTCTAAAATGATTAGTAAATTTATGGGTAATAATCTTTATTTTTATCTATTAAGACTAAAAAACGATTCATAAAGAAACATTTGTAAACATTTCCGAATGATTTTCCCTTTCTTTAAATTATAAAATGTTAATATCGGTTCGTCATATTTGGCGACATTTCTAACTATTTTATGAAATAGAGCTTCTTATCTGTATAGGTTTTAAGGTATGTCAATAATGTTTGGTAAACGTTGTGAAAGTTAATTGTGTAGACGGGAGTCGCGGAAACATCGTTATTTAAATTTGAACGGAAAGCAGGGGAATATTGACGTTTTAGGCTATTTTCGGGTTAATGGAAAGAGGTTACAAGTTTTGAACAGTCAAAAGTCGATTTAAATGGGAAGTCTTGTTTGTCAGTTTTTTTTCTTTATTTCGTTCATTTTATGTATCATATTATGTCTAAAAATAGGTATAATTCCGAAAAAGCTTAAAACAAATTAAGTAAAATAACGATCCAAAATATTTAACTTATAAATTTTCTTTATCTTTATATAAATGTGTCAATTAATAATGGGTCTATTTTCTAAAGTAGTTAGAATATATAAAATGAAACAAAAATTAAAACAACAAAACAACAAAAACCAAAGTGAATTTAAAAAAAAAACCAAATTGCTAGGAGAGGATATTTAGCTGAAATAGAAGTATATGGAGAAAATGAAGAGCAATCACAAATAATAGAACACCAAAAGGAAATTAACGAAATAGAAATGGAGGAGAAATTGAAACACATCAAAGTAGCAAGAGCGACTGGAGAAAATATTTTCAGGTGATAACATGGGTGGGGGATGTATGAAGTGGTTGTAAAGAATATGCAAAGGAGCATTGAAAATAGAAATGATACCAAAAGGCTGTAAAATGAACCTAATACTTTCTAGTTGCAAAGAACAAGAATACTCAAATTTTTACAATTATTGACAATATGCATATCACCAACTTGTTTCAAGGTGTACATCAGAATAATCAAAATGAATAAAAAACGAAATAAAAAATAAACTAGAACATGGACCATTTTATTGAAAGAAAACAATATGCTTGAGATATATTTACTATTTATAGATTTGAACATAGCCTTTAACACAATTAATAGCATAATATTATGAAATATTTTGTAATAATACAGTATACATAAAAAAATAATTATAGTGATAAAATCCAATTTACATTGAAGTAGAAGAAAATATTCAACTAGAGGAAAAATATCAGAATATGCTTGAGATATATTTATTATTTATAGATTTGAACATAGCCTTTAACACAATTAATAGGATAATAATAAATAAAATATTCAACTAGGAGAAAAATATCAGAATAATTTACAATTTAGAAAGGAATAGAACAAGCAGATAATATGGGCCCGCCTTTATTTATCATAATTATGGACAAGTTAATAAAAAACACAACGAAAAGATCTGAGAAAATCAGATTAACAATAGGATATAAAAATGTTATTAAAGTTTGGTTAGATTTCCTTCTTTATGCAGATGACATAGTTCTATTTTCTGACAGTTTAGAAATATAAAAAGAGCTAGATCGGATAATACAAGTGATAGTTTATAAAAAATAACAGTTCCAACAATACTCCATGAATGTAAAACCTGGATTATCCAACATAAACATGAGTCATCAATAAAAACCGCAAAAGCAGAAATGCAGACATCACAGAAACCGACACGGAAATTATGAAAGCATTGGAAATCAGGCAGCAGAATTGATTTCTGCACATGAGGATGGACCAAGAAAGAAATGTTTAAATCTACCGAAGGCATAGCAATACAGTTATTTTTATTTAAATTAATTATAGAGGTTTCTTTTAATCTTCTGTATTTTGTTACCGATTCTTTTAATACTGTTTTGGAATTATTCCAGTTGATTTTATGACCCGATTACCATGCGTGTTGACAAATCCTAAATTTACTAACATCGCCATTTCTAAGAAGGTTTTTATGTTTCTCTCTTTTATTCTAACATTACAGTTAGATGTATCGCAATAAAAATACTTTTAAATCTTTATCAAATTATTGCAAAACTCAATGTCTCTTCGATCTCATTTATCGAAATAGGCCAGTCAAGATGCAACTTTTGTCTTTCTTTTCTTTTTTTCATTTCGATTTCTGTCCTGATGGCCTTTTCTTAAAATTTTATATCATCATCATCATTCAGCCATTGTCGATCCACTGTAGGATGACGGCCTCCCCAGCATATTTCCAACTTGCCCAGTCCTGACCCTTTCTCTGCCATTCGGGTCCAATATACCTGATTATGTCATCCGTTCATCGTGTTTTCGGTCTTCTTCGTGGGCGTTTATGATCAAGCGGTATCCATTCCAGGATTGCTTTGGTCCATCTGTCGTCGC
Organism: Cosmopolites sordidus; assembly: GCA_031761425.1. Classification (NCBI taxonomy): domain Eukaryota; kingdom Metazoa; phylum Arthropoda; class Insecta; order Coleoptera; family Curculionidae; genus Cosmopolites; species Cosmopolites sordidus. Next base: position 285,938 of record JARFXV010000630.1, on the reverse strand, counting down.
ATCGCCTCGCTATATGGCCTGCCCACTTGCATTTCAATTCTTTCGCCCTTCTAATGATGTCAGATACCTTCGTTTGTTTTCTGATCTATATGCAGGTCATTCTGTCCCGCTTTATAATGCCAAGCATACACCTTCATATTCCCCTCTGTGCTACCCGAAGCTTTTGAACTGATTGTGATGTGAGTGTCCATGTTTCACTTCCGTAGATCAAAACAAGCAGCACGCACTGATTAAAAACCTTTCTCTTCAGACAAAGTTGGAGTTTGCTCTTAAACACTATATTGAGCCTGCCAAATGCCTGTCAGTCACACTTAACACGCCGTTCCACTTCTCGGACAGTATCACCCTCCATTGAAATCCCTTGTCCATTATATATGTAGTGGTCCACAATCTCCAAATCGCTATATAAAATAGAAATTCTTACTTTGACCTCAAATTTGTTGAACATAATCTGACTCTTTTTTAGGTTTTTTTTTCAAACCAAATGGTTCTCCCGCCTTTTGCAGTTCTTGTATGTGTTTTTGTAGCTCACCTGGGTCTTGTGAGAGGAGAACGATATCATTTGCGAATCTAAGACGGCTTAGGTGTGCACCATTGATTTTTATTCTCTCCTGTTCCCAATCCATATTGCGTAATACTTCTTCGAGGCAGGCTGTTCTACGTTGATTTTAACTTCAAGGTCATCCATTTGCACTGTAGCTGTAGCTTCCTCATACATGGATCCCAGTAGGTTCACATAGGCTCTGTCTATCCCCTGATTAAGCAATGCATCCATTATGGCTTGAGTTGATATTGAATCAAATGCCTTTTCATAGTCAATAAAAACACAGTGGCATGGTGTATTCATTGTGTCTTTCCCTGTTGCCTGTTGGACAACCTGGATATGATCCATTGTACTGAATCCACTTCTGAATCCAGCGTGCTCTCTTGGTTGTGCGTAATTCAGTATTCTTAATATTCTTTTAGATATTATCTTGGTGAAAACTTTGTACATTACTAATAGGAGGTTTATTGGACGGTAGTTTTTTAAATCTTCCTGTGCTCCTTTCTTATAAAGAAGAATCACTTCAGCATTTTTCCATAGATATGGTATTTTTTTATCTTTGAGGCATTTTGAGTACAATTTTGCCAGTATTTTATGTAAAGTTCAACCACCTGCTTTTAACATTTCAACCCTTTTATTGTCCTTTCCTGGAGCCTTTCCATTCTTTATCGCTTCTATGGCATTTGTCACTTCATCCAACAGGATATCTGGCATTTGCTCTTCCGTGGGCATAGCTGTCTTTGACTGGTTCTGATTTTTATATAACTTTGAATAAAATTTTGTGATAATCTCTAACCGTTCGCTCGCTACGTACCGTGCCATCCTCACGTGTTAAGGCAAACTTTTGTGTCTTTTTGCATCAGCTTGTATTTTGCTTTGTTTATTCCCTTGTTTTCTTCTAGTGAGTTTTTGCACTAGCTACATGTTGAACCGATGCGTTTCCTCTCGAATATGTTTTTTTATAGCTTTGCAAAGCTCAACGTACTCGACCCTGCCAAAAGGACTGCCTGCATTCTTTATTGTCCGTCGTTTCTCTATTAAATCAATGGTCTCATTGGATATTTTTGATTGTTTGAAACTTTTTTCTGCTGGTGGTGGTATTGCAGCAACCGTTTCAAGCACATTGTCGATGATTTTTTCATACTGGTCTGTTATTTCCATCTCTTCTGCATCTTGGAACAGAGCAAAGCGGTTTTACAAAACAATCTCAAAATTGCTGCCCCTCTGCAGCAGCTTTCCAGAATTCACTTTACCCTTCCTTGATCTTACCATTCTTGTACGCTCTCTTCGACAGTTTATCCTAACCTTTACTCGTACCATAGTACCAGTACTATAGTCAGTTCCAACAGTGAAGGACAACCGGTTGTTCTTCAGAAAAATCAACCAGTCTGTCACCTCTGTTGTCCCGCTCACCACTTCCATGTGTATGTATTTATTGTTGTCTACAAGCTGGGCCACATCATCATAAAATATCTCAATTTCTTTATCACTATAGCTTATACTTGGTGCATAAGCTTGGACGATTTGAAGCTTAAACTTTTTACTCAGCTGAATAATGCATTGGGCTAGTGGGTCAGATATACTTTCAAATTTTACGACACTATATTTTTGTTAATGAGGAATCAAATTGCACCACATCGTCCATTCTCTGTACCCCGAGTGTAGAGTACACTCAGTAGTTTTCAGTTTGGTTAGCTCTTCGCTTTTTCTTCGGGTTTCACGTACCCCTATGATTTCTCAATGTATGTTGTCAAGCTCGATCAATAGTTTTTGTAGTAGTTCATTCGTTTTCATTGTCCGAATATTTAGAGTTGCAATGTCTAAAGTCCAATGGCAGCCTGATCTAACCCGGTGATTCTTAGCACCATCTGCCTTGGGGCAGGTCTTCCATCTGCCGTAGGTAGTTGCTCCTTGGCCTCCGGGGAATGAGGGCCGTGTTTGAAATTGTAAAGCCATGTTGGGGGGCTTGGACCTTAATCTGCCACGCTGGTCCAGTGTGGGTTGGCAGATTTTGGATCAAGTTAGTCTGAGGTCCCTGCTTTGACATCCGTCCTAGCATATATATATATATATATATATATATATATATATATATATATATATATATATATATATATATATATATATATATATATGCTAGGACGGATGTTCACAGCAGCCTAGGCAACGCGAAACGTCTTTGCCTAAGGCTTGCTAAGCCCCGGTTTAGTTATGCTCAAAAAGATGCATAGCGAGACCCTACTGAGAAATATTAATAACAGATAATTTTATCTAATACTACATGTGGATGTCCTGCTTTTAGTCACCACTATAAAGTCAGCAGTAACTTCCAAGTTTGGTTTCTGGCTTTATTGCCCTCATCAGTTGGGTTTGAGGTAAGCGCTTGAAAAATGGTCAGAGTCAAAGGCACATACATAAATCAGCCTTGTTAGAAGACGGGGTAATCTCATATGCGGTGACATCCTATATACAGATACAATATTTCCTGGTTTATTCTGAGCCTATATTGAGGAGCTGTTTTGCAAACTAGAGGGGGGTGAACATATAATAAAAATCTGAAGTTATATCTATTTAAACTAATAATTATTTGCAGATGATCTACTTTTCTAGAAAACTGTAAAAAGAGATAAAATCGAGAAACAGGGAAGGAAACAAGGTTATAATGGGTTTTCTACACACACCAACATATTGCAATTTCTCGTCGCGTGTTTCGCTAAGTAAATTAACATTATCAGGAGATTCTAGATCTTTTTAAATGTTTGTTGTATGTTTTATTCATTTCCTGATCATGCTAACTTGATTCGTAACAAATTAAATAAAAAAAAAAAGAGGAATTGTGATTGGCAGGTATTCACTACATTATATTTATTAGATCATGGTTATATTAGAACACAATTTAATTTCAGTTGACGTACTTATCAATATATATTACTTACTTACTTACTTACTTATTGTTGTAACGTACGTTAACTTACTTATTGTTACTTAGTGTTGTTTTATACAGTATATTTTAAATGCTTTAATATGTATATTGAATTAAATAATTACATTTATAAATTTAATAACTGTATTTAAGTATAAGCCTAACCTGGGTGTGTTTTGTCCTGTATTTTAAAATATATGGCCCGAAAAATTTTCCATTTGTAAATTACCTAATGTGTAAAATTTATTCAAACACGGTAATATAACATTGACCATATTTATTATCTTCTTTTGATATATTGCAGTTAACCAGTAATTCTATTTATAATTTACATAGTATAAGGGAAAGTACTTTCGTAAATTTTACCAACGATTCTTCATATCATTTAAAAGAAAAAACTCTATACAACTAGGATCAAAGACATAAGGGTTTCCGAGAAAATAAATTGCAAACTTATTAAGTTACCAATCGAAAAGCCAAAATAAGAATTAACATTTTAAACAAGTATGTGTAAAAACTTATTTGACAAATATTAATTGGTTTTTGCTTAATAAATAAACTACAAGGAACCAATGCAATCACCTTATGCATAAGCCAACATCTATGTTATAAAGTTGTAAACCAACCGCAAAAAATGATATTTGAACATTGCTACAAAAAATATTTCAGGGTATGTCAGAGCGTATTTTTAGTTTTAACTATTAAAAACCAAAAATGTATTCTGTGGGCGAATATCACAATATGCTTCTTATTTAAGTTAGGCGTGATATCCAGAGGGCAATGATATCCAGAAAGACCGCTTCCAGTTTGGTAAACATTTGTCCAAGCATCTCAAGATACGGGCACTGTGGTTCTAAAATTTCAAGGGTGTGTGCTGCAGCGAGAAATCGGTTCTGAAGTCGAACAACACATTTTACATTTTGTTGAAAAGGATTCTACCACAAATACTCGAAGTGTTGCGCGACAAGTTGGGGTTTCCCGTTGCATTGTACATAGACCACTAAAAGAGCATTTATCCTACTTTTATTATGTACAAATGGTACAAGCACTCTTACCCGCTGGTTTTTCATACGAGCAAAAGTATTGTGAATTCTACATGAATTATATTTATTGACTGAAATCAAAAGAATCCAAATTTTCTGTTGAATATTTTGTTAACCCACGAAACTTCTTTCACGAGGAATGAATGGTAAATATTTTGAACAGTTCATTTTTTATGACAAATAAACATGCGTTTCTCATTGTTATGTGAATTGTTTAAAATGTGTTACGATTTCCAAAACTAGTGTAAGTAAATTCAACATTTACATTAAACAATAATGTGCACATTTTTCTTTTTTTTTGTAACAAAACAAATGAAATTTATTGTGAAATGTATGGAATAAATGCCTTAACTGGCCAATGAAACAAAAAAACCGAATTATTTCTATCGAATTAAACATAACGATGCTACACTGGCAATTGCTAAGAAAACTTCCAACTTGTTTTTCTTGGAAATGTTTGTGTTTTAGATACATATTTTAAGGAAAGTTTTTGTTCAAAATGATGTAAAGAATCGTTGGTTAAATTTACAAAAATACTTTCCCTTACACCCTGTATATTTGCCACCTGCTTTTAATTTTTTTTTTCACATTTGCCCATTTGTAATATTATATTTTCATGGTGTATATGTTCATATATTCATGATAGAGGGAGGATATAATAATATTATGTTATGATTCTATAAACAGTAGGTTTTGTGAACAACTGAAAATGTGTGTGATATTTTCATTAGAAGCCTCTCTATAATTATAGAGTTCGTAGGTAGTAATATGTTAGCTGGTTGGTTTTGTTATACTTTTTCAAATTTATGGTAAAACGTTATGAACTGAATATATTCAGTACATAAAATACAAAGCACGTCAATCATATAATTAGATTTTTGGATTAGGTTAAGCCTAAATATTGGAAATTACACCATAAAATGAAACATCTCAATTAAAAATTTTTGTAATATATATTATTTCCAGATCTACATAACTTCTGAACATCTAAAAATTCTACCTGATTTGATCTATGGTTTCTATTAATATGATCTATGTGCTGTATTAATTATAATGAATATTAAAAATAGAAGTAAGAGAAATTACAATAAATATTATAAGTATTAACATGTTTTCTATACGAGCTGTTCGTTTCAGTTTTGTTCACGATTTTCCCATAAAACTACCTCAAGTGATATCAAATTGGTCTCAATTGTTAAGCAAAAGGCATTTGCAGAAGGTATTCTAAATGTTTCCATCAGAAAATTCGACCGAACAAAAACCGAAATAAAAAGCACCTAGGAATATCATTTCAAATAGAACTTCCTTATAAAAAAATCAAAACCAGCGAAATAGGAAAAATTATCTGAGGAGAAATCAACATTTAAAAAGCACCTAGCTTTGATCTCTTAATAGGTAAGATGATGCAGGAATTATCTCAAAATTATTATCAACAAAGGATTACATCACAAATATAAAACTTACTTACTTTATCTCCATTACTATTCACTGAAAGAGAAGAACCTCGAATATATGCAACTAAAGGCTTTGAATCACTATCATACAAGACCTATGTGGGGCGTAGATTGCAGATATAGTTCGCATATCGTATAATCGATAATTCAATCTTATACCATTCAGAAAATAACTGAATTGCCAGAGCAAATACCAAAAATTAACAATTTAATATGACATTCGATTTATTATTATTATTATTATTATTATCACGTATGGGCCTTGATGGACCACGCGAAGTATAGTTGTGGCTTGTGTTATTGTTAGTCCTCCTTTGTGCCCATACTGATTTCATTCTTTCACTATAAGCTTTTTTCCTTTAATCAGACCAAGTTGTCCCGATCTTCCTACATTCCTCTCTGGCCAACCTCCCAAACGTTAACCTTGTGTTTGAAACAGTTTCTATCCTGAATTTCACTTTGTGTAATATTTGCTGTTTCCTCTTTGTAATATTTGCTAGATACTCTTTAATTGCAGCAATCCATTTAATTATTTCTACTTTAGCTCTACTCCTATTTTCATAAAATTCAACTACTTGTCTAGTTAGCCTACTCAAATTCATCCGTTTTATGTCTTCGTAAAACTTAAGTCTTCTTTTTCTCATATCACTATGTATATATGTGTAATGTTTGATTTCTTAGTTTTCTCGAAGTCGGTATGTTGTGCTATCGAAGTCGGTATGTTGTTTGGGGCCTAAGATTTTCTTATGATTTTTCTTTCTTTTTTTTCAATCTCCTCGATGTCTTTCTTTGTATTCAAAATGAGCCTTTCTGCGCCATATAGACATTTTGGCTTAATAACTGTCTTGTAATGTCTCAGTTTTGTGCTTTTTGATATGCATTTTTGTTGTATATCTTTTGTGTAAGTTTCAATGCAGTTTGCATTTTTTGACATCTGCGCTTTTTGGCCGCTTTTTCCAACACGTTTTCCAACATGTTTAGACTGCGAAACATGAGACGCAGGTTGTTTTGTGTTCCACATGAGATTGTGTCATCAGACACACAACTCAGCGGTTGTGTGTCTGATGATACTCAGCATTGTCGTCTCATTGGGCGCAGTCCAAAGAATTTTAACACTGCATATATACGCCATCGGCGAGAAGTATAGGTTGTTGACTGTGGATTGGATCTTCCCATTCTTGACGAGAGAGCACATGTTGGTGCCCTGAAGAGTCTAAACATCAAGAGACGAGACATGTGTCCTTCAATGGAAGGGATAGGTGAGGCCCGTTCCCGGTCAAGTAATCAACAAAATGTTCATTTAGGCGGAGACGCAGGTTGTTGTGTGTTTCACATGAGATTGTGGAACCCAGCGGTTGGGTGTCTGATGACACTCAGCACTGTCGTCTCATTGGACACAGTTCAAAGAATTCTAACACTGCATTCCGACGAGAAGTCGGCATCTGAATGCACAATTGAATGTACAAACATCTGAATGTACAATTCATATCTCAAAACAACAACCATACAATATAAAACTTTACCTGAATTAATATTTTACTAAAATAGCCCTCTCCGGTAGATATTCACTTTGGCTTTTTCCATTATCATCTTCCCAGCTCGAAGTAATTTGGGGTATGCATCCTTGTCTTTTCTTATCGTATTTTCTCTCGGTTTTACCTCTATTAAGTTAACTTGCCTGGACCAGTGAAGGAAGAGCACCTAATTTTATGCCTGATTAAGCTGATGCGTTTTATCTGTTGGAACTTTGTTCTTTGTCTGAAACGCATCTTCATTTCCGCATCTTCATCTGGCTTGTCGTCTAGGGTTGAATCAACGTTCGAAATTATTTCTTTTATTGGTATATGTTTTGGGGCAATGGCAAAGTTGAAGCCTTTGCTTAAGATGGATTCTTCATCTGTGGATAAGTGGTGGTTAGATACATTTATAACTAATTTGTTATTGTCTCGGATTTCTTCGGACTTTCAGTATGTATTTGCTTTAAATTGGGGAACTTCTTTTTTATTTGTTTTTCCGTTTTAAGATTATAATTCGGTTCGCTGCACCAGAAAAATTCTCACTCTCAAAATATTAAACCTCTATCCAAAGTACATAAACCAGAAATCCCATTAAGGCCCATTATAAGTGCCTTCGGCTCGCCAACACAAAATATGGAAAAATATCTAGCAACTATCATGCATCCAAGCATCAAACTTGCCGAGTCCTATGTTCGAAACTTAGAACATTTGATAAGGATAATTAAAGATTTCCAACTAGAGGATGCAGACATACTAGCAAGCCTGGACATAGTCTCACTATATCCAAGTATCCTCATAGATGAGGCTCTGAACCTAACTTCGACGAACGAAGACTTTCCACCTTACGTGGAGAAACTCTCCGAACATTGCTTGAAGATACGTATTTTTCTTTCAATCAGTAGATCTACAGTCAGACCGACGGTGCCCCAATGGGATCATCTCTATCACCCGTTATAGCCAACCTGTTTATGACAGACTTCGAAACAAAGACATTAGCCAGCGCTCCTTTAAAACCAAAACTTTGAAAACGAACGTACTATTTCCTAACCCAATTAAACGAAATGCACCCCAATACACAGTTCAACCTGGAAGTCGAACAGGATAGGAAACTGCCGGACAACTTTCTGGAACCCTCGAATACACAGTTTATAGAAAACCAACTCACACCGATCGATACCTCAACGCTAAATCCCATCATCATTCTTTTCAAATCCAAGCAGTAGCGAACGTCTTGATTTCTAGATCCTTCCTACTGACTGACACTACCAGATACACGAAGCGAGGAACTACCAAAAATTTCCACAGCCCTTAGACGAAATAGAAATTTAGAAAATTGTATCAGGAAGGCCATTCACCGTCAGGAAACCCAAACACGAAGAACAATAGAGGATCATGAACCAAATGCACCAAAGGTCCTGCTACCATACGTAAAAGAAATCACTGATAGGATAGGCAGACTACTAGGAAACATAAGATCAGAAGCCTAAAAGCTGCACAAAACTGTCGCAAACATCCTAAAAAACTACAAGGACAAAATTAGACTGGAAAATCATGGGGTATATAGCATATCTTGTTTCGACTGTAACAGAACATAGATAAGACAAACAAATAGATGAATCTCGGCTAGAATACAAGAACATAAAAACAACGTAAAAAACAAACAAACAACTTCCGCTCTGCTCCAGCACCATCTGGAAGAAATAGCGAATATTGAAAACTACAAGGTCCGAACAATCAGAGAAGCTGTTGAAATAGAAGAAAGGGGTAAGCTAATTACGCGAAACGACGCTCGCAACATTCCAAAAGTATGGAAGTTCCTTCTGAAAAAGGAAGAAACGCGGCAACGTGGCGGCGACGAGGAAAGAATCAATAAACGGACGCGGGACAATGTTGCCGAGCGCTGCGAATAGTCCCGAACTACCCCGATACAATTTGCGCAATCACCGGCTGGCTTTAACACCTAGGGCAACGACCCGTGCACGTCAGTCAATATATATATGTATATATATGTATATATATGTACATATATGTATATATATGTATATATATATATATATATCATCATCATCATCATCATCATCATTAGCCCGTATCGATCCACTGCAGGATGAAGGCCTCTTCAGCATGCTTCCAACCTTCACGGTCCTGGGCTTTCCTCTGCCACTCGGGTCCAATATACTTAACGATGTCATCAATCCATCGTGCTTTCGGTCTTCTTCGCGGACGTTTGCGATCAAGCGGTATCCACTCCAGGATTGCCTTGGTCCATCTTTCGTCCCATCGCCTCGCTATATGGCCTGCCCATCTCCATTTCAACTGTTTTACTCTTCCAATGATGTCACAGACTTTTGTTTGTTCCCTGATCCATGCGCAGGGCTTTCTTCTCGTCTTGTAATGCCAAGCATACATCTTTCCATTCCCCTCTGTGCCACCCGAAGTTTTTGAATTGATTGCGATGTGAGTGTCCAGGTTTCACTTCCGTATGTCATAACGGGTAGAACGCACTGATCGAATACTTTTCTTTTCAGGCAAAGTGGGAGTCTGCTCTTAAACACTATGTTGAGCCTACCAAATGCCTGCCAGCCACATTTAACACGCCGTTCCACCTCCCGGGCGGTATTCCCCTCTATGGAAATCCTCTGCCCAAGATATACAAAGCTGTCCACAATCTCTAAATCCCTTCCTAAAACTGAAATTCTTCTGTCCTGAGCGAAGTTATTGAACATAACCTGACTCTTTTTCAGGTTTATTTTCAAGCCAAATGGTTCGCCAGCCCTTTGCAGTTCTTGTATGCGTCTTTGCAGCTCCTCTGGGTCTTGTGAAATGAGAATAATATCATCTGCAAATCTAAGATGGTTTAAGTTTGCACCACTGATCTTTACTCCATCCAGTTCCCAATCCAGTTTACGGAATACTTCTTCAAGGCCAGCCGAGAAAAGAATAGGCGATATTGCGTCACCCTGCCGTACACCTCGTTCTATATTAATTCCCACTTCAAGATCATCAAGGTGAATTGTGGCTGTAGCTCCATCATATATCGATTCTAATAGGTTTACATAGGTTCTCTCTACACCTTGGCTAAGCAGTGCATCCATTATCGCATGCTTTGAGATGGAATCAAATACTTTTTCGTAGTCGATAAAAGCCAAGCACAGTGGCATGGTGTATTCGTTGTGCCTTTCTATGACCTGCTGTACAACCTGGATGTGATCCATTGTACTGAATCCACTTCTGAATCCTGCTTGTTCTCTTGGTTGTGCGTCATTCAGTTTTTTTAATATTCTTTTAGAAATTATCTTCTTTAGTTCTTTAAATCTTCCTGTGCTCCTTTTTTATGTAAAAGGATCACTTCTGCATTTTTCCATAAGTCAGGTACTTTTTGTTCTTTGAGGCATTTTGAGTATAATTTTGCCAGTGTTTTATGTAACGTCCGACCACCAGCTTTTAGCATTTCGACAGTTAAACTATCCTTTCCTGGAGCCTTGCCGTTCTTCATCAATTCTATAGCATTTGTTACTTCCTCCACTAGGATATCTGGTATTATATATTGTTCTTCCGTGGGTATTGCTGTCCCTGACTGGCTCTGATCTTCATATAACTGGGAATAAAACCTTCTGACAATCTCTAACATTTGGGTACGCGTCCTGCACACTGTGCCATCCTCACGCTTTAAAGCATATATTTGCGTTCTTTTGTTTCTCAGCTTCTGTTTAGCTTTGTTAATTCCTTTGTTTTCTTCCAGGGTTTTTTGCACTAGCTGCATATTGAATCGGCGCGTGTCCTCTCTGATACGTTTTCTTATAGTTTTGCAGAGCTCAGTGTACTCGACCCTGCCAAAAGGACTACCTGCATTTCTCATTGCTCGCCGTTTCTTCATTAAATCAATGGTCTCACTGGAGATTTTTGTTTGTTTGAGACATTTTTCCTCTGGTGCTATTGAAGCAGCCGTTTGAAGTACATTGTTGGCGATTTCTTCATATTGAACTGATATTTCCACCTCCTCTGGATCTTGTAACGCAGCAAACCGGTTTGACAAAGCAATCTCAAAATCGCTTCCTCTGTCGAGCAGTTTTCCAGAATCCACCTTGCCCTTCTTTGATCTTACCATTTTTTCGCGCTCTTTTCGACAGTCAATCCGAACCCTTGCTCGTACAATTCGGTGGTCACTTCCAACATTAAAATTGTTAAGGACAGTACAATTGGTAAATATTGTTTTATCGTTGGTCATGATGTAGTCAATTTCGCTTGTGAGCCCAGATGGACTTTTCCATGTCCATTTTCTGCTGATATTTTTCTTATAGAATGAATTCATAATATATAGTTCTTGTCCTTCAGCAAAATCAACTAATCTGTCACCTCTATTGTCTCGCTCACCAGTTCCATATGGGCCAGTTGCATTTTCGTCTGTTCTTGTTGTTCCAATTCTGGCATTAAAATCACCCATCAGGATTTTGTACCTACATTTCTCGTTGTATAAAAGCTGGACCACATCATCATAAAATTCCTCAATTTCCTCATCTTTATGGCTTATAGTTGGTGCATAAGCTAGGATGATTTGAAGCCTAAACTTTTTATTCAGCTGAATGACGCATTGGGCTAATCGGTCGGATGTACTTTCAAATTTTACCACACTGTCCTTCAGCTTTCGATTGATGAGGAATCCTATTCCGCCACATCGGCTATTTTCCGTACCTCGAATGTAGAGTACGTGTCCAGTTGGTTCCAGTTTGATTAACTCTTCACCCTTCCTTCGTGTTTCACAGAGCCCAATAATATCCCAATGTATGTTGTCAAGTTCGATTAACAGTTCTTGCAATCGGGCCTCTGTTTTCATAGTCCGTATATTTAACGTTGCAATGTCAAAAGTCCAATGGCAGCCTGATCTAACCCGGTGATTCTTAGCACCCTCTGCCTTGGGGCAGGTCTTCCCGCTGCCGTAGGTAGTTGCCCCTTGGCCTTCGAGGAATAAGGGCCGTGTTTGAGGTTGTACTGTCATATTTCAACATACTGAAATACCATGTTGAAGGTATGGACCGTAATCTGCCACGCTGGTCCAATGCGGGTTGGCAGATTTTGGATCATGTTAGTCTGAGGCCTCCGCTTTGACCTGTCCGCCAGGGTGACCCTCCGAGGAGCATAGACTCCAGACGGCATAGCTCAAAGCTTCATTGCCCTACTCAAACCCCTTTACCACGTCAAGGTCTGTCTGGAACCATATATATATATATATATATATATATATATATATATATATATATATATATATATATATATATATATATATATATATATATATACATATACATAACCTCGTAGTGCATTGTCTTTAAGATCTAACCTCCTGGCATTGAGTGGTGTAATCTTGGAAATGTAGTGGAGGTTGCGGATAGGACTAGTTCTGAATGTTTCTAGGAACAACATAAGAACCGAAATTTGAACCACGTGCATCCGACGAAGATATATTTCAGAAGCAGACATGTAGGAAACATGAAGCAGACATGTAGGAAAGAATTGACTATTGGTATACAGCCAATAGTCAATTCTTTCCCCGATGAGGTATTGATAAAGGTAGAGTAGTCATAACCCCATCTTTGATGAGAGAGCCATTTTAGTATACCGAGGTAGTGTAACTCTTGAGAAGCAAGAAATGTTCTTTCCAACTGAGCAGTCTATGGAATGAGAGACTAAGAACTACGATAGGTCAGAAACAGGTGATAGCGGAGCCAATTCTGCTTTCAGCATAAGTGGACTGAGAAACATAGACAGAGAGGATTAAAATCCACTAGGTGGTCTAGGGTAAATCTGTAAAGTCTAAAGCCTAGTTGGTTGTTATGGACGCGGGAGTGAGAGTCTTGCTAGGGCCATGGCTTTGACGAGATATTCTGAATTCATAGGAATAAGAATATATTTAAGCCATGGAGAAGGAAGGAAACCATTGGACTATAAATGATTGAATATGTGAAGGAGGGGAACGGGTCATATCAGGAAAGTTGGATATCATAGAGGGAAGGATGGCCCCGGGGAGGAGCGTTTGCAATACGGATTGCGCTAGATAGTTCTGTTTGGGAAAATTGGGACTTTAGGAGAGATGAAGAGGATTCTTGGAAATTGAGCCGGGGTTCTTTCTTCCGGAGAAGATATGCCTCAAGATTGAGATCACAGAAGTGCTCAGTCAGGTCAATACCCGTAAATCAGAGGACCATGGATGTGGCTATAGGAACGGGCACGGAGGCAATTGATTCTGTTCCAAAAGTCCTGGGTAGAGAGGTGACGCGTAAGGGAGTTTATAAAAACCAGCCGGGAGCCGAGTCTAGTCTGAGTAATTGTACATTTAGCCACAGCTTAAATCCAGAGCAGTTGGGTTGTGGGTCACGGATGGTTCTTGTCGGCACTTTGACGAGGGCGCCACCCAGTTCTTCAGTGATCAGAATCAAAAAAATACCTTAAATTGAGACAAGGGTCTACCTGCTCCAAAAAAAAACCAGTTAGTTGTAAAAAATATTTAATAATTACAATCACAAGTTTAGAGACAAACAAAAAAAAACATTTACCAAAAAAGAATTTTAAAGGTTATGCTTACAATTCCCCTACTTAACTAGGCATAATAAAGATAAACAGGTTCAAGATTAAACCAACAGTGATAAAGTGTGATCTAGCCTTCGTGAAACACAAAATGATGGCAGACAAATAGTGATTGAATAATAAATGAGTAACAATAGTGAAAATAATAATGAAATAATGTTTGGCCTTTATCATTTGTGGTGATATTTAAATATCCGGCTATTGATAAGTTTGGTAATTAAGATGAGTGGTTACTAACATGCACGGGGTCCAAAATGTTTGGCGCTGTAAATACCTCGTATCAAAAATGTCTGGGGTCTAATGTTTTAACATTCTAAAAAAAAAAATACCAAAAATATAAGCCTGTGCAGGGCTTGGCCAACTAATAAACATATCTGAAGTGGAGGGATTACTTAATCTGGAGAAGCCACATTAACTATGGTGTCTAAGGTGTCAGCCTTATGTTACGGTAGTTAATGTCGAGCGGGTTCGAATCACGTACTAGGCAAAAAAGTTTTTCAAAAATTCATGTGAATGCTTCTAGGTGAGAGTGTAAAATCTCACAAGGAATCACCTCTCAGTCACGCCAGTTCGAGGCTGGGTAAGGCCGGATGCCTTCTGAGAGGGGTTTTCGGTAGCTGATGACCGTGGTTCGGAACCCACGTTAAGCTGTAGGTCCAGTCGCTAAATAGCCTTCTCAGTTGCTGATGCGCTTCTAACCCCAAAACTTTACTTTTACTTAATCTGGACTGTCTGCGGTGTCGACTACTAGGTGGCTACCCGGCTTTTTGGTATGGAGATAAGTGATCCGCATGAAACGAGGTTTTTGAATGCCCGGGAGTCACTACGGAATATTCATCAGCGCTTTGAATTAAGATATGCATAGGACATTACTACCTGTAGCGGGTAATTTTTAAACGCTGCGAGCTATAAAGTTCTTTATTCATGAATATGTTTTAAAATTATTGGGAGCTGTTTTGCAGACTGTACTTATAGATGACTGCTGAAACAATACTAAATATCATATCGATTTGAAATTCATTGAACGTTACAAGAAATTAAATTAATTTTTAGAAATGTTATCATCACTGCGATCACACGGCTATCTATCGGAAATTTATAGGACTTTTTACATTATTCTTGTGTCTGTGTAAGAATATATATTGTTTGGTAATATTTCCCCACTTTTGTTATGTTCAAGTGCTTATGCTTCAATTTGCTTATTATTTTAATTATTATAAGGCAGATTGTAAAATCTTAATGGAAGGAAAATATTCATCAAATCGTTAGAAAATGTGCAGATTATTACAAAATTTCGTCTTTTTCTAATGGGACATTAAAAAATAAAAAAAATAATACATTATGTAAATTAAAACTAATATTTCAAACGTGTTTGATTAAATATTTTACATGAAAAAAATCACTTCGTCCAATCACAAGGATATGTTAACCTAAAGATTGATTTTCATATTGTTATTACAGTTGCTACTTCTTTATTTATGGGGTCAACTCAATTTAGGCCCATATAATTTAACTTTTTATATGAAATATGACCTTGCTTTATTGATCGTTATTTTTGGGTAATAAAATTTAATTTTATGTTATTGTTGACGGGTTTTGTGTTGAAATAAAAAAAAACATTCTTTTTATGTTCGTATATTTGGGGCCACCAATTACAAGGTTTGAAATAAAAGCAAGGTTTTATTTAGTTTATCATATTTCGTTTTCACATAAAATTCATGCTTTAAAGATAAAAACTAGATTAGGAATAAAACTTTTTTTTTTTACTTTTTTTGTTAATTGAAATAATAAAGCTTTTTTTTGGAACACTATTTTAAAGGTTCTATGTATTAACATTATGGTTAGATACTTTCTCATTCCAAAAAAATAACTTTTTATTTGATGAAAATAATAATTTTTTTGTGTCTAATATTTTTATGAAAATTGTAGTGGTAACTATCGTATTTATATTAATTAAGTGACTGTTAAACTAATACCATTTAATACATTTTTCTGTACTCAGAACATAACTGTATTCAAAACAGTAGGTACTGGTATATTATATGGCTCTTTATTTCATATTTGATGTATAATTTTAAGTTATGAATTATTAACTTAATATTTCTTCGTTTTTTATATTTTTTAAAAACGTTACCAAACTATTTTTTGACACATTAAACAAAAATATTAAATAAATATTAATTAGGCATTAATGTGGATATATATATATATATATATATATATATATATATATATATATATATATATATATATATATATATATATATATATATATATATATATATATAATGTTTCACGGATGGAAAAACATTTTTTCCGGGAGTACATCCGCTGTCGGGAGCTTGCAGACGCTTCGTCAAAATCTCATGTGGCCAAATGAGATTTTGGCGAAACGTCTATATATATATATATATATATATATATATATATATATATATATATATATATATATATATATATAAAAAAGTGAGTAAATCCGCGATGGTTATTATAATGTTTTATAACGCTATGAGGTATAGATCTAATTAAATCAATCCTGGGTTCTTGTGGCAAGGTATTCTAATAAATGTTAATTTACAGTAGAGTTCCTGAAACAGTTTTGCCTGTAGCCGCACATTTTCATGTTGATTTCGTACTTAAAGAAGTTTAAAATATCAATCGTCATGTCTATGTCATGTCTATGACAAGAAGTGTCATGTTCTATGACAAGAATCTTGTAATAGTTAATATTTTTGATCTTCAAATCACCTTATCCATAATGATATCTTTATAGCGGTAGAAGCAGCTATGTCTAGTCATTTCGCCATTTGTCAAATGCCTTGTCCTTTTTGAAATTTGGTATTATAGTAACCATAAGGATACACTTAGCTTAGTAACATACAAAATTCGAACTTTGGTATTATAGTATTTTTTAAAAAACTACAAGGATACAGCTTAGCTTAGAAGCAAAAACATTTTCTCAATATATAATTAAAATAAAGTTTCCTAATCTGTTTACATCGACACATTTCTGGCAATTGCATAAGAAACATAAAGGTAAACAAGCAAAAAGTATAAAAAAACAAAAAACATAATACATGTTTTGTGTTCAAGGTATGCTATGCAGTGAGTATCATTTTGAGTCAAACATATATGTATGCTGGGTGAACTTTGTTGTTTTCTAGTATTTGTACGTATGTAATCAAACTATTTAAATATTCTAGAATTTGTGATTTTATAGGATCAATGTGTAATATTTCTGGTAAATATGTTTATGTGCCAAAATTGTAATACTGTAGCGTATATTAAATTTTAATAATCTTATCGTCTGTTTAGCTCAATTCGTTTATTGGATCGTTTTGTGTGAAATACTAAAATTGAAGGGTTTGTAGTTTCTTATTTAAAAAAGACACTGTGTATCCAAACAATTATACAAGTTTTAAATGTAGTGGAAATTTAGACATAAATCTCAGTTCATTTATTTAAAATACATTTCCGTATCAGTATCAGCAATTTCAGTTAACTAAGCTTGAAGAGATTTACCACTAAGCATTAAATCATTTCCTTTACTTCTGGATATGCGTTTCGTTAATCATCGCCAGGAGATAATTCAGTGCAATTCTATAACCAAATTATGTGTTATTTATATGATAATAGTACCAATTTATAAGTCATTTAATAAGTAATGTAAATATATAAGTAATGTAAATAAATGAGTAAGAATCATGAACCAAGTTAACCAAGCGTTATATTAATAATCTAAAAAGTTGGCTTAATAGAATAGATCCTTTATCCCGGTTTATGGTTTTCTTATATTTTGCTATTTGAATGCTTTCACGTGCATCCAAAACCTTAATATTATTTACAGTTTTAACAAGTCTTATATTATATTTCAATTCTTATAATATCAATATATATATCAATTCTTATATATTTATATAATGATCAAGCTCCAGTTGGGCATTAGCTAACACAAGATTTTCCTTTCTCCCATATCTAATGCAGGTAATATTATCTTAATATATGATTTGTAATTAACTTAATGTCTCCTTTTTTAAAATCTTGTCTCACCCTCGTGTCAATTGGGAATTAAATAGTATTATCATTAATTTGTTTTTGTTTTGTTCCTTTTGAAAACTCGAAGATTTTTTCAATAATTTCCCAAACTTATGTTTTCTAATTAGTCTATTTACAATGTTCTTATGATAACCATCATATCGGCAATCTTCCTAATCACTTTTAATTGTTTGTTATAACAATCTTAGTTTAAAGGAAAATTAATTAATCCATTTATTATAAAAGTAACCAGCCATTTTATTATGGAAGCTATAATTTGAATCGTTAGTAATGTCTAACGATGGCCAAGAATGAATTCAGTTATTTTACGTTGGTGTGGCTAAGATAATATTTTGTGGATGATATTTTTACAATTGTCGATACAAATAAATTAAATTTAGAAAAATGTGTTAAGAATCTTAATGGTAAATACGAATCCATAGCATTTACATATGAACTCAAGAACAATCAGAGGTGCATTTAAAAGCATTTAAATAGCAAAATAATAGAAAACCATGAACCGGAACCTATTACATTTAGCTAACTTTTTAAATTATTCATTAAATCATCATCAAAGTTAAAATTAATAAAATAATCAAATAAATTGATTTTATGATTTTTACACGCTTTATTAGGTACGGTTGTAATATAAACAGAACATAGTTTAGTTTCAGAATTAGATTGAATCATCTCTTGATGGTGCTAACATTATTAGCGAGAAGTTAAAAATTATATTTTGTGTTTTGGGGTAAATCTGTCGGAGTTTAGTCTATTTAGTTGTCAAAAAAGTGTTGTTCGATGAACTGATAAAATTGCGTGAAAAATATAATATTGTAAATAGAAGGGAACAGCCCGACAATATATTTTAAAATTCTACTCTTAATATAATTCTAAAAAATCTAATGTTTAAAAACGCGAAATTGAAGGAATTATTGAGAATGGAAGAAAAATTCTCATTCTAACGAAGAATATTTTTTCTGAATCCTGTGTTTAGTTGTTTTGCATTAAATAAGATGACAGCAAAATATATCAGATCAACAACACCTCACATTTGCTCAAACAGTGTTTGTCAGGTTTGAAGAAATGAATGCGATGAAGCTTATTTCCATCGTAATGGGGCAGTAACGGCCCATTTTTGGCCTCAGAAAATCTTATTATATTAAAAAACAACGGTGTGTTGTGGTAATGGAAAGTACGGAATTTATAGGCAATTTTTTCACAGATGAAACCTCAGTAGACGTTAATTCAGTTTGCTACTTAATCATCCTTAATCCCTTAAACGAAAATTTTGGGAATGAGGAATTAACAGGACAGACATGTGGTTTCAAAAAGATAGGGCCACTGCTCGGACGAAAATAGTTCGAGTTGCATTCTCAATCCTTAGTTTATCGTTTTGGCGATGTTCTGTGCTAGCCTGATTTTTCCTTATGTAAGTATTTGAAATCATGTTGGTATGAAGGTAAGCCTCTGCAAATTGGAAGAATCGAGGACTCTTAGAATAAACCGTTAATATTTTCCGTGCTTATATGCTTTCTTAAAAAACGACTGTTTCCTGTGTACGTCCACAGTACACGTTTTACAGGCCTCTTTTATAACAATTTTCGTTTCGGAACCTTTGATGTTAAATAAAAAAACTTAAATAAGAAACATAATTCCCACACACTTTATATTGTTTTGTATTTAGTCGATCTGCGTTTTGTTAACCAATTAAAGCATCATTAGTACATCATCATTTGAACATAAGTACATTATCATCTGTGTATCAGGGAGTAAGAATCGTTGAGCATGGATTATGGTAATTATTATTCTAAATAAAATAATTCTGATATATTTATATTCATATTTACTAATCAATAGGAATATTAATATATTTAGCTAATAAAGCAAGAGCCAATATTTTCTTATTTTATGAAATATGACTTTTATGAAATACTTTAATTTTATTTCTGTTATTAACTGGAACAATATGAAAGAATCTAAAAGAACAATTAATCACAACTCGCACACAAAATCTGCTAAAGAAAACGACCAGAGGTGAAAACCATAATAAAAGCAGGAAAAATATTCATGCCGATTATACGCGCCTTATTTTCAGCATGTACACTTAACGTTGAGAAATCGAACATTTTCAATGTTAAAGCGAATTTATTATGTTGCAAATTTGTTGAACATATTTTTGTGGAGAAATGCGGGAAAAAATCAATGCGCTTCATAAAAACTTAGTTTTAATTACCACCCGATGATGCCAATTTGGTTAGCGTAGCGTGTCTAGTGAGTAGTGAAAAATTCGTCAAATATTCTTCGATTGCAGTTTTAATAATTGTCGTAGTAGACATTTTTTGTCCATGATGAAAATGTTTCATAGGTCTGAAAATATATAAAATCTGATGAGGCAGCATCAGCAGAATATTTGAAGTCTTCCATCGCCATGCTGCAGAATAAAACCGATTTTTTTTTCGATTAATCAGTTTTGGACGTTATAGAGTCAAATCATGTTTAGTCTATCAATTTCAGCACAATAACATTCAGCACTTATGGTTTCATTAGGATTCAGTGTCTCATAACGATTCATTCTTGCAAAATCCCATCATACTGACTGTAAGGGAACATTCATATCAGACCCGCTTTGCTTAGATCCACATGCCTTATTTAGCGTCAAGCGAGCCTCCATAAGTTTACATCGGGCTCTTTTTGGAAACCATTTTTCAGAAACTATGCGCAAATGCTCCGTCACGAATTATAAGGAAATTATTATTACTTGAAAGTTTAGCGTTGAAAATTAATTCAAAAAGACGCCCAAAACGGATTTGGGTTTATGAAATCAACGTATGTAGGCAGTCGTTCGGAGAATTCTATCATTTCTTTCAAAATACTAGAAAATATCCAGAAACATTTTACGAATATCTAAGGATGTCAAAGGAATCTCTTGATTTCCTTCTTAGCCACTTGAAATCTCATCTATCTGGGATTGGAACCAATTTCCGACAAATGATTTTAGCAGAACAACGTTTAGTTTTAACAGTTAGGTAAGTACAAAATATTCTTTTCAACTTTATTTCCTACTTCTTTCCACATTTTTTCCTATGCATGTACATTTTTATCCAACGAATACTTTGGATTTCACATAGCCTCTGTTTTAAAAACTGCAGGGAGAACTTGTTATTTCATTATAAATACAAAAACAACACTCAGATAGCTTTCGGAAGTTTTAAAACATGGGAAGCAAAACCATCACAACGCGTTTTCCCGCACTCAGCATGTCATACTGTTGGGCATACAACTTAACGCCATGCGCGTGTTTTGAAGACACACCATTTTAACTGATGCTTTCGTTCTCCTACGCTTTCCCATGGACTATAAGTAAGACGCGTGATTCTAAGCGAAGCGCATCTGATGTACGTACGTACTGAACATACCGTCATACTTTTTTATGGTGTAGACCTGGTTTTGGAGTGGACAAAGGTCCACTCCACTGTCCTTATGTTAATTATTGGTTTTTCTTATTGGAATTACTGTATAGAATCCACTTTTCATCCCCAGTAATAATCTGTAAAAGAAACGGCAAAAAGCAAAATAGCGCGTCTAGAATACTTTTCTTTTCTGGTCTGGTGAGATGTGTAACAAGTCGCACCGTCTTGTTGAAAGAAAACATTGTTTATATCTACATTTATCAGTTCAGGCTAAAATTATTCTATTATAATATTTCATATAGTATTCACTATTAACAGTAACACGATTTCCATGATCGTCTTCAAAAAAATAAGGTCCTATCACCCCTTCAGCCAATGACTTTCTGAGAGTTCTCATTCTCTGAGGAGAATTATTTGAGGATTTTTATCGCCCGAAATCCTGCAGTTACATTTGTTCACAAATCAATTTAGCCAGAAGTGCATTTTCTCGAAAAAGATTGCTCCAATTCCAATTTCTACGCGCAGATGAATCGTATGCCTTTACATGCATTGACAAAATTAATTGAACACAGAAGTCTGTTAGTAACCTTTACATTTCAAACAGTGTAGCGGCAATTACGTTTTGGATTTCTGATACTCTTACTAGAAAAATCTTTATAAATTGTCTATCCCCTACCTGTAATTTTAAATCACCACATAGCTCAAATAATAACTCCCTATATTTCTATATTTTTCACTTATGTCTCGATTCTAATTGTGGACGACTATCGCCAGTTAGTAAAAGTATGTCTTAATATCTATTGATAGTATAAGTCATAGTATAGTAGAATACTATGACTTAGTATACGCCTTAGTATCATAGTATGACTTAGTATCTATTAACTAATTTTTTATTCTTTGCTTTTATTTTTTTTTAAATTTTATTGCACTTCAGTTTTTGATTTGTTCACTTTTTGCTAGTGCTGTGTCAGTTTTGTCACTCTTTTTGCATTTGATAGTTTTTGTTGCTGTTGTTGGCTGGGTTGTTCATGTGACTAGTGCAATTATATTTATTTTCTCTTTTATTTCTTTTGCAAATGTCTATTTTTCTTTCTCTCCGTTGTTCTAGAACATTTTTAGAGTATTCATCTTTTAATTTCTTGTTCTCTGTTAATATTAAATATCGTAATCCACTTGTTCATATTTCTATATGTTAGTTCGTAGTGTTTCGCGGATGGAGGAATACGCTAGACTATTAGTCCGGGAGTACATCCGATCGTTTGTGTCCCGTTTGTTGGGAACGTGCAGACGTTTCGCCAAGGTCACACTTGGCATTGAAACAAGCATTGAGAATGCCAAATGTGGCCTTGGCGAAACGTCTGCATGTTCGCAACAAACGGGACACAAACGATCGGATGTACTCCCGGACTAATAGTCTAGCATATATATATATATATATATATATATATATATATATATATATATATATATATATATATATATATATATATATATATATATATATATATATTATATATGCATAATAAAATTTGATAATTAACAGAAATGTAAATGATAATAATTAAAACACTTGGTATTTGTTTCACAATATATTCAAGATATTCTCTAACATGTTTCGGCCTCGCGACCATTCTCAAAGAGAGTTATGTATAACTATATTTTATATAGTTTATAGTATAAGTATATAGTATAGTATAAGTATATAGTTTATACATAACTCTCTTTGAGAATGGTCGCGACGCCGAAACATGTTAGAGAATATCTTGAATATATTGTGAAACAAATACCAAGTGTTTTAATTATTATCATTATTACTATGTTTCACCAAGAGCCAACCGCGCAATCAATCAAAACAGAAATGTAAATATCATAATGCTATTGGATAGCATAATACCGAAAATGGAAAATATAGGAACATTAATTAAACATCTAGCACAGATAGTAGTATATGCGGATGAAAGATAGGAAAAGATGGAGGAAAACAATTGAAAAGGCGAAAACTTATAATAATAAATATCATATTTATTAAAGGGAAATTTCTTATTGTAATACTTTAATTAAATCTTTGTATTTTACTTTTATTCATAATATGGACCCACAGATTTAATTAAGTAACCACAACGTACACTAAATCGTTAACGAAACAGGTCAGATACCAAAACCATAATAAAACAATGTAATATATTCGTGCCGATTTTACGAGCCCTTTTTTTACCAGCATGTACGTTTACGGTTGAGTTGAGAAATCGAGCATCTTCAACGTTAAAGTAAATTTATTAAGTTGTTAGAGCCTTACTTGAAAATTTGTTATATATTTCTCGCAGCGAAATGCGAATAAAAAATTAACGAGATTTGAAGTGTAATATGATGATGGAGAGTGCATAAAGGATTTTTCTTTCTTTTCGATCCATAATGGAAATTATTTGATAATATATCGCATTTTTTGGATTAAATCTCTTTTTGCTTTATAAAAGGATTAATAATGCTGATTAATTACATACGAAGTGTGTAAATAAAGTATCGAAACTGATTTTTTATAATATTATTATTCGATTGAAATTACGATTTTACGTAAATTCTTCAAATGCTTCAGAAGCCTCCCTGTGATGTAAATAGTTTGTGCATTCTTCATAGCAGTGCTGGAACTTACACTAAATCTGCCTTAAGTTGGTCAGCTGTGGTCGTTCTCACACGAACGGCTCTTTTTCGAAGATTTTCAAGGACTTCCCGGTAAAAATATTTTACGTGGGGATGTTTACCTTTTGGCATAGAGGAAAACATTCTTTATGGATGATTCCCTGGCTATTAAAAAAGCAAAATCTGCATGTTTTTGATCTTTGATTTGATTATATGGCTTTCTTTGGGAGTACTGGAGTTGGAGTGGTATTGGCTCCAAGGTTTTCTTTCCGGGTTGCATTCAAAAGCCCAAGATTCGTTAGCAGTAATCGCAGGTTCCGGAAAATGATGGTAATTTTCACCATAGAAAGTCAAGACCTTTTCCCCTCCTATTGTTCTTTTGATCCTACGAAAATTTTTTTGGAATAATTTATGCGCATTTTCTTTATGCTCAATGTATTGGTCAAAATCTGACGAATGGGTGTATAAGTCAAATTCAACTTTTCCCGGATTATTCTGACCGTCAACAGACCATGTGGACATAGTTTTATTACTCTGTGCAGTTGAAGGCCCTCCGCTGCAATGTTCATCTTCAATTAAGTTTTGGGATTCTGAGAGTGCCTTAAATTGCTACGGAACACCAAGTGACACTAGCAAGTTTAAACTTGTACTGAATACGCCTAAGACGTTGATCTGTCTCTTCTCCAAACAGGAAACTAACAGTGGGCATAATCGAACGTTATACCACCAGTCTCATTACATTATTTACATAAACCTCATGTTACGTTTTAAATTATTTTTATTATTGTATTTAGGTTCAAAAAATTGCTAATAATATGTAGAAAATTATTTTTCTATGCCATAAGTTGTAACTTATACTAGACAACAGAACAAAACTAACAAATCTATGGGAAAAACATCTTATTGGATTATTTTGTAATTTTTGTATACACCATGAAAATATTATTTTATGATAAGGTTAAGAATCTATGTCTTCTTGTGGCATATATTCTAGGCGTACTGTACGCATCAAATTCGAGGTTTGGTCACAGAAATTATTCAAGATTTCGACCAATCCTATTCATTTACCCATTTTTTTATCTGACTTTTTTTTACGTCTTAGTGTTGAGTTATATTTGAGTCAAGTTTTGTCCTCCTCGAATGAAAATCTTCCATGTGATCCTATCTTCAGGCCATCTCTCTGCACTACTACACTTTATGTTTTTATTACGCAGTGTCCTAATCATTTGTTCATGCTATGTGCCTCTAGGTGCCATCTCTTGTTTTTCTTAACTTTTGTCTTCCACACTTCTCTTGATTTTCTTGTCCCATCCATTCTCATCAGAGGCCCCCACCAATCAGCCTGCCTCTCCTCTAAAATTTCTTTCATTGCTTTAATTTTAAGTATCTCCCTAATTTTCTTATTTCTTATTTTGCCCTCTTTTACAATATTGAGATCTTATCTTGTGGTGCATGAACATGTGGCACTTCAGCGTTTTTAACAAAATCATAAAAATAGTAACGAAAATCACCTTACAACTATCATTTACAACATGTTTTCATGATAAACATAAAGCACAAGCAAAAGAAAAAAGAAATCATATTGCCACCAGATTTGTATATCTCCACTTGTATTCTACTGGGTGATAGGTATTTAATGGTTATTTATAAACTGTAAATGAGTAATTTTGTTTGTCTCGAATTTTTCTTGAAGCATTGAGATGAACTAGTCATATAAAAGTTTTTATAAATTCTAAAACAATTGGCAAGTATCATAATATCCAATGAAATTTTTTTCCATACATTGTTTACTAAAATCTTGCATGAGTCATTTTGTACGTTTCAGTGGTTTTGATACTAATCACGGCACTAGGTTTAAGTATAAAATGCAAACGACGTAGGTTAAGCTTTGGCTTTAAAATTATCTCCTGATGATGTTAATGTGATTTGCGAAAAACGAGTGGAGTGTTTCTATTTAACAACAAAATCAAAATTATCAAAAAGTAAGATATATAAAAATTGTGTTATTTAATTTGCATCTCACTATCGTCGAATCTGAATATTTCTGATTATTTCCCCAAATGCAACTATTCTGACATAACTCATATTTATAAATTGTTGGACAAACATATTGCATATTTTTTCTAAGTTCTGTTTTAAATTTGTCCGTAACATTTCTGTAATTTTTATTACTAAGTATGTTATTTTGAACTATCCTATGTACAATAATACCTTTTTTCTTACATAAGGTAGCGTTACAAAAGTGACAATTTAACATTATTTTTTAGCTAACATCGAGATGTATCAGTATTAGGTGTTTCCTTCTGTAGATCTAAGCATGCTTCGCAGAAGATCTCTTACGGTCTCTGCGGAATTTGATTCCATTCTTCCTAAACGGTGTTTCAAATGCTACATTTGACTTAGGAGATGCATTTTGAGCATGGGATTTAAATCGAGACTTAAAGGTGGTTAGTCAAACGACACAATCTCGATTTCCTGTATGTACTGGAACACTGTTTCAGCAACACGTGTGCGAGCATTATCGTTCATTCGCAAATTTGTCATGCCCAATAAAGCCACGAAATGGTAGACCATGTTCTTTAATGATCTTACGGATGTACCAGTCTCATACATACATTCAAACATACATTCATATATATATATATATATATATATATATATATATATATATATATATATATATATATATATATATTCATACATACATTCATACATACATTCATCCATACATTCATACATACATACATTCATACATACATTTATACATACATTCATACGTACATTCATACATACTTTCATAGATACATTTATACATACATTCATACATACATTCATACATACATTCATACATACATTCATACATACATTCATACATACATTCATTCATACATTCATTCATACATTCATATATACATTCATACATACATTCATACATACATTCATACATACATTCATGCATACATTCATACATACATTCATACATACATTCATACATACATTCATACATACATTCATACATACATTCATACATACATTCATACATACATTCATACATACATTCATACATACATTCATACATACATTCATACACATATTCATACATACATTCATACATACATTCATACATACATTCATACATACATTCATACATATATTCATACATACATTCATACATAC
Organism: Cosmopolites sordidus; assembly: GCA_031761425.1. Taxonomy (NCBI): domain Eukaryota; kingdom Metazoa; phylum Arthropoda; class Insecta; order Coleoptera; family Curculionidae; genus Cosmopolites; species Cosmopolites sordidus. Next base: position 258,616 of record JARFXV010000630.1, on the reverse strand, counting down.
ATTCATACATACATTCATACATAAATTCATACATACATTCATACATACATTCATACATACATTCATACATACATTCATACATACATTCATACATACATTCATACATACATTCATACATACATTCATACATACATTCATACATACATTCATACATACATTCATACATACATTCATACATACATTTATACATACATTCATACATACATTCATACATACATTCATACATACATTCATACATACATTCATACATACATTCATACATACATTCATACATACATTCATACATACATTCATACATACATTCATACATACATTCATACATACATTCATACATACATTCATACATACATTCATACATACATTCATACATACATTCATACATACATTCATACATACATTCATACATACATTCATACATACATTCATACATACATTCATACATACATTCATACATACATTCATACATACATTCATACATACATTCATACATACATTCATACATACATTCATACATACATTCATACATACATTCATACATACATTCATACATACATTCATACATACATTCATACATACATTCATACATACATTCATACATACATTCATACATACATTCATACATACATTCATACATACATTCATACATACATTCATACATACATTCATACATACATTCATACATACATTCATACATACATTCATACATACATTCATACATACATTCATACATACATTCATACATACATTCATACATACATTCATACATACATTCATACATACATTCATACATACATTCATACATACATTCATACATACATTCATACATACATTCATACATACATTCATACATACATTCATACATACATTCATACATACATTCATACATACATTCATACATACATTCATACATACATTCATACATACATTCATACATACATTCATACATACATTCATACACAAACGCCGTACGACTTCTGACCACGTCCATCAGGCTTCCACAATTGTATTTGTGTCTCATTGGAAAAGAGAACTTTGCTCCATTCACGTTCATTCCAATCATCATGGTTTCGTGCAAATTGTAACCGGGCATTTTGTAATGTGGGAGAAGCCGAATGACTTTGGCAGGACGTTTTGGATTTAAACTAATTTTCTTTAGCCTTTTTCTTGCTGTTTTTGGAACATTAATTTGCCTTACATTCAGCATTTCCTTTTTAGTTGCGGAGCTGTAAATGAGCGACTTCGTAATGACTGAAGTTGTAAATAGTAGTTGTAATCGATTGATGTATTCCTAGCATTTGTGCAATATGTTCTTGCTTGCGACCCTCGTTAGCTAAAGTAACACAGATGTCGGCATAATTGTACACTAGTAATAATTCTTTTATGAAGCGAAGAAAGAACCCTTTAAAATAATAGACTTAGTATTAAAAAATTACACAGATTTTAAGTCAAAATGAAAAACAGTCCTTATAACAAATATGCAATATTTTTACCCAGCGGTGTATTTGGTAATCAGTAGAAATATTGATATATAATAGTAAAATCAAATTTGTGTGTTTTTTTCTGTTTGTCTATTTCTGAAATTTATGTTAAAAAGTGGATAAATAAACCAAATACCTGTTCAAGAATTAAACACAATGCGCATACCAAATCTGTTAAAGAAAACAGCCAAAGGTGAAAACCATAATAAAACAAGGAAATGTATTCGTGCCAATTTTACGAGCCGTTTTTTTTTCGGGGTGTATACTTAGCGTTGAGAAATCGAGCATCTTCAACGTTAAAACGAATTTATTACGTTGTTAGAGCCTTACCTGAAAATTTGTTGTATATTTTCTCACGGCGAAATGCGAAAAAAAAAATTAACGAGATTTGAGGTGAAATATGATAACGAGAAGTATTTACATAAACGATTTTTTCCTCCATTTCGCTCCATAATATTAATAAAGCTAATTAGTTACATATTGTCCTTTCATCCATTGCTATTACCTATAAATTCAACATTTTATGTTATCAACATTTATGTCTGTAGTAACAATTAGAAAAATTAAAACATTCAATGGTTTAGTATTTTCGCAAATTGTTCAAGAGGAGATGTTTATGAATTCATGGGAGTTGAAAATTTTTTAAAACTATACCAATTGGAATGGATAATTACTATAAATGGTAAATAGTAATTGATACAGATATCCATCAATTTTGCCATGTTTAAATTTCATTCTTTTTTGATAACTGTAATATGTTTAAATGTATTGTTATTTAGACTCTGTATACCTTAAATCACAAGAGACAATTGAAATACTTTATAAATAAAATTATAACTAAACTTTGTCAATTATATTAAATATATATTTCCATGTATCTGTATCCAATTCAATATTACTGATAGTTTGATTTGGTTGCAAACGATAGTTTCAATGCTAATTCAGTATGCACAATTCCTTGGAATGATATTTTTGCATTATTACACTTTATCTATCGGTGTATGTTGGTCTACCATAAATATCATACCATAAAAATCGAAAACTAAACTATTGCTATATTTTTTGACTTGGCTCTATTGTAGTTGCCTTATTTTGAAAAAGTAATTTCGCTAAAACTATATCTTACGGTCTCTATTTACGATTTACGGTTTCTACCTTATATTTTCTAATAGGAAACATCACATAAACAGTTGTAAGTTAAAGTAGACACTTTGAATCTTTAGATTATAGTATCTTCGGAAATTATCATCTTCAATAATTAATCGTGTTCTTTTCGTTTTTGCAACGCATTAGAATAATATGCGTGTGATCAAGTCTGTTTCGATCAACTAATGCAACTTGCAAATTTGTTTCTACGAGTTGCTCGTTACAGTGGAATGAGGTTAAAGCAATGAATACTAAACTCGAAGAGATCTTAAGAGATTTAATCTTGAGGTTAAATCATCTTCTGATGATGCTAACATGGTTAGCGGAACGTGGGTCGAGAAATTTTCAAAAAGTGATTTGGTGTTTAGCGGTAAATCTCTTCGAGTTTAGTGTTTCACACCGAAGGCTCCAATAGAAGAATTGTTAAAACAATGGTTAATGTATCTTTTTTATATAGAGTTAAACAATGGGTTTACTATCGGAATTTTTACAACTTAACTGATATGATTGTCCTTTAGATTAGTTTTGGGTTTATTATTATTAAGTTCTCGTTTAACCAGTAAGGTCACAGGTGGATCTCAGTGGCATCTGCATAATGAGTCTTTACCAAGCTAAGTTGGCCAACCTGGGCCGTCGAGAATACTTTCCTGAATGCCTTCCTTCGTATTTTCTAAGGTGTTAAGATTATAATTTATAAATTATCTTTAATTCTTTTATTGCATATATTATTTATTCTACTCGACAAATTTGTTCGACAAATTATTTATTAACCAAACAGGACCTGAGACATAGGATGTGAATCTGAGACGTTACAGGTTAATGTAATTCCAAAGAAAATAGTTTAATGGCATTAAAATTATCAAAAACAGGCTAAAATTTTTTTCTAGTAATAAGATGAATGTTTCAATTATATATGTTAGTTCAACAATTTAAATAGCCGTATGATAGAATATAGAGCTAATTATTTATCTAAAAAAAAAATTCTCCTTGCTCTGGTTTATTTGGCTAAGAGTCAATTTAAGTTGGTAATCTTACCTTCAAAAGGCGTCCTTATTATATATATATATATATATATATATATATATATATATATATATATATATATATATATATATATATATATATATATATATATATAAATATTAGGACAAATATTTTGAAATTTATATAATATATTTATATTATTTATAAATATAAGTACAGGGAATAAAAAAAACGAATATCATTAATTAAAGTCATTTCTCGAATTATTTATAATAACTAGATGATCAAACATAATATATTACACAATCGCAAAACTTAGTTAATAAAATTGTACAAATTCTACATAAAAGCTGATTATAATAATTAGTATTTCTTGAAAAATTCATACTTTTAATAAGCGTACAATGTTCTACACGTGAACATCTTATTTACAGAGATGATTTTTTTAATTTTTTTTTAAATTTAAGTCACGTCAACGCTCAAATGCGTTATTTAGTGACTTACCAACACCGACAAACACATACAAATACGCACACAGACATCCATGCCCGCACCAGGATTTGAACCCGGGACCATTGGATTGCCAGGCGGGCGACTAACCCACCAGACCACTGCGGTCGCCCAGAGATTATTATATATATATATATATATATATATATATATATATATATATATATATATATATATATATATATATATATATATATATATATATATATATATATATATATATATATATTGTAACGTTTGGGTTTTCTCCCGTCACATATGTACCCTCATCCTCCTTCGTATTTTGTCAAACCTCGATTTCCGGCGGCCGTCAAAGATTTTTTGCCATGGTATGGGCGGCGACCTCTCTTATTTGTCTCCGGAAACACGCCGCCCATGGTGCAGACTCCGCCATTCCTATCTCTTCTAAAATTCTTTGTATTGCCGTCCCGTTTGGTACGACCTCCGCTGCCTCCGTGAATTAACCCGGCATTTGCGAATCTGTCTGCTGTCGATCAACAGCGCGGCGCGTTCTCCTAGCCCTTAGTATCGACAACCACGGTGAGTTTTTTGAGTCTCAAGGCACTTTTGTGATTCCTTCTGTCGTTATATATAGGGTCTACTACAACCTCCATCGCAACCACGACACACCACTAAGCATACTGTACGGATTCCGTACGCCAACAGTTACGCCACAAGTTGTGACGATCGAACGTAATTTGCTGTACCATCGTACCACTATTATTCCATCATTAGCTCGTATCTCTCACCTACGTACCCAGTATATATACGAAATATAGTGAACTGGGCCCGTGGAGAAAATTATTAAAAACCAAAGGAAGTTCACCCGTGCTCCACGTCCGCGCATTGCCATTCCCTCATTTGCCATCCAAATGCGCCAGCAAGCGTCTCTCAAGACCGGTTTCTGGCCTTAAGCCGTCATCAGTTGGCCTCAAGCTGAACGCCTGAAGAGCGGATGAAGGAACGACTAAAGCCATGACCATATAAATTGCCCATGTCGGATGGAAGCTGCAATCACATGTAGCCACACCATCCTACACTAAAGGGTGACAGCAGTCAGACTGTGCGAAACCGTTCGTAGCCCGTCTAACTTCGGGTAAGTATCAGGCATGATCGAAGCATAGTGAACTGCACTATTTTTCATTATTTCACGAATGGTGAAATATATATATGTATATATATATATATATATATATATATATATATATATATATATATATATATATATATATATATATATATATATCATCATCATCATCATCATCAGCCCGTATCGATCCACTGCAGGATGAAGGCCTCTTCAACATGCTTCCAACCTTCACGGTCCTGGGCTTTCCTCTGCCACTCGGGTCCAATATACTTAACGATGTCATCAGTCCATCGTGCTTTCGGTCTTCTTCGCGGACGTTTGCGATCAAGCGGTATCCACTCCAGGATTGCCTTGGTCCATCTGTCGTCCCATCGCCTCGCTATATGGCCTGCCCATCTCCATTTCAACTGTTTTACTCTTCCAATGATGTCACAGATATATATATATATATATATATATATATATATATATATATATATATATATATATATATATATATATATATAGAAAAGACTGCAGTGAGTCGAGAGTGAGTCAAGTGTGCAGTGACAGCCAGCCGGAGATGGTGAGGTAAGTCTCGCATGCAAAAGCCACCTGGGAAATAGGAATTATTGGAAATAGTATATTCAGAATAATATATTTAGAAGTCGTGAACCAATGGGGCTACGTAATACACTAAACAACACAGAATACTTCCCTGAGTTTGGTTGCGTGGGAATCGCGGTTTAAATTCAAACAATAAATAAAATCGTCGAACGGAAAATAATAATTAAAAAACACTTCTATCGATAAATATTCGCAGACAAATGCGTGCTCTCTTATCATCGGCTACGTACAATCTTGGAATTCCGATCGGTATATGGCGTCGTCTTCAAACGTGAACTGTTTCTTAAAGTGACGGGGAACTATTTGGGGGCGAGGTGCGATTCTGACTTCGCCGGTCGGCGTAGTCATGTATGGAAGCGGGGAACGCTAGTTCAATTGATCAGAAAAGACCGTCTAATAGGCCATTAAAAGAAACCCATCTGCATTCCAGTAGATTAAACTTTCTTGGGCAAATTCAGCGTTGCAACTCTTTAAGTGGAGATCAACAAAAGAAAAGGAAGAGGAAGGAAATGCCAGCCAGGGAGGAATTCCAACTGACAAAAAAAATCGAAGAGCCAATAGCATTCGTGTTGATAGAAACCATAGAGGCAGTGCTGAAATGCTCTAAGGAGCTGGAGAGAAAGCTTGATGAAAGTCTTACAACCAAAAAAGAAATTAGAGACCTTATCAAAAGGTGGACTAGACAAACAGAAATTTTTGAGATAACCACAAGTAAGGAATGGCTTAAACAGCTTAGATGGAAACACATAGAGATTCCAAAATACAATGTAGACACACCGACTGAAGCAGTTAACAAAATTACTACAGAGAGCAGCACCCAAACAAATATGCGGCGCCAGAAAAATAGATTAATAAATTCAGAAATATTGAAAATAAAATATAGGAAAATAATATATATATATATATATATATATATATATATATATATATATATATATATATATATATATATATATATATATATATATATATATACAAATACTGAAATTGAAGTAGGAAACCCCTTAACACGAAAGACGTCGTTACAAAAGTTTTCCTAATAAAACCTAATGACATGGACAAGAGTATACAGAAGATGTACAAAGATAGATTCTCAGAACTTATTGAAATAACAGGAAATTTTGAGCTTATCGAATAGACCACAAAAGTTCGATCAAAAATGTTTCAATGGATAACCAGCAAAAAAATAGTAAAAGTCAGTCACATAGAGAACGGATGAAGACATTTGGTTAAAAATCCAAAGACTAAAAAAAGAAACAGCGTGGGTTGCAATGCACCACATAAATTGCATGACACCAGAGAGATTAAGAAAAATGAGAGAATGTATCTTTCATGGCTCTAATACTAAGGTGAAAATATTCACAACCAAGCAGGCTATAGCCACAAACGACCTGGACAGACCAAAAACCAAGCAACGAAATACCTACGCGATGATAGTAGAGCAGGCAGGAAAAGAATATATAAAAGTGCTAAACAATTGCAAGGAAATGTTAAGGACGGCAAACTACTTATTACCACTGAAAAAGACCAAGGAGCATTGGCAGAGCTAGATAAGATTCTAAAAGTAAATATAAATTTAAAGACAGCACGAAGGAATGACATAAAACATAAACTAGTGGTACTGCATATAAGAAGCAGTACTGCATATTAGACGCTACCACAACAATAGAAGACCTGATGTATGCAATTGAAAAAAAATTGGGCCCGTTAAAGAAAAACATACATACAAACTCGGCGATATTAGACCAAATGCAGGAGAAACACAGGCAGTTACCCTAACAACCGACAGAACCACCGCGGATTTCTTAGCAAAGGATAACAAAATACGCGTAGGTGTGATAAATTGATCCATCCTCAAAAGAGTCCAGATTAGTAGTTGCCAGAAATGTTGGTCATATGAGCAAATAGCCCCGAATGCAATGGCCCCGACCTAACAAATATCTGTTATAAGTGTGAGGTTGATGGACATAAAAAGACACAATGCAAAGACGAGGAATTCTGCCTACTATACCATGCAGCAGGTCACAAGTACGGTACAATGCAGTGTAAAGCCTTCAGGCGCACACTATCCCTGTTCAGAAAACAAGACTAAAAAAAAAATGAACAAAAAACATCATTCCAAAAGATATTAAATTCCTGCAGATAAACCTTAATCGGTGTTATGCAGCCCATGATCTCTTAAACCAAACGAGTTATAAAAACAAATCGATATAGTAATCGGTCAGGAACTCAACATAAACAAGGTGGCAATCGATTATTGCGATCTTGATGACAATTGTCTTATCCGCGTGAACCGCCAACTACCGGTGACTTTCACTTTATTACTTTAAGGGAAATGGGTTCACAAGCGTATAAATCCAATCTTTTCGCCAAACAGACCTACTAATGAATTTGAGGAACCATTACATAATCTTAAAAGACATATATGCGGAACTCAAAAAAAAATTATTATAGGAGGTGATTTAAACGCAAAAACAACCATTTTCGGATCAAAAACAACAAACTAAAGAGGGTATATTCTGAAGGAATGGTTAGAGGCGAACGATCTAATTTCTGCGAATGAAGGAGATACTTTCTGCGCTACAATTGGCAGATTGTCGCTACTGCGAGATGGTGGATACAAGGGACCACACAATCTTCCACTGCCCGAGATGGGAACCGCTTCGGATGGTGAGTGCTGCCGAATGCAATGTAGAAGCGTCGGAGCACAACATCGGCGTTCTACTTCTGAAAGGAAAAAGGTACTGGGCAAGAATAATGGGCATGGTGGAGAAAATAATGAGGACAAAAATAGAGGACGAGCGAAGACGTAAGACACATTTGGATTGACAATCTGTTGTGTGTCCTGAAGTAATGCCTAATGGCGGTTCCCAGGGCATGAGAAGAAAACAGAAGATGCTTACAGGGGAAGGGTTTTAGTCGGTAGGCATGACCCCAATAACGGCACGAATCTGACATTCCCATGTCACTGAATATCGAACACATGAATGTATTTAGAAAAATTCCTAATCTCCTCAATTAAAATGGGTTGTTGGCTGTGTATAGGGTCTCCCTATTCTTGATGGTATAGTATATGTCGGCGCCCTGAAGAGTCTGAACCTCGAGAGATGAAACATATGTCATCCAGTTGGACGGATAGGTGGGGCTCCTTCCCGGTCAAGCAACCAACAAAAGTTGTCATTTAGGCGGAGACGCAGGTTCTTGTGTATTCCACATGAGATTGTAGAACCCAACGGTTGGGTGTGTGATGACACTCAGCTACTGCTGTCTCATTGGACGTAGTCCAAGAAAATCTAACACTATATATATATATATATATATATATATATATATATATATATATATATATATATATATATATATATATATATATATATATATATATATATATATATATATATATATATATATATATATATATATACGCCATCCAACGGGAGGTCGGCGGCGAAAACATGGGTTGTTGTCTGTGGATAGGGTCTGCCTATTCTTGTACTTATAAGTACTGATAAATATTTGACCCTGACAAGAATAAGCATTTTCATGTGTAAAATTTATTTTATTTTTCATCGTAATCGCCTTTTAGTTCGATAAAATTAGTCCAATTTTTTGTACAGATTTTATTCAGAAGATTTTATACCCACGGAAGAACAAATGCCAGGTATCCTAGTGGAAGAAGTGACAAAGAGTATAGAATCGATGAAGCAAGCCTCCAGGAAAGAACAGTGTAACTGTTGAAATGCTAAAAGCTTGTGGTCGAACTTTATATAAAACACTGGCAAAATTTGTACTGAAAATGCCTCAAAGAACGAAAAGTACCAAACGTATGGAAAAATGTAGAAGTGATTCTTTTGCATAAAAAAGGAACGCTCCTCTGATAGCGTTGGCTTACGTCTGTCTTGCTTTGGAAGGCAGCTGGATACTCCGGAGTGAACGGGGAGGAGTAGTCGGAGAGATCTCCATGGGCTGTTCAGTTGTGCCGAACGAATAGAACGGGCGCAGCTCGCCAGATGCCTAGCAGCCAAAATTACGAAGGCCCTCTATGCGAGGTACGTTGGCTCAGCTCTGTAAAGGCTTATTTCTGGTATTTTCTTAGACGGTTTCAGGTACTAGCGTAACAGACGGTAACGATCGCACCAATTATATATTACTATAAATCCAACTAGGTTTTCGTCGTCTGACAAGCGAACATGCACTGGTAGAGCAAGTGGTGTTCGTGCTCCTTCTGCTATATGACAACTCCTTGCAACCAGCAAGGTTAGTTATCGTAAGATCAGGAATTGTGTACTCTAAGCAGACGCAGCCACCCCAGTATAACAGACTTCTGCATTACTGCAGTTAATGTTTCAGCAGATGTACGGCAAGATGGAATTTTTGGCAATTAAGCGAGCACATTCATCTCATCATTTCACCGAGAATGCTATTATCAACACAACCATATGCACGGTGTATTCTGGATAGAGTTACTCGAGCTCGTAAAGGAGATCCTGACACTTGTGAGGATCCTGACACTTGTGAGTGGTTTTTGTTTCTCCTTGATAGTAATATTTGTTTCCGCTGGCGAGGAAAACTCAATAACAAACATCATTTTTGGATCTTTATCAAGGAGGATAATATCAGGTTTGTTAGCCTGTATTTGTCTAATAGTCGAGAACGAGAAATTTCAGTAAATCCGACAACTCCCATTCTCGACAACAGACTCTATCTCTTCTGGGACAAAGTGCAGCACTGGTGTCTGGCCTATCTTATATATTATGACGATAGATATATGCGGAGGTTACATAGACACTATATCCAGATAACAAGTGCATTGTGTCTCTGGTGCCCGATGGCAGGCTCTACAGTTTACATCAGGAACCTTCATACCCCTTTCTCCATCATCATCATCATCAGGTATTACACCATTTTGACAGGCCAGTATAAACCCTTCCGTCTCTGATCTAAGGCGGGCTGACTTAAGAAAGGCGAGCCTTTTCCATAATCCCCGTATGTTTCCGCATACGCTTATATTTGGGCTGTTCGGCGACTCGATTGTAAATCAGTAAACTGGTTGACTCTCTGTCTCTGTGCCATAAGTCGATGTGAAGACCTAGTTGATAAGCGACTCTTTCGACTGTTTTAAACAAAAATGCGTCCACTTTTCATACGCATTAACGAGTCTGCGGATTCCTGATGTTATTTTGAGTGTTGTGAAATAAACTTTCGGGTTTCAACCGGAATTATATATATATATATATATATATATATATATATATATATATATATATATATATATATATATATATATATATATATATATATATATATATATATATATATATATATATATATTTTATAATTTAGTATGATTTTTTACCATTTTTTATATTCATTTTTGCAATAAAAATAGTTACAATAAAAATATTGTTTAGGATTAAGGTTCAAATAAAGCGTATTTATATAAAGAAACTACGTGCTGAGTTTGATAACGAGTGATCAAAAACTGTAGAAGCTAGAGTGTACACAAATTCGACAAAAGTAGTAGTTGAGGAAAACACGTTTGAAAATAAGACTGGTAGTAAAGGTAAAATTTAAGGCAGTAATGAATCAATTTAAACAACTTACTAGTTATCAGCTATTCCAGCACGTTAAAAGAAAGAAAAGAACAACTGCTAACGTTCTTCTTTCTTTCCAATACCTTTCGGTCATTCATGAATGGTTACCTGCTCGACCGCTTCGTACTATATGCCACGCGCTCCAACCGTTCGACCGAGGGAGGGTTTTGTTTTGAAATTTTCAGAATATATTTTTGAATAGTTCTACAATCTATTTATAAAAAAATAATTGAATTTTTTGAATTACGGAGACATCCTGTAATAAAATGTATTAAATGCATTATTATAAGGCTATATAATTTTAAGTTTATATATCAATATAAAAAACAATCCGTGAAATCATCAAAAAATTTAATTAGACTCATGTGATGTTTATGTGCAATTACGCGTCATTAGGTTTGATTTAACCTACGGAGTGTAAGGGAAAGTTCTTTCATAAATTAACTAACAATTCTTCACATCATTTTAAAGAAAAAAGTTCTTTACAAGAAGGATCAAAAACCTAAAAACCTAAAATCGAAAATCTATGACAACAGTTAACATTTTAAGTGAATATGTGTAAAAGCATATTTGGCAAATATTAATTAATTATTAATTAATTAATAAACTACAAATAAGTTAGTGAGCATTGTTAAAATATTTTTTCTATAAATTAATTGCTAAAATACAAATATTTTGTTTAATATTTTATCAATCGTGGACATTTAAATATTTAGTTTAATAAAATAGTTAATCATGTTGTGACCTATTATTTTCTCTTTTGAAACAAAATAAAAAATATATAGATCACAGCGACGGCAGCTGTTCGCCGGGAGCACCGGGAAGAAGGTCCAGGACAGAATGAAGCCACGACAAAAGTTGAGCGCCACCCGGTTACTTCATATATCGGAAAAGACCCTCGAACCGGGAAGGGGTCTATCTTAAATAAAACAGTTTACTAGAATTTTATACACATATAATAAAAAAAGTGTTTATCTGGCCTTATTTCCTGATGTGGTATATCCTTGCCTGACAAGGTACTGGGTGTCCAAAAACACTGAGTACGACTGCGGGCAGTCCGGTATCCCTATGCGGGGGTCCCGAAATAATCTCGATCTGACCAACCGGTTACTGTGCCATGTGGCCCCAAAAAGGTGTAAGGTTTCCACCATGGTCGGGCTCTGTAATAGGTGGTCGTTCAATGGCCTGATGTCTGTTGATCGGGTTCTCTGCTGCAGGGTCGTAAAACCCTCTATAAGACTATCAGAAAAATCAACCCAAGCGTGACTTGGCCAGCAAACCTACGTACCTCGGTCGGAAGAGTAGGGCGCGAAAACGTCCGCTCACCTGGAGATTTGGATTTAGACTTATCACAAACATCGCCTGTAGAGCTTTTTAATAATAATAATTATATTTGATGAATGGTTAGATGAATTTATATTTTTTCCTGGACTATCATGTATTGTATTAATATGTTTCAAAGCATCTAAAATTACTTTTTATTAAACCAGTTATTAAAAATCCGTAATTTCAAATAAATACATATTATTTCCATTTTATGACAAATCTAATTAACATCAATTATTTATAAATGTTTTCCAACCCACCAAGTAAAAGGTTTGTTCATTCAAAACCTAGATTGTTGTCATCTAAAGCAATATACATTAGTTCCCTTTCATCTGTCAAACAACTTGATATATTTGCTATTTATAGCCAATATCATACCCAAGCATTATATTGACTACAAAGCTGTGTCAACAGATTTTATATAGAGTGATTTTACTTATCGAACATATACTAAATATACATGACTAATAAATTGCAATAACTTATGGGGATGTTGGATTTTAATTATTTGTTAATAAAATAAATATTCATACAGCAAGTATTAAATGGTTTAAATTAAGATTATATTTATTTAATCGAACATAAAAAAAATACCGTTTTTGTCGATCTTGTGTTAATCATGTAAACGTAAATCTTGCAGTGTGTATATTAGCGCAAAAATAATCATTTCAATCAAGTATTTATTGAATAAGGTGATTTATTTCTTCGTGGAATACACTATCTTATTACACAAGAGGCTCTTCAGGTTAGTTTAAAAAAGCTCTGGCAACATACGGAGGAGTATGCGTATGAAAAAATATACCAGCTAGTTAAGGTAGTGAAGAATACCACCCAAGTAGAACTTGACACTAAATGAATGTCTAATGAATCTCTATTTTGCTTAGATGGGCATGCTGGCCTAAGAAGAGTACGAAAAGTCAAACTTGGATATGGAGTTTCAACCTCACTTTGATATCAAGGGACATTTACACCAAATAGTATGTTTTATAGGTGTTTTATGGGTGCTATTGATTATCAAGTTTAGTCAGTTTAATGTATTTCATATTATGGATAGCTAGATATCCATATCGTTTTCAGTAGAAAATGATTGGGACAAGGGTATAAGGCTGAATATTTTTTCTTAGCCGCCATAGGTTTCATAACCTTTTTTTATATGAATAAAGATGCTGAAGCAGATATAAGGTTTTCCCTGTATAAGGAGAAACAGTAAAATAAGTGAGACAATTTACCTTGAATTACAATGGAAGATAAAAATATAGTTAATAGTAATTTACAGTGCTTCGAACAAATACTTCCTGCTGATCTGTTTAACAAAAAAAAACAATATATTAACTGGTTGAATATTTTCGAAATCAGTGCATTATCTTTGAATAAGCATATTCGTCCGTTTTTTGACGGTCGGTCGAATAAATGACAATTGAACAATATTAGGTTGGGCAAACATAGTACAATTTAAATATATTATAGGGTTAATCCATCCTCTATATTCATTCATTTGATCTATGTAATTTTTGAATATTTTCAAAACTTAAAGTGATAATGAACAAAGGCATGTTGACACGAATTCATCACAATTGATATGTGTGATAAAGTTCAAATAAAAATAAAGTGATAAATAAATATCGTCTTGAATTTAATTTTACATGAGCTATTTATTCTTTTAGACATACTGGGTAGATAAAGATCTAAAAATCACTAAAGAGTTGATATGATAATGAATGAGGCGCGAATTAGCGCGTCTTGTCAATGACCCTCAATTCCATCCTGCCCTGCCGAAAATACCGAACTTATTTTTGATATACTCACAAGCAGGAAATACACGTTGCTGCAATTCCTTTAGAGTGCCAATCGGGAAAGCATAGACTAATGCCTTCAAGTATACCCTCATAAACTAATCGAGAGAATTTAAATCTGGGGAACGTAGTGGCCAATGCACTGGTCCACCACGTCGTATTTATTTTCCTGGATATAACCGATCTAAATGCGCTCTTACAGAGAAATGAAGCGGAGCCCCATAGTGTATAAAAACATGCCATATCTAAACTGATATGATATATCTTCCATTAGGTCCAGCAAATGGTTTTCTAAAAAGTTCAAACACTGTTGTCCATTTAAATGGTTGGAAAATACAAACGGTCCAATCAAAAAAAATCTTAGTATTCCTACCCAGATATTTATAGAAAACTTGTCCTGATACCCCGATTCGAAAAATTCATGTGTGTTTTCTTCCGCCCACACATGAGTATTGTGAAAATTAGAAATTGCATTACGTGTGAAGATAGCTTCGTCTGTAAAGAGAATGTTCTATACAAAATTTTCATTTAAACGCAATTGTTCTCTTAACCATTGGCAAAACTGAATTCTTTGTGGCAGGTCATCAGACTTTAAGGCTCGAACTTCCTGCAATTGATATAGATAGAGCCCTTGCTCTCTAACAATTTTCCACACTATACTTTTAGTAATACCTTCCTGAACAGCAATTCGTCTGACACTTATTCCTGGGGTTTCTGCTACATTTTCGAAAAACTGGTTCTTCATTTTCTACAGTTCTGGTGCTCCGGCTTTTTCTACAGTTATGTTTGGAAGACATGAAAGACCTCTTTTCGCATAATCTTTTATGCAGATTTCTAAATGTTTCTGTACAAGGAAGTACTGTTCTTGCATCTCACTGGACGCCTCTGCATATAACCTTCTAGCTTCACTCGCTTTTCCATTCGCCATTACGTACATAAAATGCATATTCGTCATTTTTTTCGAAGGAATAATGGATCATTTTGCAGTTTAAAAATAAAAAATTTAGACTTTATTGCGTAAATTGTCCAATTTTACAAAAAGTCAGACAATGATTAACAGTGACAGCCGCCTACTTAATTATTAAGATGCATTTTGATACCATGTAATCTTGCATCGATTTATCAAGGAGACGTATGTTATGCCCCTGACTAAAATATTAACACAAAAAAAACATTTTTCCATTCCAACTTATTGAAGTATACCTAGTGTCACGACTTTAGCACAAACCGTTTCGAAAATATTGCGAAAAAACCATTTTCAGAGCTCCCTTTAGGCTTTAGCCCCTTTAATAAGGAATTTTTGGGGTATATTTATAGGAACTTTTTCCCACCCACCAAAATAAATCTGTGTGTGTGTGTGTGTGTGTGTGTGCGTGCGTATGTGTGTGTGCGTGTGTGTGTGTGTGTGTGTGTGTGTGTGTGTGCGCGTGTGCGTGTGCGTGTGTGGGTGTGTGCGTGTGTGTGCGTGGGTGCGTGCGTGTGTGTGTGCGTGCGTGCGTGCGTGAGTGCGTGTGTGGGTGCGTGTGTGGGTGCGTGCGTGCGTGCGCGTGTGCGTGAGTGCGTGTGTACGTGTGTACGTGTGTGTGTGTGTGTGTGTGTGTGTGTGTGTTTGTGTGTTTGTGTGTGTGTGTTTGTGCGCGCGTGTTTGTGCGCGCGCGTGTGTGTGTGTGTGTGTGGGTGCGTGTGTGTGTGTGGGTGCGTGTGTGTGTGCGTGTGTGGGTGCGTGTATGCGTGCGTGTGTGGGATGTGTGTGTGTAAGGGGCGTGTGTGTGGGTGCGTCTGTGTGTGCGTGTGCGTGTGTGGGTGCGTCTGTGTGTGCGTGTGCGTGTGTGGGTGCGAGTGCGTGTGTGCGTGCGTCAATATCGATATCTGGCATGCCGTTTCGTTCATCGGCGTGCCGTTTGCTAGATATTCGTGTTCGAATATTCCATTGCACATATTGTCAATTGCTGAAAAATATCCAATTCACAAAGTGCGCCTTGAATATGTACAAGTTTATGCACAAGTAAATTGCTATAGTCGCGCTGCAGTTAGAATGTATGAAGAGCTCTACCCAACCAGAATCATCCCAGAACGACAAAATTTTCAAAGAATTTTTAATAAGTTAGGCCAAACAGATTCGTTTTATTACAACAATCTCGATGGACGACCGAGACGTATAGTGGTAGAACAAGAAGAGGACATTTTGGTTAGTATTGCGGAAAATCCTGAACTAAGCATTAGGCGTTTGGAGGCATCTATAGGAATTAGCAAATCTACCATTTCAAGAGTTTTCCATAAAGAAAAAATGTTTCCCCACCATTTTTCGCGTGTTCAAAAATTATTGCCCAGTATTGGCAGGCTAGATCACAATTTTGTCCAAATCTACTATATAAAAAAACGAAGATCTCATGTTCCTGAAAAACATATTGTTTACTGACGAGGCAACTTTTACAAGACATGGAATTATTATCTGGCGAAATAATCATTATTATGCCCTGAAAAATCCACGCCTACCAAGAGAGCGACATTTCCAGCGCGAATTTTCAGTTAACATTTGGTGCGGCATTATCAACAATTTTTTAATCGGCCCCTTTGAGTTTCCGCAAAGACTGAAAGGAGATCAATATATGCAGGTTTCAGACAATGATTTATTAGATCTTTTAGACGGTATACCTCTAAATTTTAGACAAGACCTGTGGTTTATGCAAGATGCGTGGTTTATGCAAGATATTATTTGAATTCACGTTTTTCACATTAATGGATTAGGTGTGGTGGTGAATTTCCTTGGCCACCTCGTAGCCCAGACATTAATCCGTTAGACTTTTATTTGTGGCGTCATACGAAGTCTTTAGTTTACCGTGATAAATCAAAAAGCGGCTAATGTTATTAGAAATGAAGATAATATATTCTCAAGTGTATTGGATTGGGGTAAACCGTGGTCACTTTTAACACTTATTGAAGCAAGTTTTAAAAAACTGATATTTTAAATAAAGCCCATTGTATATTTGACATCTTAATGTTTTTTTTTCTCGTATTCAAAGCACACTTTGTGAATTGTAGATTTTTCAGCCATCGATAAGATGTGCAATCGACTATTCGAACACGAATATCTCCCAAGCGGCGTGAGATATCGATATTGACCAAGGGTACTTTTTTACGTGCGAATTATGACTCTTCTCTATTTTGAAGTCAAAATATTCTGAGCTTTATAGGGTCAAAAAAAAATGAGAGAGTTTATTTCTCACAAAGTTGGTAGCAAGCATCCTCTAGGAACTATGCTAAAACTAGTACCAAATTTGTCACCTTTGAAATCCCAACTACCCCCATTTTGAACCTTCAACCGTTGAGTAAGGGTGAAATATTTCTGTAATATATATATATATATATATATATATATATATATATATATATATATATATATATATATATATATATATATATATATATATATATATATATATTCAACACGTACCGTCATATTTTATATCATAAAGAAAAAACATCAGAAATTAGGTGACTAAGGTTTATAGTGGTGAAAGCTTAAATTTCTCAGTATAATAATAAGAATATTTATTCAAAGCTGAACGTGTTCAACCAGTTACCTGTTACCTTTTTGTGTTTGATTGTATGTCTGTATTTGTATCTGTGCCTGTGTCTGTGTATGTCTGTGTCTGTGTCTGTGTCTGTGTCTGTGTCTGTGTCTGTGTCTGTGTCTGTGTCTGTGTCTGTGTCTGTGTCTGTGTCTGTGTCTGTGTCTGTGTCTGTGTCTGTGTCTGTGTATGTGTCTGTGTCTGTGTCTGTGTCTGTGTCTGTGTCTGTGCCTGTGCCTGTGCCTGTGCCTGTGCCTGTGCCTGTGCCTGTGCCTGTGCCTGTGCCTGTGCCTGTGCCTGTGCCTGTGCCTGTGCCTGTGCCTGTGTCTGTGTCTGTGCCTGTGTCTGTGCCTGTGCCTGTGCCTGTGCCTGTGCCTGTGCCTGTGCCTGTGCCTGTGTCTGTGTCTGTGTCTGTGTTTGTGTCTGTGTTTGTGTCTGTGTCTGTGTCTGTGTCTGTGCCTGTGTCTGTGTCTGTGTCTGTGTCTGTGCCTGTGCCTGTGCCTGTGCCTGTGCCTGTGCCTGTGTCTGTGTCTGTGTCTGCGTCTGCGTCTGTGTCTGTGTCTGTGTGTGTATGTGTGTGTATGTGTGAGTATGTGTGTGTATGTGTGTGTATGTGTGTGTATGTGTATGTATGTGCGTGTGCGTGTGGGTGTTATGTGTTCGTGCGTGTGTGGGTTGTGTGTGTGTGTGTGTGTGTGTGTATTTGGAAAGGCTTTCGCGGTTGATAATGTTAGAATTACTAGGTTCTAGGGTATAACCGCGTTTTAGATTTGTAAAATCTTGTCGTTTTGGCTTCCACTTTGAAGCCATTATCAAGAGAGTCGAGTTGATTTGCTTCGAGGTATCAACTCTCCAGGGTTTACAACTAGAAAATAACGTGGTCTGAGCGACCTCTTCATTAATTGGTAAGGTTGTGGGTGGGGCGTTCGGTTGAGGAGTGAAGGTAAGACGGTGGATGGACGTTTAATTAACTGGAAGGGTTTTGGATAGGCAATTTGGAAATAAGAGATTTCCGTATATTTGGAACCCTAAGACCGTCATTCCTCTTGTTTAGGCAGTCTGGGCATTTTTTGATCTCAATTGCTTTAAGAATTATGCAGAGATTGTAGTAATATAAAGGTGCGATTACGTGTCGAAATCGATTTTATGATCCATTTTAGTTCAAAAAACTACAATGAGGTTATGAGACTAAACCACTTGCCTTTTGTAGATGAGATAATCTATATATTATAAATAGAGAATTTTTTAGTGATGTACGAGTAGAATTTGGACTAGAAGTATCACATATTAAGTATCGGTAAAGGAAAACTGCTGAACAATGTTTTCAAGATACAGAACACAGAAAAAAAACCGAGGCAAAATTCCTAGTCTCCTGATTTCTTGGGATCGTCATGTGTATTAGCCATACCTGCTTTTGTTCAACCCCTATGCTGTCCACTGTGTTGTACGCCAATAAAGCTATTGCCGGACAAGCGTACGTTTGAATCCGGAAGTCCCAAGATTTTTGGTATAAACCAACCACTATAAAGTTGTCAACAATTTTTTCTGGTTTGTGGTCCCAGCTGTTCTTGCTCGCTGGAAGATAATATTTTTGACAAGTGTTCGAATAAATCATTCGGGATACCCCGTCAGTCAGGGCTATTTTTCTTAGAACAGCTGTGATCAGCAGTTTGCCTGAATTAGCCACCAGAAAGGACATTGCGTTGCATTAAAACAATGCCATCATATGTATCACTCGACCCAGTGACATGTGCCCCTCGACATAAACTTCTACAACTTGACTGGAATGTTCTGGTCCATTCATCGTAATCTTGTACTCTCTGAATTTCATTTATTTAGATCGCTTCAAAACAGATTAGATTGTAAAAAGACTTGACAATCACTTGGATCAGTTCTTTAGCCAGAAACGTCAGGACCGTAGAGGGGGGGTCATCGAATAGAATGGCGCATACTAAATGAATTAAATGGAATTTTTAGTAAATGCATTTTGTCTTGAATTTTCATCATAAAAATGGGAAGAACTTTTGGTTCATATAAAATATAGGTAAGCACAGTCGGTATACTAAATTTAGTAAATCCAGTATTCAAATTGTATACATTCGATCGAAATCTAATTTTATTATAGCAATATGGAGCACTTTTGAATCGTAATATTTCATGAAATAAATAACCAATGGAGTTATCTTCTGAAAAGCATGGACAAAGATTTCCATGATTCAAAGTTATGTGAGGCATTAAAACTTTCGTATTCCATGTGGGTATTTCAGACAAGATATTTTAATTCGTTTAATCCAGTCAACATTGACTGCATTCAAAAATGGTCTATAAAGCAGATCACAGTAATTCATATGAGTCTCAGTGACAGACTCAGTCTCTCTCCAAACAATATAAGGGTACATTTTGCTGAATTTATTGTCACTTGATATTTGTGCGAGACTTCTACTAGTTCTTCAATTTCTTCATTTCAGCAATTCAGTTTCATCATTCATTAATTGAGGCATTAGCGCCATGAAAAAAGATGAAAAGGAACAGAGTAATGAGAGTAAGTGAAAAGGAACAGTGTACCATTAGCATACTTATTGGGACTGTAGTATTTTAAGCTTTTAGAAATGGCACATGATAGATGCAGATCAATAGTGGTCCCAGAAATGGGTCTTGTGGAACTCCAAAGTTGATATGTCTCGTGGAAGATTTACTTCTATCAATGTTTACGAAGTTATATATGTCACTAAGTTAGTTGATCATCAATCTCTTAGCTTGCAATCGGCGTTCATAATCTGCATTAGGCCTACATAATGTAAAATAGCATCCATTTTGTTAATTCTATCAAATGTTTTGAAATAATCCAATAGCACTAATACAGATGTTACGATAATTAATATCATTGTTCCTTATTGTATCATCAATTAAATCTAGTACAACAATACTATTCTTCATAGAACAATATTTTTACGGAAACCAGACTGTTTTAAATAGACAATGTTATAATCGCTTATATATTTAATCAACTGATCAGCTAAAATTTTTCCCAAAAGCGTTGACAGTGTTGGCAAGATCGATATTGGCATAACATCATTAAAAGTTTTATTTATTGGTACTATTTAGCTAATATCATCATTGAATTGTAATTTACCTAGATATATGTATTTTATATTTAAGGGTTTTTAGTTATAATGTTAATATTTTAAACTTCTTGCCAATTTTTAAAATATTACAACTAAACCTGTTGCTAAAATACTTTATATTTCTTTTTTTGCTGAAGTCTATCACCGCAAAAATTTATCTCGTTACCATTTCTTACAGGTTTATGTAAAATTCGAAATTTATTTCGCTTCTAATTTAGCCGAAAATTATTTCTTGTTTTTTACCCTCCTCTCTGGAAATGCTAATTTAGATGTTTTTGGTAATTTCAATTATGTGCTATTTTGAATTTAGACGTAAATGTAAACAAATTTTATCAAAAAGTCATTTTATTTAGAGTATTTAAATTAAATTTTGCAGACCGTGTACACTGATTAAAAGGCTAAAACATATTTACTTTAAATATAAAAATAACAATAAAATTTCTTAATCTCAAAAATTGTGAATTATTGTTTTTATTGCTGATTTTAACACAAAAATTGATCTTTGAGAAGTGTGTTTGGTCTGGTTTAGGAAGCCAAAGAGTGTGGTAGCAGATTACATACATTTTGTCAAAAAAATGATATGATGGTAACAAACACGTGGTTTAAGATTATACGTGCAAATATTACATATATGAAGAGGTCCTAGTTACTATAATATGAGAGATTTTATGTTGAACTAGGTAGATTATATGTTGGTCAATAGAGAATAGAGATGTCAAGGAAAGTCACTACTTGTCTAAGGCTGATATTAGGTCTAACCACAATCTGCAGGTAGCAGAGATAGAAATTAATTGAAGTTAAAAACTGTTAATTTTAATAAAACTCTCGACTTTAATATTCAATAAATACATCGTAATAAAATATGGAAATAATTATCTAACGAAGATTAAAGTTAGTGTAAATGTTAATGAAATATGACAATCATTTCAAAAAGAGATGTCAACATTAACAGATCAGTATACTGTTAGTATACTGATATTATACTAGATAGTATACGTTACAAGAGATGAAAAAGGAAAAAATGGATGACAGATGAAATACTGACAAGTAGAGAGAAATGAAGCAAGAAATTTGCGAAGCTAAGAATCAGTGGATTGCTGAAAAATGTAGAGAAATGGGATATCTAGAGAACAACTGTTATACCTACAATATGTTAAAAAAATTTTGGTTACGACTATAGTGCTTTTAAAGATAAAAGGCCGCCTATGTCGCCAAGCAAATCAGGAAGTATTCGAAATTTTTAGGTTGAAATTTTTAGGTCGTTCATGCCATGAAGTTTCGGACGGAGAGCTAAAAAGTCTCGGGTTCTGATGAGATTTTTTTAATGATATGTGCATATATACGTATATATATATATATATATATATATATATATATATATATATATATATATATATATATACATATATATATATATATATATATATATATATATATATATATATATATATATATATATATATATATATATATATATATAATATTAAAATAAAATAATATATAAATTAATAAAATAAATATATAAATTATAATTATATGTAAAGAAAAATAAGAAAAGGAAAAAGAGATGCTCAGCAATAGCTACGAGAAAATCAAAAGTTCGGCGCCTGTGGAGGCCTATGCCAACCACAATAAGGAAATACTTATTCTCTAAGTACTTATCTACTGTACTACAGCCTTCAGGCATCGGATGTTCGGTTCGGCTAATTAGTCCAGTAAAGGGGGATTTTAAATGTCCACTTCTAATGGAAACCTGCAATTTTGACAAAAAATTAGTTTTCATATGTACACCAGGTACCAATAGTCGAAAATGAAAAATTGAATTGCAGGGGTTGTAAAAAAAAAAATAAAAACCACCCCAAAAGTCACTTTTTTGCAAATTTCTCGAAAAATATAAAAGTTAGTTAAAAATTATTTAAACAAACTCGATACATAATAAAATTATCTACAAAATCGTCCTAAATCACTTTCTACGAAATTGCAATAGAAAATGAGATATTTGCAATTGAAAACGGACGCTATTTAAAAAATATTCGAATTCGAAAAAAAATCCCCTCTAGTCTACGCCTTTGGAACTCCGCAGTAGAGAGAGAAGAAATATGTATTGTACTCTGTCACTCTCACAGTGGCACAGCACAGCTGATCCGCGATCACATCATTGACACTGCGCATGTGTAGTACCGTTACTGGGCCTTAGTGGAATAAAGATAGCACGGAAACACAAATTCTATCTTTGTTTAAATATACTATATTACTCCTGGACAAAAGTAAGGCAGCAATATGGAATTATCCAAAAAATTAATTTATCTTTTTCTTATGCCACTTTTAAAGTTTATTGATTGTATGAATCCATTCATATGAATATTTTGTTTCGTTGTTAATGACAGCACTCAAAATAATTCGTTTAGATTTACAGTTTTACAGATTTTTTAGAAGATAAACAGTTTTATGCAATGCTTGCAATAGATTTTCTTTAAAATTAAGCTTATAATTCGTTACTTTTTTGAAAGTATTACGTTTTTGTGGTAGACTGTTTGATTTGTGACTGTGAAAAATTGGAAAAATGAATCGAACAAGGAATTTAACTGAATACGAGGTAGTGCGAGCATCACTTTTATTGGACGAAGGATATTGTCAGAGTTATGTTGCCAATTTGTTAGGCAAACTTCGTTCCACAATAAGTCGTATGGTAAGGACGTTTGACTGAAGTAGGAACTGACTCTAGAAGGCCAGGGCAAGGGCGAAAACGATGCACTAACGACCGAGATGAACGTTTGCTTAGACAATATGCTTTAAGAAACAAAACTGCCACTAGTTCTATGATGAGAAACGAACTCGAAGCTACCCGCAATGGCGCAATTTCATCTAGAACAGTTAGAGAATGAAGTTGGATTAGACAGTAGGAGACCAGCTACTGCGTCCTTGCTTACTAAAGAGAACAGAGTTGCCAATTTATATTTTGCTCGAAATCATCAATATTGGCCTGTGGATGATTGGAAACAAGTTTTCTTCACATATGAAACTAGGGTTAGCTTAAAACATCCAGATGGTCGTGAGCGAGTATGGCGAAGACCAGGAGAGAGGTTGCTACTTGCAATATCTCTGCAAGGAT
Source organism: Cosmopolites sordidus (assembly GCA_031761425.1). Classification (NCBI taxonomy): domain Eukaryota; kingdom Metazoa; phylum Arthropoda; class Insecta; order Coleoptera; family Curculionidae; genus Cosmopolites; species Cosmopolites sordidus. Next base: position 234,280 of record JARFXV010000630.1, on the reverse strand, counting down.
TCCATTTGGCGGTGGCTCTGTTATGTTCTGGGGTGGCATCTACTCATACAGAATTAGTTCTTGTGCGTACGAGATCCATGAATACTGATTACTATCTTGAGAATATTATAGTATAACATGTGATGCCTTTCGGCCATTTTTTGGGACCCAATTTCTTGTTTATGCAAGACAACGCACGACCTCACATGGCTAAGGAGGTACTCGATTATCTTAATCAAGTTGGTATACCAATTATGCTATGGCCACCAAAAAGCCCGGATCTGAATCCAATCGAACATGTATGGGATTACTACCTTAATCAAGTTCATCAAGTTGGTATACCAATTATGCAATGGCCACCAAAAAGCTCGGATCTGAATCCGATCGAACATGTATGGGATTACTTCAAAAGAAATGTGAAATGAAAACGATTTTGTTAATAGGTCTTAAGAATAAGAATAATTTAATTTTAATTTAAGTTTTATACATGTTTCTTTAACATTTAATGCAATCAATGTCCATAAAAAATTATTAAAATTAATTAAATAGAGCGATATGTATGATTTATTATGTTGTTGCGTTAATTTTGTTCAGGAGTGTATATATATATATATATTGTATATATATATATATATATATATATATATATATATATATATATATATATATATATATATTATGTATATATATATATATATATATATATATATATATTGTGTATATATATATATATATATATATATATATATATATATATATATATATATATATATATATATATATATATATATATATATATATATATATATATATATATATATATATATATATATATATATATATATATATATATATATATATATATATATATATATATATATATATATATCATCATCATCAGCCCGTATCGATCCACTGCAGGATGAAGGCCTCTTCAGCATGCTTCCAACCTTCACGGTCCTGGGCTTTCCTCTGCCACTCGGGTCCAATATACTTAACGATATCATCAATCCATCGTGCTTTCGGTCTTCTTCGCGGACGTTTGCGATTAAGCGGTATCCACTCCAGGATTGCCTTGGTCCATCTGTCGTCCCATCGCCTCGCTATATGGCCTGCCCATCTCCATTTCAACTGTTTTACTCTTCCAATGATGTCATGTCAATGATGTCTGTGAATGAGAATTGAAGATGTTATGTATAAAGTATGAAGAATTGAGAATGTTATGTCAATTTAAATAGATGTAAGTTTTGGTGATAATTAATTTCGTGTTAAATTTTGAGGCAAGAATTTTTATCCTAAAAATTTTTAGGAGGTAGGAGTAATTTTTATAACGAATTTATTACATTCATCTTTTTAACAAAAATAACGCTGATGATCACAGCCACTGTACCTATGCTCTGATTTAAGTGTTTTAATATTCTCGCTACTAACAACTCGTGTTGATAACGATCTTAAACATTCTCGATATTCAACTGGTTTGTGCGCCAACAACCAACCATTAAATCTTTATTGTTCCTGTTTAGTCTACTGTTGGTTAAATCTACGTGCTGTTTACTAGTATTACAACAAAGACCACAATAATTTTCTAAGCCGTCCATTATTGCAAAATAAACTTGCATGCACGTTAAAAAACAGTGCTACAAAACTTGGAGAACAATAATGCCCAGACGTATGAAAATATGGTATCATCTTCACAAGACATTGCAAATGAAGTTTCCAATTCCCTAAGCGCTCAGCCTCTATGAATTGAAGCGTAATAGTTGCCATATCAAAATATTTAATAAATAGTAGTGCAGTTGGACCGTTATACTTGAATGATTCTAACTTATTTAACAAACATGCTCTCATAATAAAAATACATTATATTCTTATTTATCTATTAAATTCACTTCATCGTTTATATATTCAAATATATTAACAGTCAAATAATGACCGATTGCCGAAAGGGCCAGTATGTGACAACGTAATGCTTGAGAAAATGCTTTACCACTCATCATGTTTTTGACTGATTCATCAGTATAGACCAAAGACCAAATATCCTCTAAACCACTTCCATCCAAAATATATCCTATAGATCCTAAGAACGACTTGTGATTAACGTGTGGAACCCGTCTAACCACACAACGACGTTCTTCATATCATTATTGCCAGAAATTATTTCGCAAGCTTTGATAAATAATGGCTGACCAAAAGTCACTACGAATGTTTTCTGATGTCTCAGTTTGCAGTTTTTCATCGCATTTATTATTGTATTAATAGAAGTATGTTTCGAAGGAGGTTCATTTATAAATGACAAACACACTATTCGCGCAAGTAGATCTTGAGATAAATCTTATATAGTTTTCCTGAAACCTCTCCAGCTTTGAATTTTATACTAGAGTTTAACTCTTCCCCACGAATACAATACATAATGTGGTGTTAGTAAATCTGAATTTTTAAGTATTAATGTAGAGACATCTTCGAAAATAATTATTTTTAAACCAGTAGCTTGTGAACTCTGAAATGGAATCTTATCAACGGAATTACATGATGCTAATTGGGAAGCAGACGGCACTTTTTTACTAGAGGAGCCTTCATAACTCACATTACCTTCTGGGGAGCACGCAACAATTCCTGCAAGACAGTAAAATGTTCTTTTGCCATCTACAGTTTTTACATTGTGATCTGTGTTATCAAAAACATATTGCACAAAAACATCGCCAATAATCATCTTGGAAGAGTCCATGTTAGATGAAGCTTCAATTAATTAAAAATTATAATATGATGCAGATACGCCTAATTGTTATAGTAAATCTATAATCAATCTTGAGCCACTATTCTTATATGACCGCAAGTTGCAAGTTGAAAATGTGAATTAAAAAATTTAGGTCGGATAACTGAAATGAGCTATATTATGGCGCTTGACAAAATCAGGGGATCATTGTTCATTTTCCGCATAAATAGATTATTAAGAAAATAGTTCAGTACATTTGGTATGTCTTGAACTACAGTGTCAAAAAAATCATTAGACGCGCGATAAGACTCAGCATCATATTTTTTGTTAGACCATCGATACATTGTGTGATACAGTGTTATAAGTAGAGAAGAGATTTTTCAATTTCAAAATATTAATAAATGAAAAAGCTCGTAACTTTAGTTACTTTTTGGCCTTTCAAATGATTTATTTACCACAAATAATTATATGTCTCTTTGTGCCCTCATGCCCCAGAGGGCAAGGGGCAACTACCTACGACAGCGGGAAGACCTGCCCCAAGGCAGAGGGTGGTAAAAATCACCGGCTTAGATCAGGCTGCCATTGGACTTTTGACATTGTTACGTTTTGCGAACAATGAATACGAACAATGAAAACGTAGGTCCGACTTCAAGAACTGTTGATACATTGAACAACATACATTGGGGTATTATTGGGCTCTGTAAAACACGAAGAAATGGCGAATAGTTAATCAAACTAGAACCAACTGGACACGTACTCTACACCTGAGGTACGGAGAATGGACGATGTGGAGAACTAGGTTCCTCATCAGTCGAAAGCTGAAAAACAGTGTAATAAAATTTATAAATAATATATATCTAATAATATATATAATATATAATATATAATAATAATATATCTAATAATATATATCATAAGTATATCTGATCGACTAGCCCAATGAGTTATTAGGCTGAATAAAAATGTAAGTTTCAAATCGTCCAAGTTTATACACCAACTATAAGCTATAGAAATAAGGAAATTGATGTATTCTATGATGATGTGGCCGAACTTCTAGACAAGGAGAAGTGTAGGTACAAAATCCTGATGGCAGACTTTAATGCCGGAATCGGAAAAGTAAAAAATTTTAATGTTGAAAGTGACCGCCGAATGGTATGAGCAAAGATTAACACAAACTGCCCAAAAGAGCGCAAAATAATGATAATATCAAAAAGGGGCAATGTGGATTCTGGGAAGCTGCTGGAGAGGAGTAATGATTTTGAGATTGCTCTGTCGAACCGCTTTGCTGTGTTGCAAGACCCAGAGTAGGTGGAAATTACAGACCAATATGAAGAAATCGCTAACAATGGGCGTGAAACGGCTGCTTGAATGGCACAAGAAGATATATGTTTCGAACAGTCAAAAATCTCTAGTGAGAACATTAATTTAAAGAAAAAACGACGGACAATGAACAATGCAGGCAATCTTTTTGACAGGGTTGAGTACGTTGAGCTTTGCACAACTATAAGAAAACGTATTTGAGAAGAAACGCGCCCATTCAACATGCAGCTAGTGCAAAAATGCAGCTAGTGCCATGTAGTGAGGTGATGAGACGAAAGATGGACCAAGGCTATCTTGGACTGAATACCGCTTGACCGCAAAGGTACACGGAAAAGACCGAAAATATGATGGACTGATGACCTCATATTGGACCCAGATGGCAGAGGAAAACACAGGACCGCGAGAGTTGGAAGCATGCTGAAGAGGCCTTCATCCTGCAGTGGATTGACACGGGCTAATGATCATGATAATGATGATGATTTATACATATATACAAGGTGCGCCTCACTGAGAACAGGACTTATATATTAATGATATATTATTTTTTTCGGTAAAAGGCATTATTTTAATTTCAAAATAGTCTCCTTGTGCATCAATACAATGTTTTGCACGGTCAATTAGGTTGATGAAAGAATTTTTGAGTTCAGCCAAAGATATGTCCTTCAGGACGGTGGCCGGCGCCTTTTTCGGAGAGGAGAAAGTGGCAGAGAGCCAAATCAGGCGAGTGTGGTGAATGATTGATGGTTAAAATGCCATTTTTGGTGGAGAAATCAGTGAGGAGCGTGGAGCGATGGAACGGGACATCATCGTGCCACAAGCGTCAGCTGCCTTATTTTTGGCATTGTGGCGGAACACGATGAATACGTGATAACGGACGCTTTGTAACACCAAGAAAAAACACAGCATTGATCGTTTGACTAGGTGTAACGAACTCCTTGTGCCCAATTCCCTTTGAATCGTAGAAATAAATCAGCATTGTTTTGATTTTTGACTTCTCGAGAAGGGTGCTTTCATTCGGTACTTGACGTTTGCTTTCTGTATTATATTGAAAACACCTCGTCTCATCACCAGTAACAATACTGTACTTGAAGTTTGGTCGTCAGTTAATTTGTGTAGAACAAAGAGTGTACAAACTTTCCGAAGTACCAAATGATCGGTCAAAATTCGATGAATTGAATATTTGGACATGTTCGATTCCAGTTTGATATATAGCAACGAATATTTTGGCTTATTTTTTATAAATTCACGCACAATTTCAGTGTTACTTTGAGTAACGGAATTTTTGGAACCAGGATGTTCGTCGACCTTGATGACCTTATGACATTTTGAATCGTTTAAACCACACGTGGGCTCTGCCATGGGATAAGCAATGCTCACCATACACTTGTTTCATTAATTGAAATCTTTGTAATGAAATGTAATGAAATGTTTTACCAACTTTAAAATAAAACTCGACACTGATACTGACGCTTTAAGTACGATAATTTGTCTTCCAATGATCTGAATATCATGAAATTACATGACTGTAATTACATGACTGTAATTACATGATTTCGAAAGTTTATATTTATTATCATCTTTTGATTTACTTTTTTTAATTAATGATAAATGATAAATGTCCAATAAAAAATTGGATTAGCTAATTTTTTACTTCAATAACTTTATCTGTTTCATTTAAAAGAGGCATATTACAAAGTGTGCTCAATTTCGCAGTTTCTAGTTTTATTATTAGCCACTCGCAGATGATCAGTTAAATATATTATTGAGCTGCATAAAACGAACAATATGTTACAAACTCGAGAGTTTATAAATAATTATTTGATTCCATCAGTTGCAAAATTTTAGAGTTCCATGAAAAAAGATTGACAAAATAAGAAATCATTTAACATATCAAAGCCAGTAAAAGTGCTATCTTTATTCCACTAAGACACAATAAGAGAACTACATATGAATAGCCTGTGCCTCTGTGAGAGTGACAGAGTACAGTATATATTTCTTCTCTCTCTAGTCCTGGGTTCCAAAGGCGTAGACTCCTGGGAGATTTGTATTTTTATAGATTTTTAATGCAGGTAAAAATGGAATGCCGTTTGAGAATAATGAGAACAATAATGATAAACTTTCATTCATTATAACAAGACAGAAAACAATGTTTTTGTTTAATTTGAACCATAAAAAATGTAACTGTTTATAACTTTTCAAAAAGTTAACAAAAAAAAAATATTTTTTCTCTAGAAAAATTGGCTGTGTTAAGCAATTACAATTAAAAAAAGAAACGTGTAAAAATAGTATGTTGTTTATTTTTTATGATTTTTTTCCTATTTGAGTATTTTATAGATAGCAGCCCGTTTTCAATTGCAAATATCTCATTTTCTATTGAAATTTCGCGGAAAGTGATTTAGGACGATTCTGTAGATAATTTTATTATCTATCGATTTTGCATGCAACTTTTATATTTTTCGAGAAATTTGCAAAAAAGCGATTTTTGGGGTGGTTTTTATTTTTTTTACAACCCCTGCAATTCAATTTTTCATTTTGGTCTATTGGTACTGGGTTTAGATATGAAAACTAAATTATTGATTTTCACGTGTCTGGCAGATTGAGGACATCATCTCATCTTCTTCTTATTCTTATGATTTATTATGTTGTTGCGTTAATTTTGTTCAGGAGTGTATATATATATATATATATATATATATATATATATATATATATATATATATATATATATATATATATATATATATATTGTTACGGTTATATTTGCTTACCAGGTTTGGTTGTATTGTGTTGGAATTTCAGTTAAGTAACTGAAATTCTAAGTAGACTTTCCATTTTTTGCCATTTTGGCGAAGGTACTGAAAAGGAAATGGAATACATTTTGCATCGAGCCTGGTGCGTGGTTATTTTGCATATCCGGTACTGCGTAGTAAGTTGGGATACAGGGCCGTACTTTGTTGCGACCGAATCGAGAATTTGTAAGAGTTGATTACGTATTTTCTTGCTCATATTTGATTAGGCTTTGGCGGAGGGTCGGTACCATGTTTCGTTAGTTTATCTTTATTTTAGTTTAGTTTATCTTCCTGGAATCACTACAAAACACTTTTCACTCACTTTCATTCATCTCAGGTACTGGTAGTTTGGTTGATTGGCAATACTCTAGCGGAGAGCTACGAAATTACTTCGCGGGCTTGATTTTGGAAGGAACCATTTTTGGTCTTCTCCTATCTCTTCTCCTTCCGACCACCTTCGAGAGCAGTCGACAGTGCAGCAATAGGCCTTGACCCAGTGCAGAATATCCGCTGATTAGAATCTTGGAGTTCGGTATATTTTGGGAATAGTGCCGAGTTTATTTGTCAGCTTTGCTGGATTTTTATTGCTAACACCCTGCGAGCTGCCCACGAAACCTATCGAGGTATATTTTGGACCATCGTAGTTAGAGAACCCTCATGGCCGTACGATTATTTGTCGTCCGACGAATAATTCTTTTTTAACCCAGATAGGGTTTTTTTTGGTAGTGGATTGATCCCTAATTTCATATTTTCCTGTACATGTGGTTAATCCGGGTGAATCTTTGGCTTCTTTCCACGCACGTCTTTGGGTGTCCTCGAAGTCCTCACGACCCACAGGAGCAGAGCCACGGGATATCGGAAACCGTAAGGGGTAGACAGACCAACGTTCCGCCTCACGTGGCCCGTGCGATACTCATCGGGGAGTTTCGTGGATTGACTGACCAAAGATAAGTTATCATCTTACTAGTCATATTATATTAGGTTTATTACTGTTTCTTATCTATAAGATATCTTTACTAAAGTGCCTGTATTTTACTAACATAGTTAATTTCAGATTATAACCAAAAATCCCTCTCCTATTCTTTGGCTTACACGATATTTTTTTAAATGATGATAATAAATGTCTAAGTACCGAATAATGTTTTTTTTATCGCCTGAGAATCTCATGTTCTCGGAGCAGTAATTAGCCCTGGGAAATATTCACCATATTAATATATATTGTATTTTTTTTGAAGGGTACTTTTTTTGAAGCCCCAAAACGGGTAACAATATATATATATATATATATATATATATATATATATATATATATATATATATATATATATATATATATTTATATATATTTACATATATATAATATATATATATTATATATATTTTTATATATAATATATATATTTTTATATATTTACATAAATAATAATTTTATATATATACATAAATAATATATATATATATATATATATATATATATATATATATATATATATATATATATATATATATATATATATATATATATATATATATATATTTATATATATACATAAATAATATATATATATATATATATATATATATATATATATATATATATATATATATATATATATATATATATATATATATATATATATATATATAGATAGATATATATATATATATATATATATATATATATATATATATATATATATATATATATATATACATAAAAAAAATTGTTCTAAAAATGATCATGAGAAATTCACCAAAGCTTCTAAAACGACCGCAAGAGGGCGTGACGAGCTAAACATTTTTAAAAAGAATTTTTTTTGTGGATTTTCAAGTGTTAACCGAGTAAGAAAAATTCTCAGTTATAATTAGCTTAATAATAACTGTAGCTAATAATTAACTGTCTCCTACAACTTTGTTTTATGACATTTTGTCGTAATTTCACGAATAGAGGGGTGGGGGAGAGTTTTACCTATTGAGATAAAAAGTCGTCTAATGTCCGTTTGCCTTAACCGATTTTCCTCAATTTGTATTCATTTAAAAGGCAATTGCTGGGACAATCAGATAATCTGGGAGATAAATTATTTAGTTTATAAATGAAACCGCGAGGTGGCGTTACATTCAACAATAGTTTTTTTGAAGTTTTGTTCAGTTTTTTCAAATGGAATGGTACAGCTTTTACTACATGGCAAGAAAGGTAATTTAAAGAGGAATCGTCCAATGAAAACTCGAAATCGATATCTCTGACATGTCAAGAGATATTTCGATTTTTCTGAAAAAAATCAGTTAGTTTTAATTTTTACCGTAATATTAAGTTAAAAATTGGTCTTAATATTTAGGTCGCAATCGCAAACGCAACAATTTTATTTAAAAAATAAAATTATCTATTCAGTATCAATCATCATAGATGTTCTAATACTGGTCTTGATAATATTTTCTAATTTAATTACATAAGCGGAAAAATGCCTTTCCCCAATTGTTGTATTTTCTCTTTTGTGATGCTTAAATACTACTTGACAGAATATTGAAGTCAGTCATTAATAAATATACCTACTCTTTCTTTTAAACTAAATGAATGGATTAATAAAATTATGCGTTTTCGGGTTTCCAAATAAACGCATGCAATCCTTAGGTACATTACACAAAGAGTGTAAGAAGGGAACCATCGAAACAAACAAAAACAGTCAAATTAACTTGTCAGTTTTGAAATGCATTACCTTTTCAACATTGCATTTATTGATTATTAATAATTATTATAATAATATCTAACAATGCCTTTTACGAATAACGAGGCCTATGGCCGGTGCGCTCACCGGATTTGACAGTCCTCGATTTTTACGTGTGGGGAAGACTAAAAGACCTTGTTTTTCAAACTCGTCCTACCACACGAGAAAACATGATTGAAAGAATTCAAAATTCAATAACCAGCATTTCAAGAGCGGAAATTGAAGCTGCCGTTTTTAGTACTCGTCGAAAAATAAATCTTTGCATTTCTAAGGATGGAAGGCATTTTGAACATTTAGAAAGGCGTTAAAGTTCAGATTCTGTTAATTATTAGACTGTTGTGCTGTTAATTTTATTTGACTGTTATTATTATTATCTTCGTTGTTGGCCCGTTGACCTTTAAACACGTTCCAAATTAATATGGCACGAAGAATTAGTCCTAAGCCTGGGTAAAGTGTGAAGGAAGGCAAACATTAGGTTAATATTTTTTTAACTTAATGCAGTTAGTAGTGAAATAATAACTGATTTTTTCAGAAAAATCGAAATATCTCTTGACATGTCAGATATATCGATTTCGGGTTTTCACTGGATGATTTCCCTTTAAATTACCTTTCTAGCCATATAATAAAAGTTGTACCATTCCATTTGAAAAAACTGAACAAAACTTCAAAAAAAGCTATTGTTGAATGTAACGCCACCTCTCGGTTTCATTTATAAACTAAATAATTTATCTCCCCGATTATCTGATTGTCCCAGCAATTGCCTTTTAAATGAATCTAAATTGAGGAAAATCGGTTTAGGCAAACGGATATTAGACGACTTTTTATCTAAATAGGTAAAACTCCCCCCCACTTCTTTATTCGCGAAGTTACGACAAAATGTAATAAAACAAAGTTGTAGGAGACAGTTTGCTAATTATAACTGAGAATTTTTCTTACTCGGTTAACAAAGCTGTTTTCCCCAAAGCTGTGGGATAAATAGTTTTCAATATATGGCCGCGATCCATCCTTAATGGGACACCTGGTATATATATAGAGAGAGAGCTCTAGGCACCAGGTTCAAGCCTGAATATCAAGTTCCCCATGCTATTTAGATTCAGATTCTTTCTTATATGGCTTTAATTGACTCAAAATATTTTAATGGTAATTTGAGTATGGGATATATATCACCATTTATTTTGGGAAGGTATTTTATAGGGTACAACACATGGTAGGATGACTGGCTAATTGATATACTGAGAAACACTACATTTTAATTGTATTACTATCAGAGGGCAAGATATGGGTCATAATATCAACATGTCAACAAAAGAAAAATCTTGGGTTTCAGCCATGTAGTTGATTCGGATACTTGACTTTTATGGAATGAATTGGAAGTGGAGCAAGTAACGTATTTTTAATGCGTTGGTTGTTGCGTATCATAATAATTTGACGTAGACAGTGACAGTAGAATCTAATAATCATCTAAATCTCAAGCTTCGTCAAAGAATGATGAAATGTTCATGAAATCAACTTACTGGAGGTATGTGAAGTGTGACTGCATAGATAGATCCTTATAGTTCTTTGAATATACATGCAAACAAATGCAGCTCTTTTGAATAGATGATATGCAGTACGGAGGTTGTTAATAATTCTTAAGTCCCAAAAGTTTTCATACCTTCAACATATTATCAAAGCAGATCAATATAAGATTCTGCAGCTCATTAATAAGGGCAAGATAGGGCGTTATAGGGGCGTTTGGATAAAACAGGTCTCATGGATAAAAAAATATCTGTAAATGTACATGAATAATTACGACATAACAATTATTTAGAATAACCCGAAATAGAGTAGAACTTACCAGAGTAATTAACAAAGATTTGGGAAATGGACCTCGCAGAGCACGAGAAGAATATCTTTTTTAAATTTACTTTAATTCAAGCGTTAGTCAGGTGTGATTTAAATAATATACATGGATATTGTTACTTTGGAAATGGTACCAATGTTATTATAATTTCTTGAGAATTACGGCGTTGTTAAATTCGTCTTGAAAAAGTAAGCATCAATAACTCTTTAACAATTCGCCACACTTGAGGTACTCAACAAGTTATATAATTTTACCAATGAAAGGAGAAGACAAGCTAAATAGATAATTGAATTTACCTTGAGATATCTGACGGTGGTAGATAACAGGATGGTTAGCTGTTATGCACATGTTCACAGTCTTTGAATGCTTAAAACTGATTTACAATTTATGATGATGATACTTTGGTTGTATCATAATGTAATCTTGTTATTTTGGCAGTTGACAAAACATAGCTTTTTCGTTATTTAGCAAAATATGTATCATTTCGGTAAGATTTTGTGATAGCAGACTATTGAGATTTACGCGCTATCTTGGCGCTGATTTTAATGTCGTTTAGAGGACGAATTTATTGTTAGAGATGCATATCGTACCAAACAGAATGTCTCCATAGATGTAGAAAAAATAAAAAAATGTAACATTTTAAACATAGAAGTTTTGAGATATTCTTTAAATGCTTGAACTGGTGAGATTAAAGATTTGTATTTGTGTCGCATCAACTTATAGGTTAAATGCAATGAAAACAACCATTTGTTCAATCAATTCATCAAACTGTTGTTGGATATGCATAAAAGGTTATTTGGCAGAAATGAAACTGGAATAAACTAAGACAAATTAATTAATGTGAAACTATACTATTGAATTTATTATGTACTGGTCACTATTAACTACTCAATAGAATGCAACTGGGATGAGAGAATTAAAACTGGGAACCAAATGTGACAGAAATGTGTACAGAAATGGTATATTACCATAAAAATGTCAGATCATACGTTCGTGTAGAGATTAGGTAAAAATTGTTTCAATTTCTTTAAGGTTTGTTTCTTTACCCATCATATAGCTTTGCAACTTTAGAGCTATGGAAACTAACTTCATGCTGTTTAAATGTAAGAATTTGTTATATTTATTGTTTACCATTACTTAAAATACAATTTTATTAACATGTTCCATAATTCTCTAAATTAGGAATCTATAATAATCTTTGCATTAGCGTCCCAATTATGCAAAAACATCATCAGTATGAACATGTTCCACATTTTTTGCTGTAACTGGGTACCAATATATTACCATTTGTCGATCAGTTAAAATGAATAAAAATATAAAATTAAAAATCAACCTCAGAATTAGTATTGCCCACAAAATTTTTTGTGCTGAATTATTCAAAATGTTAGAGAAGGCCTACTGTGAGTCAGCTTTATTGAAAACACAAATGTGTGTTTTACGATCATTTAAAAGGATTTAAATACAGCTTAGAAGTGGTCAAAGACTTGCTTGGTTTCATATGGTCTTCAACGTCTTCGTGTGAAGAAAACATCGACAAAGTGAAGGTAGTGGTAATGGATAATCGTCATTTAAACTTAACAGATATGATTCGGTATCTGGACCTGCCTTACTATTACTTAAGACATGCTTCAACAAGCCTGCATTTATTGCAGTATTTTGCGATCTATATTAAAGAAACGCATTAATACGGGAAACCAGACATGAGTTTATACCCTTGATAAGCAAACTATAGAATAAGTTTTCGAATTGGGTTTCGATAAAGAGCTGAAATTGAAACAACAACCTAAAAGGCTCTCAAAAAGTAAGTAAGCAGTGTGAACAAACAATATTATTTAGTCTTTATAAGGTGTTTGATTTGACTAAAACTAGTATTTATCAGATTGGACCAATCTCAAATTACCCTAATCTCAAATTACCATTCATGGAAAATATTTTGAGTCAATTAAAGCCATATAAGAAAACGTGCAGAAGAATCTGAATCTAAATAGCATGAGGAATTTTATGTTCAGGCTTGAATCTGGTGCCTAGAGCTCTCTGGAATACGATGGTTGAACACCGGTTAATGGGTGAGCGTCGTAAAGTGATCCGATCACCCGTAACCTATACATCATTCAATCGGCCAATATAAAAATAGAAATAACTTTCAGAATGTATATAAACAAGATGATAAGTATGGAAAGAATTCATATTGCCGTCGTTACTATTTAATCTATATTCCAAAAAAAATAAATAATAATAATGGATAGGAAGATGATGTAATACTTTTAACGGAGTTTATCGTGACTTCACAAAATTGTAGAAAAAGTAAACAATGCTAGTTAACAATATGAATATCTATTTGTATAAAAATTTATACAAATTTTTGTTTAAATATGTATTTGAGGAAAGAGTACAATACAAGAGTACAATACAAGAGTACAATACAAGAGTACAATACAAGAGTACAATACAAGAGTACAATACAAGAGTACAATACAAGAGTACAATACAAGAGTACAATACAAGAGTACAATACAAGAGTACAATACAAGAGTACAATACAAGAGTACAATACAAGAGTACAATACAAGAGTACAATACAAGGGTACAATACAAGAGTACAATACAAGAGTACAATACAAGAGTACAATACAAGAGTACAATACAAGAGTACAATACAAGAGTACAATACAAGAGTACAATACAAGAGTACAATACAAGAGTACAATACAAGAGTACAATACAAGAGTACAATACAAGAGTACAATACAAGAGTACAATACAAGAGTACAGTACAAGAGTACAATACAAGAGTACAATACAAGAGTACAATACAAGAGTACAATACAAGAGTACAATACAAGAGTACAATACAAGAGTACAATACAAGTATCTGGGAGTGTAGATAGATAAGCTTTCATGAAAATCAAATAGTTTCTCTAAACAGAGACGTGACTAATACCAACTGACAATACTAATGATGCTATCAATTCTTCTATTGGAACCTTTGGTGTGAAACACTAAACTTGAAGAGATTTAACACTAAACACCAAATCACTTTTTTTGAACTGCTCGACGCACGTTTCGCTTACCATGGTGGCATCATCAGGAGATGATTTAATCTAATTCTAAAACTAAACTATGTTCTATTTATATGAAAAATCCTACCTAACGAAGGGTGTAAAAATCATGAACCGTGAAGTTTACTAAGCTTTATATTAATAATTGAAAAAGTTGACTGAACGGGATAGGTCCTTTATCTCGGTTCATGATTTTCTTACATTTTTCTATTTGAATGCTTTCATATGCATCCAAAGCCCTATTATTGTTAACACTTTTAATTAGTCTTAAATTATTAATATCTATACTGTGGTCGTGTTCGATTGCATGTTGGGCAACACAAGATTTTTCATTTCTCCCATATCTAATGTGGGCAATATGTTCTTAATATCTTGTCAATATCGACCTTTTTGTTTGCCCAATATACCTTCGATCACACACATCTTGACAACTAATTTCGTAAATCCCCGATTTTTCACGTTGCTCTACTTTTTGAACCTGAAAATTGCTGTTAATATATTCCTTTAAAAATTTTAAAGGAATATGTTCACAGCAGTAAATAGTAAATTTATTAAAAAAATGTCATCTTTAAATAAAAAAATTAAAAAACTCAAAATTGAGCAGTCGAAAGAACATATCCCAGAAAAATCTTTCAACTCAGACGTTCGATAATCCAGAACTAGATATTTTAAATAAAGGCCTGAATTTTGCTTTGCCGGCATCCCGAAGTGCTTTGGAGGATATCGTAGCCGGTTTTGAAACTGGTATTAAACACTTACCGGTGTTTTCCAAAACATTCGTCAGAGAGTCATGTAAAAGTAAAATTGCAAAAAAATATTTCAAATAAAAGTAAAAAAATGTCAAATATTTCTAAGATTGTCAAGCGTCTGCGAAAGAAGGATCGTTTTTATTTAAAAGCTGATAAGGGAAATAAGATTGTAGGAATGGACAAACCTGATTACTTTGATCGCGTTGAAAAATTAATTCAAGACGGTCCTTATAAACGATGTCAAAAATGATTAACGAAGTCAGAGATACATTGAAATCTTGTAACAGCCTTATTTCTCCTTCTCTGAAAAGTAAATTACATGTTTCTAATCCAAAAGTGCCAAGATTGTATGCTCTACCAATAATTCATAAACCAGGAAAATCAATGAGACTAATTGTATCAGCCATTGATTCTCCAATATACAACGTGGCAAAGTGGTTAACAAAGGAATTTAAAAATCTACCACACCAACTACCTTCCTGTTCTGTGATAAACTCAACCAAATTCATAGAAAAAGTCAAAAACACACATCTACAGGAAGGTGAGGTTTTGGTTTCCTTTGACGTTTCATCGTTGTTTCCGAGTGTCCCGATTCCATATACTTGAGGAAGTTACTCGAGTTAAACGGTTTTAATAACAAGAATGTTTCTGAGTACATCTCCTTAACAAGATTATGTATGAAGCAAAATTGTTTTCAGTTTAATAACACGTTTTATGAACAATAAGAAGGAACGGCAATGTCCATGAGTAAATTTGAAACCGAGGCAAAAAATGAATTCAGTTACTTTCCGAAGGTATGGTTAAGATATGTGGATCACGTTTGTGCCATTTTCGATTCGAGAAATGAACATTTAGATGGGTTTATTAAGAACTTAATTCTTGGGATTTACTATCCCAAAATATATTCACGCATGAACTCGAAAACAACGATAATTTACCATTTCTGGATGTTTTAGTCAGTAGAAACAATAAAAATAGGTTAGATTTTGATATTTTCAGTAAAAACACCACCACATCGAGATACATTTCAAACGATTCAAATCATAGCTTCCAAAATAAGATGGCTAGTTTAAATTTTATGGTAAATATATTAATTAATTTTCCTTTAAATAAAGATAATTATAACAAAGAATTAAATTACATTGTAGATAAATTAATTAGAAAACATAAGTTCAGAAAATGATTGAAAGAATCTTCGACTTTTCAAAAGGATCAGAACACAAAGAAATTCATGGTAATACGAATACGAAATACCTATAAATGATATATTTTTGATGTATTAGACATGTGAAGCAATGATATGAAAATAATAGTGTGCCTTAGAAATCAACGCAATTGTAAATCCATTGACACACTTGTACACAATTGTAAATTCATCCAACTATGTAGAGCAGCAATAAAAAAAATCCAAAACCGTCTGATGATAGGCAACTTCCTTAAGGAAAGGGCACAATAAAAAAGAGATTTAAAAAAATTTTAAAAATTGAATACACACACATAACCACGATCGTATTGACCCTTAATTCGCTAATAAAATTTGAAATAAAATGTAAATATTTAACTGAAATATTTAATTTAAATAAAATTTATATATTCGGTTTAATTCTCGTCAACTCTTCGGCTACTCCCGAAAAACTAATTAACGCTCTTTTCTAAATTATATTTGTGCCTCGCTGTTATACCGACTTAACTAATTGCAAACACAACTAAGTAACTTACGGACCCGAGAAAAATTCTATTGCCTCAGTTTTGTAAATAAATATTTTCCTTCTGAATTAAGTGTTGCGTAATTTTCGTGTTACATCTTGTTTACGTTTCCAGTTTTGAATAATTTGTTTACATGACTAAATATATATATATATATATATATATATATATATATATATATATATATATATATATATATAATTATGTATACAATACGTCTCTTACTCTTGAATTATATAGATTTTGTCAACATTTGTTGTTTATATTAAAGATATCGCTGCTTTGTTAACCTTTAACAGACTGGTTGTATTCTAGGTGATCCTCAGAACATGATTTTTGGAATAAATTTTGCAATTCAACATTATATATGTATGCGATTTTCCAACATTGGGTTTGCCAATATTTTAAATATAGGGTTTGTGTAAAGAAACATAACACAACAAAAACCTAATGGTATCGTGGGTACTTAACGGAAAGATAAACTAGTCAAGGAATATATATGAGACCGATAACCATAAATCAGTATTCTATCATATCACAGCTATAACAAATATAAATGTGTCACTTTGGATTTGACTATTTGAATGAATGAATTAATGCCCTATATGTTATTACATTTCTAGATCCTGTGAAGCATTTTGAAACTTTTTATGTGAGATATGCTATACCTATCTTGAGCCGTTTCGGAAATAAAAAATATTTTGTAAGAAATTTGGCAAGAAACATCCCTGAATAAAAAAATATTTTTGTTACAAAAAACGGCCAATTGCACGGACCCAAATGTCTAAACCACAGAACCACAGTTCATAGAGTTTACTGCTACTTCTTCTGTACAGTGTGCCGGAGTACCATCAAGCTGGTGTCAAATCCTTTACTGCTGTAGTTACTATTTCTAGGTACTTTTGTGAAGTTAACATTACATCCTAAATAAAGTATCGAATTTGTTTGGCAATGATTAAACAATAAACATTAAAACAACATTTTTCTTGGTAGAAGTGAGAATTTCGTTTGTTAAAAACTCCTCTCGAAAATTTGGAATCATTAGTCCAGATTATTTTTTGTAGAAAATGTGGATGTTGGAAACAAATTAATAAATGTTCACAAAATTCCGCTCTTTGAGAGCAGTCGTTCGGCTTGTGAAACTAAGCTATAGAAAATTTGTAAGGGCGTATTTCAGTATTTTTTATATTGAGCAGAATGTTATATGCAGCTCGTCTTTAGCTCTTCTAATAGAAGATTGTGGATATGCATGTAAATAACCCAGAATGTTAATCTCATTATCCTCCTCATCAGATGTTACTGGCTTGGTCAAATTCCGGGGTACTTTCGAAAACCGAATATTTATAAAATTTGTTTGAATCTGTCTAATTTTTTTTTATCTATTCGTGTTATTAAGTTAGGATACATTGCGTTAAATTATATGCAAGTGCGATCGATTATTTTGCACACAGTCATAAAATAAATAAACTCATGATCACTGCATACGAATAGCTAATTCCTTTAATGAAGAGTCCAACTGAGTTGGACTCTTCAGTCGAAGTGGACAACACTTGAAAATGCCAAATGAGATTTTGGCGAAACGTCGTGACTGTTCACAGAATGAACGGATCGACACCCGGAATGATTTAGAAACATTAACAGTTACATTAACATTTAACATTTATTAACATTACAGTTAACATTAACATTTACAGTTACATTACATTAACATTTACAGTTAAAATCGTACAAAGTATCATAAACGCAATGTCAGCAGTTCAACCCACACACCCTCAGTGCCATACACAAGCCAAGGTTAAAGCAACGTCAACGGAATCGCTTTTCTACGCCGTCTCTCACGATTCCAGTAAACAAGTCCAAGGATGCAGCATCAGCAGAACCCCACAACATCGCAGTTTCCCATGGCGATCTGTCCCCACGAGGCCCAGATGCCAAGTCAGCACACCTGAACATATAAGAACTAGGACCACCGTCCAGCCATCATCAGTACTATATTTTTATTATATCTTTATTAACTTAAAAGTCACTATATTATTTTGATCATATTTTAACGTATTTCTATTTTCTAAGATTATACTGTATAACAGTAATCTTTTATATTATTGTATTCTGATTTGAATTAAAGAAGTAACAAAGTGTAAACTTCCAAATAAATAATTTTTAAAAAAATAAAGTTAAGTGAAAATCATTTAACAAAATTGGCGCAGTCGGTAGGATCAGCTGGAACGTTGATAGAACACGTGTATACTAACTACAACGGTGGATTCCAATCCTTCATCCAAGCTAACCGAAGAGAAGAGAAGAAATACAAGAGAACCATAAATCTACGGCGTCCTCACTCGTCTTCAAACTTCGGAAGGAACACCTGGTGAAGCCCCTGGAAGTCAAGGTAGATAGAGAACAAGACAAAGATGGTTTTTGGAAAACTCCTGTAAGTACATCAATTAATCATCTCGCTTTTTATATTTTCCTTTTTTGCTTATTTGTGATATTGTTATATTGGAATAAGTGATCAGAAAATATTTCATTTTTCATAAAACATAACTATTATTAGTTTAACAACTATTATTAGTTTCATACTTATTATTAGTGAATTAATACTCAGCAACTTTCATAAAACAACATCAATTTTTGTTATCAACAACTATCAATTTAATTAATATAATCAAAGCAATAATTTATCAAATCCAAAATCAAAAAAAATCAAAATGAGTCAAAGTGAAATTGAAATTGAACCTTATAAGCTATCTGAAATTTTTTCAATAGTCCCTGAATTTGACGGTGAACAAATGTTCCTACATAAATTCTTGAGCGCTTGTGATTGTGCTAATAGTATGGCAACGGGCAATCAAAAAATGTTATTAATTATCCATATAAAAAACAAATTACGTGGAAAAGCCGCACAAATTGTTAATTCAAGAAATCCAACATCTTATCAAGAAATCAAAAGCCTATTAAACACACATTTTGGAGACACCCGAGATATGTCTTCATTGATTCAAGATTTACAACGATTAAAACAACTACCTAACGAATCTCCGTTAATGTTCTTAAACCGACTTGAAGTTTTAGATGCTAAATTACAATCCCTAATTCATAGATCGAATCTTTCAAACGGTGAGAAAGATGCGCAAGCAGAACTTATCGATTCAATGGTATTGAACACCTTATTAACCGGATTAGAACCAAAATTAGGCCATATAATTCGTGCAAGCAATCCATCAGATTTATTTCAAGCGAAAAAACGTATCAGACGGGAACTACAATTGTCTTATTTCGAAAACCAAAAATTTAATCAACAAAATACATATGGATCACCACCATTAACACAACGTCAAAACCAACAAATTATAAGACCAACTTTACAAAACCCCAAATGCTTAAGTTGCGGACGTTTAGGTCATTTTGCAAACAACTGTTTATTCAGAAATAATCAAGGACTTCCAAATTCGAACTTCCAACGAACAACATCGAATTTTCCAAATAGACAACAATTTCAAAATCCACAATTTCAAAATCAACAATATCAAAATCAACAATTTCAAAATCAACAATCCCATTTTCAAAATCAAAGACCACAAATTCAACAAAGACCCATTACTCAAAACACCCAACCACAAAACTTAAATTTTCAACAACGCCCTTCAGTAATACAAAGAAATCCTAATATCAGTCAAAATTTCCATTCAACTAATCAAAGAGCCCACCTTATTAATCAAGATAGTAGTCATAGTACATACAACCAATATGACGATTACAACCAGTTTGACGATTTCAACCAACAGGATTATTATTCACAACCGGAATTCAATCAAGAAGAATTCTATCAACAGAACGAAGCATATACAAACAATTTTCAAAAGCAATTTCCCCAAGAATTTGAAATACAACCCGAATACTACGATGAAGTCGACAATACTCAAAATTTTCATATTGCTACAGATCAAAACCACCCCCCGATAGAACCTTCAGTCAACAAAGAGACATCCCTCGAACGTATACAAACAATCAATTCAACGAATACGAAACCAACCCTCAACTTGCCAGATCAGAAATTTTTATAAAACCCACATTTACCATAGACTCAAGCAATCTTTATTACATCAAAGATGCAACCAACACCTTTAAAATTTACCATACGCATACCTAGGACACTTAATAACACCAGATGGCGTCAAACCAAATCCAATCAAAGTAGAATGCATAAAAGACTTTCCACAACCAGGAACGCCTAAAGAAATAAAATCTTTCCTAGGACTAGTAGGCTACTATCGTCGTTTTATACCAAATTTCGCGAAAATTTCCAAACCACTTACCAAATTACTTCAAAAAGATATAAAATTTTATTTTGATCAAGATTGTAAACAATCATTCAATGAATTAAAAAACGCTTTAATGACAGATCCGATCCTCTTATATCCGAATTTCGAACAACCCTTTGTGTTAACAACAGATGCCAGTGCATTTGCAATCGGAGCAGTATTATCACAAGGCCCCATTGGAAAGGACTTACCAATAGCTTTTGCAAGCCGAACTCTTTGTCATGCCGAAACCAAGTATTCTACAATCGAACGTGAACTACTTGCGATAGTATGGGCAGTTAAACATTTCAGACCTTATTTATTTGGCCGAAAATTCACACTCGTAACCGATCATCGCCCACTTACCTGGTTATTTTCGATTAAAGACCCTGGAAGCAGATTAGCGCGATGGCAATTAAAACTCGAAGAGTATGATTACAAAATCATTCACAAATCTGGAAAGAAAAACAAAAATGCAGACGCATTATCTCGAATCAAAATAAACCATTTTAAAGAATGCTCAAAATTTCAAAACGAACTAAATCTACCAATACTTTCAGCTAGCGAGACATCTGATAATGAAGACAACCTTAATGAAAGTGACAACGAAAACACTGATGAAATTTCGGAAGAGTACGATAAATTTATTGAACTATATGAAAATCGATCCTTAATTGATTATTCAAAAATTGAAATTTCTAACAACTAATTACTAGATAAATCACACAAAAACATAATTACATTCTTTTGGGAAAACAAATTAGAAAAACTTCACCATAACATAATTGACGACATACTTGACGAAAACATCAATTTGAAACCAAATGAACTAAACATTCACGATAGTAAATCAGTTAAAAATCGTAGATATTTCATAATCCCGCTTCATTTCGATCCAACCTCAGTCACACTTCTTTTATTTTTCACCCTATTCAAGTACCGAAACGAATTCCAACTACAGGAAATGTATCATGTTGAAAACCAAATAGAAATCCCAGTTTTAGAGATATTTTCTTACATCTTTGCGGACAAAGACATACGATTAACAATATGTCAAAACATTGTTAAAACTCCAGAAAAAGAAGAAATTCCTATTATTCTCGACCAATACCACAACGGGAAGACGAACCTTCATAGAGGAATTAACGAAACCATACGCCGTGTTAAAGAAAAATACAACTGGAAAGGCTTAACGAAAGACGCTGAAAACTTTATTAAAAAATGCGAAACTTGTCAAAAAGTTAAAATCAATCGGAAAAATTTAAATAGACCTCTAGTTATCACGGAAACCCCAAAAACTCCTTTTGAACGAATTAACATCGATATATTCTAATTTCCAACCCGAAATTATGCTCTAACCGTAAGAGACGAACTTACTAAATTTACTCAAGCTTACCCAATTGGAGACAAGACCGCAAAAACAATCGTTAATACACTATTGATATTTTTTCAACATTACGGAACGCCTTTGAGAATTCACTGCGACCAAGGACGCGAATTCGACAACACCCTTATCAAAGATCTTTGTGAACTTTACGACATCAAACTGACATTCTCTAGTGTAAGCCACCCTCAATCAAATGGATCATTAGAAAGATTCCACGCTACTCTAGCTGAAATGATCAGAGTTCATATACAAGAACATCCTGATGAACATCCCTTCAATATTCTTCCATACACAGTCATTTGTTATAACAACACGCAAAGCAAGACACACGGATTCACACCTTTCGAACTAATCTTTGGACATACTTCAACGAGACCCCCTGAAACCTTATATAATGAAAAAAATCTAATTTCCAAATACATTAGGGATTTGAACAATCGAATGCATTATTACTACAAAACAGCTCGTGAAAATACCCAATTGAAAAAGGAAAAAGCCAAATTACGTTTTGATAAAAACATACCTGAAAACCTTTACGAGTTTAATATTGGAGACAAAGTATACGTTAAAGAATCACAGATACAAGATAAATCTCAAAATAAATTTAATGGCCCTTTTGAAATTAAAGAAATTTTCCAAAATTCAGCAGTAATATTAAATCCCGAAACACAACAACAAACAAAAGTAAACTTCGATAGACTCAAACCATATTGCGAATAATTTGTTTTCAGATTATTCGGAGTCCTCTCCATTGTTCAACCCCAATACCTCATTACACCTATCAACAATACCATAGGAATCTATCTACATGAAGATGGATTGATCAAACTCTCGAACGATAAATGGACTTTACTTGTCTACAAAGATTTACAACTTATTCAAGATACTATAATTAAAAATGATAAAATACTAGAAAATCTAATAGATACTATAGAGGAAGACCCACCTCGAATGATGGCTTTTAAATCAGAAGTACAAACCCATATTAACCTATTGTCTCAAATTTCTAAATCAATCAATTTAAAATACACTGAAATAACTAGCGATACTAAAAAATATATCCCTAGAGAAAAACGTGGCATATTTAATGGCATAGGTACCGTATGGAAATCAATAACAGGTAATTTAGATGCATCAGATGGGGAATATTTTAAAGACTGCATAGATAAAGTTATTCAGGATGAATATCAAATTGAGAATTTGTTGAAGAACCAAATTACCGTAACAACATCGGTTATTAAAAACTTTAATTCTACAATTCAAAAATTACAAGTTGACGAAGACACGTTCAATAACGATATTGAGAAAATTCGCGAATCAATAATGGATATTTCAGATCAATTAAATTACTATTCAGCCCAAATTACAACTCTTAATATATGCGAATTATTGATGGAAAGCTACACTTTTATTGAAAATACAATCAATGACATTATTAATTCTATAACTTTCGCTCGTTTACAAATATTACACAGTTCGATTATAACCCCTCTTGATTTAATGGACTCACTAAGACACATTTCACAATCTCTCAAAAGAAATAATCTTCCGTTACAAATTTCCATGGCATCAATTCCTTATTATCTTGATATAATTGAATTGAAAGCATTTCAGATAGATACTAAAGTTATATTTGTATTAAATATTCCTTTGATTGAACCTGAAGAATACACACTCTTTCGACTTTATCCAATTCCAATATTAGACAATCGAACAAATTTGCATCATATTCTAACAGTAACCACAAAATTTATTGCGAGAAGTGATGATTCATTGTTGTATACAATTATCGAAAATCCAGACAAATGCAAACCATCCGGCAGGAGAACAAGAATTTGCCGAAATACATTTCCATATCCAATTGACAGTGACGCAATATGTGAAGCCCAATTACTGAAACACCAAGAACGTCTTCCACGCACTTGTCAAAATTCAATCGTTATGGCAACCGATTACAATATTAACAAATTAAGCTTAAATATTTGGCTAATCATGGTATCCGATATATTACCAATAACAATAAAATGTGGAAACAGAGACATTGTAACGAAAATGTTAGAAACCAATACTGTATTGAAGTTACAACCAGAATGTAATGCCTTTGTCGGAAGTACAAGAATACAGGGACAAAGAGATATTGATGTTTATGAAAACGTTACGTACAATATAAATCCAATCCAAGTTCCATATGATTGCTGTAAACATCTACCAGAAAAAATCGCAATCCCCGAATTAAAACCATTAAGAATAAACAAGATTGATTTCGAAGACTTGAATATTGCCAATCACAAATTAAATCAATATTCAAACCAATTAGATGATTTAATAAATCAGCCGTTTGTAAAGAAACATCAAAGTTGGTTCACTATACTTACAATCACTGTCATCGTTGCTCTTGTAATATTATATGTCTTCTGCAAATGTCGAACACGAAGAAGATCACCGATAGGAATTGCTATCACTCATGATGACTACCCACTATCACCTCCAAGAGGCAGGTTTGCTACATATATGGCAAAATGGAAGAAAATTCTCCCACGAAGAAGACCAAGCATTCATCTCGAAGAACCAATAGAAGAAGATAATATCGAACTCAACACCAATATATCATCAAAAAGTTTTTCCAAAAAGTTGTCCCCATGTGCCAACTTTTATCTGAAAAGGGGAGCTGTTATATATATCGATTTACCCCCGTATATTATATTTATAAAGTTAAAATCGTACAAAGTATCATAAACGCAATGTCAGCAGTTCAACCCACACACCCTCAGTGCCATAAACAAGCCAAGGTTAAAGCAACGTCAACGGAATCGCTTTTCTACGCCGTCTCTCACGATTCCAGTAAACAAGTCCAAGGATTCAGCATCAGCAGAACCCCACAACATCGCAGTTTCCCATGGCGATCTGTCCCCACGAGGCCCAGATGCCAAGTCAGCACACCTGAACATATAAGAACTAGGACCACCGTCCAGCCATCATCAGTACTATATTTTTATTATATCTTTATTAACTTAAAAGTCACTATAGTATTTTGATCATATTTTAACGTATTTCTATTTTCTAAGATTATACTGTATAACAGTAATCTTTTATATTATTGTATTCTGATTTGAATTAAAGAAGTAACAAAGTGTTAACTTCCAAATAAATAATTTTTAAAAAAATAAAGTTAAGTGAAAATCATTTAACATATATATATATATATATATATATATATATATATATATATATATATATATATATATATATATATATATATATATATATATATAAAGATTCCCAAAAAAAAACATACGAAACTTTTACAAAACATTTTAAACTACATTAACAGGCTATCAACCCCAAAGTCTTTGCTTCCAAAAGGAATTAGCTCTAAATAACCAAGACAATTGCAACGTGCGAAATAGTTTGAACAACTACCAAACTGTCCTGAGCCCTTAAACAAATTACCAACACTAAACCCTAAACAAACCCAGATTCATTACCACCGAATGAAGGTGAAATCATTAGGCAAATCAAGCTGCTTAAAAATAACAAAGCTTCTGGTGAAGATGAAATCATTGCTGAACTTTTGAAATCTGCTGGTCCAGGTACAACCAAGGAAATAACCAAAATTCTGCAAGAACTTTGGCGAACCGAACGGACCCCGGAAGATTAGAAAGATGCTCTAAGCCATCCATTACACAAGAAATGAGATAGAACGGATATAAACAACTATAGAGGAAAATCTCTTCTCCCAGTTTGTTACAATATTCTATCTCAATGTCTACCAGACAGAGCACAGGGACAGATAGAGCCTAAAATTGGTGAATATCAAGCAGGTTTTCGACCGCCCTGAACAGATCCTGAATGTAAAGTTGATCCTAAGACATCAAAAACTGTACAATAAAAATCTCGTCTGTACATTTGTGGATTTTAAAAAAGCATATGATTCTATTGACCGCCAATCTTTATTCCGAATCTTAAAAGAACAAGGACTAGATCTGAAAACGCTGACAATTATTAATGCAACATTAACTAACACAAGGTCAAAAGTTAAATTCATGGGTGACATCTCAGAGCCTTTCGAAATTAAAACTGGAGTGAGACTCCAGTATTGATTTGTTTTCCAGTGTGATCCAGTTTTGAGTGGGATGGACTCTCGCTACTCTTATTTAACTGTGTTCTAGAAAAAGTAATACAGGAGTGGCGTGAAAAAAAGTTGGCTCTGAATATTGACCAGCCCATTAAACTGGGGAGAACCAACATCAAAATTGATTGTCTGCTGATGAGCGGCGTTTGCTGATGATCTAGTAATTTTGGTTCAAGATGTGTTAACGGCACAGAAACAGATTGAAATCCTAAAAGAAACAGCAGAAAAGGTTGGACTCCAAATTTCCTTTGAAGACACAATACATGACCTGCTAAGAACACCATTTCTAAAAACAAAATATGGTAACAGCAGACGAGTCTCTCAATTCAAATATTTGGGTGAAATAATCATGAAAAATGAGTTGGAAAAAGCGGCCAATAAGGGTAGATGCCAAAAAATGGAAACGGCATTGAGACTTAGACAAAATATTTACAACAAAAATGCCTATCTAAAAACACAAAACTGAGACATTACAACACAGTTATCAAGCCAGAATGTCTATATGGGGAAGAAGCGCTCATTTTGAATAGAAAGAGAGACATCGAGGATATTGAAAACAAGGAAAGAAAAATCCAAGGTCCTAAACAAATAAATAGCACAACATACCGATTTCGAGAAAACCAAGAAATTAAACAATACACAGATATACATAGCGATATGAGAAAAAGAAGACTTAAGTTTTACGGACACATAAAGCGGATGAATCCGAGTAGGCTAACTAGACAAATAGTCGAATTTTATGAAAATAGGAGTAGAGCTAAAGTAGAAATAATTAAATGGATTGCTGCAATTAAAGAGGACCTAAGATCAGCAAATATTACACAAAGTAAAATTCAGGATAGAGGCTGTTTCAGACACAAGGTTGGCGTTTGGAAGGTTGGCAATAGAGAAAAATGTAGGAAGACTGGGACACCTTGGTTTGACGAAAGGAAAAAAGCTCATAGCGAAAGAATGAAATTAGTATAGGCGCAAAGTAAGGCTAACAACAATAAACGCCTCTACAATAAACGCCTTTAATTGTACTTCGCGTGGTCCACCAGGGCCCATACGTGAATAATAATGTATTATTCACTGTATTATATGTATTATAACTGAAATAAAACTATTTTGTTAATGCAAGTATGAACGAGGCTATTTTTGGTCCTATAATATTTAAAAGGGATTTAATTTTGAGATTATTATATCTAAAAAGGTGGGTTTTCGTAAATGTCAAATTCTAATTTAATGACATTTTATATTATATACATACCTAAGAGTTAATGGTGTCATATTTTTCTGTCTGTTAATGTATTAGTTGTTATCATTTTTTCATTTAAGTTACTTACTTCTTTCTATTAAGTTGTTATAGCTTAATTAGAACCAATATATAATTTTAAGAACTATTCTTCGTATTCTCTGTATTCTATCTCCGTATTCTTGATGGCATGGTATATGTCGGTGTCGTGAAGAGTCTAAATATCGAGAGACAAAACATCATTTCAGTTGAAGGAATGGGTTTGGCTCGTCCCCAGTCAAGCAACCAACAAAAATGTTCATTTAGGCGGAAACGCAGGTTGTTGTGTGTTCCACATGAGATTGGGAAACCCAACAGTTGGATGTATGATGACACTCAGCTACTGTTGTTTCATTAGACGCAGTGTTACACACAGTGTTATTATATGCAGTGTTAGATTTCCTTGGACTGTGTCCAATGAGACAACAGTAGTTTGTGTCATACACCTAATTGCTGGGTTCCACAATATCATGTGGAACACACAACAACCTGCGTCTCCACCTAAATGAGCATTTTGATAGTTGGCCTACTGGGGACGAGCCCCAACCTACTCCTTCACTGGAGGCACATATTTTGTTTATTGGTGTTTATACTTTTTGGGATACCGACATATGCTCTCCGGCTAAGAATAGGGATTTTTATATTTTTAAAATTTTGTTCGTTAGTCAAATTTATTATTAGTTATTTTGCCAAATTATTTATTATTATGCAAAATACGCCCCACCGTATCAATACACAGCTGGACATGTTCACCCAATGCTAGTATAGATTTTTATGACGTATTTCGAAATCGCCCTAATGACCTCGTCATGGCTTTTTGGATTTGTGTAACACTGTGATAAAATATTTCTTTTATGACCAGTTTGAATTAACTAATAAATCAGGTGAATACGGAGAATGTTGAACCATACGGACTTGCTTTTTCGCCAAAAATACCCAACAGCGATGGTCCTGTGAGATGATGCATTATCGCGCAACAAAAATCAACTTCTCGGCGCTAAATATTCGGTCCTCACTCGAACGATTCTCTTCCACAAACGTTCTATAACACCCAGATAAGATTCATCAGTTAAATTTTGGCCCTGTGAAACAAATTCCCGAAGTATAATATCTTTAGAATCGTAAAAACAGATCAACATCTCTGGTGACTGGATACGAATCTCGATTTCGGAGAGCCTGGCGACTTCCACGTAGCAATTTGGAGCTTGGTGATTTCAAGAATGTGCAGGTCTGTCTCGCTATATTAATAAGGTCCTCGCAATGTTCAATACGTGCAATTTCTTGGTCTTCATTTAAGGCGTGTGGAACAAATCAAGCACAGGCTTTCCGTTTGTTTAACCTCCTTTTCAAGATTTCGTGGATCATATATTTGGTCGTATTTAATTCTTCTATTATCCATCTCACAATGAAATTCACATGGTAGGTGATCATTTCACGCACTTTTTTCACCAACTCAACGCGATTTTTGTTTTGTGATTGGTCTGGCTTTGGAATTCTTGGTTCATAGTGAACCAAGCTGGTACGACCACGTTTAAAGCTGACTCCTCGATATTCGATTTTTTCCAGTACTAACGTCGACTGACGACTTACACCGCATGCCTAATTATGTTACCAGATTATTTGTGATGAGTAACGCCACCTTTATGTTGAGGCTGGATGCTTTTCACATATAAATACAAACTTTAATATACATATATATATACATATATATATATATATATATATATATATATATATATATATATATATATATATATATATATATATATATATATATGTATTTATATATATATATATATATATATATATATATATATATATATATATATATATATATATGTATTTATATATATATATATATATATATATATATATATATATATATATATATATATATATATATATATATATATATATATATATATATTTATTTATTATATATATATTATTCTTATTTATATATATATTATATATATCTATATTATTATATATATATATATATATATATATATATATATATATATATATATATATATATATATATATATGTATTTATATATATATATATATATATATATATATATATATATATATATATATATATATATATATATATATATATATATATATATATATATATATATGTATATTAAAGTTTGTATTTATATGTGATATAGTTTGTATATATACGTCGTGCATTGCCATTCCTTCATCGCTCAATCAAAGCTGGACACCTGAAGAGCGGATGAAGGAGCGACTAAAGCCAAGACCATATAAATTGGTCATGTCGAATGGAGGCTGCAATCACATGCAGCCACGCCATTCTGCGGTAAACGGCCGCAGCAGACAGACTGTGCTAAACCGTTCGTGACCCGTCTAACCTCGAGTAAGTACCAGGTATGATCGAAAAATTGTGAAATGGGCCCGTGGAGAAAAGTATTAAATAGCTAAGGAAGTTCACCAGTGCTCCACGTCGTGCTTTTCTCCGAGTGAAGTGTTAAGTGAAGGTTTCTGGGCTTATAGTTGTTGAACGTAAGGAACGTAAGGAACGCGTGTTAATATGGTCTGGTTTTGAGCGTTTTCTTCAGAAACACGAACTAAAACTTACTAGGTTTTCACTTCCCCATTACTTCACCCTTACTTGTGCTTAAGCTCTCTTTTTCTGCATCTTCTTCCTGCGGTGCTACAGCCTGTCAGTGACCCTTGACTTTCAACCTTCCAATCCAACCGAATAGATCTCCAATAGCCCCTTCCCAATTTTTGATGTGCAGTAGTTCTTCAGCATCTCTTCTTAAATTGTCCTTCCAACGTGTTTTCGGTCTACTTCTTTATCTGATACCCTCTATTCGCCCCTCCATGATTATCATTGGTACTTGGTTTTCTGGCATTCTCGCCAGGTATCCCGCCCATTTGAGTCGCCGGACTTTCACATAGACTACCATATCCAGATTTTTGTACATCTATTTGAATTAGAAGTTATATCGGATTCTCCAAATTCCATTGTTATTCATTGTCAAAAAGTGGCTTGAGCCGGAGACGCTTCTTTTAAATATTGCAAGCATCTCTTCTGATTTCATTGTGAGGATCTCTCAGCTGTAACTGACTGTTCTGTACTGTTCGAATGAGTATTTTATAGATCCTAATTTTCGCCTTCTTTTGAATAAATTTGGATCTCAAAATATCATGCAGATAATAAAAATGTAACTTTGTTACCCTTCATCATACGATTTCGGATATCTCCTGTGATGTTGTTTACGTATATTCCTTCACAGCTTCAATATTGTCATCGCCGATTATCCAGTTCTGTTCTCTTTTTGGATTTGTTCTTGGATGTTTCCATTATCTTTGTTTTGTCTATGTTTATTTTTATGCCTCTCTTAATAATTTTTCGATCTTGTTGATACATGTAGGTCATCCAATATCCTACGATCGGTTTTTGGAGGATTGATTAATTAATCAAATTAATTCGTCGCAAATCTTTTCCGATCTAATTTTTTTCGGCATCTTGATCTCAAATTTGATGAGAAGCTTTAAGACTTTTGATTTTCATTCAACTTTTCTCCACCTCCTGCAATGATGGTACTTCTACCAATGATTGGTATGCATTCATACATTTTTGACTATCATTATGATCTCAGGTGGTTCAACAGTGTTTTAAAGTATGTCTTCCATCGCCTTAGTGTGCCCTCCATGTTGGTTAAAGTTTCGATATATGCATCTTTTATCAAAGTTTCTCTAAGATGAAAGCTTTTATTCCGTTAATGTTCTGGTGTAATTTTCTTGTCTCCTGTCTGTCGTAAGCTTCTTATATCCCATCTGTTTGCATTTTTAGAAACAATAAGGGTAGATGCCAAAAAATGGAAACGGCATTGAGACTTAGACAAAATATTTACAACAAAAATGCCTATCTAAAAACACAAAACTGAGACATTACAACACAGTTATCAAGCCAGAATGTCTATATGGGGAAGAAGCGCTCATTTTGAATAGAAAGAGAGACATCGAGGATATTGAAAACAAGGAAAGAAAAATCCAAGGTCCTAAACAAATAAATAGCACAACATACCGATTTCGAGAAAACCAAGAAATTAAACAATACACAGATATACATAGCGATATGAGAAAAAGAAGACTTAAGTTTTACGGACACATAAAGCGGATGAATCCGAGTAGGCTAACTAGACAAATAGTCGAATTTTATGAAAATAGGAGTAGAGCTAAAGTAGAAATAATTAAATGGATTGCTGCAATTAAAGAGGCTGCAATTACTTCTACCAATGATTGGTATGCATTCATACATTTTTGACTATCATTATGATCTCAGGTGGTTCAACAGTGTTTTAAAGTATGTCTTCCATCGCCTTAGTGTGCCCTCCATGTTGGTTAAAGTTTCGATATATGCATCTTTTATCAAAGTTTCTCTAAGATGAAAGCTTTTATTCCGTTAATGTTCTGGTGTAATTTTCTTGTCTCCTGTCTGTCGTAAGCTTCTTATATCCCATCTGTTTGCATTTTTAGAAACTCCCGTTTTTTCTTGTATTCTTCTTTTTGTGGCGTTGTGAGTTTATGTATGCACTTTAGGTGGACGAGGTTTCTATATTCCACCGCATTTTTGCAATCATTGTTGTACCATTCGCTTTTATTTCATTTTGAAACCCAATCTTTCTTCCGTAACTTTTTTTATTAAATATTTTATTGTTGCCCATCCATCGTCTGCCGACTCTGCTACTGTTCTATAAGTCTCTACTTTTTCTAATCCCAGCTTTTTTCTACCTTAGTATTCCTTCTTAGTGCTTTTGTCTGTTTTTAATCATCCTTTTTTTTTGTTGGTCCTTGTTTCTTTATCAGTGACATAGATATTTGTCATATTTCTGTTACAAATCATATAGTGGTCCAACTCTTCCTAGTGCTCTTGTCTGTTTTCAATCTTCCTTTTTTTTTGTTGGTCCTTGTTTCTTTATCAGTAACTTAGATATTTGTCATATTTCTGTTACAAATCAAATAGTGGTCCGACTCTAATCACACTCCTCTATAGATGTTCACGTCAAGCGCATTTGAGTATGATCTGCTATCTATTATGACATGATCTATATTGTTTATTGTATGTCCATCAGGTGAGACATACGTTCCCTTACGGATGGATATTTGTACGTGGGAATTTTGTTCTCGTTGCCATAATTTCATTACATACAGTCCTTGTTTCTTTATCAGTGACTTAGATATTTGTCATATTTCTGTTACAAATCAAATGTGGTCCGACTCTAATCACACTCCTCTATAGATGTTCACGTAAAGCGCATTTGAGTATGATCTGCTATCTATTATGACATGATCTATATTGTTTATTGTATGTCCATCAGGTGAGACCTACGTTCCCTTACGGATGGATATTTGTACGTGGGAATTTTGTTCTCATTGCCATAATTTCATTACATACAGCGAATTGTATTGCCCTTTCCTCATTGTCGTTGTAGGCTGCACTTGTCGATTATCGATGCGTATTCTTATTCTCCAACCTGGGCATTAAAGCTCCCTAAAACTAGCTTAATGTCATTCTTTCAGTGTATGTAATGTTTCCTCTTCCTCTGATACTTATTATGATGCTATTAATAGATTTCGAAATTTTGTCCTTATTCTTATCTATTAAGATTAGAGAAAGTAGAGACTTATAGAACAGTAGCAGAGTCGACAGATGATGAATGAGCAACAATAATATCTTTAATAGAAAAAGTTACGGAGGAAAGATTGGTTTTCCAAATGGAAAAAAGCAAATGGTACAACAATGATTGCAAAAATGGGGTGGAATATAGAAACTTTGTCCACCTAAAGTGCATACATAAACTAATAATTCCACAAAAAGAAGAATACAAGAAAAAAAATCTGGAGTTAAAATAAAATACTAATAAATACTAATAAAAAACTAAAAATGCAAACAAATGGGATAAAAGAAGTTTACGACAGACAGGAGACAAGAAAATTATACCAGAACATTCACGCAATAAAAGCTATCATCTTAGAGAAACTTTAATAAAAGATGCAATAGATTTTCTCACTCAATGGTTTAAAATCTAATGCACTTGACTCATATTTTCTTTCTATAATAAGCCACACCCAAATATGTGCTGTTTTCATGCCAGCTGTAATAAATTTGTTACCTATCTTTTCTCAGAGATCGTATACCTAACTCTCTCACCTCTCGAAGTGCTCCTAACGTATGTCCAAATTAAATTTTTTTACCTGTTGAATGCTATTCTTAGAACACCTGGTTTATATAATGTTTTTATATTCGATTTGTCATATCCGTATTTTTTTGTCCGGTCTGTTTTTATTGAATAAATCTAATCCGAGGTTGAGTTAAAGGTTTTGTATCAAAAATCCGTGGTGCACTGTTAGACACGCGCCCAAACTACAAGACCGGAGATTCTTCTGTAGGGATTATCATACCTTAGTGGACGGGGATTATTACTTAATGTAAGCTCTAGAGGATCCTGTGCACACATCTGTTGATGCGTGATTATTAGATACTGGACTTTGCTCTGACATTTATTACCTTCCAGGAATCGTAACCTATAGTGAGATCTTATCACCAACAACTTGAGCTCCGTGCTTAAGAAAAGCGTTTGTTTTACACTATATATCGTTATTTCTTTAAGTTGTTATGAGTTATATTAACTATTCAAAAAAATATATTCTCCTAAGTTCAATTGGAAAAATAATATGAACTATATTAAATGAATTGCACTACGAGGGTTGCTATTTATGTAGCCAGAATTGACGACAATGGTGTTGCCAGGCGCCATTTAACAAAGACATCGTAAAGTTTGACTTTGTTAACATTGTTGACTGAATACGTACTCAGAACGTTTTATCATACGGACGCTATTAGTGTTGTTTAGTGACTTGAAAATTTTATCTTAGTCAAAAAATAAAATTAACTGACTTTACTGAACTTAATTGATAATTTTCATGCGATAATTTACTATGACTTTCGACGTGGATCATCTCAACAACAGTGCATCGATCAACTCATTTCGAGTTGATCTTATGGTTTTGGTCATCTTTTGGCGATGAAGCACCATCAAAAACCACTGTATATCAATGGTTCAGTGAATTCAATTGTGGCCGTCGTTCCTTTACGGGCGAATTTAAAGAAGGTCGTCCAAAATCGATTGTTGTGCCAAAAACCATCGATACCGTGCACGAACTGATAAAACAAGATCGTTATGTAACAGACCTTGAGATTGAGGTATCCCTGGGCATTAGTATGACAAGCATACATAAGATTTTACGTGGTCATTTAATCGTGAAAAATATTTGTGCGCGTTGGATTCCGCAGAATTTGACAATCGCTCAAAAAAGGCTCGTGTCAGTTGGTGCAAAGAAATGCTCAAAAAATAAAATTGTGATGCCTCAAAAGCCCTGTATAACATCTACACATTGGTGAGGTGAATAATCTTGGAACTATGCGTATGAGCCCGAAAGTAAACAGCAGTCGATTGCATGAGTCTTTCAAAATGAGCCAACTCCAACAAAAGTTGTTCACGTAAGAAGCATTTCGAAGCAAATGGTCGCCTGTTTTTTGGGATAAGTGGTCATGTTGTTACAGTGTCATTAGAGATTCATAGAACGGTCAATTCTGAATGGTACACAACCATTTGCTTGCAGAGACCCAGGATCATTCTTCACCGTGACAACGCGAGCTCTTATACATTGGACCGAATAACTCAATATTTGATCGGTCAACACATCGAATTTATGGCTGACAGTCCTGATTTGGCACCTAATGATTTCTTTTTATTCTAGTCCGTGAAGAATAAACTATGTGGCCAACGATTTTCGACGCCAGATGAAGCTGTTGATGCGTTTATAATGCATGTTTTGGAGATAGCTCAATCGATCCATCATTCTAAATGCAAAAATTGCAATATATCTAAAGAACCTTACATGTTCTGTTTCTTGCATACAAATTTGAAATTATTTGGCTTTTCAGGTTTAAACGAAATCAGAAAATTACTAAGTTATCGAGATGCTATAAACAAACTTCAGTTATATTATTCCATCTTCAAAAAATATTTTGTATTTTATCTGTATCGATACTGTTGTTCCAGTTACCACGAAAGTTCATTTTAAATAATTTGAATGAGCTAAAAAAACATTTGATATCCATCATTTTGGCTTTTTATTTTTAATCAATATTACTGGTTTAGAATAATATCTGTTAAAATATAACAGATTTTTGCAGCTACGGTTGATGTTCAGGTTAATTATCTAATACATACATTAAAGAAATTGAAATATGAATTTCAAATGTAAAATAATTCGATTTCTCAAAATGTATGCTAAAATAAATATACGAAAATCAGTAACAAATATATACATTGTATGTGTGAGCTTAAGCTAGGATTTTAAGTTATATGGTTTTGGAAACTCTATAATGAGTTTTCCTGTTGCACAGAATAATTTTGAAATAACTGAACGAGCGTTTTGCTAACCGAGTTAGCAAAACTATTATCATCAGAAGAGTAAAACTAATCTTAACTTATTTTGTTTACAGTTGACACCTAAACCTATTGATACCTATTGTATCTAGATTGAATGGTCCCCAAAAATTCATAAACCGGAAAAGGGCTGAAATATACATCCTATAGTTTCTTCCTTTAGATCCTCAAAATACAGTTGTTTAGAATATCCCCCAGGTGTTTTATTTGGATTTTTTTGTAATCTATTTACAACAAACTACCTTCAATCTATAATTATATAATATATTATAATTAATTAATGTCAATTGTATAGAATTCAGTTGTGTAAAAAATGTCGACGATAAGTCTGTTTTAGTATTATTTAGACTTTTTTAAATTTATATTGATTGATAACTTTTTGATATTTTTTTACTTTTTTATTTGAATTTATTTTTATCCATATAATTATTCAATATACGTTCTAAGCTATATATTAGTGTGGTCCATAAGATGATATGTACTAAGGCTTTAGGGGGATAATAGGTAATATGACATTACATTACTTGAGTCATTTTTAAATATGCAAAAAGACATTAACTACAAAGTGGATTGCTTTGACTAACAAAACTGTGGCATGACGACAGATGTGGTGTTGGTGGAACTAACACTTACAGTGTAAACAAGTGCACTTGACTTATATGTTTGGGCATTGTTTCTATATTTGCAAATGTTCTACGCACGAGTGTAAAATTTGATAATACATTGCTACTCAGTCAAGCCAGTAACCAGACTGGATACGTTCGAATGGCTTTTGAGATATATTTTATGTTGGTCGGTCGCCAATCGGTAAAATTTTCGAGAAAATAAAGGTTAGGCATTAGTCTCAAATTATTGACTGACTCCTTAAAGATAGCAAATGTTTGAACAAAGTCTATATTCTAATAAAGAGAGTTCTGCGAATATACAGTACTTAACCGATGTTAGCGCGATGAATGCACTGCTTCGAATGAGCTCTGAGGCATTAGGCCGTTAGGCTACAGCGCATCCAAACCTCAGATGCTGAGCTGTAAATATCGGCAGGTAAAAACCGAACTATTCAATTACAATATGATCTTACCTATTACCGGGGTGTTTTGGAAATTTAGCTGGTCATTCGTGATTAATATATGACCATTTTTTAAGGATATTTTTATTTCCAATATTTCAAGTAGGTTGTATTTGTTACTTTTCTATTCTGAATATAATAATTTAACATTGTTTATATCTATAAAATTATTGTTTTTAATACGATGTGTAGACATTCCAGTGCTTTTTATATTATTTAAGATATCTCTTTTTATTCTTATATAATATCGCTCGAAATAATTTTACAAAAAGACATTATCAAGGTAATCAATTTATTGATAAACACGGATGAAGTTTCGGGTCAACTACAAGTGATAGTGCAAGTGTATTTGTCTGCAATTGTACAAGTATAATTATTGGCACCAATGCCAAAATTTTCACCGGAACCACCGATGACGCGCGATTAACGAGACAACCGGAGCAGTCTTTCCGAGACAAAAACAGCTCATGCAGCCCGAAAACAGCAGCAGGTTGAAAAAAACAGCTTTTCGAAGAGGCTGAAAGTCTATTATATGCGCCTGGGATCGCTGATTCATTGGTAAGTCACTAAAATTAATTATTTTATCGTACTGAAACTTTAAACGCGATTATCTCGAAACTCTGTTTTCGAAAACTGCTCGCTCTGTAACTCAAAAAGTTATTGATCGGTTTGGCTAAAATTTTGGGAGGCTTTTGGGAGGATAGATTTCGTTTAAATAAACTACTTTTTGGGATAAAAATGTCAAAAAATAGCACAAAATATTTGAACATTTTTTTTAAACTTATTTAATTTTTAATATAACACTTTTTTATTGGTTTTTAGGTTTATCCTACCCATGCATATATTAGAAATAGAATGCAATTTTTGTTGCTTCAGATGAATAGAAAAAGTTGGACAACTCGCCAGAAATGCCCGAAAAAAAATATTGAGCCGCTATTTTGTAAAATAATAATAATAATATTAAATTTATACTATTTAAAGATCAAATAAAATGATGTTAAAACTTTAAAATGATACAATTATTTTATCACTTTTAAAATCACTTCTGAAAAATGACTCATTTTAAGGCGTCTAAAGGTATTTCGCTTCTTAATGGGGCGTGAATATTTTAAAACGTGTTATAATGTAAAAAAATACTTCTAGTAATTTCAACTTTAAGTTGAACCAAATTTATTTTGAAACCTGCCGAACAAATGATAATAAAAATAGTACATATTTTTTTCAAATAATATCTTAAGAGACCAATGCAACAAAAACTGAATTCCGATGGATCGAAATAAGCAAAACAATGAGACATTGTCAATTGTTAAGAAAATGACATAACAGAACTTTATTTTACCTGTTTTCCGTGGAAATGGTTGCATTGTGGATACATGTTTTAAGGAAACTTTTTGTTAAACAATGTAAAGAATCGTTGGTTATATTTATGAAAGGGGTTATATAGAGGGTGTAAAAGAAATAATCTTCGCAAATTTAACAACAATTAGGCTTTTGAATAAAAAATAATTATAGATTTTTTTACTTTATTTTAAAACTTTATCATAAATAATATTGATAATCATCGCGAAAAACTTTTTAAAAACTTGTTATAATTAACTATAATTGAATTAAAATGTATAAAATTTAAATAAAAATCACGTGACTACGAACGCGCCACGATTGGCTGCTATGTTTGTGACGGCGTCAACGGCTATATATATATATATATACATATATATATATATATATATATATATATATATATATATATATATATATATATATATATATATATATATATATATATATATATATATATATATATATATATATATATATATATATATATATATATATATATATATATATATATATATATATATATATATACTGCCAAATTATTGTTGGTTAAGTGACAAAGGGTTCATAAAGGCTAATTCTAATAATATACCTATACCTGCAGTGGATATTTTTATGGTCATAGATTTTCTGAAAAATGACATTTGAGTCAATTCAGCTGAAGTTCGAGGTGCTAAAGCATCGATGTAAGTTTTTAAAAAATAATAATGTAATTGTAAATAAGAAACAAAATATTTCTATTAAATATAATTACACTATTTGTAGGGTGTCACAAGAGAGTTACAGTGACAAGGCTATAGGTTTTGTTCAACTTAACCGCAAAAATGGTATTTGCATTGTAAAAGTATGTGTATGTCCAGCACATAAAGTTTGAAGTAAAGCTTATATAGTTACCTTGACTATTAATGAAAAATTAAGAAAAGTTCAAGACACTCAATGTCACGATTGTTCAGTTTCAGCAGATAATAAATACTCAAACAAAAAAAATTATATGTTATATATTTGTAATATTGGTTTTCAAAAATAATGAAAAATGTTAAATATTGAATAACCCAAAGATATTTTCTAGTTTTGTAATTATTTTTTGAGCAAAAAACAATATAAAGCATAATTAGAAAAACAAAACACACACATACTGTTTAAATCTCTAATTTTATTTCAATAAAGAATACACTGTTAAATATACATAATAAAACTTCCCCCAACTAGGATAATATATTACAGTAGATTATAATATGTAAACTACATTAATAATCAATTCAGAATAAAAACAATCACTATTCAAAATTATATACATATTTATTTCATTGCATTCATTGAAGTTTGCAATCCTTTTAAAATCACATCGATTCTTCAAACCATCACACTATACTCTATTAACAATCTAGACTCTATTAGCAATCATTTTAAAACCACACCGATTCTTCAAACCACCACACTAAACTCTATTAACAATATATTCAAAAAAAATCCACCCATACTACATTATTGTTTTAAAGTTTTCAGTATTTTTAAAATATCAATTTTTTTTCTTACATGTTTTACAAACCACAACATTAGACTATTGTTTTAATAATAATTGCAAATATAAATAAATGTGGCTGCTAACTAACTCTAATGCATAATCAGCCAGAGATTTCCTAAATAAGAGAAGGCACCTAAACCTTTTTGTTTTTGAGTGGAATGAGTGGAAAATTTATAGTGGAAGTGTAGAACTCTCCTGTTAAGGTCTACCCACTAGAAAACCACTATGTACCACAACATCTCCTGGAACCACTGAATAATTTTCTAATCTATGTTTAAACATACCCTATGAAGTGAATATGTTCAATCAATAGATGAAATGTACCAAAATTCTGAAAAACACAAAATACTTTAACTGTTGTTTTTATCTAGAATATACATATACCATTTTCTTTACTTTTTGTTTGGATAGTAGGTTTGCTTTTCTATTTTCTTTTTTTTTGCATACTCCTTCAGATGTTTGTTTTGATTCCATGGAAAACTGCTTTGCCAGTCCTTAATTTAACTAGTTAGTGTTCATCCAACTAATCACACAAGTTTCTGTACTCTTCGACCATCTACAAATTAGATTGTCCTGTAAAACTTTCATAAATATAATACTTTTCATACACGATTACCTTCCTAATCAGTAGTCGAATTTTGTTCTTGTCCAATTCTTGAATATTATTATTCCTATCCTACAAAATTGTATACAACGATCCTGAAAGGCTTTTTTATTGTTACTACCCTCGGTTGTGTTGCTACATGTAGATTATTTACCGACACACAGGAATATTCCCTCTTATAAATTTTGCACGTTAATTTGTTATCCCTACATGAATTAAATAATATAAATAAAAGTTATAAAAACGAATGCAAAAAACAAAAGGAACCCTAATTTGATTTCATTCTGAACTTACCTTTGAGCCTCCATATATATGAGAATAACGTCGAAAACAGCACCGAAAGCCTGGATAACAATTAAAAGCAAGTATATTTTCAAATTGATCGCAAACCAACAAAAGCAGTCAAAGATATAGGTTAAACCTATAGAACAATGACTAAAGATCGATAAATTGTTTTATTTGCCCGAAACTACAATTCTTTCGGAACGCCTGTTAACAAACGGGACGAAAAAAAAATTTGGGTTTAAGTAACCGCATTGGCCCGAACCTAAGAGATTTGCGGTACATTCTGTGAGGTCACCTATTGCTCCGATTGTTTTCGGGAATTGTCGGCGTGTCATCGGTACTAGGTTTAAAAATTTATTTTCAATTTGATATAACTTTTTAATTATAAAGAAAAAAATAAAAATAAAAATAGTTTTGTTATAAAATTTATATGTGATCTTCCCATTTATGACAAAAAAAAATGTTCAAAAGCCCAATTCTTCACATCAACTGAAAGAAAAAACTCTATTTCAACAATGCTCAAAAATCAAAGTGTTTCTACAAGATTATAAAGTTACTAATCGAAAATGATAATGCTATGATATAAATTCATATTTTAAGGAAATATGTGTAGAAGCATAGTTTACAAATATTAATATGGAAAAATAAACTAATCAATTATTAAATATCCAATATAATAATTATAATAATAATAATTATAATGTCCAATAGGACAAACATTCCTTAATCAAAAGCCGTTGATAAATTCAAGGTAAATTTTTCAATTTATTTAGTGTGTTTCCTTGCAAAAGTGCTTTAAAAATTGTCAGACTACAAAGAATTTCAATTTTTATATCGATCAGCAATGTTACCCGTTCCCGATTGAACGACCTTTCAACTTTGATTAAGTTTTAAAACTATAATATTGACTTTCTACCTTCTATTTAAGTTCAAACTTCAGAGATCGATTGCCCGGGAAAGGAAACTTTTTGGGAATTTTAATGTCATATTAGCTGCTGCGCTAGTTTGAAATTCCAATATATGATACACGGTGTACTTTCTTTTAAATATAAAAATAATTGTGAGTAAATGGTGAATTGGTGAGAATTTACATTTAAAGAGTTTTGATCTAGTCTGTTTTATTTAGTGTATATATATATATATATATATATATATATATATATATATATATATATATATATATATATATATATATATATATATATATATATATATATATATATATATATATATATATTCCATGCCACATCGGCCACTTTTGAACCCGACGCCTTTCGATTTCGCTGAAACTTTTGTGTCTATTTCTACGTTACGGGTTTTTGAAAAATGGCTCTTTTTTTTTCAAATAGCTATAACAAAAATTGACCTATTGAGACGTTTTTTTTTAATTCTGATTATAATTTTTGCTTTCAATGCACTTTTAGAAAAAAAAACGAAAACAATTTTAGATATCAAGTTCTATGAAAATTTTCAGTTTTATGACAAAAAGCCGTAATTTTTTCGCAGTCCGACATTTTAATTAATTAATTAAATTTTTTTCTCTCAAAAAAACATTGACTTTTTCTGTAAAAAGTATTTGAATTTTCCACAATAATTATATCGATAAGTTAGGGGTAGGACAATCACAGACTGACCGACTGTCAGTTCACTAGATATTTTATATCAAGATCCAAAATATAATATAAATATCTATCATATGTTCTAGTGTTTGTTGGAAGTTTTCATTGTCACGTTCTATGAAGGAGAGCAATTTATCTATTCAGCGAATACTTTTCTAATTTATCTATGATTCAAGCGTTAATTGTTTCGATTATTATAATCTACATTTTATTTTAATAATTTTATTGGGACATTTATAGTAAAATGGAATCGACAAAGCTATTTGATCGATAAATAATTTTTTTGGGTTAGAATATCATCTGAAAAATAATGACTTATATCCTGCAACTGACAATATGAAAATGACGTTGGAACTAAAAGATAATTTTTTATTATGTAGCTCTTGTCGAAAAAGTGCACAGTGTTAGTAATTCAACAAACAGATAATAGTGATAATACTTATGATAATAATAATATTAGTAATAATGATAATGATAGTGATGTAACTGAAAATGAACATAGTTCAAGTGACAATGAAGGTTCCATGTCATTCTCTAGTAAACCCATAGATTCACAGTCAAGCTCTTCATCGCAAGTCATCGCCGCAACTCAATTGCCAATAATTAATACAGCATTACATTATCTAACTCAATCACCGATTCTACAAAAAAATTAAATGATAGGCATTTTTTAAATAATAAGATAAATCAAATTTCC
Organism: Cosmopolites sordidus; assembly: GCA_031761425.1. Taxonomy (NCBI): domain Eukaryota; kingdom Metazoa; phylum Arthropoda; class Insecta; order Coleoptera; family Curculionidae; genus Cosmopolites; species Cosmopolites sordidus. Next base: position 190,673 of record JARFXV010000630.1, on the reverse strand, counting down.
AATAGTTTGAAAAAGCTTCTACTCTCCCCTACTGATGAAGAATTAAATTTCGACAATGATGGTGATAATTTTCGGTCTTTAATTAAAATGTTGCACGCTGAATTCAATGATGAAAATACAGATAAATCGACAAAAATACAAATTTTAACTCTATTACCAGTAAAATGGAGTGAAGGATGTGTTACTGAAACTATGAATACTTTGAGGCATATTTCAAGAGTAGCAAATAAATTGACTGAAGAAAAAGGGATACTTTCAACACCAAATTTTTTGAATCAAAATTAGGTATATATAACGTGAAATAAATGTCTTGAATACTACTGAGGACTTAAATTCCAAACAGTTTTTTTAATAGGCAGAATAATTGCAGATTAAATGAAATTAAACATTCTGATTTTTATAACGATGATGAGTATATGAGCATGAAAGATTTTGTTTCAATACGAAATGATGATGGCAATCGAGTACATGTCCAAAAAAGGTTCATCGTTTCGAACTTGAAAGAACTATAGCAAAGTTTTCATCAATTATACCCTGCAGAAAAAGTTGGATTTTGAAAATTTGCCTCTTTGTGACCAAAACACTGTGTTTTAGCAGGAGCAAGTGCAACACATACCATCTGTGTTTATATAATTCATCATAATGTGTATCAAATTGATTTATGTTTATAAATATGTGGATTCTTTATTAATTAAATTACTTTTATTTTAGGTGCAAATTTTCATTCAGTAACGGAAAATACTGAAAATCCAATGAAACATTACAGTGGTTGTTTAAATATAATTGTATGTGAGTCTCTGTCAAATCAATGCTACTTAGGTGGCTGTAAAAACTGTCCAGGTGGATAAATTAACTAACACTTTATTGACAAGTTTTGATAACAATAAGATCGAAATTATTACTTTTAAGTATTGGATATCGAAGCCAAGATGTAGTTTAGAAAATATTATTAAGCCAACAGATGAATTTGTGGAAGATTTTGGTAGTAAGTTGAAGACTCTTCCCCCTCACTCATTTATTTCGAAAGAACAAGCCAAAATTCTGAAAGCATTGAAATCATCATTAAAATCTGACGAATTTATCATTATTTGTGACTTTGCTGAAAATTATGCTTTTGTTACTACAGTAATGTAATAATGATTCAGCCACCGTTTTTCCAGTCGTTATTTATTTTAAAGTAAATAACGAGCTGCAACACAGAATTGTAGTGATCATTTCAGATTGTCATAATCATGATGCCGTCGCTGTACATGTTTTCATAAAGATAATTAATGATTTTGTGAAAAATATTTCTGACAGTGTTGACAAAGATTATTATTATTCGGATGGAGCTCCTCAACAATTTAAAAAATTTAAAAAATTTGTCAACTTATATCACCATGCGAGTGATTTTGGCATACCTGCGGAATGGCATTTTTCTGCGACTGTTCATGGAAAAGGTACGTGCGACGGCGTTGGTGGCACATTCAAACGACAAGCAGCGAGAGCAAGTCAACTTGCGATTGATAAACAAATAACCACACCTCAGGAACTGTATGCTTGGGCTTCTGCACCGAATAACCTTCCTAATATAATGGTTCGATTCTCAAGATTACAATAAACGTGTGAATGATTTGAATGATCCATTTTCAAAAATGAAACCAATTACGGGAACTCAGCAATTACAAGTGTAATTCCAGACACAGATGGTTGTCTTTATGCCAGAAATTTTTCTAATTCATATACATATAGAATATGTAAACTATTTAAACGTCAAAGAAAAACAAAATAAATTAGTATCAAGAAAATTGCTAGTTAATTTTATAAACGGTAAAATCCTAATCATTAATTATAAGTTTAAACTATAAGTTACGAATAAAATACCCCATAATCATTGTGGCACTCAGCTCCGCTGTCGGGTGTCCGGATTATTAATTTTTTTCTCGTCGCCACGATGCTGTGTTTGTTCTTTCTTCTGAAGCGATTTTCATACTTTTGGAATGTTGCAAGCGTCATTTCACATATTTAGCTCACCCCTATCTTCTATTTCAAGGGCTTTTCTGATTGTCCGGATCTTGTAGTTTTCAATAATCGCTATTTGTATGGTGCTGTTTGTTTGTTGTTTGGTGGTGTTTGTTTTTTAAGTTGTTTTGATGGTACTGTATTCTGGCCGAAATCCGTCTGTTTGTTTGTCCTATGTATGTTCTGTTGTAGTCGGAACAATATATGTTATATATCCCGTGATTTTCCAGTCTGTAAAGTCTGTAGTTCCAGTCTGTATGGTAGCAGGACCTATGGTGCATTTGGTTCTTGATCCTCTATTGTTCCTCGTGTTTGGGTTTCCTGACGGTGAATGGCCTTTCTGGTACAATTTTCTGAATATCCATTTTGTCTAACGGGTGTGGAAATTTTTAGTAGGTCCTCACTTCGTGTATCTAGCAGTGTCAGTCGGAAGGATCTGGAAATAAAGGTGTTCGCTACTGCTTGAATTTGAGAAGTGTGATGATGGGATTCGGTATTGAGGTATCGATCGGTATGAGTTGGCTTTCTATACACTGTGTGTTGGAGGGTTCCAAAAAGTTGTCTTGGGATGAGGAGATCCAAAAACGGTAGTTTCCTATCCTGTTCGACTTCCAGGGGAACTGTATTCTAGGGTAGATTTCGTTTAATTGTGTTAAGAAGTTGTTTAGAAGTTCGTTTCCGTTAGGTCATATTATACAGATATCATCTACGTAGCGTTTCCAAAGTTTAGGTTTTAAAGGAGCGTTGGCTAATGCTTTTGTTTTGAAGTCTGTCATGAACAGATTGCTTATAACACGTGATAGTGATGATCTTATTGCATATTATTTCACATATGGTGGAAAGTCTTCGTTCGTCGAAATTAGGTCCAGAGGTTAGTCTATAGGGACACTTGTATATAGTGAGACAATGTCCAGGCTTGCTAGTATGTCTGTATCCTCTAACTGGGAATTCTTAATTATTCTTTTCAAATGTTTTGAGTTTTAAACATAGGACTCTTCAAGTTTTGTGTTTGAGAGCCGAAGGTACTTAGTATGGGCCTTAATGGGATTTCTGGTTTATACATTTTACATTTTGGGTAGACCGTAAAGTTTAGGACATCTGCTCGATTTTTCCCGTGGAATTATTCTTTGTTCGATGTCCGGTTCCAGTTTCGATGTTTTGATTTTGCTTTTTGTTGTTTTTTCTAGATATGTTGAAGGGTCCCTTTTAACGGGTTTATATGTTTTTTTCTAGTAAAATGTTTATCATGTTTCCCATATAGACCTCGGTGTTCATTACGACTTACGTTTCCTTGTCTGCCGGTAATATAGTGATATGCTCTTTTCTTTTTAAGCTTTCAAGCGCTCTGATTTCATTATTATATTATATATATTCATTGATTCAGTATTAACATTTGGTTTTGCTATTTTATTGGATCGTATTATTCGCTCTACATCTTGCCTGATTATTTCCGCGTCTTTTTCTGTCTTGTCGTCTAGGGATTTATGGGTATATGTTTTTGAGTAATGGCAAAGTTGAAGCATTTGCTTAGGATGGATTCTTTATCTGCGGATGGTAGATTTATTTATAACCATTTCTTATTGTCTCGGATTTCTTTTGGACGTTCAGTATCTGTTTGCTTTAAATTGGCGATATTTTTTCTTATTTTTCCTTTTTTAGATTATAATCCGATTTGCTACTCCAGAAAGAGACTCTTGTTACTTAGCATCAACTGTAGTAGGTAGGATTCCTTTTATGTTGTGTTCAAATGCCTTCTTTTTTGGGATTTGTTCTCGGAGACGAGCTCGGCTTGCATTTCTTAAAATGTCATTGTTTGTTATCCTTGTTTTTGTACGATAGACGAGTTTTGTGCATGTCGGTTGGAGGTCATTGTTGCGACATTTCGTTAGAAATATAATGTCGCTAATTAGAAGTGCTGTTCTGATCTTAGTTTTTCAAAGTGTTTGATGGATTGGAGTATATCCTCCCCGTAGATTGGGTGAACTTTCCGAACACTGCCTAAAGAACACATATTTTTAAAATTGGTTTGACAGGATGCGTCAGCAGTAACCGCGGCAGACATTCGATCAACATTCGATCGACGATCAACATTAATACCATTGAAGGTTTAGTTTCAAGGCAGTTAATATATAAATAGTTTCAAGGCATTTAATTTGGTTGTTGCTTTATTTTTATTTTAAATTGGGAAGTACCCAAAGAAATTTACTTTATATATATATACATATATATATATATATATATATATATATATATATATATATATATATATATATATATATATATATATATACAAAACTTTTTTTGTTGGTTACTTAAATTGCAGCTATGGCAGACGTTCTTCGGAGGCAGTTGAGTCACGGATGGATCTCGTCGGCACTTCGAAAAGGGCTCCACGCTGTTCTTCAGAATAAAAACAAAATAATGCACCCTTAAGCAGGAAAAAGGTTTGTTTACTTTAAAAAAGCTCAGATAATAGTAAAAAAAGTTCAGAGACAAATAGAAACAAAAATAAAAATGGACAACTATAACACAAAAAATAGGAAATTTAAAGGTGATGCTTACAACTCGCCTGCTTAACTAGGCATAATAAAGATGAAATGTTCAACATTAAACTAACGGTATTAAAGTAAAATGGCTTTAATTTAACGTTCTTGAAATTCAAAAAACTCTAAATGGTGATTGAAAAGTAAATGAGTAACAATAGTGAAAATAATAATAAAATAAAGTATGGCTTGTATCCTTTGTGGTACTGTTTAAATATTTCAGCTATTGGAAAGTCCGGTCACTAACATGTGTAATTTCTGACATGTATGGAGTTCAAAACATTTGCTGGCATAAAAGTCCCGCATCCAAAACGGCGGGTAACTAAAATGTCCGGAGTTTAAAATATCTGGAGTCTAAAACGTCCGGATCCTAAAATGTCTGGATCCTAAAACGTCCATAGTCTAAAACGTCCGGGTCCTAAAAGGTCCGGTATCTTAAAATCCTCTAAAAATACCAAAAAAGCCTGTGCAGCGCTTGGCCAACTACTAAACATTCCTCTAATGGAGGGATTACCTAACATAGACTATTAGGTCGCTGTCCGCCTTTTAGGTATGGAGACAAGTGTGACAGCACGTGCCGAGGTTTTATTCGCGTCAAAACTCTATATTTATAAAACTACTACTCTATATAAACTATAAAACTAATATTTCCAAAATTGTTTACAATAAAATTATGAAATTTGGTGAGTGTTGTAAAATTTGGGCGTCGAAACGAACTGTGTATTTCAAATTTAAAAATGAGGGGTCCTAGTTAATTATTGTCCAATTTTTTTGATACTTTTTTTTTAATTTACATTCAAGGTATAATTCAAGAAAATGATATAACTTATTACGTATAACGTAATATATATATTACGTATTATTATTATTAAGTATTATTCAAAGTGCATTCCTTCAGCTTCAACATGTTTGTGACACCTCCGCACAATAGATTGCGAATAAAATTAGCCCACAAATTTTCAACCCCGTTTTGAATTCCTTTGATCAACTCCTCTGGGTATTGGTATTGGTATTTACTGGGGTTACATAAACTTTATTCTTTGAATAACCCCAAATGAAAAATCGAGATGAGGCAGGTCCGGTGAACGGAATGCCCATAGTCCTGGCCCTAACTGGTCGATTCATCGTTCGGGAAAATTAATATTTATCCACATACCAGCAGCATAATGTCCTGGGGCATCATATATTTGAACCCTGCATTCATTGCTGAAATTATGCGGAACATCTTCGAGACAAAAAAATTTGTAAATTAAGAAGATCCAAAAACAATGCGGAACACATAAATGTCATTTTGATATGGTATACTAAAGTTTTATTGTTCGAAACATAGCAATCATGCCACACGTTTTATAGCTGTGTTATAAACATTGAGCTTTATTGTGTTGCTCACGAAATGTTTAAAAGTGAATTACTCGAAGAGTACCTCTTCTACGTAAAAAGTCAGGATTATCATAATCTGTAATTAAACAAAAATACGTATAAAAATGGAACAATTTTTATCTTGTATTCTTCATTATGTCACATCGCTGAATGCAATTTTAAGAGTTGAAATACACGGTGTATTTCGGCGCCCAAAGTTTACAACACTCATCAATTTTATTGTAAACGGTTTCGGAAAATATGTGGGAAAATCCATCTTCACGATCCCATATTTGGTAGGCGTAACTTCCTTAGAACGCATTATTCGTCTAAGATTTATATGACCAAGTACCCGTATTAAAATATTAAGTAGCCGTACACTCATATGAACAGTCCAAACATATCCCCTACCAAAAGAGGTACAGCCTTCCGCATGACTTCCGAGTGGCTCTATCTAGAGAATATATATATCCCCTTTTTTTGTTGTCTGAGCTTAGCCTTGATTAAGCCTAGCAAGAACATCATTTCATTCCTTGCTTTCTCTTTTAATATGCCTGGTTTGTTTGCCTAGGCTATTTTATACCCTTCTAAAATACATTTACATTGTATTTATATATAAATGTCACAAGTGGCTTGTGATGTCTGTTCTGTCAACTACAATTATGCAAAATTTAAGTGTGAAAAATATAGCTCTCTTTGTTCAGTCTATTGATTCATCTGTTTCTTTTTTTGGCCTACGCTCCAACTGTCTAACATTTTAAACTTGTAACAACAATTGATTTAATGCCATAATTTTCCTGTGCTGCTAAATAGCCTTAGATGCTGTTTCGGCTATAATCTTCAGTTAATCATCACGATCATCATCATTTTGAGTGATAGGCAAATTTTTAAATTCAGATAAGTAATGTGTATTGATATGAGCTCTGTTCACTCCGACAAGTAGGTTTATACATGTACAATAATGCCAACTGACTCAGTAACTGTTAGCCTCTGTTGATTGGTAGTCAAAGAAAAAACAAATAATCCTTTTGAATCAATACAAAAATTTACATGTGAACTAGAGATTTTGCTAATTTTCATTAGCTATTCAGATACTCACATATTTTTCCGCAATATATAATATTTATAGGTCATGTGCTTTCAATTTCTATAACTCATATTGTTTAAGTAGGCAATAATACCGTTTTTATTATGGACAATTATATTATTAAAATTTCGTACAGAAAAAGGCTTTGACAGAAAAAACAGAAAAGTACTTACGAAGAAAACCACTGTACAATTTAAATATAAACGTGCTGCTGCAACTGAAACTATTGAAAGTCAATTTCAAGTCGAATTTGGCATAAATATATGCATGAACATATAATTTAGCAAATGTAAACATTAAAAGAAATAGATAATCTCCAACGTTGCAATTTCGGTAGTTGGATTATTAAACAATGGAAAACAAAACAGTTGTTTTGAAGTGATAATTAAATTGATTTTTCTTAATTCTATGACTATCTAACTTATGGTCTAAGGCTTTGAATTGTATTAATTATCCTGTTATATACAGGACTAATTATCCTGTTATATACAGGATTAATACATATATTACTCATATTTCCTGATCTATTCCTCCCTATCCCGTGTTATCTGCTTAATACTTTTTCAATTTATCCCCTATCCTTTAATCCCTGTTCAATCCCTTCAATACACCTTTTTCTTAACCTTCCATTATAATTTTTCCAGGTTTTTTCAATTTTGCATAGTGTTGTAAATATGTAAGCTGTCCCTTTATCAATTTTTCGTTTATTTAATTTATTTGTAGGTTCTGCTTCAGTGTTTAATTTTCTCTCCTGTCTCTGTCATTTGGATGACAAATCGAACAAATGCCCATTAATTTGAATCAAATCTCAAAATTCTTTATCGCATATATTCTTTTTGTAATAGTTTCATTAATTGCATTGCAACACATTGAAAACATATTTTATAATTTTCATTAGGTGTTATATTATATTTGCTAATATTCTTTCAAAATAGGGATTTTTTAGAATTATTGTGTGCGAGAATACGATTGCACGCATATGACCAAAAATGTTTTATTTTTGATAGGTTTCAACTAAATTGGGCCATTTTTTGTTTTGGAAGTTATAGCAAATTGGCCATCGTCACGCTAAAATATAATATCTTACCAAATTTAGTATTTGTCCACAAAAAGCAGCAATTTTTTCATTGTTAATTTATTAAACTAAATTTCAATCTTTATTTTGCTAGACGTATTGAATGACCTAGAAATAGTTTTTTATATAAATATTTTTTCATAGAAAGTAATATTATTTTGAATTTGTACAAAAAAGAATAGAAAATCCGACAATGAAGCTGAACATGGAATATAATTCAGATATATAGGTGACTAGATGTGTGAGGAAGTGTATTACCCAATGGCTCTGGATGCTACCTAAAGGTGATTAGGTTAAATTTGTATTGTATTATATTTTATAGTAATTTTGTAAAAGTGTCCCATGTCTATAGGAAATATGGAAGGAAGATTATGAGGTGTCAGAATTATAGACGTCGCTATAATATGATTTTTATTGCAATATAATATGGATTTTTATTTTCGGATCTAGAGATCGCAATTATGACAGGATGGAGGTTGACTACATGTAAATAAGCTCTCAAGGGTCAGTCTTCAATGTACTACTCCCACAGAAATCATAAAAACGTCGCTTGTTTTGCCATAGTTTGATAAAGCCCTCTTGCTGGTCCTAAACCATTTGAATAATATTGATGGTATTCCCACCTTCAAAGCCTAAGATTTTGTTTTGGTAAATTTATGCCATTCCCTCGGTATACATATCAAATTTTACAACCAACCAAGTTATATTAGGAAAGTTATTCAAATCTTCCTAATTGAAAGCTGCAATCGACATACTTCTTTGCAGGCTCTGCAGAAGGTCCACTCAGATTACCTCGCCATTTTTTTGGGAATGGAAGACACCTGACACTTGAGCGTCCTATTTAAAATAATGCGAGGTGCTAAGCAAGCAATAATTGTAATTACTTACATATTTAGCGCCATACTCAGAACAGGCTATTTTCCTAGTCGATGGAAGGTTACTACAGTTATTCTAATTCATGAAGCTCGGAGTCCGACTAAAGAATTAACATTCTACACGCCAATCAGTTTATTACCATAACTCTCCAAGTTCTTCGAGAAGCTGTTTTTTAATAGATTAAAGATTTAGATTTCGTGATCATCATTCCATCATCGAACAAATGTATCAACTAATAGAGATCAAAAATAAATTATTTGAAACAAAAAATACTGTTCAGCTGTTTTTGTCGATATCACCCAGGCTTTTATACATATAGTGGCGAAAAACCCAAATAATGGAAAAAAAAATTAATGACAGTGATATACTATATATATATATATATATATATATATATATATATATATATATATATATATATATATATATATATATATATATATATATATATATATATATATATATATATATATCATCATCATCATCATCAACAGCCCGTATCGATCCACTGCAGGATGAAGGCCTCTTCAGCATGCTTCCAACCTTCACGGTCCTGGGCTTTCCTCTGCCACTCGGGTCCAATATACTTAATGATGTCATCAGTCCATCGTGCTTTCGGTCTTCTTCGCGGACGTTTGCGATCAAGCGGTATCCACTCCAGGATTGCCTTGGTCCATCTGTCGTCCCATCGCCTCGCTATATGGCCTGTCCATCTCCATTTCAACTGTTTTACTCTTCCAATGATGTCACAGACTTTTGTTTGTTCCCTGATCCATGCGCAGGACTTTCTGTCTCGTCTTGTAATGCCAAGCATACATCTTTCCATTCCCCTCCGTGCCACCCGAAGTTTTTGAATTGATTGCGATGTGAGTGTCCAGGTTTCACTTCCGTATGTCATAACGGGTAGAACGCACTGATCGAATACTTTTCTTTTCAGGCAAAGTGGGAGTCTGCTCTTAAACACTATGTTGAGCCTACCAAATGCCTGCCAGCCACATTTAACACGCCGTTCCACCTCCCGGGCGGTATTCCCCTCCATGGAAATCCTCTGCCCAAGATATACAAAGCTGCCCACAATCTCTAAATCCCTTCCTAAAACTGAAATTCTTCTGTCCTGAGCGAAGTTATTGAACATAACCTGACTCTTTTTCAGGTTTATTTTCAAGCCAAATGGTTCGCCAGGCCTTTGCAGTTCTCTCTCTCTATATATATATATATATATATATATATATAGATATATATATATATATATATATATATATATATATATATATATATATATATATATAGTATATCACTGTCATTAAATTTTTTTTCCATTATTTAGGTTTTTCGCCACTATCTAATACTCAAAAAATATCAAAAATACCTGTTCTTATGTAAAGAAAGAATCACTGAGTAAAAACCAAAAAACCAGACGGAGACAAATTTCTCAGTGATTCTTTTTGTAATAAATTTGCCTAACGAACAAAATTTTAAAGATATAAAAATGTTATAAAAATTTTACAAACTTTTAACGTTAACGTTTCGGAGAGTACTCTCCCCCCGTTTTCAAAACTAAACTAAAAAATTAATTACATTCATTTGTAACATATAAAGTAACGAGTGAAAGTAAATATATTTTTTTGTGTATGTCAACGATACTTACATTGACAACAATAGACAGTGTCATGACAGTGACACTACCAAAAAATATATATAAGTAATGTTTACTGTGTGATTGTTTATTGTACTGATTGTGCATTTAAATATTTAAATGTATTTAATTGTATTCTTAACAATCGGGAACCATATTGAATTTAAATCTACCGAAGGCACAGCAATACAGTTATTTTTATTTAAATTAATTATAGCGGTTTCTTTTAATGTTCTGTATTTTGTTACCGATTCTTTTAATACCGTTTTGCAATTATTCCAATTGATTTTATGACCCGATTCCCATACATGTTGACAAATTCTAGATTTATTAAAATCGCTCTTTCTAAGAAGGTTTTTTTCTCTTTTACTCTAACATCTAACGGTCTAGATGTCTCACCTATATAGAATTTGTCACATTCGCAGGGAATTTTATAAACCACATTTTTGGTATTTTGTTGTATATTGTTTGGTTTAGTCTTTGTTAATAGAGATCTAAGAGTATTTTTTGTTTTAAATGTCGTTCTTATGTTGTATTTATATCCTACTCTTTTAATTGTGTCAGAAATACCGGGGATATAAGGAATTGTGATGTTAATTGTTTGAGAGTTATCATTATTGTTATTAATTATTATTGTTATTAAACAGACAAGTGTCTGTTTTGTCTAGTATCAAAATTTTAAACGATTTATCTATAAAAATTTTTGGGTAATTGTTTTTTATTAAAATGTGTTTTATGTGATTTGTTTCTTTTTGTAGTGTTTCACTGGCGGTACAAACAAGTTTTGCTCTGTCATATAAACTTTTAATTACTCCTATTTTAACCGATTTCGAGTGATTTGAAAAGAAATTGAGGTACCTATCTGTTTTTGTCTTTTTCTGTAAACTGTAGTTTTTAATTTGTTGTTTTGTTTTAATATTAAAGTGTCGAGGAATGGCAATTTATTCTCCTTCTCCATCTCTAAAGTAAACTTAATTGTAGGCTCTTGAGAATTTATATCTTGTAAAAACATATTTAGATCGTCAATGCTATGTTGCCATATAGCAAACATATCATCAACATATCTAAGCCATATTAATGGCTTTTTAAGAGATTTATTTAATGTCATTCTCGAGTTCCTCCATAAAGTTATTACTCATCAAAGGAGAAAGAGAAGAACCCATTGCCATTCCGAAATTTTGTTGATAATAATCATTTTCTAATTGAAAATATGTGATTTTTAAGCACAGAGTTAATAATTCCAAGATTGTATTTATGTTTAGTTTAGTGCGGTCTTTTAATCTAGACCGTTAGACGTTAGAGTAAATGAGCATAAAAACCTTCTTAGAAAGGGCGATTTTAATAAATCTAGAATTTATCAACACGCATGGGAATCGGGTCATAAAATCAATTTGAATAATTCCAAAACGGTATTAAAAAAATCGGTAACAAAATACAGAAGATTAAAAGAAACCGCTATAATTAGTTTAAATAAAAATAACTGTATTGCTATGCCTTCGGTAGATTTAAATTCAATATGGTTCCGTATTCTTAAGAATACAATTAAACACATTTAGATATTTAAATACACAATCAGTAAGATAAACAATCACACAGTAAACATTATCTATTTATATTTTTTTGGTAGTGTGGTGTAGTGTAGTTTTGGATGTCACTGTCATGAAAATCTGACAGAAAAATGACTGAAACAAATGACTGACTGACTGAAAAAAATGAAAAAATTAAATGTTGTAATGTAACTATCGTTAACATACACAAAAAAATATATTTATTTTCACTCGTTACTTTATATATTACAAATAAATATAATTTATTTTTTAGTTTATTTTTGAAAACGGGGAGAGAGTACCCTCCGAAACGTTAACGTTAAAAGTTTGTAAAATTTTTTATAACATTTGTTTATCTTTAAAATTTTGTTCGTTAGGCAAATTTATTACAAAAAAGAATCACTGAGAAATTTATCTCCGTTTGGTTTTTTATTTTTTACCCAGTGATTCTTTCTTTACATAAGAACAGGTATTTCTGATATTTTTTGAGTTTTAGATAGTGGCAAAAAACCCAAATAATGGAAAATATATATATATGAACACGCCACAATCATTCAGATATTACTGTCATTCAAAACTATTACTGTCAATGTAAGAATCATTGACATACACAAAAAATATATTTACTTCCTATCTTTGCATTATATCTAGAAATTAATATAATTGTATTTTTTAGATTCGTTTTGAAAACCGAAGGAGAAGACCTCCCGAAATATTAACGTTGGTTAGGCAAATTTATTACAGAAAGGAATCTCCGAGAAATTTGTCTCCGTTTGGTTTTTTGTTATTTACCCAGGATTTTTTATTTACATAAGAACAGATATTTTTGATATTTTTTGTAAGTTTTTCTATTCACATTGCAATGCGCTATTAAATTGAGTACATTTCATTTTCTGTTATTGACATTAGTCGTAAGGAACGCAAAAACATTTTGTATTTTGAATGAAATATTCGCAATAGCATCTTTTGTAAGGTTTTTGTCGTGATCTTTTTCGATACTATATTACAGTTTCAGTTTTAAGTGGATATTATATTTTTTCTTTTTCAAGATCATTTGTTAATTGATGTTAATGTTATTTGAATCAATTGACCGGAATTTTTTACCCATTCGTCAAAATCGCAAGTGTCCTGTTAGGGATTGAAAAAGGAAATATTGATTTTGCTGTTGACAGTTTAGCGGTAGTTATGAAATTGTCACGTGATTTGAAGGTGTAGTCTCATTGGGTGCGGACTTGGAGCAAACCAGTATTGACACTGTGTTACTAGTGGTGGACTTAGCGTAAAGTACAGACTGAATTTTCACTGTTCTAACTTTGTTCGGACTTTGTCTCAGTGGTATGATGGCTCATATAATAATAATATAGTGCGCCTTACCAAATCATATTTTTCAAAGAAATAACAAAAAGTGGACTTGGCGTACTCCATTACTCTTATATATATATATATATATATATATATATATATATATATATATATATATATATATATATATATGTATATATATATATATATATATATATATATATATATATATATATATATATATATATATATATATATATATAGAGCTCTGTATTTAATTAATTGTTTTGTAATTATTTATTTAAGTCAAAGTATATTATTTGCTTATTGCCTTGTAAATTCATAAAAGTAAAAACATTTAAAAAATGTGCTCAAATTGTTACTAATTTGGCAATATGCAATAATTTGTAATTTTATGCAATTAAATGAAATTGCGTACGTGTATTGTATCTTCGACTTATTATTACTTATTATTTATTACTAATTTTATAAAATCTCATTTTAGTAAGCCTATATATTTTATCTTTGTGAATAGCGTGTGGTTCATAAATTCAAGACAGTGTTGCCAAGAAAATACTTAAAGCTGATAAAAATTAAAATTTCACCCAAGTTCGGCACGGCAAATATGATATTAAACTTCTTAAAAAGTTTCCGTTTTCAAGCCACCGATCTTCGGGGCTTCAACTTGAAATTGAAAATAGGAAGTCGATATTAAAGTTTTAGGGTGTCGTTAAGAATAGTTTGCAGAATAAAGACAAAAACTTAACGTATTTCGGGATATCGGATCGATATGTTTTACTGCAGTTGCTCTTGATTGATTGGAGAAGTCTTTTTTATGCAGAAAGGAATAAATAACAACGGATAACAGTAAATTTCAATTAAACATTTTTCCCGATGTCACTAATATCTCTTTGATAAGGAAATAAATTATTGCAATTCTACATCGTGGTGCTAAATACCTGTAAAAATATAAGTCCAGAATTGTTTAATTTCTATTTCATTTTTAAAACAAAACTGCATACCTAATTCAAGACGTCCTTGTTTGTAATTTTTATATACGGAATGTGTAAGGTCACAAGAATGGCGGTGCATAGTGGTCATTTTATTATTTTTAGAAAGTAATAAAGAAAAAAAAAAACGTCAATAAAGATGTGTCCTATGATCTTGTCTAAGATATCATTTCTTAAAATGTAATTTATAAATTACCGAATCGATTAATCATAATCCTGTATCGAATAATCAGAGTAAACGCTTCGTGTCAATAGTGACTTTCGTGCCTGAATTTCGAAGATTTATTACTGTGTTTTTACAGTGATATTTAAAAGTGTGATTGTACAGCGAAAAAGCTTAAGGCAAGGATTTATTACATACATGATATTATTATTTCTATATTATTATTACATGCATGATATTATTATTATTATTCATATAATGTGTTGACGGCAACATTTTTTTCCAACAAACAAATTTTAAAAGGTCGTAGAATATAGTGTTCGTATATGTTTGTTTCACAAATATTTTTACCTATTAACTTACCTTATTACCACTGAATTAATATTACATTTGGATGCCAAGAAGAGCCAAGAATTGAAGAAAATTTCTTTTTTAGACATTATGTCAATTCAAAGAAAGACCTTGTCTGGTGCGAACGCAATTTGCTTGAGCAAAAAAACGCTTCTGTTTGCAAGTTTGTTCTGAATAGGATTGACTTAACCAAGATGATGTTAAATTTGACTTAAAGTTAATATTTAAATTTGATGTTAAAGTGACAGAAAAAGTTAATGCTTTCACTATTTTTGTTGCCAGAATGTGGAAAAGTTGTACTCGTACCCTCAAAGTACTGGCATAACTGGCTGGAAAAATCCATTTAGTTTTGCGCAGCTTCACAAAAACTCAGCTCACAGAGAGGTAGACTATGTACATCTTGGATATGGAAAAAGCCTGGAGTCAAGTGATCGGAGAACTGCATCCAAAGTACATCCAAGTACTCAGAACACTCACCAGGGGGGCCACCAAGATCAGACAGATCATTAACACTTCAACTGCAAAATCTCTCAAATACACCTCCGACGATGCTCATACTCTTTTTATCGATGGACGATTTACAAAAAAAATACTAAGAAGATGTTTTTAATAATTATTCGACAAGTGCCTCAGATAGAGTTACTCTTATGTATACCGTAAATGGGGATGTGATGGTAATGCAGGACACTGCACAAATAAGCAGCAGTTTAGTAAGGGAAATGATTCCTCGAAAACTGATTTTCATTTATTTTCCGTTTGTCTAGTTTCACTACAGTTAACAGCAAATAAGACATAAATAGTCTGGCAAAATTCTTGACCATCCTCTACCAAGGTCTATAGACCAATAAGACTTATTTCGATCGAGAGAAACACCGGATCCATCAAAACAATTAAATGCACGTATGAAAAGGCAGATAGTGGAGATCGTTAATCATTCTTTGAAAATGACTATGATAGATGCTAATATGTTTGGTGTTGTCAGTAATTATTCAAAGCAGACTTGTGGCATTTGTGGTGCGACCCGAAAAGTCATGAACCATTTAGAGAAAATAATGACCCTTTCATTAGATAAACGTTTATATAACTATGGAATCCCTACTCTACACGCCTGAATAAGGTGCTTATAAGCTACTATTGAACAAGTGGTAGATACGATACGAGTTCGAAAAAAAATTGCTAAAAGAAAGAAAAGAGCAGCTAATAAGCAAGTTACAAAAAGAATTGAGCTTGTTGGTTGATATGTCAAAGCGGAGTTATGGCACAACAAATGATGAAAATACTGCCAGAACGTTTTTCCGAAACTGTGATCTCACTGCTTCAGTAACAGGCAATTCTCTCCTTTGTATTCAATATATTTCTATTTATCAATTTTACAGGGCTCAACAAATATTCTCTCAGATATCTCTATGTCATTCTGACAACAATGTGTTCTGAATATGGATAAAATACGGAGACCTTTGTCAACAAGGTTTTTGAAGATATCGGGAATTTTACTCTAGAAAGTTTTCGCGGGAGAAAACCATGAGCGATGTATTCTGTAGGCTAGTGATATCTTCTGATCCCTATATATCATCATTATCTCAATGTATAGGTGCTTGTTCGAATAAAGAACCATTCATAAAAGAAGTCCGGAATTTGCTCCAAGAGCATCATTTACCAGCATAATGTATTATCAGATGATAACGACGAGGATGATGATGCCGTTTATGAAGATGATTATGATGATTAATATGGGTGTCAACGTTGATTTTGTTTGTTTAATAATAGTTTTTTCTTATTTGTTTTATACTGAATAGTTTATATAACTGACTTATTACCACCTAGATTACTGAAAAATAACTCTGTGCTGCGTAGGATTAGACCTGGCAATACTGTTGATTTTACTTTTGAAGGGGACGCAGGTCTGATGCGTTTGAACTTTTTAGGGCCATTTAGCGGTCTAGTCGATTTCTAGTTGATTATGATCTTTTTAATGTTCTCCATTATAAAATGGCGCTTTTGAGGTAATAAGTTACTTTATTTAAGTTGGAGACGTGTCAATACATTGGGCTTTATTTAACGACTTGACTTACAGCTTAATGGGGGTTCCCAAGTACGGTCATCGACTACCGATAATTCTCCGGGTCAGCCCCTCCCTCGGGGTATCAATCCTTGGATTTGTGCTTAACCGTAATTCTGGCGAAATGCCTACTGACTGGCGAGTGGCCAACGTAGAATGCTGACGGGACTTTCATCTTGGGAAAAGAAAAATGTCACAAGAACTCAAGTCTGATACACAAGGGGATTGCGAGATCACAGTGATATTTATATTTGCCAAAAAATTGTTATATTTGCCAAAAAAAGTTGAAAGGTGCATTGTCATGACACAGCACCCCGGTCTTCATAATGTTCGGTCTTACACCAATGATTCTTTTTAGAAGATTGTCAAGAACTTCTCGGTAAAAATGCTGGTACTGCTAAATTTGGTACTGAGGTACAAATTCCTTATGGATGATCCCCTGGCTATCAGAAAAGCAAATCAGCATGCTGAGTGGCTCATTCTGACTTTTTTGACAATGTTGAGGTTGGAGGTGCTATTTCTGGCTCTGGAACTTCATTTTCGGGTCATATTCGATCGAGTATCGGCCTTTTGAAAATGCCTTATACCACCTAAAAATCTGAGCCCATGACAAAGTATTATTTCCATCGGCCTTTGAGGTTTTGCAAAAGTTTCCGTCGCATTGCCCGAGTTTGAAACAAAACTTGATAGCACACCATTGCTTGAAATTATTGTCACGTACGTACGTACTAGAAAAATTCTATATTATTTTTTATATTAAAAGATGTTACTTCGGTATTAAAAGATATTACTTCGATATTAAAATAATTGCTAAATGACTTCAAGGACTTCAAACTCCTACTGAAATCTCATTATATGGAAACCTACCTCACTTCCAAAGGGGCATTGTTGACAGATTGACGGCTACGCCTCCAGTATAATTACTTTGTTTCCATACCTCGTACTTCCTTTAGATTTCCTTCCAGTAAAATCCGTGAAGAAGTTATTCTATATTAATAATTAGTACGAGCACGTAGATAGAACTATGCTGAAAATGCCTTAAACCCCTTGAAAACCTGAACCCTTGACAAAATACTCTTTTCATAACATAGCTGAGCTTTCCTATCTGAACTTTCCCGAGCTGGGTAAGACATCCGCTCTCTAATTATTAGATATTATTACATATTATTAGATATTATTAGTTATTTTTAGATGTTTTTAGATATTTTTAGATATTTTTAGATATTTTTAGATATTTTTAGATATTTTTAGATATTTTTAGATATTTTTAGATATTTTTAGATATTTTTACATATTTTTAGATATTTTTAGATACTATTAGATATTATTAGATTATATTAGATATTATTAGATATTATTAGATATTATTAGATATTATTAGATATTATTAGATATTATTAGATATTTTTAGATATTATTAGATATTATTAGATATTATTAGATATTATTAGATATTATTAGATATTATTAGATATTTTTAGATATTATTAGATATTATTAGATGTTAAATATTATTAGATTTTATTAGATATTAGATATTAGTAGATATTACATATTATTACACATATTACTATTATTTACGTATGAAAAACACAATCATATAATATTCATATAATAATAATCATATAATATTGCATTAATTTTGGAAGACATCCTTAACATGCAAATAACTGTTAATATATCACTCAAGACTAAAAACAAATAGGTGCCATATATTTTCAAAATAAGCAGCAAATACAACAATAATGGACTATTAATTTTTATAGAAAAAGAAAAACATGTATTTCAAATATATGGATGAAATTAAATTTGGTCAAATAGTTCTTCATAAAATCATTCACCTTTATTAAGACTGTCCAGACTTAAATTCCTAAGGTAATTTTGATATAAAATTTTGAATAAAAAGATTTTCGAGTCGTTGGGAGAAGAAGCACGAGGTATGGAAATAAAGTAATGAGACTGGTGGCATAGCCTTCAATCTGTCAACAATGCCCTTTGGGAAGTGAGGCAGGCCTCTATATAATGAGACTTCAGTATGAGTCTGAACTCCTTAAAGTGACTTAGCAATTATTTTAATATCGAAGTATATTGTTAATTAATTCGATCAAGTAGACAGAACTCTATTTCTCTTTTACTTAAGTCCTTTAATCCAAATCACTATCTTCAGTTGTTGGCGGATCTTTTAATCACCTTTCAAATATAGCAATCTAACGGATTCAGATCTGGCCTATTAGGAGGCCAGAACCCTTTGGACTAAAACATGCTTATATTATCTGAGAGTCACTTTTGGACAAAAATGGCTCATGCATGCTGGTGTACTGTCCTGTTGAAAGATGAATGGGGTATTCAATACTTTCATATTTGACTTCCCGGACGTCATAGTTGCGCTCCAATGTTTCAGTACATTTGTCCGAACATATACATATACCACTTTCCTCAGAGTTTATATCGGAAATATCGTCTTCGCAACAACCTTCGAAATCGTGACCAAATCAGCGGTTTGAAAATTTTTTATCTAAAAACATTTTCGTCAGAAAAAAATCTGACACGCTCCGCGGCTTCGTTTTGCATTGAACACAACACATGTGTTTCACTTTAATCGCATAGTACTTTTAGCGTAGGTCCTGTTTTGCAATCCAAAGCATTGTCCACCGCTCTCGTTTAGAATGCGTCGTTTCAACGTAGTTTCAACGGAGCCTTCTTAGGATTTTTTCGAAGCCGTATATTTTGCAACAATGCCGTAAATGGTCGATCTCAAGTCGGCGAATAATTGAATATTTCGGTCGTCGAACGCACAGCGTGAAGGCTTTCAAATAAAGCGGCTCTTTCGGTTATATTCTATATTCGATCTATATTCTACATTCCGCCATTTTAATGGTCATGCTTTCACTACGTACTTTTGGTTTACGAGAATAATACAGGTGATCTAGTATAGAGTACAATATAGAGGAAAATTTTAATTAGAAATTATCTAAATCTTGATAGCGCTCCCTGTAATGTTCATATGCATTAATATTTAAGTGTGTAAATTTTTTTCTTTAGGATAATTATAGCAAGCAATAGCAATATTTATTTATTTCAAAATACCTTTCAGTAAAGTTTACTTATTGCAATAAAACACTAGTTCTTCATCGCGTTAGCCCTTTGATTAATTCTATGAAAATGTATTGAAATAAAAAGTCTCTGAAATGATTTAAATTTTAGGATTGACTTTATCCTTATAATATTAATACAGTTACCAAAATATCCATTAAGAGGTTACAAACAAGTGATTTTCTGTTTTATAGAATATTTTCTGAAGTTTGATTTCCAATATATTAATCCAATGATATATTGATTAATTTTTTGTAAGAAACTATTTTCAACCTTTCAACGTCTCTACAAAAAAATTAATTGATTGTATTACGAATCTATTGCAATATAATTATTATTTTGATATACCTTCTTTTTAAATTCAAATTGAAGCAATCTTTAATAAACACTTAAAAATAATTAAAATCTTAACGTCTTAAAAAGTTTTTATTTTAGTCTACAATTTAAAGTGTAATTACGAATATTGATCGAACGTCAGAAAGCAGGTACGTTTTTTTCTTTAATATTCAAATCCTTAATATTCGACGTCCGATTTCCAATTTCAGATAAAACTTGGAGAGGAAATACTTTTTGGATAATTTTAATGTCATATTTGTCGATCCGAAGTAGGAAAAATTAAACTCTTTGTCAGGTTGAGGGATTTTACTGTCTGTAATATTCTATAATATTACATACAATCTGTCGATTCATGCAGGCTTATAGATTTTAAACAGACGAAATATGAGCTAAATAGAGATTGGGGCATGAGAAAATTTGGGAAAACCAGCAAAGTAAATGGAACTAGGGAACATAATGATGGAATATATAAATAATAAAGTTCTAGCAAATGCGTATATAGTAATTCTATATAACTGGAAAGGTGATTTTGTGTCAATAGCATTGTTCAACTTTACGCTAAAAATTATGCTGACAGGAGTTAATATCCATAGAAAAGGAACAATTTATAACTAGCTATATCAATACTTAGCATATGCAGATAATATTTCTTGATGTCGACGTGAACGTTGAAATTGATGATGATGATGATGATTAGAATAAAAAAATAATTACTGAAATAATTAAAGGATTACACGCAGAAGCAAAAATTTAAAGTACCATAAAAATAATAAACTATAAATTGCCACAAATCATCCTGCTTTACGTATATACTGAAGGATTATCTTAATGAGGAGGCTTCTGGGATCCAATGAGACCAGCTTGCAAATATACAGATGGAAACCAAATTATTCTAAGTACAATAGATGCCACCAGTTTTATCATTACATCTTCTATATTTGATCATTAAATCTATTTAGGAGTCATCATTATTAACAAAAGTGAAGAGAGGGGAGAAATTAATGCAAGATTATAAAAAGGTAACACAAGGAGTGTCGGATTACTGTTGTAGTTATTTAAATCGAAATGTATATCGAAAATGACAAAAACGAGAACATGTCATACCAAATATCAGTTATTAAACCAAAATATTTGTAAGAATCCAAAGTATGGACATTGAATAAAATATAAGATGGCATTAAAATATAAATGTTACTACAAATTGCCACAAATCATCATGCTTTATGTATATACTGGAATACTGACTTTAAGAAGGGGGTCGGAGGAGTCGCATTTTTTAGATGCAAGGGTGTGAAAACTTCATTGTATTATGCTAAAACAGATAAAAATTTGTAGACATATATTAGACATTTCTTGTAGAAAAAGTAAAAAAAAGATATTCGGTTTAAAAAATGAATTATCACAAAGTAACGGACAAATCAATCAATAATTTCTTGTTGATACAAAAGTGACTACATCTTGTAGGCACTTGTTAACCAACACTGTCGGTGAAACTCATGAGCATTACTCGGTGAGACCCATTATCACTAGATTGTTCAATGACTCAAGTTTTCTTTATGCCCTGTACAATTTGGTCGGTTTCTACTGGTTTGAAGAACGAATATCTTCTTGCTTGCTGCCTCATGAGAAATGCTTCCTCAAAAGCACTGATATGAACTGGGAGTTTTTTCAACCTAGTCTTCAAGTTCATTTCGAAAACACGATGGACTGATGATATTATTAAGTATATTGGACCCGAATGGCAGAGGAGAGCTCAGGACCGCGACAGTTGGAAGCATGCTGAAGAGGCCTTTATCCTGCACTGGATTGATACGGGTTGATGATGATGATGATGATTATGATGATGATGATGTGTGTGCGTGCGTGTGTATGTGTGTGTGTGTGTGTGTGCGTGTGCGTCTGTGTCTGTTATTTAAAATTAGTTAAAGATTTGTTAAATATTTAGTTAAAGATTTGTTCAGTAAATGAGCGACCAGAGCGAAAGTCTACCTTGTTCCTTTTACCGTGCTTCAAAGTCATCACGACTTATTTAGATTGAAGTATTTTATTAGCTGGGAGTCGAACGTCATTGATTCAATTGCTACTGATTAATGGAAACTTCTACTCGTCACTAAATAAAATGGTTATCCACTGCGTCTTGTTCCAATGCACATGTTCTATGGCGAACTCTAATCGGGCTTTTTTTTATTACTTTTAGATCATAGTTCTTTTTGGCTGGTCATCATCCAAACAACCCTCATTCACATACTCCATTGAATCGTTCTTGTAGAAACATTCACGCCATCCAAATCTGCTTTTATACATTGAGCGCTCTTAAAGGGTTCCGCATAACTTAATAGTTAACTTAATAGTAATACTTTTTTTTATTTATTAGTGTAGTAGTTTTTCTCGGTCTTTTCGGTTTCGTTAGGTTCGGTACGATCCTATGATAAAGAAAAGTTTGAATAGTTCGCGTAACTACGGACTTAGACACTTAGAGAGCATTAAACGTTTGAAAATGGAACATTGTTTCTCACCACTTTTATAAGCTTGTACCACTCAATTTTTGAGAGAGAGAGAGAGAGAGAGAGAGAGAATTTTAGTAGTTTAGGTCGCATCGATATCGAGATCATTTAGCGACCATAAAATCAAATTATGAGTCTATTACTCATGGAAAAATAAGGATTAGATATGTATATAAGCTAACTATGTACAAAGTGTAAAAACATAAATGTATAAGTATAAAATGTATAAAGTGTAAATATAAAATGGGTCGTAGGTTACTATATCACATATGGGTTGTATCACAAGTAGGAGAATCACAGATGATTATGTCACAATTGTTATTATCACAGGAAATTGACTAGTTTGCTTACGCTTTACTACAATCATTTGAGTGTAAGCGAAGCGCTTGAAGCCGACCGCGGTGGTCTGGTGGGTTAGTCGCCCGCCTGGCAATCCATTGGTCCCGGGTTCGAATCCTGGTGCGGGCATGGATGTCTGTGTGCGTATTTGTATGTGTTTGTCGGGATTGGTAAGTCACTAAATAACGCCTTTGAGCGTTGACGTGACTTAAATTAAAAAAAAAAGCGCTTGAAATGGCTATATCTTAGTAAAATAATTTATTTCTTTTAGGTAAGCAAATGTGTTGCACATGTTGGCAGAACTAAGATTTTTGTAAGATCTTGGCTTAAGCCGAGGAAGGATCTGAGAGGAGATAAGACTGTGCAGTCAGTCAGAATGTGTTTGATTGTTAGAGAATCATTGCAATATTCGCAGAGGGGAGGGCCTTCTCGTTTTAGCAGGAATTCATGAGAAAATCTACAGTGGCCTATCATGAGTCTTATCCATTTGCGGCTTTTCTATCACGCAGTAGCTGGAGGGGATTGAGAGAATGAAGGTTTAAGGACTCTCAGTTTGTTTGGTCTCTCAAGATCCTCCCAATATGACTGCATTGAGATTTGTGCAAAAGTTTTTGCAAAAGAGAGATGGTCTTTTGGGTGGAAGCTGTGCATGTATGGTAGTCCGTGCTTTATTGAGCGCTTTGCGAGCTGGGCAGCTTCCTCATTACCCTTGATGCCCTTATGACCGGGGCACCAAACGAAAAGAATAGTAGAATCCTGAGAGATGATGTCTTCTACAAGTTCTGTAATTTGTGCAATAACTGGATGAGAAATGAAGCGATTTTGAATCATGAGCAGAGAATTTTTGGAATCAGAAAATACAATCCAGGAATTTTCAGGGTTTAATCTGATATATGAGAGACATTTTTCTATTGCCACTAATTCAGCAGTAAGTATACTGGTTGAAGTCGGCAGTTTGAATCCTGAAGTGGTTCTATTGTGTACAAAACCGCAGCCAACTCCTTGGTCCATCTTAGATACGTCCGTAAAAATTGATTGGCATGGGGAGTGAGAATCGAGTAAAGTGTTTATAATGGATTTATATATGGAGGAACTCGTAGATTCTTTATCATATTTTAATAGAGAGAAGTCTACCTCGATTGGATGAAGGGACTAGAATAGAATCAGGACCCTGTGCACTGTTTCTGCTTCTAGAGAGAGAATATAGAAGTTCGTCAAGACTAAAAGGGAGATTGTAATGCTGTAGGGGAGAGTCTTCAACGTCGAAATTTACAATTTGAGAGGATCTATGATTTCGCTGAGAAAGACTTATGTGATTGTCTCCCGATACTTCAAAAAAGAATTTTGCAAAGCAATTTGCAATTTCGACTCTGTTAGAGATCCACTTGTTGTCATATATTAGTCCTTGAATTGGTTGAAGAGATCTACCTCGGAATCTTTTAATTTTGTGCCAAAAGTTGCCACTACTAAAAGTTGAGTTTATAGAACCGACGTAGTTAGACCAGGAAGTTCTCTTAGAATTTAAAATTATCCTGCGAGCTTTTGCACGACATCTCTTATAGTGGATGAGATTTTCCAGGATGGGACAGTGTTTAAAGCGGTTTAAAGCTGACTGTCTCTCTCTGATCGCAGCTTTGCATTCATCATTCCACCAGGGGACTGGAGATTTATGATGGACTATTTGGCGATGAGGAATGCTGGTGTTAGCAGCACATAGGATAGAGGAAACAAAGGATTCCAATGCCAGATCTTCGTCAACGGATTCTAAGTTCGGAAGAATGAAGTCATCACAAAATTTGGACCAGTCTGCTTTGGAAACGTTATAGGGTTTCCTGGGCAGATTAGAGTCGTGCCATCCAATAAGGGCGATTTTGATTGGGAAATGATCACTGCCATGTAAATCCTCCATGATGTCCCATTGAAGGATAGGATAGAGGTCTGGAGAGCATAAGGAAAGGTCTAGGGATGAGAAGGATAACGAAGATAAGCAAACATGTGTATGGGCTGGAGGATTAAGGAGCGAAATATTGTTAGAAATTAAGACGTCCTGAAGGGTTGATCCTCTGGTATCTGTTTTGACAGAGCCCCACATAATATTGTGGGAATTAAAGTCTCCGCATATGATGTAAGGGGAAGGTAGAAGGTAGTAGATGTGATCAATTTCAGTTCTTCAAATTTTTTATAGAAACCATTAATGATAATGGATTAGAAGGAGTAGATACTACCTTTTAATATTGGGTTTTCGTGAGGATGATTTACTATCTTTAGTCTTTGTTTGCGACAAGCAGTCTAAGTCCATGTCTTCCATAGAGGAAGATTTATTAGAAGATTGGGATAGCGATCTGGAACTTTTGTGTGTCTCCTTGCGCTGGGGAGATTTTGAAGGACGTGTAGTAGAGGTTTTTGACGGAGTAGGAGTAGAAGAAGGAGGAGGAGCACAAGTTTTGTGAGGAACATGTAGGGAAGATTTGGAGATGGGGGTAGGAGAGGATGGAAGAGTAGAGAGAGGGCGTTAGGAAGAGGGAGGGAGTAGGGAATCACGAGGTGTGGGAGGTTGCACCTTAAAAGATGTTTTGGGAGGACGTATATCTATGTTCAGGTCACATTGAGTAGATGTTGACACCATTGTTTTACCGCGACTTGCTATGTTTGCATAGCTGGTATGCTTGAGGGGGTGGAAAGTAAGGAATTTTTTCTGAAACTTTGACACGTCGTATTTGAAATTCTTCCTTATAGGCTGGGCAACCCTTATACCTTGGGGAATGATCACCCTCACAATTGGAGCAAGTTGGTGTAGGGAGACATGGGGAGTCATTATGGACGGCTTTACCACAAGATGGACATAGTGGAGAAAAAGTGCAGTTCTGTGAAATGTGGCCGAATATTTGGCACTGATAGCACCTCATTGGATTTGGAGCATATTGTCTAACTTTAAGCGATAGGTAACCAGCTTTAATTCTATCAGGCAAGGACGATTTTCTAAAGATTAATATTAGACTGCTAGTTGGTACAATTGAACCTTCTTTTTTTGTGAGTATTCTCTTAACTGCTTCGACGCCAAATTGTTTCAAGTTATCTAGTATTTCTGACTCTTCACAATTTAAAAGATCTAGACAAGAGATAACTCCCTTGTAATAATTTAAAGATTTATGCGTCTCGACCTTAACATCATATGAATAATTTTTTTTTTTTGAGATCTAGGATGTTTTTTGCTTGTTTGGCATTTGAGACTACAGCTAACAATGTTCCGTCTTTTATTTTTTTTAATGATTCCAAGTCGCCAACGTTTCCATGAATAGTTTTGTGCATTATAAATGGAGAAACATTTTTTAATGAACCTTCAGTACTTTTAATTATGTAATATTTATCAAAATCAGAACCAGTGTTGTTCCTTTCTACAGGAGATGCAATCCGGGGTCTCTTTGACCCTGAAGATAGGGGGGAAGTTGAATTAATGGACATAGATATCCCACGAGTATGGAAGAAAAATACGTCGACTGCAACAGTGCTCCTTGTTACAGCAACCCTAAATACTCCAAAGGGACGGGAGGTACTTTGGAGGGCCCGTTCGCGACAGCTGATACCCTCAGCTGCCATCCAGCCGTCACCATGGGTCGCACGACAATTTGGCTTAAGGGAAAACAGATATTTAGGACAATACAGAACGATCACAAACAGGACTAGGGTACCTCGGGGACGTCAGGCCCGTATTCAGAGGAAGGAGGAAAACTCCTCCTCTGAACCCCTGAGGGGCTCAATTTTTGAGATCTACGGATACATTATAAGGAGCCATTTTAAAGCTTGTAATTGCAACTAATAAGATATTTAAGAATGCGTGGATAAAAGTTGCTGGATAGTTTTTTAAGAAGAATTTTTGTCGCTACTTTTTGTCGCATTATTTAGTAATAAAATAAAATTAATAAAAGGACCAAGAAGATTAGTTAATCGTTAGTTGAATTTGCATAAGTTATTTCCCTAACACTCTGTATATTAGTTTTTAGGTGCAGGACTTTTGCAAAGGTATTGATACAATTGTTCATCTTTATATGCTTTCTATGTTTAATGAAATATAGATTAAAACTAAAGTAATTTTGAATTATAGAATACAAAGTTACAACATTTTAAGCAGTTGATAGTTTTCGCTATAAGAGGTACTGTAATATATAAAAAAATTTCTTTGTTTCAGGTATAATTTTTACTTGTATTGTGAAAACTTCTTATATGAAAACTATTTATGGTGGGTAAGTGTTAGTAGTAATACATATTCACATATTTTTGTTACAAAAAATGTTTATATATAAAAGCAAAATAAAAAAGTTATTAACAGTCACAAAAATTTGAAAACAGGTCTGACTTTTTGATATTATTGACTACTGCTTTGTAAACACATACATTATTTGTTACTACTGATATTGGGTATGACTAGTTTTTTGTATTCCTGTATAATATTTCTTTTGAGTGCGATGTTCGATTTGGGCCAGTGGTATTAATCAAAAATATTGTCAGGACTGCTTTCAAATTTTGTAACTATTAATAACTTCTTTATTTTGCAATATATTACCAAAAAAGATTTATATAAAAGTTGCAAAATAAAGAAGTTATTAATAGTTAGGGAGCGGAGCTCCATCAAGTAGAAATAACATATTATGTCTAACATTTAAAGGAACATATTGTAATAATTGTGGCAGATTGTTTTGAAAAAAGTTTAAATAATTTTCACCTGTTGGCAGACCTGAAAGAAAAAAAGGCCCAACAAGGATACCATTTATTACACCTGCCCAAACACTTATTGAAAAATCTGTGCTGAAAATGGGTTCCTTCCACAGCATGCGGATATTATACTGCCCAAACATGTCTGTTGTGAAAATTATTTACTCCATTTCTAGTAAATGTGACCTCGTCGGTAGCCAAAATAAATTTGGTTAAATTTTCATTTCTGTTGTACTAATGTAAAAGTCACTGACAAAATTCAACTCTTCTAGTATAATCGGGTTGTAACGCTTGTACCCGTTGATAATTGTAGAGATAAAATTGTTCTTCTTGTATAGTCTTCCACATTTTACTATGGCCAACTTCAATTTGATCTGTTATAAACCTAGTGCTCATTGTTGGCTCGATTTCGACAATTTCAAAAATTTCTTTCTCAATCTCTACCCCGTATTGAGTGGAAGAGAGTGGAGAGTTTTTTAGTGGAGTGGGGTCGAAGAGGAAGAGAACACTTCCAGCGTGAACTTATCGTTGTGTCTTTAAATACCCTATGTCACGAAGTCTTGCAACTAAATTTACAAATACCCGCGGAGCCGGATCATTTCTTAAAGGAAACCTTTCCGGATACAAACGACATATTGCAGCTCCATTTTGTTGGTACACCCCGTAAGTTAATAGTATGTCCACTAGTTCATTGTTTTCATAAACTTGTGGCATTTTAATTGCAGAAAGTAGCCAAAAATTAACCAGGCTCTATTAAGGAATTAATACCACTGGCCAATATTAAATTATATTTTTTCTTGGTAAAATTAAAATATATATTATAATATATTATTATTATTTGCATATAGGCCCGGTTGGATCACGCAAAGCATTCTGACTCATTTTTGAGTGTTCTTTCTGATCTTCCACACCTCTCTCATCCTCTTTCCGTGGCTTCTTTTTCTCCCCTCCGTCCACCTTGTCCCCTATCTCCTCGAAACTTCGCTCTCGGATGCAACCTTCCAAATATGTATTTTGTTTCTCTGCGTTCTTCTATCCTCAATCTCCGTCGGGTCCATTTCTGCCTTTCCGAGATCAGTTCTGACTTGTGCAATTCATGGGATTGTTAACTTGACCCCTTGTGTGTATGTAAGAATTCTGAGTCTTGTCGGGAGTCTACTGATATGTTTATAGAATTTCAACCTATGTTCAATATCAATTTCAATGTCCAACATAGCGGCGGACATAGGAAAAAGACTATGTCCGCCGCTACGTTGGAGATTTTCTCTGTGGTCTTTCAGGAATATAGTCTGTATCCTTCGTCTGTTAGTTTTGGGCCGAGAAATTTTCGTCATAATTTTGTGTTTTTCTTTTAGTATGTTTTCTATGCCGCTTTTTGTGTGGAGTGTAAGTGTCTCGCTTGCGTATAGTACCTCTGGTTTGATTATTATGTTGTACTGTTTTATTTGTGTGTGTGTGTGGATATGCATTTCTTATTGTAGATATTGTGGGTCTTGCCCTATGCCCTCTTCATCTTTTGTAATCGAGTCTTGTGTCTTGTCTGTACAATCTTCTCTCCTCTTGTGGATTCGAGGATCTCGCCCAGGTATTTGAAGTGAGTGACCCTATTTATCTTGCCGTATTTGGTGTTCAAATTTTGGACATCTAATTTTGAGCAGAAGAATTCGGTTTTTTGAAAGGAGATTTGTAGGCCGACTTTTTCTGCATATTGCTTGAGGACTTCTATCTGTTTGGTTGCCCTTGTTTCATTGTCTGCGAGTATAGCTAGGTCGTCTGCGAAGGCTAGGCATGAGATTTCTATGTTGAATTTGGTTCGTCCGAGTCTTATCGGCTTCCAATGTCTTTTGATTTTTCAGTTCTTTTTTCTATTCCCTTATGACTTTGTCCACGACTAGGTTGAAGAGGAGTGGAGATAACCCATCTCCTTGGCGTATTTCGGTTTTAATCAGGAAGGGTTTGGAAATTTCTTCCATAAATTTTACTTTAGAGGTTATATCGGTCAGTGTCTGTTTGATCAATCGTAGTGTTTTGAGGTCGAGTCCTTGTTTTTCTAGGATGTTGAATAGAGTTTTTCGGTCGATGCAGTCGTATGCTTTCTTGAAATCCACGAACGTGCAGATTATTGGGACGTTCCTGATAGCTTTGTATTTTAGTATAGTTTTTAAATTAATGATTTGTTCAGTGCATGAGTGACCAGGGCGAAAGTCTGCCTGGTACTCGCCAATTTTGTGTTCTAGTTGTTCTTGTGTTCTCTGCAGAAGGCATGCTGAGGGGATTTTGCAAGTTACTTGTAGTAAGGAGATTCCTCTGTAGTTGTTTACATCTGTTCTGTCCCCTTTCTTGTGCAGCAAGTGGATGAGAGCACATTTCCATTCATCGGGCAATTTTTCTGTTTGCTGGATGTTCGTGATAATTTGCGTGAGTTCCCGCAGTGTATTTGGTCCGAGGTTTTTCAATAGTTCCGCGGTGATATCATCTTTACCGGATGTCCTGTTATTCTTTAGTTTGCGTATGTGCTTGTGGACTTCTTCCCGTGTTAGTGGTGATGATTCGGAGTGGGTATAGATGCATTTTCCTTGGGAAATCTTATATTGCATTCGGGGCAATTGAGGAGATAAGAGAAATAGTGTGCCAGCTCCTGACAATTCTCCTGATTGGTAAGCGCTAATCTCTAATTCCGTTTTCTGAAGCAAAAATGTTGTGGTGTGTATACATGGATTTCTCTTGAGAAAGTCCTATAAAAGTCTTTCGTGTTATATTTGCGGGAATTCTCCTCTACGGGATCTAGTTGTTCCTTCATGTACTTCCTCTTAATTTGCCTGATAACCTTTGCGGCCTGTTTTCTGGTCTCGTCAAAAAGCTGTTGACTTTCTGGGGATTTTTAGTGTTGTACTCCTGAAATGCTCGTTTGCGTCGCTGCAATGCATTTTCGCATTCCGAGTCCCATCAAGGGTGTTTTGTGTTCTTTTTCAATGGGATCAGTTTCTGTGCTTTTTGTGTAATTTTTATATGGAATTTTTCCCAAGTATCTGCCTGTTCCTCTTCTCATTCCTCTGTTATGTTGGATTTCTTGATCTTTTTCGTGTCAAATTTTTGTAGATGTGCTTCCTTCTGATGAATTCTCCTTGGGGTGATGACTTTGATTCGGGTTAGATTGTGGTCTGAGTCAATGTTCGCGTCCCTGCGGACTTGGACATCTTGGATCTCTCTTTGTTGTGGGTATGAGATGCAACGTGGCCTATCTGGAATTCCCCAATCTGTTGTATAGACGATCTCCATGTCTTCTTTTTTCATGGAGATTTTCTTAGGGATGTCGACATGATCTTCAGGTTATTCTCGTTGCACAGTTCGATGAGCCTTGTGCCATTCTTGTTGGTAAATTTATAACAGGGGAATTTGCCTACGGTTCGAAAAATGGAAAATGAATTACAAAAATAATTTTATCTTTTAAAAATTTCATTTGAAAAATTGCCATTCGATGATAATTATTTAATTCTTTAAAAATGAGAATCTTATTTTTTCCGTATAACATTGTTAAATTGGAAATTATATTTGTCATTTCTTGAACTGAAATTATTGTACTATGTAGAATATTTAAACGAACGAACGCAATAGCATATTCAATAATATCTAGGAAATTAATTAAATTTTGGCAATTAAGAATAAGTTTATCAATAAAATTAGGTATGTGTAATTAAGTTCTATGGTAAATCATTTATTTTAGATATTTAGTTCAAATTCCTCAGGTTTTTTGATTTTTGGTTTCAATGATTAATTTTTTTTTTTTGATATTTGTGGAGAATACTAATTGTTTTATTAAAATTTTGAATACGTTTCTTTTGACATGTGTGGAACAATTTCTTTTTGGAAATTGGAAATTTGGAATTTTCTCTATTTTGAAGTTTTATAAATTACTTTTTTTTATCTTTCACTGTTTTCTGAATCAAGAGTAGTGAAAATCTATTTTTCAACTTTTTCTACTACATTTTTACGCCCTCTTTTGATCCTAATATGGTCAAAATTTTGTTTTTATCTCTAGTATTAAATATTGGGTTTGATCCAACATTGAATTTACATTTCATTTGTGATTGAATAGTATTATAAAAATCTTCAATGATTTTTAGTTGGTCAATGATTAGAGAAGTAAGAAAATTCACCCGCGCTTCACGTTGGTGCTTTGTCATTCTCTCATCCGCAATCCAAAGCCCCAGAAAGTGTCTCCCAAGACCGGTTTCTGCCTTTAAGCTGTCATCAGCTTGGCTCAAGCTGAACGCCTGGAGAGCAGATGAAGGAACGATTAAAGCTATGATCATATAAATCGGCTGTGCTGAATGGTGGCTGTAATGACATGCAGCTGAGTCAACTTTAGTCTTTGTTTTTAATATTTGTCTCTATGAGCCCACTTCACTATTATTTTGATATACCTGGTACTTACCCGAAGTTAGATGGGCCACGAACGGTCTCGCACAATTTGTCTGTTGCGACCGTTTACCGCAGGATGGCAGAGCTGCATGTGATCGCAGCCACCATTCGACATGGCCGATTTATATGGTCATGACTTTAGTCGTTCCTTCATCCGCTCTCCAGGCGTTCAGCTTGAGACCAGCTGATGACTTCGGAATGACCAAGTACCAACGTGGAGCGCTGGAGAATTTTCCTTTTTTCTATATTATATATATATATATATATATATATATATATATATATATATATATATATATATATATATATATATATATATATATATATATTTATATTTCATTTGTTACTTTTCTTGTGACGTAAAATTATTTATTCCATTTGATATTATTCTCGTGATGTAAAATTTATTGAACCGGTTGGCTTGGAGAAATTTTGGTTTTGATTTTGTCTCAATTTACTGAATCGTAGATGTTATTAACATAGGTTCAGTTTTATTAGTTGGTACTTGTCCGGTGGGTTTGAAAACATTTTTCGGAGGTCCAAATACTTTAAGATATCTTTGATAATGTTTTTAAATCGGCCTGCGTTAAACATTAATTCGTCTTTGTGGAAATGGTGGTTTATAGTTTTGATAACTTTTTATTTTATAATTATTTGAGGTCTTGTATGTGTATTAAATCCCGGTGTTTGGATGTTTTGATTTTAAAACTGAGGTTTCATTTGTGTATTGAATTGTGGCATTTGAGATTGAGGTCTGATTGGAGTATTAAATTATGGCATTTGAAATTGATGTCTCATTGGTGTATTAAATTGTGGCATTTGAAACTGTTGTGTTATATACATATCCAAATATGCAATTTTGGAAAATAAAAATTAGATAGTTAAGGGTTTAAAAGTTTTAGTTTAGTTTCCAACTATGGAATATTATTTTGCTTTAGAGTTTTTAAACAAATTAGGATAGTATAAAGAATTTTGTTATTTGGTTACGTTTTATATTGAAGAACGTAGAAATTAGTAAGAAGTACGTATTACAAGAGAATCGGGTGCTTTTAATCTAATAATACTTTGTAAATGTTCTGGTATACAGAAATGAAAGTTCTCAAACTGACTTTTTTCTATTGTCTTGTACAGATGGTTTTTGTCGTCAAATTCATGCGTGTGAGAGGAAGTATATTAATGTTTGTGTTAATTAGCTTCTTTAATTCTTCTGTTAATCTTCTGTTAATTAGTATTTAGATTCTTTTATCGAATTCTAAAGGATCTTTGTTCTTTAAAAGAGAAGCTACTAATAAATCTTGTTCTAAACATTCTAAATTATATTTGTCTCCAAATCAATTAAATAAAGCGGTTTTTATGTCTGTCCAATTATTTATCTTGATTGTGTTTCTTACCAAAAGTTGTACGCGATCTATTAATTTGATTGGGTCAGTTGCTGAAATGAAACTAGCAAGATTGAATGTGTTTTCATAGTAAGGTGGGATCGTGTCTACATCCATACGCAATAAAGTATAATTAAAAGTATAAAAAACTCGAAATTTATGACAAATAGGTATAGGATGCATTTAGGAGGAATATTAGTATTTTGTCTTAGGAATATTGTCAGTTATCCTGGACACTCTGCATAATATAGACAAATTTTGTTTGAATGTAAAGTTAAGTCATAGTTACGCTAATATTTAGACCAAAAATGATAATCATACGTCAAAAAGTAAATGATATATACCAAAATAGAGTCTGCAACTCGATATTTTTTAAGATATCTGCATAATCATATTTTTTACAAAATGGCAGGTATCGGTAAAACCATTGGGTTTAGGTAAGGATATGTTTCACGAAATATGTTTAAAACCAATAGTAGAATATATATGTTATATCGTGGCGAGTTGGACTGTCCACTCGAAGCGAACAATATTTGAGAATGCCAAATGAGATTTTAGCGACAACAACTTTATTGCACATTACCTGACTCTTTTTCAGGTTTATTCTCAAATCAAGTTGTTCTCCCGTCCTTTGTACCGCTTGTAGGGGAGTTTGTAGCTCTTTTACATCTTATGAAAGGAGAACGATAGCATCTGTGGATCTAAGATGGCTCTTAAGCTATCCTAGATGTCACCATTGATTTTTATTCCGTCCTATTCACAATCGAGGTTATGAAAACCTCTTCAAAGCAGGCTAAGAAAATAATTACCGATATTGTTTCACCCTGTAATATATTTCGTTCTATATTTATTTTAATTTCAAGATCATCCATGTGAACTTTTGCTGTAGCTTCACCATATAAGGATCCCAATAAATTGACATAGGCTCTGTCGGCCATTTGGTTAAACAATGCATCCAGTATGGCTTACTTTTAGATTGACTGATATGACTTGATTGACTTGATATGACTTTTTATAGTCAATAAAAACCAAGCATAGTTTCATTTATTGTGCCTTTCTATTTCTGTTATCCAATAACTTGGAAGTGATCCATTGTACCAAATCCAATTCTGCGTGGTCTCTTGGTTGTGTGTCATTGAGTATTCTTAATATTTTTTTAATTATTTTCTTGGTGAAAATTTTATAAATTACTGATAGGAGGCTTATTGTAGGAGGTAATTTTTTAGATGTCCTTTGGTCCTTCTTTATCCTGTGGCCCTTTATTATGAAGAAAATTCATTTCAGCATTTTTCTGTAGATTGGGCATTTTTTAACCTCTTTATTTTGTAAAAAGTTTCAATTAAGTACTGAAAAGTACTTGGATTTTCACGGCTAGAGTCTCCGTCAAAGCCTGCAACCTGAACAATTGAAAATGATAATTATGAGGTCGTTCAAATGTCGTAAAATCTGAAGTAATTTTCCTTTTTCAGTCCACTCCATACACCCGGAAAAAACCCTTCAATATTGAGTTTATAAGGTTATTTTGTTTATATTGTCATTATCAATTTTATATCTATCATTTAAATTAGTACTGAAATAACGACAATGTTAAACCTTATTAATTAGCCATTGGTTTTATTCTTCTCCAATTCTTTTTCCAAATTTTTATTTTAAATGATCTTTAATAATTTGATATTGTGTAGTAGCTATATTTTGCTAATTAATGACTGATTTCTGAACATGACTACCACCAGTTTACTCCTGACGATCAGAGTTATTAAATGTGCAATCTCTTTCGACATTATCTGGGTGGAACAAACAGAGATTACGCTGCGAAACGATCGTAAATCATCTTGAGCTGATATTCTGGCGTGAAATCAAACCCACTTTGCAAGGACGTTACGCAATCAGATGTGGCAGTAGCGGCTCAATAATTGAAGATATCAATCTCCTGCTTTGAAAGGGAAAATTAATTTACTTATAAATAAAACATTTTATGATTCTTCTTTATTATCTGAAATGTATATAATAAAGTAATTGATATGAAACATCATAACAAATACATTAATAAAGACATATAAAGATGAATAATGTATGTAAGCGAGTTTTATTCCACTTAATCTAAAATTACTAAATATATAAGAGAGAGAGCGGCGATATTTCTTTGTACTTAAAGTTAGCTATTTCTTTATATTATTATAATTCTTTTCACCTCACCGATTAGAGATAACATGTATCCGATAAGTTTAATAGTATCTGGATGAAATAAATTGAATTCATATCACGAAACCATTGTAAATTATCTCAAATCGATATTCTAGCGTGAAATCAAACCTATTTCCTATCGAATCAGCTCAATTAGACAGGGATGGGCGAACACCCATATAAGGAATATTACTGAAAATATGTTTTTGGATTTAAAATAAACCAATACAATTAATTATATTTTTTTACATTCCTACATACAGTGAATATCTGTGTTTGTAGCTCTATTAGCATGTGTTCCTACGCCGGTGTCTGTACTAATGCGTTCCATCTGCCATACCAGGGCCATACTATACCATACCATACCCATCTCTCTGTACCTGTGTTTTTATCTGCGTTTGTGTTTGCTGCTGGGATTGCCTCTGCCCTATAAGTCTCTGCCCTACAAGTATCTGGATACACGAGCAACACTAAAAAATAAAGTGAGTTCGTATTTAGTGGTAAATTTCATGGTGTTTTTATTCATTCCTGCTAATATGGTTATTCGATTCATCTGTCTTTGTTCGTTAACTTGCCTACTGTAGATTGAAGTTGTCATTCAATCATTTCCAGGGAGATCTTTTCCTAATAAATATTTCTTTTGTGCCACTCTTTCAATTCTCCTCCCACCTATTCCTACTTATTGTAGAATACTCATTCAATAATATTCTCCATTTGGCAAACCCTTATAATATGGCTTTCATCTCGGTGCAAATCTATTTTGCAGACTATCCGGAAATCCGAAGAACCGTCATTTCCGTTGTCTACAACAATTGTTTAGATGTTGTGGTTACGAATGAATTTCTGTAGATTATGTCATAATGGGTCTGATTGTTGTTTTTTTTATATATTTTTATCCTAGTTTCAATTCGTATTTTTTTCGTTATATTGTGTCGTTAAATATCTTGCTATTTTTGGCGATTTTGTTTGTACTGTCACTTCAGCCTCACATCATGTATTTGAATTTTTTTTCTCGATCGAAATTTTTTTCGTCAACATCAAGTTAACATCTCACCGGAGTTTTGGATGTTGTCATTTATTTGGACCTTCCATTCACCTTTAGTTTTGTGCTTAATATTTCCATTTCTTTTCTATTTTTCGTCTAAGTATTTATTTTATCTCAACATTTTGCTTGTCTGATAGATCATCATATAATTGATCAACTTACATAACTATTATTCTACTTGGAATGTTCTAGACGATATATCTAATCTTTATCTAATTATTGTATATTTCTATCATATTGTTATTTGGCAAAATGTGGTATTGGAGTATGTGGAATCGTGCGGTGCGGAACATTGTGGACACTTAAATAATAGCTAAACATGTTCCGTATCTTATTAGGTAGGAGAGCGATACAGCTTAATAGACGTGACGTCACCCCAGACAATCATTGTCGTCAAGGAATTCTAGTAACGTTATCGGCGTAACCAGTGATGGGTCGAAGATAGTAATAAGATCACTATTACATGAACAATTATCTTGATTTTTTGTAAAAATAATATACATGGTTTAGCACAATTTTCTCGTTCTTTTTAGTACTTTCTTTTGGCTTCATGTTAATTGTTTGATGCCTTGCATTGTAGTCGTTTGAAACATGTTAATAGATTTATTATTACGTATGATGTAAAAAGTCTTTCAAGTTTCTTCTTGAAGGGGCCATAATGTTGTAATCCCATTTTTAATTTTTACTACCCTAGGTAGCTAGATAGGTAAACAGACAGGTCGATAAGTAAGTACACTGGTTGACAAATAGGTTGACAAAATAGGCTTTAATAACAACCAAAACCCATATTTATCTGTTCAGTACGTTCAGCTAGTTGTTTACCAGTCTATCTACTGGTCTGCCTACCTGTCTGTCTACCGGTCTGTCTACCTGTTTGTCTACCTGTCTGTCTACTTGTCTGTCTCACGTTGGTCTACCTATCTGTCAACATGTCAATCCGCCTGTCTACATAGACTCAAATAATAGACATTATGAACATTTACTTTAATAAAACAATTAATCCTAAATTTTTTCATGTGACGTCAATCCTTTAAAAAAAGTTATGGTATAAAAGATTGGTGCTGGTAGTTTCAACTTTAACATTAAACGGCAATAATGTGTAAGTTTCCCTATATTTTTGTAACAAAACAAACCATTTTTGTAGAACATTTTTGCTGAAATTTATGGAATAAATGGCTATAAAAATATTACATTTTGTTTTCAAATAGTACCTTAAGAGACCGGTGAAACAAAAAACTCAATTTTTCTAACAATTGGCGACGTTGACAGTTGTCTCTTACACTCTGATGACGATCATCATCATCATCACTCCACCATTGTCCATCCACTACTGGATTAACATCTTTTCAACTCACTTTCACAATAGACTTGATGATGTTATCAGTCTATCGTGCTTTCGGTTTTCTTCGCGAACGTTTGCGTCTAAGCGGTATGCAACTCCAGAATTGTCTTGGTCCAGCTGTCATTCCGTCCAGCTGCCACTTCCGTTACCCCTTTTTAATTTCTTTACTTTACCAATGATGTTACATACTTGCGTTTGTTTTCCGGTTCTTGGGAAGGGCTTTCTGTTCAGCCTTGTAATACCAAGCCTCTATGTAATACCATTCCACTCTGTTGCTTCTTGAAATTTTTGAACTGATTGTGATATGGGTCCAAGTTCCACTTCCGTATGTCATAACATTTTTTTTCACACAAAGTGGGAGCTTGTTCTTAAACACAATGCTGAGTTTGGTAAATGCCTGCTATTCACATTTAACACGCCTTTTCACCTACCTGTCGTTTCCCCTTTATTGATTTTATGTCTTCCTATTCTCAATATAGATTACGAAATACCTCTTCAAGGTAAGTTGAGAAAAAACATGCGAATATGCACACTCAGTTTTACATTGATTTTAACTTTAAGATTATCAATATGAACTATCCCTGTAACATCATCATACATGGATCCTAGTAGGTTTACATAGGCTCTGTCTATACCTTGGTTAAGTAATGCACCCATTATGGCTTGCTTTAAGATTGTGTTTTTCTATGATATGCAGGATAACCTGAATGTGATCAATTATACCGAATCCGCTTTTGAATCCTATTTGCTCTATTGGTTGTGCGTCATTCGGTGTTCTTAATATTCTTTTAACTATTATCTTGGTAAAAACATTGTACATTACTGATAGGAGGCTTATCGTGGCGCTAGTTTTTTAAAACCCTCTGTCAGTTCAGTATTCTTAAGTTCTGTACTTTTTGTTTTTATTCATTTTTAGTATAATTTTGTTAGTATTTTATGTAAAGTTTGATCTGGTGCTGATCTTCATATAACTTTAAATAAAATCTCTTGACAATCTCCAACATTTTTTACGCGTGCTGCGCTCTGTGTCATCCTCATACTTTAGAAAAGATAAAAAGATTAAGGACATTAATTTGTAGTTGAAAAAAGACGATGAGAAATATTGGGGGTAAAAAATGAGAAAATAAACAATTGATGAATGTCTGATAATTGATAATACCTCGTAATCGATTAATAATCTGGTTTTGGGATCAATTAATACCAACAACATTACAGAGTTACTATCACTAATTAAAACAGTGACGAAAATTAATATCAACATGATGTAGATAGAAATGGGTAATATTGAAGGTGTAATGATAATATTAAGGAGAAAGCACTCGAAGCGGTAAAAGATAGATAAAGCGGTAAGAAATAATAATAATAATATGATGATAATGAACTCCCGAATAACGAAGGATTCAAGCTATTATTAGATATATGAAATCAAAACTGTACGGAACAAAGGAAAATGTGCTAGTTAATAGGTTATAACGTAAGTAATAATGATAGATAAGAGGTAAAAGCTAGAAGCGAGCTAGAATGGGAGTAAAGGTAATGGCACAAAAATGAAAGAAAGTAGAAGTGTAATTAAAGAACAAAATTTTTTCATGATGAAATGAGGAGGAAATACCAAAAGAAAATTAAAACATCGTCTGAAGAGCTGGGTCATCAAAATACTAAAACTATAGAAAGTTAGTGGAAAATATGCAAATAAATATTAATAGGTAACATGTCAGAAGTATGTGGAATGACTAAGTATTCAAAAATATCAAAACGTAAAACGAGAGAGTTTTGACAAATGAAATATTGTGTAGGACTTTAAAAATAACAGGAAGTGATATTAGTTCGAGTTAACGGTATATAAGAAATAATATTAATGCCAGACAAAAATATAAGTTAAGGTTATTTGATGCAAGTGACGTAGATTGTCTTGAAGATCCCTAGTCAGCAAAGGTAAAATGAAAAGGAAATATATATCAAAACAAAACTAGACGGGATTAAATAGGCATTGGCATTAAATAGAAATTAGATTAAAACTCTTTAAATGTAAATTCAACTAACCAATTATTCTCTTACATTTATTTACAATTATTTATATAAAAGATATATACATTTAACAGATTCCCTTTTAATATATAAATATATATATATATATATATATATATATATATATATATATATATATATATATATATATATATATATATATATATATATATATATATATATATATATATATATATATATATAGACTTTTGTTCTGAACAAAAGTCTGTGACATCATTGGAAGAGTAAAACAGTTGAAATGGAGATGGGCAGGCCATATAGCGAGGCGATGGGACGACAGATGGACCAAGGCAATCCTGGAGTGGATACCGCTTGATCGCAAACGTCCGCGAAGAAGACCGAAAGCACGATGGACTGATGACATCGTTAAGTGTATTGGTCCCGAGTGGCAGAGGAAAGCCCAGGACCGTGAAGGTTGGAAGCATGCTGAAGAGGCCTTCATCCTGCAGTGGATCGATACGAGCTGATGATGATGATGATGATGATATATATATATATATATATATATATATATATATATATATATATATATATATATATATATATATATATTATTTGTTGATTGTTTTACTGGGAAGAACCCCACCCATTCCTTCAACTGGATGACGTATGTTTCGTCTCAGGAACTCTGTAACATTTTAAATTTAAAGAAAACTACTAGCGCCATCTATTGAAACATATGTATAATCTGAAAGCTGTAAATCTCTAAAATAAAATGAGACTGCAGTCATAGAATCGATCAACGGATTGTAAAGTTACAACGTTTAAAGTGACAGTGCCTTTTATCACATCATCACCAATACACAATGGAACAAAGAGCTAATATAAACAATTTTGTTTCAAGTAGCTGGTTAGCTGGTTATTTACAAGTAACCTTAATAGCTTTAGCTGGTTATTTACTAATCAGTTAGGCCACTTCGTGAAAAAGGGGGTCTGTTCATGTAACACATTGGTCAATAAGTTCTGGGTCTGTCATATAGATGGCTTACGAAAAATCCTTACCACTGGTCGATTGTGCCAACCTTCAAAAGTATGTGTCAAAATTTCATCATAATCTGTCCTCTAGCTTTTGAGTTGTTGTGCTACTTTTGTTATTTTCAAAACAATAAAAAAAAATGTGTGTTGATTAAGCATCATAGCTTTTTGTTGAAGAAAAATATCGTCGAAGCAAAACAATGGCTTGATAAACATTACCTGGACTCTGTTCCAGGAAAATCAACCATAACTGATTAATATGCTGAATTCAAATGTGACCGTACAAGTACCGATGATACTGAACGCTCTGGACGTCCAAATGAGGTGGTAACACAATAAGGAAAATTTACAAAATTATTTCGGGAACCCGTTAATTAAAGTTGCAGAGATAGCTGATAGGAAGATATCGAAAGAAAGTGTACAACATTTGGGAATGCGCAAATTACTATCGAAATGGTTGCTGCGTTTGCTCACAGCGGACCAAACACAACAACGTATTGATGATTTTTAGCTGTTTAAATGAAATAATAAGGATTTTTTCATGCGGTATGTGACAATGTGACATGTAACGGATACGAAGTAACATGGATCCATCATTACATTGCGGAGTCAAATCGGCTGTCAGCTGAGTTGCCATCATGCAGTGAAAGTGGTCCAAGGCGACCAAAAACGCAAACATTGTCAGGCAAGTTTATGGCCTCTGGATTTTGGGATGCGCATGGGATATTGTTTATCGATTATCTCGAAAAGGTAAAACCATCAATAAAGTTTGAAGGACGAGATCGCAAAAAAGTCTCTAAATGAACAAAAAAGTGCTGTTTCAACAAGACAATGCACCGTATGATAAATTGTTGGCAACGATGACTAAATAGCATAAATTGCACTTCAAATTGCTTCCTTATCCACCGTGTTTTTCAGATCACAACCCAGTGACTAGTCCCTGTTCTTAGACCTCAAAAAAATGCTCGTTGGAAAGAAATTTCGCTTCACAAAAAATGTAATTACCGAAACTGAAGGATATTTTGACAAGGCAATGAGAAAGGATATGAAAAAAGGCTTTCTATGAAAAAAGTATAGATATGCTAGAAAAGCGTTGGAATGATTGTATCGCTCTTCAAGGAAAATATATTAATGAATAGAGTTGAAATTTGCTAAAAAATAATTGTATTTTATATAATTTATTTTTTTTTACTATGGTGAATTCAATCTAATAATAAGCTTTACAAAAATAATTCAGGTGCTGCATAACAACAAATATGTTTTTAACAATTTTTTTTTATTATAATGTATTTGCTTATAAAGATTTTATTTTTTTTTTAATTTTATAAGAAACACATTATTTTACTAGTACTTACAACCACTACACAATAATGAAACAAACAAGTAATAAAAATTAAATAAACAAATTTTCAAGACCAATTGTAAAATATAAATATTAGCCTACAAAAACTGCAACGTAAGCCTTTGAACATAATAATTTATATTCGCTGTGCTGCGCGATTGTCGGATCTCGCCTTTATTAATAATAAGACACTCATTTACAAATGATGTTGGCGCCACCTATAATGATATACTGAAACCTTAATAGTATAAAAGATATAAAAAATGTGAAATTGAGCTCCAACTAAAATTCGTTTTAGGACGGACTGATTCGAATGGGAATTATATACACGCGAAAAAATGGTGAAATCCGATTTCGAATCTCTCCTTTAAAAAACTTTTAAAGCTTAAGCGCACTATTGTAAAAATTGGTCTCCTACGGAAACTATATATATATATATATATATATATATATATATATATATATATATATATATATATATATATATATATATATATATATATATATATATATATATGTAGTGCTAGATTTTCGTGGACTGCGTCCAATGAGCCATAAGTCAGAGAAACATATTGTGACTTGCTATTTTCTCTTTTGAAACAAAATAAAAAATATGTAGATCACAGCGACGGCAGCTGTTCGCCGGGAGCACCGGGAAGAATGTCCAGGACAGAATGAAGCTACGATAAAAGTTGAGCGCCACCCGGTTACTTCATATATCGGAAAAGA
The DNA here is from genome assembly GCA_031761425.1 of Cosmopolites sordidus. NCBI lineage: Eukaryota > Metazoa > Arthropoda > Insecta > Coleoptera > Curculionidae > Cosmopolites > Cosmopolites sordidus. The sequence continues at coordinate 147,215 of JARFXV010000630.1, read as the reverse complement.
CCCTGGAACCGGGAAGGGGTCTATCTTAAATAAAACGGTTTACTAGAATTTTATACATATATATTATAAAAGCACACTCAAAAAAGAACGACACAAAGCACATAAAAAATGGAATAACTAAAAACTATCAAACAAAAGGCACGGGAAGGTTTAGGGAAGGTGGTTCTCCAAACCTTACCGTGAAAGAAATAAAAAATCAAATAAACAGCTCTGAATTACATCAGCTGGTCTCTATGTCCCTATACTTACAAATTAGAGGTTATTTCCTCTATTCTGACAATAGTAAAAAGATAAATATATAACGCTAGGGTAACCAAGAATGGTCAGACGGCAAATAGATACAAAATATAAAGTGATAACGTGACCATTATCAGTATAAGAAATGATGCTAAAAATGTATTTGTGAAAAATAAATGGTAACTGCAATCCTTAACGGTACATGAAAATATAATAAAAAAAGTGTTTATCTGGCCTTATTTCCTGATGTTGTCTATCCTTGCCTATCCGGTACTGGGTGTCCAAAAACACTGAGTACGACTGCGGGCAGCCCGGTATCCCTATGCGGGGGTCCCGAAATAATCTCGATCTGACCAACCGGTTACTGTGCCATGTGGCCCCAAAAAGGTGTAAGGTTTCCACGATGGTCGGGCTCTGTAATGGGTGGTCGTTCAATGGCCTGGTGTCTGTTGATCGGATGCTGCCGGGTCGTAAAACCCTCTCGGTCGGAAGGGTAAGGCGCGAAAACGTCCGCTCACCTGGAGATTTGGAGTTAGACTGTCTTGCCTTGTCCAAACGATACCGGAGCTCTTTCAGTTAAGAATTTGTCCGAAATAAACCTACCAATGGTGATCAACAATTTACGAATGCTACCTGTAGCGATAAAGAAGTTGTGAACGCTACAATATGTCATCCAGTTGAAGGGATAGGTGAGGCTCCTTCCCAGTCAAGCAACCAACAAAAGTGTTCATATATATATATATATATATATATATATATATATATATATATATATATATATATATATATATATATATATATATATATATATATATAATTCATTTTAGGACGGACTGATTCGAATGGGAACTATATACACGCGAAAAAAAGATGAGATCCGATTTCGAATTTCTCCTTTAAAAAAGAATTTCGGCTTAAGCGCAATATTACAAAAATTGATCTCGCCTCCTACGGAAACTTTATATATATTCCAGGAAAAAATATTGTGAATGATTTATTAGCCAGAAAGAATAATAATAATAATAATTATTATTATTACTCATTGGGGAGTTTTTGGAAGTACCGAAAATTATCTTATGAAGTCTTCTTTTCTATTGTCTTTGTATTTTATGAATGTTTGTTTCCGCCGATGTCCTCTGTTTGCGTTTGAATTCTGCCATGCTCTTGGACCTCTATTTGTCCTGCCTTATTTACTTATTAATTTTTTGTTGGTTTCCTTTTTCGTTAGTTTTATTTCAATAGTTTTTAGAGTCAAATCTATGTATCGCTATTCAGCTAAGTACTGCTGAAGAATTTCTTTTGCTTTCCCCGTCCTCCTTTTTACTTTTCGTGCTATTGAAACCCTATACAGGAAGTGAAAATATGGTGTTTTGCTCTGAAAAATTATTTGCTGTGATAAATGCTGGAAGGGCGGCACCCCAATGCCCTCCCTCACGAGCCGCCACTGGTTGCATAATAAGTTGGCTGAATCAAAAAGTTGGCTGAATGTAATAGACATTTTATCCCGGTTTATATGCATTTTGTTTTTCTTACATTTTGCTGTTTGAATTTCATATGTATCAATCCCTATTTACACTTTTAACTTCTCTTAAGTTATCTTATGGTCATGTGCTAATGCATGTGGGGTAAAACAAGATTTTTCATTTCTCCCATATCTAATGTGTGCACCATATTCTTTATTAATTTTGTATCTAAAATTATTAATGTAATGTAAAATTATAAATGTATAATAAATGTATTTAAAATTCCATTCTTTGTATCGAAAATTCAAAAACATATCTTAGCATCGGTTTCAAATGTGCTCATGAAGAAGTTCGCTAAGAGTGGTGAGAGAAGATCCGGCTGATAGAGTAGTTATATTAAATTTTCCTTTTTGCCTTAATAAATTTAAACTTGGCCAATTTGTGGGGTTAATAGAGGGGTAAGTTTTAAGTTTTTTTTTTCTACAAGAAATCTATCTTTTAAGATCAGATCTGTTACAACAATATACTAAGACGAGATCTGATCTAATATATACGTTAGCTTATAAATAATATACACACAATACGAGATCCGCCAGTGCCAGAGTGAATAAGCGATTCCAAGCACCTACAGGTATTATGACTGAAATGAAACTATTTTGTTAACGCAAGCATTAACGAGGCCGATTTTCTGTTCTATAATGTTTAAAAGGGAATTTTTATGAATGTTGGAATTATTATATCTAAAAAGGTGGATTTTCATAAATAACAAATTCTATTTTAATAGCATTCCTTATTCCTTAATAGACCTAAGAAGTTAATGGTATCATCTTTTTCTATTTCTGCTTTAAATATAATCTTCCGGAGTGTCTTATTAATGTAATTTAAGTATTTTTGTCGATCTGCGCTAAAGATTCTTTTAACTTTAACTTTAAAGTAAAGTTTGCATTAAGGCATAAATTAAAAATGTGAAGGATTTCATCTGTAATTATCTTACTTATGTATTAATTGTTAACATTTTTTCATTTAAGTTACTTACTTTTTTCTATTATAGCTTATATAGACCGTTATTATAGCTTAACTTGGACCAATATATAATTTTAAGAACTATTTGAACGGGGTTAAACACAAACACAGTCACTTATCTAAGCAACTTATATCAATTTAATTTAATAGATGTTTCTGAAATATTAATTATATTAACTTCTTAACTTTATATTTATCTAAAACAATTAACCACGCATTTTGCAATCCATATATACCAATTCTAGCCCTACTTTTTGAATTTGAATAGATTTCTAATCAATTGCTAGTTTATTTCATTATATGCTATATGCATTATTGGGTGCCTTCATGTGATTTTTAAACTTATAGGGTATAATTCAAAGCTCATTTATAGAAGGAACTGTTATTCACAGAAGATTTCTAGCTTGAACTTTGTTAATTATTTGCAGCATTTGACGTCTTTTAACCTTATATTCAGATGAAGCTATGATCTAGAGTCATAAACCAGATGATCACTAAGTAACTTGTAACGGCAAAACTGGCAATAAAACCTTAGGGGCCCCTTACATGAAAAACAACTTGTAATATCGTCCCTTAGAACTTTGTTTAAGTCCCAGTTTATTAGAATTTATGCTCTCTCAACTTTATTCAATAATTGATGTGATAAAAGCCGTTATTGACATGTTACCCAGCAGTTTCCTCCATTTATTTTAGGACTACTTTGAAGATTCGACCTTGTTTTAGTCACTATGAATGGAACTTAAATTTAAAGAGAACTGTTAACGCCATCTATTGAAAGAATATGTATAATCTGAAAGCTGTAAATCTCTATAAATTAAGACTGCCGTCATTAGAATTGATCAATGGATTGTCAAGTTTAGCGTTTAAAGTGACAGTACCTGTTGTCATCTCGTCATCAAAACACGATGGACCAAAGAGCTAATATGAAAGTTTGTTTCAAGTTCGGTAATATTTTTACAGAAACATTTGAATTGATGAAAAAAGTTTATTGTGATGATTGCTTATCCCCTGCACGTGTATTCGAGGAGTGATATAAGTGATTCCAGAACGGTTGCGATGATTCAAAAGGCGACTCAAAACCAGACCGACCACAAAACAAAAATCATGATGAGTTGGTGGAAAATGCGCGTGAAACGATCGCATACTATGCCCATTTGATTGTGAGGTAGATAATGGAGGAATTAAATATGACCAAATACATGATTCAGGAAATTTTGACAAAGGGTTTAAATAGACGGAAAGTCTGTGCTAGACTTGTTCTTCACGCCATAAATGAAGACCAAGAAATTGCTCGCGTTGAACATTACAAGGATTTTATTGATATAGCCAGAGCTTCAAAGTGCTACGAGGAAGTCCCCAGGCTCTCCGAAATCGAAAAAATTGCGTATCCAGAAGTCACGAGAGAAGACAATGTTGATCTGTTTTTACGATTCTGAAGGTTTGAATTTGTTCCAAGGAGCCAAAATATAACTGGCAAATCTTATCTGGGTATTATAGAGCTTTTGTGCAAGAGAATCGTTCGAGTGTGTACTAAATATCGAGCGCCGGGAAGTTGATTTTTGTTGCCCGATAATTCACCACACAGGACCGTCGCTGTTAGTGATTTTTCGCTTCAATATCCTCCGTATTCGCCTGATTTATCTCTGTGTGATTATTTCCTTTTCCCGAAACTCAAACTGGCCGTGAAAGGAACTTTTTATTACAGTGTTACACAAGTCCAAAATGTCATGATGAGGTCATTAGGGCGATTTCGTATAACGCCATAAAAACTGTATGTTAGCATTTGGTAAACATGTCCAGCGGTGTATTGATGCGGAAGGCATGTATTTTGAATGAAAAGAAATAATTTTGAGAAAATAAGTAATTGTTTTTTTTTATTAAAAAGTTGCGTTATTTTTCCGCCGTGCTGTGTATTCACATTTTAACATTTCAACATTCATTGTTTCTTATCTATAATGGTAAGATATTTGCATAAATGATAACTAGACAAGTTGTAACCACTTGTCAAGGTAAAAATTGTGTCGAAAAATACTTTATAAGCTTTCAAAAATTAGAATCATTTTTAACTCATTCCATAAAGGTATAAAAAACAATATTTTGGATCGCTTAAAAAAATTAAAATATCCTGTGAGATGTAAAAATTGCTGACAATAATACATCGGCACCAATGAAGCCATTTCATGTTCTCCAGTATATTATTTATGCGATAATATTTAATTTCAAAGATTTGTTTTGATTACCAGTAATGGGGTTCCTTTATCAAATTGACTAACCTCGTCTTTCAAACATTATATCATCAGTTTTTATGTCATTAGTTGTAGAGTTATATATAATGCCATACTGATGATGTTATATTTTTGATGTTTGTATTTATGATGTTTGTATTTGTATAAAAATGTTTTGCATACGTACGTATCAATTAAAGCGAACCATATCGTCCGTTTTGTCAGAAAGCGTCCTAACTGACAAAAATTTGGAACATATTTATAGATCTTATGCCTTATAACCCTGTCTTATAATCTATGCAATATATACCACTCTTTCCTCGATCTAGTTGCAAAAGCAAAATTAGCTGGTCATTCACAAATCAGTTAAATGACTTCGTGAAAAAGGCAATCTGTTCATGTAATATATCGGTCAATAAGTTCGCGGTTGGACATATATGTTAGATGGTCAGTGGTCGATTGTGCTAACCTTCAAACGCATGTATCAAAATTTCATAACAATCTGTCTACTAGTTTCTGACTTGTCACTTCTGTTATTTTCAAAAGAATGGAAAAAAAAGAATTTCGCGTGTTGATTAAGTATTTCTTTTTGATGAAGAAAAATACCGTTGAAGCAAAACAATGACTTAATAAACTTTACCCGGACTCTGATCTGGAAAATTAACCATAATTTATTGATATGCTGAATTCAAACGTGACCGTACAAACACAGAAAAGAATTCAAAAAATTCACAAAATTATTTCGCAAAACCGTAAATTAAAACTACAAGAGATAGCTGATATGAAGATATTGAAAGGAAGTGTTTATACCATTTTGCATAAACTGTTGGGAATGCGTAAATTACTGTCGAAATGGTTTCCGCGATTACTCATAGCGGACCAAAAACAACAATGAGACAATGATATGATAACGGTAATGATATGATAACGGTAATGATATGATAACGGTATGAGACAATGATATGATATTGTTCATCGATTATCTCGAGAAAGGTAAAACCAGCGAATATTACATTTTGTTATTGGTACGCCTGAAAAACGAGATACGATCAAAAAGGCTCCAAATGAATAAAAAAAAAGTACTGTTACAACAAGACAATGCACCGTGTCATAAATCGTTGGCTACGAGGGCTAAATTCCATGAATCGCACTTCGAATTGCTTCCTCATCCAGCGTGTTCTCCAGATTAGGCCCCGGCGATTATTATCTGTTCTCAAATGTTAAAAAAATGCTCGATAAGAAGAAATTTCGCTCCAATGAACAGGTAATTGCCGAAACTGAAGGATATTTTGAAGGTAAAGAGAAAGGCAAAGTTCTATTAAAAAAGATGGAGAAATGTTAGAAAAGCGTTGGAATTATGGTATTGCTCTTCAAAGAAAATATATTAATGAATAAAGTCGAAATTTGCAAAAACAGTTTGTTTTATTTGTCAGACCGTGGACTTATTGACATATGTGTTACTTGTATGTTACTTGTATTTATTTAAATCAAATAAATACACTTTGAACTAATGTTTTGTATTTTTTTACTATAGTGAGATCAATCTAATAATCGGCTTTACAAAAAGTAGTTCAGGTGCTGCATAATACCAGAGATATTTTCCCTCAATTTTTTTATTATATTGTTTTTGCTTAAAAAGATTTTGATTTTTTTTTAATTTGACGAGAAACATATTTAATTACTGTTTATAGCATATACTATTTATAGTATTTTCAAGCACTACACAATAATAAAATAAACAAATAATAAAAATTAAAAAAACAATTTTTCAAGACCAAATCTAAAACATAAATATCAGAGTACCAAAACTGCAACGTAAGCTTTGTCACATAAGAATGTATATTGGCTGTGTTGTGCGATTGTCGGATCTCGTCTTTGTTAATAATCAGACACCTGTTTACAAATGATGTTGGCGCCACCTATAACGATATACTGAAACCTCAATAGTATAAAAGATATAAAAAATGTGAAATCTGAGCTCCAACAAAAAATTCGTCAGAATTCGTTTTAGGACTAGGAATGGTAACTATATACATGCGAAAAATGATGAGGTCCGATTTCGGATCTCTCCTTTAAAAAAGGATCTCGGCTTAAGCGCGATATTACAAAAATGGATCTGGCCTCCTACGGAACCTATATATATATATATATATATATATATATATATATATATATATATATATATATATATATATATATATATATATATATATATATATATATATATATATATATATATATATATATATATATATATATATATATATATATATATATATATATATATATATATATATATATATATATATATATATATATATATATATATATATATATATATATATACCAGGTATCCCATTAAGGATGGATCGCGGCCGTATCTTGAAAAATATCACTTATCTGTTTTTAAATACAAATATTCCTTCTCTCGCATACGTTGGGCTATCCTAGAACCCTCTAATGAAAGCTCGGGAAGACTCCGGTACGTGTTTAATACCAATTTCAATACCGGCTACCCTATCCTCCAAAGCGTTACGGGATGTCGGTAATGTAAAATGAGGCCCTTATGATATCTAGTTCTAGCCTGTTGAAAATCTGCGATGTAATATTTTCTACGACGTTGATGCTCTTTTTAGAAATATGTTTTCCTGATTTTGAATTTTTTATTTAAAAAGGATTTTTTTTTAATTGATGAATTATTTTTTATATAGAAGTAGTGTCAGCTCATTATAGTCTCGAAGCTTCGTTCCAGCTGTTTGAAATTCTCTTTTCGGACAGTATTTGATTCAAAATAAGTGAAGAACATAGATAACAGGGTTTCTTCTCATGGTGTTTTGATATTTGTAAAATCTGTTAGTGAGTTTTTATTTCTGATTTAGTGATTCTTCGTTGGAGCTGTGAGTCCCCATTTATTATTTCTGTTTTCAGTTTTTTTAGATTCTTCTGACGTGATCTGCTTGAATTTCTATTGATCAGACTACTACTTTTCAATGATTTGTAATATTTTTTGATTGTATGGATATCCGGTTCAAGAAATCTTATTTTAATTTGTAGATTAGTTATTTCGATAACTAGGAAGTTTATGGTGTTATATTTAGTTGTTAAAATAATTAGTAATTTGAAAGCTTATTCTTGGATATAGATTTTTGAGAGTTTATTAGTTTAAAAACTTAGAATTTCTTTCGGTGGCTGATTGCTGGGTTTCATTCGGGTCTTTGGATAGGTTTAGATGACAATGAAATGCAGGCAGGCATGTGGATTGAGGTGTTTGAAGAAAAACGCATGGGAAGATGCGAAGGGAGGATTGCATTTATTTGGGGAGGCGAGGTCAAGGAGATAGATGTGATGGCCTGGGAAGAAGAATTTTCTAGGCTCCAATGTATTGCTTATCATTTCAATTCTTTAGGAGTTAGAAGCTGCATATGATTGGAGGAAGGTTTGACAAAAACTTTTTTATAGCAATATGTTTAGTTGAAACAGCACATATGCTATGGGAGGATGAGGTCTGACTTTAAGGAAGCAACAACTTGGTTATGAATTTTTTTTTGGCAAGAAATGTGGGAATCAGGCTTGGAAAGCTGTGAAGTCATCGTTTTTGGTTTTCATTTTTGTTATGTCATTGATTCCTTTATCCTTTAAATTCCCTATAATTTCTGATGGATTATAGGTAGTCAATAATTGAACGGTAATACTTCTCTAATGAATTTTAAGAATTCATGAGGTTCAGTTTTAATGAGATTACATTGTATTCGTTAATTTTGGTTAGTTTTTTGCATTTTCTCAGATTGATATTTTTTCTTGATATAACGTAAAACTCGTCTAACAATATTTTAATCTATCTCTGAATATTCTGAAGGTGCGATTAGTGATTTATTAAACATAGGAACACGTACTGCACTTCTGCATTCTTTTAATAATGAAATAATTATTCAAGTTAGTTAACATTTGGTTATTTCTGGATTGGGTCAAAATTGGAACATCTCTGAAAGGCCAATCTAGTATCATTTGGACCTAATTAAGGGGGCTTGATCAATATTATTCAATGGTTTCCATAAGTACCTTGAAAAGGTGGTTAACTATTGGATAGCCTGGGTACTGTAATTAAAATGGTGATATTTATTAGAGGGTGCCTTATTACAAGAAATCCTTGCGGCTCACGAAGCAGAAGCATTGTTACTCCTAATTTGAAATTATTGATGCCATGGAAATATTAACTTGAAATTATAATTTGAATATTGCGTTTATTTTAAAGAAAGCTTCATTTATGGGTTGAGAAACATTTGATAACGGTGCACTCAATGAGGAGTTAAACTGCGCGATAGGAAGGATGGCTGACAAAAATTAGGATTGCATCAGCAGACGGTTGAATGCCGTTGAAGTGGTGGTGTAATAATAAAGTGATCATTCTAGTTGTAGTGTAGGACACATTGAGTTTATACGATGTGTTTATTATACCATTAGCATAATTGGCAAATTCCATAGAACAATTTTCTACCTAGTCACGAAAAGTTGCATAGAGGAGAATATTAAAAATATTCAAAAATCAGAAAATTTCTTCCGTGTTCTCGACTGATGACGGTTTAAGGTCAGAAACCGATAAAACATACATGTTATTATCTTGCTGGTTTTGTACTCTGTTGATGTAGTTTGAAGATTGAAGGTTTATTTCATTTATATTTTTCCGCAAGGCTTAATTAATAATAATTATTAATTAAGCTTTGATCGTGCCAGGATAGTTGATTATTATGCATAACTCGGAAACTATTACTGATATTTAACAATTTCCTTTAAGCAGTTAGCGAATTTAATGTCAAAAGAAGACAAATTTGATAGAAAAAGTTATAAAACATATTAAGTCGTTAGTCGTGACAATCGTAGACTACAAAAATGCATTGATCATATTAATAAATTATACTCGGATAGATGGACGCGAAAGATTCTTAAATGGAAACCATGACACAATGTTACCTAAAATAGAGGACGCCTTCCAACAAGATACCATGATGATTTACAACGTATTCATTCCAACTAGTTGCAAGCTGTACAAAATTAGGGAATTATGGAAGCACTTAATGAAGGCTTATATCTAGCAGTAGACTGCATGAACTAAGTGATAATGATAAAAAAATTATATCGAATTCATTTCTAGGTGTGTCTATTACATCGTTTAAAACCCGTTTAATACTATATGCACAGCATCAACATTTTTTAATGTTTTCATCGTTTTTTTTTAAATTCAATTTATTCTTTTTAATGTTGCCTAAGCTTGTATAACCGGAAACGATATATCGTTGAAAATTACTTTAGTGATGAACACTCTTTGTACATTTTTAAAATTACTGTACAGTTGTATATTGTTCTTGTATTTTAAGCATTTTCTGTTAATATGAAGGCACCTAATTTTTTTTCTTTGATAACATATTATATTAAAAATAATTAGTGACTTGTAAATCGTTTATATTTGATTTTAAATTGATGTGACTAAAGAATTTAAAAAATGTTTACATTTTAAATAAGCATAATAAATTAAATAATGGTTTATTAATTAATCTATACACTTCCCTACATGTGCAGTTCGCAACCACCATCCCTTAATACTGAATTATTCGTATATGTATCGTGAGTGTGTTTCTGTGTAATATAATTAAATTTTTAATGAATATTTTTGTTGTAATTTAATCAAATATTGGAGGAATTGAATGGAAATCTCGGTTTTTACAAGCAGATGCACGCACATAACATTATGAAGTTTTTGGTTATGAGTGTGGCGAATATATTTTGAACGAAATATGGATAATATTAGAAATGGACATATTAGATTGCCAAGAGAGGATTAGACGGGGAGGCTCTACCAAACTTCCGTTCCGTTCCATCATTCACCGACTGATGATGCTGAACAGCGACTTTACTGGAACTTCGGCAGTAGTTCGGCAGTAAGTCCACATATTTTTAGTTAATATGGTTTGAATGATCTCATTGGTGATATGAACTTTTCAATGGAGTCTCTCACCTGTAACATATGTTAAATAACAAGTATACTAAAAAACAGGATCTGCTGCCATTTTTTCGCAAGTAAAACATCAGTTATTTTGTAGTAATAGAATAGGACTGAGTAAAAATGGTGTAAAACCAGAATTCACATCAGGCCATTAGCGCATTTTCATCAGACCATTAGCACAGTTCAAAACAAAATTTGAAATTTTTCTATTTACACAACTGAATATTCATTATCTTCAACTTTCTACCAGCATAAAAGAACAATGTGTGACAAGATCACCACCTATGGAAAAATCTAACATGAAGGACATTAGTGAATAATTTTGCTTTCTATGTTTTAGGAACGGAAAAGCTACAAATAAAGAGGGGGTTAACAGAAAGTGACTTTCAAGAATTGTAATGATTTAAAGAGGACGATATGTTATAAAACTCTTGGTTGAAAGAGATCAAATCATTTTTTCAATATTAATGTATTTTAAGCTGGGGCTTATGAAGCTAGTTTCTTTCATTATTAACCTATTTGTGAGTGTTTTGAATTGAGATGGGTTTTTTGGCTACTTATCAAGGATATTCAAGGATTTAGTGAATTGCAAATTTGAAGGCTGGAATTTGTTATGGCTTATCAAGTTTTATTTTAGGATTTAGTATATACTGTATATGAGCAGATGAATTCCAAAACTCGCTTGTTCTAGATCAATGCGTTTTTCAGAAAATGTAAAAAACTTGTATTTTTGCCTATTAAAGTTTGTCGTGTTTATAAGGAGATATCAAAGAATCGAACATGTAATGTTAGTCTAAAAAATAAAAGTATAGTATTGAAGTTTGGAACGAACGAGTTTTGCTACTAATCCATGGAATGAAATAGTTTTGCTGCAATCCGTCTTGAAACGGACAAGTTTTGAAACTTACTATGTAATAAACAACAGAAAATTAAACATAATAAAATGGAATTTTTTTATGTTGTACATATCACTATGTAAATAATCTAGTATTAAAATAAAATATACGTTAAAAATTATAAATCAAAGCATCATCATCAAGGTACATGACTATCCCCTCGTCTTCATTGTTTTTTCTCGCATTGTCGAAATAGGAATATTGAAGATTTTTATTCTATTTAGAAGATTTTCGACATCTTTAAGTTCCTCAGGTTTTACAGCGATAGTGTTGGTCAGACGGTTTGGTACAATGTGACTCAACTGCTTTCCCTTTTTTAAGATATATTTTGGGTCTCCTGCATTTGTTTTATAGTTGATTTCACCCTAAACGGTCACAAGGCCTCGTCCATTTTTTTTTCAAATAATTGTTAGAAGCTGCAAACTTGAATTGAAGTTGTCCAGGCGACTTTAACACCAATGCAACCGCACTTTTTCAATCATGAACTTGTACCTCCGTACCAACTTTTCGTTCTGTACCAAATTGTGAAAACAAATCTAAATATTCTTTTGCTTAACTATCGTATCTATTTTTTAATTAGGAGCCACACTAGCTGTCGTGTCTAAGGCGTCAGCCTTACGTTACGGCAGTTAATGTGGAGCGGGTTCGAATCCCGTACTTGGCAAAAAAGTTTTTCTAAAATTCTTGTGAATGTTTCTAGGTAAGAGTGTAAAATCTGACAAGGAATCACCCCTCAGTCACGCCAGTTCGAAGCTGGGTAAGGCCGGATGCGTTCTGAGAGGTTTTCTACGGTGGTCACTCGCCAGTCGGTAGGTTTCTCGAGATACTTTCGGTTAAGCACAAAACCAAAGGTTGATAGCTCGAGGGGGGTGCTGACCGGGGTTTTCAGTAGCTGATGACCGTGGTTCGGAACCCACGTTAAGCTGTAGGTTCAGTCGCTAAATAGCCTTCTCAGTTGCTGATGCGCCTCTAACCCCAAAACTTTACTTTTTTATTTATTTTTTTCTCAATTCGTTTAAAGATCCTGTTGGGAGGAATGTAAGAGTGACCAACTACAGGAAACGTCACGGTAATTTGTTTGCATGTCGCTGTTTCAGATAGAAATATGCATAATATTCTAATGACCGTTATATTCTTATTTTGTCCGGGACACCTATCACAGAAGAGTATTATTTCCTCAGTGTCTGTTAGGTTTGCATTCTTGAGATGGTAGAATAATAATGAAGCTATCTCATTACATTCCTGAAAACTTTCAAGATCTGCTCAGGTGTACATGTACACGGAATCAGTGTTTTGAACATTTGTTGATTGTCCTTCAAATATAGTGTAGTTGTATAGATAAAACTGCCTACGACAGTAGGGGGCTTAATCAGGTACACGAGGCAGAATGAGTTGGCAGAACAGTCGTATGATAATTTAAGAACATTTAGCATCTTTTCATGTTTCATCATCCTGTAAAATGCAGCTGCTGTCATTTTGTCGGTAGTATATTGCGTCGTGATTTCAACTTTTCTGTTACCAAGAGGTGTCGACTTTATCTGATATTTTAAGTCACATACTATTTCACTATTTCCAGGGTAAAAAAAACAGTTGTTTAAATATATATTACGCAAAGCATCCCGACTCATTTTCGAGTATTCTTTCTAATCCTCCACACCTCTCTCATCCTTTCTCCGTGGATTCTCTTTCTCTCCTCCGTCCACTTTGTTCCTGATCTCCTCGAAACTTCGCTCTCTGATGCAACGTTCCACATATGTATTTTGTGTCTGTACGTTCTTCTATCCTCAATGTCTGTCGGACCCATTTGTGCCTTTCCCAGATCAGCTCTGACTTGTGCGATTCATGGTACTGTTGACTTGACTTCTTGTATGTACGTGAGAATTCTGTTGGTAAGTCTTGTCGGTGAGAGTCTACTGATATGTCCATAGAATTTCAACCTTCTTTTTCTTATGTCCGCCGCTACGTTGGACATTCTCTCTGTGATCTTTCTAGAATGTAGTCTGTATCCTTCCTCTGTCAGTTTTGGGCCGAGAATTTTCCTCATAATTTTGCGTTCTTCTTTTAGTATGTTTTCTATGCCGCTTTTTGTATGGAGTGTAAGTGTCTCGCTTGCGTATAGTACCTCTGGTTTGATTACTGTGTTGTAGTGTCTTATTTTTGCGTGTGTGGATAGGCATTTCTTATTGTAGATATTGTGTGTCTTGCCGTATGCGTTCTTCATCTTCTGCAATCGAGCCTTCTGTGCTATCCTCTCTTCTCCTGTTTGTTCGAGGATCTCGCCCAGGTATTTGAAGTGTGTGACCCTATTTATTTTGCCGTATTTGGTGTTCAAATTTTGGACATTTAATTTTGAGCAGAAGAATTCAGTTTTTTGAAAGGATATTTATAGGCCTACTTTCTCTGCACATTCCTTGAGGACTTCGATCTGTTTGGTTGCCCTTTTTTCATTGTCTGCGAGTATGGCTAGGTCGTCCGCGAAGGCTAGGCATGATATTTCCATGTTGTTTTTAGTTCGTCCGAGTCGTATTGGTTTCCAGTGTCCTTGATTTTTTAGTTCCTTTTTTCATTCCCTTATGAGTTTGTTCAGGACCTGGTTGAAGAGGAGTGGGGATAACCCATCTCCTTGGCGTACTCCGGTTTTAATCAGGAAGGGTTCGGAAATTTCTCCCATAAATTTCACTTTAGAGATTGTGTCGGTCAGAGTCTGCTTGACCAATCTTAGTGTTTTGGAGTCGACTCCTTGTTCTTTTAAGATGTTGAACAGAGATTTTCGGTCAATGCAGTCGTATGCTTTTTTGAAGCCCACTAACGTGCAGATGATTGAGACGTTTCTGATAGCTTTGTATTTCACTTTTTTTTTTTGAAGTTAAAGATTTGTTCAGTGCATGAGCAACCAGGGCGAAAGCCTGCCTGGTACTCGCCAATTTTGTGTTCTAGTTGTTCCTGTGTTCTCTGAAGAAGGCATGCCGAGAAGATTTTGTAAGTGACTTGTAGTAAGGAGATTCCTCTGTAGTTGTTCAAATCTGTTCTTCCTCCTTTCTTGTGCAGCGGGTGTATGAGAGCACATTTCCAATCATCGGTAAATTTTCTGTTTGCTAGATGTTTGTAATAATTTGCGTGAGTTCTCGCAGTGAGTTTGGTCCGAAGTTTTTTAATAGTCCCGCGGTGATACCATCTTCACCGGATGTCCTGTTATTCTTCAGTTTTTGTATGTGCCTGTGAATCTCTTCCTGTGTCGGTGGTGGTGATTCTGAGTGGGTATAGACACCATTTTCCTTGGGGAATCTTGTGTCGCGTTCGGAGCAATTGAGGAGATCAGAGAAATAGTGTACCAGTTCGTGACAATTCTCCTGATTGTTTAGCGCTAATCTCCCATTCCGCTTTCTAAAGCAAAGCTTTTGTGGTGTGTACTCACGGATTTCTCTTGCGAAAGTCCTATAAAAATCTCTCGTGTTATAATTGCGGAAATTCTCCCTATAGAGTCTAGTTGTTCCTTCATGAACTTCCTCTTAGTTTGTCTAATAACTTTGGCGGTCTGTTTTCTAGTCTAGTTAAAAAGCTGTTGGCTTTCTGGGGATTTTTTACTGTTGTACTCCTGAAATCCTCGTTTGCGTCGCTGCAATGCACTTTAGCATTCTGAGTCACACCACGGGTGTTTTGTGTTCTTTTTCAATGAGATCAGTTCCTGTGCCTTTTGTGTAATTTTTTTGTGGAATTTTTCCCATGTATCTGCCTGTTACTTTTCCCATTCCTCTGTTATGTTGGATTCTTTGATCCTTTTCGTGTCGAATTTCTGTAGATATGCCTTCTTCTGATGAATTCTCCTTGGGGTGAATTTTACTTTGATTCGTGTTAGGTAGTGGTCTGAGTTGATGTTTGCGCCCCTACGGACTTGAACATCATGGATCTCTCTATGTTGTGGGTATGAGATCGCAACGTGGTCTATCTGGAATTCACCAATCTGTTGTATAGGCTATCTCCATGTCTCCTGTTTTCGTGGAGATTTTCTGAGGATGATCTTCAGGTTATTCTGTTGGCATAGTTCGATAAGTCTTATGCCATTCTTGTTGGTGAATTTGTGACCGGGGAATTTTCCTACGGTTTTCTGATGGATTCTTTCCCTACCGATTTGTGCGTTAAAGTCGCCCAGTAAAATTTTGACGTCATCCTTTGGGACCTTTGCCATTATCTTTTCTAGTGTTGCCCAGAATTTCTGTAGACTTGGGGTCTTTCTTGTTGTCCCCGTTTGTGGGGGCATGTACGTTGATCATGGTGTATTTTTTATTGGCGCACTGTATGCGCATTGTCATCAGTCTATTGTTTATGGGGGTAATTTCCTTAATAGAGTTAACCACAGTGTACCACAAAGGCCATGCCCAGAAGCGGAGCACCCCTGGCGACTCGTTTGTCTGTCCTGCTTTTGAATATGCGATAGTCCCCGTAGTCTACCGTGTCCTCATCTGTGATGCGTGTTTCTTGTAGGGCAAGCACAAGTATCTTTTGTCTGTTAAGTTCTGAGGTTAGGTTGTGAAGTTTTCCTGGTTGGATTGGCGTGTTCATGTTGAAGGTGCCAATGTATGTAGGAATTTTATGTGGAAATTTGCCGGAAAGTTCCGACTTTTTTTGAAATCGTGAAAGTCCAGGTTCCCCAGAACCCGAGCACCCGGTTGCCGTCTGTCGACGGGTGGATTGGTTACCACCTGGGGTATTATTGTTATTACTTGCACGAGTCATGATTGCTTATAAGCTTATGGGTCCAGTGTTTCCATTGGGAGTTTAGAACCAGGGATTGTTAGTTCCTGGAGCGTGGTGTACAGCCGCACCCTCTGGGTAAACAGACGCCGACCAGGTTGCCGGTGGTTGCCACTGTAGACTCGACCTGGGTTTTTTTTGCCAGAGTCCTGTTAGCCGTCTGTTCCCGAAATAAACGTTCGGGTTCAGCCATTGTCCTCTTTCTGCGACGTGGACGAAGGGTTGGAGCTTTAGGAAGCTATATATAATATATAATATATATATATATATATATATATATATATATATATATATATATATATATATATATATATATATATATATATATATATATATATATATATATATATGCAGTTTTTTGATTATTTTGGACTGCATCTAATGAGACAATATTAATTGGCAGTTATACAACCCCAATTACATGCGGAATGCACAACGACCTTCGTCTACGCCAAAATGACTATTCTGTTGGTTGCTTGCAACATGCAACAACACAACTATGCAACAAGCAACAACATAACTATGCAACAAGCAACAACAATTACAACTATGCAATACATGGTTACACAATACTTGAAAATGCTAAATGAGATTTTGGTGAAACGTTGTGACTCTTCACAGAATGAATCGACACCCTGAATGATTTAGAAACATTATCTACCATATATATATATATATATATATATATATATATATATATATATATATATATATATATATATATATATATATATATATATATATATATATATATATATATATATGTATTGGTAGCACAGAGGGGAATGGAAATATGTATGCTTGGCATAACAAGACAAGACAGAAAGCTCTGCGCATGGATCAGGCAACAAACGAAAGTGTGTGAATCATCGGAAGAGTAAAGCAATTGAAATGGAGATGCGCAGGCAATATAGCGAGGCGATGGGATGACAGATAGACCAAGGTAATCCTGGAATGTATACGCTGATCGCAAATGTTCGCGAAGAAGACCGAAAGTACGATGGACTGTTGACATCATTAAGTATAGAGGACCCGAGTGCCAGAGGAAAGCCCAGGATCGTGGGGGTTGGAAGCATGCTGAAGAGGCCTTCATCCTGCAGTGGATCGACACGGGCGGATGATGATGATGATGTTCTATTCTTGGGACTTGGCCTCTTTATTTCTCTAGCGACTTGTACTCGATGTACCGATTGCATCGATGCGCAAAATTACTGCGCAAAAATTCAAATACGTATTCCTTCAAATAGCGTAAATAATAAGCGGTGTGAAAATATGGTCCATATTACAGACCTTTAGACACACAGCTCAATCAGATGTATTTACGCAGGTCTCAATTGTCACTCTCACAATCACTTATAAATAAGATTCTACTGTATAAAACCATTCTGAAGTCAATATGGAGTTACGAAATCCAATTTTTTGCCACCGCCAGTTATAGCAATGTTGAGATACACCACCGTTTTGAAAATAAGGTTTATGTGTGCCATTGTTAATGCAATCTATTATATACTAAATAAAGTCATCCAGCAAAATATCTCAATTGCCTCCATTTGAGAAGTGATTTCTGTGTTATATGATACATATCATGATAGCGCACCCTAATATAAATGTCAATTAAGTATTTAAACATAGTAACATATTAAATAGATCTAGTTAGAAACTTACATTTTATAATTAGTAGTAGTTTACTTATAATCAACTAAACGACTTAGGTTAGGTATATATATATATATATATATATATATATATATATATATATATATATATATATATATATATATATATATATATATATATTCGATAGGTAGATCATTAGATCTATTCTATACATGTTTAGTTGTATCATACCAATAGTTTATAGCTCTGTATGGACAGATTGTTAAATAAAGAGGAGTTAAAAAAATAAATCACGGTATGTTTCTTATTTACATAATAAGAATATATAATATACAAGAATAGAAACATGCCAGGACGTATTCAACGTGTTCGGGAAAACTGGTTAAAATATTACCAGTCTTGCATAGACTCAAATGGTGGAGGTTTTCAATATTTAATTTAATAAAATAATTAATTATTTCTTAATACGACATGAACACTTTAGAACGTGTGGCGGTGTAACAAATTGGTGCAAATAATTTTAAATTTAACATAATGGCAAATAGCATAATAGAAATAATGTATAAGATATACAATCATTAGAAAAATTTTAAGATACTTAACATAAATTGACGTAAATTATAAATTATCATAGTATAAAAAAATCAATTAAACATCTTAAAATAGTATAGTCTCTTAAAATATAATAAGGTAACCAAATAATAAGTAAGTAATATAATAATAATAAGTAAGTAATAATAAGGTAACCAAACCCAACGAACGTTTTATTATCATCCTGATGTTTCTCGGTGCATATTGATCGTTTAACCTTCTTTGCAGTTGTGGCTCCATAAATTGGTAGTATATACTTATGAGGGAATTACCTTCGAGAAACTTTTTTTTTAGGGTTTGTTTGAGAAGTTGCCAAGCTGTTAATTCCAACAATATTTAAAAGATTAAAATAAAAAACCACAAGTCGCTATATAGACTGAAGTTTCAAGATATGTCGTTTAGTCGGAACACTTTGTCTTTTCTGCTTTGACTTGAACTCAATGTACCGATCTCACCGATGGCATAGATCGAAATAGAAATAGCTGTCTAGTACGAGTTCAAATAAGTTCAAATAGTTCAAATAAAAATCTACATACAAAATTAGTAATCATTTAATTATATACATCGATATTTATCATACTATCCATATTTATCATACTATTCCTATTTATCATACTATCGATATTTATCATATACAAATTCGGCACAAGTGCAAAAGCAACTATAAATACTAAACCACCAAAAACTGTGGGTTCCGAAGAAAATATCGCCAGTGTTGATAAAGATTCAAATTTATCAATTCGTCGCCGTTCGCAGGAAGTTGGTCTTTGTTATTCGACTACGTGGAAAATTTGATCTAGAGTTTAGATTCCAACAGGATGGCTTCACGTGTCATACAACTAACGCAACAATCGATTTATTGCGAGAACAATTCAATGAGAACATTATGATGTACGGACTTGTTAATTAGCCACCAAGGTCATGTGATTTAAGATTATCATCTGTCGTTGTGTTAAATATTTGGTTGATGAGGATAAACCAGCAACTATTGACACCTTGGAAGCCAACATAACTCGGACAATTGCTGACATAAGACCCCAATTGCTTGAACAAGTGATCGGAAATTGGATTGACAGAATGCAGTTTGTCAGAAGCAGCGGCGGCTAATTAAATAAATAATTTTAAGACATCTTATTCAGTTGTTGTTTCATTTGAATTTCCGAACGAAATAAAAAAAATCAAATTAAATTTGTTTATGAAAAAGATATCTGCCTAACCTAGGAAAAAATACAGTGCAGATGCATGAATTTTGTTTTCAACTTAAATTTGATATGGCACCCAAATTCCTTCTCTTTTCACTCTGTTCCGTTATTTTAAATATCATATGAACCATAAAGTTTTAAAATTGTGGCTAATTCCTGGATAACTTGTTTGGGATCAGCTTCAATCTCAGCCAACAACAGATCTTTATCAAAGTCAACAGATTTTCCTGATTCAATAACGTCGAAAAGATGGAAATTATTGTTCTTAATTATTTTAAATCAACACTGACATGTTGCTATCAAAGTCATCAGTATAAACAGCATGAAATTAGTGCTATTATTATGCTTCCAAAAGTCATAAAGCATTCAACGTCTAATATAGAAATTATTTACACTTTAATCTTTCATTCTTTTAGGTTTCGCCTAATTTTTTTTAAAATTTAACAATACGTACAGTTAATGTCAATATATGTCACTACAAATTATTTAATTAATCAAACAACAAATTATTTAATTAATTAATTATAATATATTATTTTATTCATTATATATATTATAATCAAATTATCAACATTTATAAAAAGACAAAGCTATGCTACTATGCTGCTATGTACAAAGATACTAAAAATTCAGATTATACGCCAGTTGATCTTTATTTCTAAGAAGGATGATATTATAAATTTTCTGAAACAATAAAACTTTTTAATTTTGGGTATTTCGTTCTATCGGTCAGTTGCAGTATGTGCTCGCAGCGTTTTCGTTCAACATTTTATTATGATTTAATAATATTAAACCTTCGAAACAATGTGTGCTACAACATTTTGTTTCAGTTTTTTTTATAATTTTTTTTTTTTATTTATTATTAGACTAATTTGTAATCAGTTCATAAATTGGAAACTTATCTCGCCAACAATACAATTACTACAGCTCGACTCTAATGTAATTTGACCTGATCATTGGGGAATAAGTCTGTTTTAAGTTATAAGTTATTTATTATAACCAGGTAAACTCCCACAGCTATATAACGGTGAGATAAAATCATTGAAAAAGTTTGACCAAACAGAATATGAAATTTCCGTGAAAGGTGTTATAGCAATAATACACAAATTGGTATCAGCCTAAGTGTTCTTAGGTTATCATCATATCATCATCAGCTCGTGTCGATCCACTGCAGGATTAAGGCTTTTTCAGCATGATTCCAACTTTCACGGTCCTGGGCCTTCGTCTGCCACTCAGGTCCAATATACTTAACTGACTGTCGCCAGTCCATCATGCTCGCAGAGCCACTACAATCTGCGACCCAAAAGGATAAAAATATTATGCAAAGGTATCTTAGTTTTCAGTCTTTAGGCACTCTTTTAGAATGTGAATCAATCAAGTATATCAGTTAAATTACATATTAGGAAATAACACATTCGAACTATTAACCAACATAATTTCAACGATAATAATTTTCTCCTAACATATGAATAAAAATGTTCTTAAAATATGTACCGAAAATGCAATTGGTAACTTTTGTAGAATTATCGACTCATCCAATAAGTGAGATATATTTACATGTGCGTATGTATCTCCAAAAAGGATATCTGATAAATCAAACTTTATAGCATATTTGGGTTCTGTATCTCAAAATAACTTAAGAACACTTTAGAAATGGCGGGTTCCAATTTGTGTATTATTAGTGTAACACTTTTCATGGACATCTCATTTTCTGCCATTGTTTGCTAGAACTTTTCCAATAAATTTTATGTTAACAGCATAATATGTTCTCACTATTACAGTTAATAACTGTGGGAGTCCCTTACGTGCTATGGTTATAACAACCAACCAGCTATCATATTGCCAGGAACTGTAAATCACATGGAGTCGATACTATAACATAAAATCAGGCTTATTCCCCAACGATCAGGTAAAATCACATGCACTCGAGCTCTAGTAATTGTATTATTGCGGAGATAAGTTTCCAATTCATGAACTGACTACAAATATTATTATCCATAGTTATTTATCCTGATGACTTGTCCTATTTATGACTAATTCTATTTATCCTGATAGCAGAACATGTCAGGGTTGATTTAAAAAAATTAAGAACAGGGATTTCCATCGTTTGGACGGTATTCGATCTGGAAGATCTGTTGACTTTAATAGAGATCTGTTGTTCACTGGAATTGAATTCCAAACAAATCATACAGGAATTAGCGACAATCTTTAAAACTTTATAGTCCGTAATACTATGATATTCAAAATAACGGAACAAAATGAAAAGAGAAGCAGTTTAGGTGCCATATCAACTTTCAGTTGAAAACGAAATTCAATGCCTAACCATCTACACTGTACTTTCGTCCAGGTTAGGCAGATATCCCTTTCTTAAAGAAAAAAATATTACTGATGATGAAAAATGCTGTATACCCTTACTTTTGTCCAGGTTAGACAGATATCCCTTTCTTCAACAAATTGTTACTGAAGATGAAAAGTGCTTTGTATACAGCAATTCATATCAGAAATAGCAATGGTTAACGCTAGGACAACAACCTTTGCTTACTCCAAAACAGGTCATTATCTTAAAAAACTTACTGTCTTACTGTCTGTCTTACTTACTGTCTGTATGATGGAATTATACAGGAAGTATTTACTATGAGGATATGGATAGTGGTGAATATTATTGTGCTCAGCTTAATAGACGAAACATTTCCATCAAAAAGTCCTAGACTGATTAGTCGAGAAGGTGTTATTCTGCAATAAAAAGGCAGGAGCACGTAGTCCCAGAATCACCCAAGAAAAAATGAATCAAATAGGCTGAGAACTAGTTCTTCATTTACCATTTCTCCTATGCATCACCGTCAGATTATCATCTTTTCAGATCTACGGGACATTTTTTTCGTGGAAAAACTCTTACGTCGATGGTTATCAAAATTACATTCGAAGAAAATGTTGCTTCAAAATCACCCTAATTTTACAAACAAATATTAAAAAGTTTGCCAGAGGGAGATTATAATGTAGATTTAAACTGTATTAACTCCTAAATAAAATACAATTTTGTAAACTGTCAAAATACATTACTCATGGGTACCCCTAATAAATATTCTATACACACACACACATATATATATATATATATATATATATATATATATATATATATATATATATATATATATATATATATATATATATATATATATATTATACCTATATTAGACCTAATTCAAATAGTAAAAGAAAACACGTGTTAGTTCGTAATGCTTAGCGGATGGAAGAATAATTTAAACTATTTGTCCAGGATTACATCCGACCATTCATTGGGTTCCGTTTTTTGAAAACGTGCTAACATTTTTTAGCTAACAGTGGCGACTCGTGAGGGAGGGCGTTGAAGTTGAATAGCCTCTACTAGCTCGATCAGATCTCAATCAGATAATAATGAAACAACATGAGTCAAGTACTTTTAAAATTGAATGTAATCTGAATATTAGTTCTATCTATCTAAATAAAATAGACTCAAAATATGTTTTGCAAGATAGTGAACAAATATAACTACCTAATTTAACGTTGTAAATAATAAATCATTTCTCTATAACTTTACGGTGCCCAAACAAATTTAAATATGGCCTGAACACTTATCATTACGTTTAAATTGATTGACATAAAGAGAATAAATTATTTTCAATTAGTCAATGTTGATTGTACAAATTGATGTAATTTTTATTGAAATTCTCACTCATTTATATCGGATTTTCTTCTTTAAGTAAACGACAATTTTTATGCCACAAACCATTTGTATAGATTTTAGGTACAAATAAAATATTTACTATTTTTTTATTTAGTTTTATATACACAAGAACATCGATATGGAATTAAATGTATTGAATTAACAACTTTCCTGTGTTTTGAACACATACAGCTTAGTACTATAGTTGCTCTTGTCATTATGCTTAATTTGAATGTGTAACTGTATATAAATTGGATGATAACTAATTTTATAAAAATATTTTTACTTGAAAAGGCTCCTACTAGGCTGCTACTCCTGTTTTGATATATGTCATCGATGCAATCGGTACATCGAGTACAAGTCGCTAGAGAAATAAAGAGGCCAAGTCCCAAGAATAGAACATCATCATCATCATCAGCCCGTGTCGATCCACTGCAGAATGAAGGCCTCTTCAGCATGCTTCCAACCCCCACGATCCTGGGCTTTCCTCTGGCACTCGGGTCCTCTATACTTAATGATGTCAACAGTCCATCGTACTTTCGGTCTTCTTCGCGAACATTTGCGATCAGCGTATACATTCCAGGATTACCTTGGTCTATCTGTC
This sequence comes from Cosmopolites sordidus, assembly GCA_031761425.1. Classification (NCBI taxonomy): domain Eukaryota; kingdom Metazoa; phylum Arthropoda; class Insecta; order Coleoptera; family Curculionidae; genus Cosmopolites; species Cosmopolites sordidus. The sequence goes on along the minus strand of JARFXV010000630.1, from coordinate 122,901 downwards.
ATCCCATCGCCTCGCTATATTGCCTGCGCATCTCCATTTCAATTGCTTTACTCTTCCGATGATTCACACACTTTCGTTTGTTGCCTGATCCATGCGCAGAGCTTTCTGTCTTGTCTTGTTATACCAAGCATACATATTTCCATTCCCCTCTGTGTTACCAATACATATATATATATATATATATATATATATATATATATATATATATATATATATATATATATATATATATATATATATATATATATATATATATCAGGGAACAAACGAAAGTGTGTGAATCATCGGAAGAGTAAAGCAATTGAAATGGAGATGCGCAGACAATATAGCGAGGCGATGGGATGACAGATAAACGATGGACGGTTGACATCATTAAGTATAGAGGACCCGAGTGCCAGAGGAAAGCCCAGGATCGTGGGGGTTGGAAGCATGCTGAAGAGGCCTTCATCCTGCAGTGGATCGACACGGGCTGATGATGATGATGATGTTCTATTCTTGGGACTTGGCCTCTTTATTTCTCTAGCGACTTGTACTCGATGTACCGATTGCATCGATGATATATATCAAAACAGGAGTAGCAGCCTAGTAGGAGCCTTTTCAAGTAAAAATATTTTTATAAAATTAGTTATCATCCAATTTATATACAGTTACACATTCAAATTAAGCATAATGACAAGAGCAACTATAGTACTAAGCTGTATGTGTTCAAAACACAGGAAAGTTGTTAATTCAATACATTTAGTTCCATATCGATGTTCTTGTGTATATAAAACTAAATAAAAAAATAGTAAATATTTTATTTGTACCTAAAATCTATACAAATGGTTTGTGGCATAAAAACTGTCGTTTACTTAAAGAAGAAAATCCGATATAAATGAGTGAGAATTTCAATAAAAATTACATCAATTTGTACAATCAACATTGACTAATTGGAAATAATTTATTCTCTTTATGTCAATCAATTTAAACGTAATGATAAGTGTTCAGGCCATATTTAAATTTGTTTGGGCACCGTAAAGTTATAGAGAAATGATTTATTATTTACAACGTTAAATTAGGTAGTTATATTTGTTCACTATCTTGCAAAACATATTTTGAGTCTATTTTATTTAGACAGATAGAACTAACATTCAGATTACATTCAATTTTAAAAGTACTTGACTCATGTTGTTTCATTATTATCTGATTGAGATCTGATCGAGCTAGTAAGGGCTATTCAACTTCAACGCCCTCCCTCACGAGTCGCCACTGTTAGCTAAAAAATGTTAGCACGTTTTCAAAAAACGGAACCCAATGAACGGTCGGATGTAATCCTGGACAAATAGTTTAAATTATTCTTCCATCCGCTAAGCATTACGAACTAACACGTGTTTTCTTTTACTATTTGAATTAGGTCTAATATAGGTATAATATATATATATATATATATATATATATATATATATATATATATATATATATATATATATATATATATATATATAAATATATATATATATATATATATATATATATATATATATATATATATATATATATATATATATATATATATATATAAATATATATATATATATATATATATATATATATATATATATATATATATATATATATATATATATATATATATGTGTGTATAGAATATTTATTAGGGGTACCCATGAGTAATGTATTTTGACAGTTTACAAAATTGTATTTTATTTAGGAGTTAATACAGTTTAAATCTACATTATAATCTCCCTCTGGCAAACTTTTTAATATTTGTTTGTAAAATTAGGGTGATTTTGAAGCAACATTTTCTTCGAATGTAATTTTGATAACCATCGACGTAAGAGTTTTTCCACGAAAAAAATGTCCCGTAGATCTGAAAAGATGATAATCTGACGGTGATGCATAGGAGAAATGGTAAATGAAGAACTAGTTCCCAGCCTATTTGATTCATTTTTTCTCGGGTGATTCTGGGACTACGTGCTCCTGCCTTTTTATTGCAGAATAACACCTTTTCGACTAATCAGTCTAGGACTTTTTGATGGAAATGTTTCGTCTATTAAGCTGAGCACAATAATATTCACCACTATCCATATCCTCATAGTAAATACTTCCTGTATAATTCCATCATACAGACAGTAAGTAAGACAGACAGTAAGACAGTAAGTTTTTTAAGATAATGACCTGTTTTGGAGTAAGCAAAGGTTGTTGTCCTAGCGTTAACCATTGCTATTTCTGATATGAATTGCTGTATACAAAGCACTTTTCATCTTCAGTAACAATTTGTTGAAGAAAGGGATATCTGTCTAACCTGGACAAAAGTAAGGGTATACAGCATTTTTCATCATCAGTAATATTTTTTTCTTTAAGAAAGGGATATCTGCCTAACCTGGACGAAAGTACAGTGTAGATGGTTAGGCATTGAATTTCGTTTTCAACTGAAAGTTGATATGGCACCTAAACTGCTTCTCTTTTCATTTTGTTCCGTTATTTTGAATATCATAGTATTACGGACTATAAAGTTTTAAAGATTGTCGCTAATTCCTGTATGATTTGTTTGGAATTCAATTCCAGTGAACAACAGATCTCTATTAAAGTCAACAGATCTTCCAGATCGAATACCGTCCAAACGATGGAAATCCCTGTTCTTAATTTTTTTAAATCAACCTTGACATGTTCTGCTATCAGGATAAATAGAATTAGTCATAAATAGGACAAGTCATCAGGATAAATAGAATTAATGGCATTTGTGGAATTAATGCCATTTGTGGAATTATTGCCATTGTTACCTATGCTTTCAAAACTCATAAAGCAATAAATGTCTAATATAGAACTTAGTTACACTTTGCGCTTTCATTTTTAGAGGTTTCGCCTATATTTTTTTAAAATTAACAATATACGCACCAAATGCCAATATATTTAACTATATTATGGTATATAACTTACATTATTATCAGTTGATAGCAATGTAAAATTTGAAAACCAAACGACGCTGTTTATATTTATATAATTAATATTAAAAAAACAATATTTTGTCGCAATAGGTTCTTGTAAGTTAGCCGTTATCAAAATATTCAACAGATTATTTAATTTGTTGAATTTAATAAATATATATTGTTTTATTTGTTAAATTTATAATATTTTATAAACGAATATGTATTAAATGACAAAACTATGCCATAGTAGAAATACGCTAGATATCCAGATTATGCACCAATTACTCTTCTTATATCCATTAGATCCATGTAAGACGTTTTTGAAAGAAAGCTGTTCAGTAATATTATAAATGTTTTCATGGCAAAATATTAGTATGAAAGGCCATATTATAAAATATTTGATGCAATGAAATATTTTAATATGTGTATTTAGTTTCATAAGTCAGTTGCAGTATTTATCATTATTTTTTGTTTTTATTTATTATTAGACCAATTTGTAGTCAGTTCATGAATGGAAACTTATCTCCGCAATAATACAATTACTAGAGCTCGAGTGCATGTGATTTTACCTGATCGTTGGGGAATAAGCCTGATTTTATGTTATAGTATCGACACCATGTGATTTACAGTTCCTGGCAATATGATAGCTGGTTGGTTGTTATAACCATAGCACGTAAGGGACTCCCACAGTTATTAACTGTAATAGTGAGAACATATTATGCTGTTAACATAAAATTTATTGGAAAAGTTCTAGCAAACAATGGCAGAAAATGAGATGTCCATGAAAAGTGTTACACTAATAATACACAAATTGGAACCCGCCATTTCTAAAGTGTTCTTAAGTTATTTTGAGATGCAGAACCCAAATATGCTATAAAGTTTGATTTATCAGATATCCTTTATGGAGATACATACGCACATGTAAATATATCTCACTTATTGGATGAGTCGATAATTCTACAAAAGTTACCAATTGCATTTTCGGTACATATTTTAAGAACATTTTTATTCATATGTTAGGAGAAAATTATTATCGTTGAAATTATGTTGGTTAATAGTTCGAATGTGTTATTTCCTAATATGTAATTTAACTGATATACTTGATTGATTCACATTCTAAAAGAGTGCCTAAAGACTGAAAACTAAGATACCTTTGCATAATATTTTTATCCTTTTGGGTCGCAGATTGTAGTGGCTCTGCGAGCACGATGGACTGACGACAGTCAGTTAAGTATATTGGACCTGAGTGGCAGACGAAGGCCCAGGACCGTGAAAGTTGGAATCATGCTGAAAAAGCCTTAATCCTGCAGTGGATCGACACGAGCTGATGATGATATGATGATAACCTAAGAACACTTAGGCTGATACCAATTTGTGTATTATTGCTATAACACCTTTCACGGAACTTTCATATTCTGTTTGGTCAAACTTTTTCAATGATTTTATCTCACCGTTATATAGCTGTGGGAGTTTACCTGGTTATAATAAATAACTTATAACTTAAAACAGACTTATTCCCCAATGATCAGGTCAAATTACATTAGAGTCGAGCTGTAGTAATTGTATTGTTGGCGAGATAAGTTTCCAATTTATGAACTGATTACAAATTAGTCTAATAATAAATAAAAAAAAAAAATTATAAAAAAAACTGAAACAAAATGTTGTAGCACACATTGTTTCGAAGGTTTAATATTATTAAATCATAATAAAATGTTGAACGAAAACGCTGCGAGCACATACTGCTCGGTCAGTTGCAACAAATTTAATTTGATTTTTTTTATTTCGTTCGGAAATTCAAATGAAACAACAACTAAATAAGATGTCTTAAAATTATTTATTTAATTAGCCGCCGCTGCTTCTGACAAACTGCATTCTGCCAATCCAATTTCCGATCACTTGTTCAAGCAATTGGGGTCTTATGTCAGCAATTGTCCGAGTTATGTTGGCTTCCAAGGTGTCAATAGTTGCTGGTTTATCCTCATAAACCAAATATTTAACACAACGACAGATGATAATCTTAAATCACATGACCTTGGTGGCTAATTAACAAGTCCGTACATCATAATGTTCTCATTGAATTGTTCTCGCAATAAATCGATTGTTGCGTTAGTTGTATGACACGTGAAGCCATCCTGTTGGAATCTAAACTCTAGATCAAATTTTCCACGTAGTCGAATAACAAAGACCAACTTCCTGCGAACGGCGACGAATTGATAAATTTGAATCTTTATCAACACTGGCGATATTTTCTTCGGAACCCACAGTTTTTGGTGGTTTAGTATTTATAGTTGCTTTTGCACTTGTGCCGAATTTGTATATGATAAATATCGATAGTATGATAAATAGGAATAGTATGATAAATATGGATAGTATGATAAATATCGATGTATATAATTAAATGATTACTAATTTTGTATGTAGATTTTTATTTGAACTATTTGAACTTATTTGAACTCGTACTAGACAGCTATTTCTATTTCGATCTATGCCATCGGTGAGATCGGTACATTGAGTTCAAGTCAAAGCAGAAAAGACAAAGTGTTCCGACTAAACGATATATCTTGAAACTTCAGTCTATATAGCGACTTGTGGTTTTTTATTTTAATCTTTTAAATACTGTTGGAATTAACAGCTTGGCAACTTCTCAAACAAACCCTAAAAAAAAAGTTTCTCGAAGGTAATTCCCTCATAAGTATATACTACCAATTTATGGAGCCACAACTGCAAAGAAGGTTAAACGATCAATATGCACCGAGAAACATCAGGATGATAATAAAACGTTCGTTGGGTTTGGTTACCTTATATAAAGAAGAAAGAAGTTCAGAAGTGTCTGAACAGGATGTATAAAATTTGTGCATGCTGGACAAACAAAAGGTCAAAAATATATTGTTTTAAATATTTTGAATGGATAAATTCGAATGGTTAGTCGATTTTATGCATGAAGTATGTCAAAGTAGGTATAATTTTTATTTAAAAATAGAAGTAATATCTTTTCCTATACACCATAGCAAGAATTTAGTTAAAAATCTTTGGGGTACATATATAGCCCAGGAGAGAGTTGAGCATTTTTAACTTTATTTTAAGAGACTATACTATTTTAAGATGTTTAATTGATTTTTTTATACTATGATAATTTATAATTTACGTCAATTTATGTTAAGTATCTTAAAATTTTTCTAATGATTGTATATCTTATACATTATTTCTATTATGCTATTTGCCATTATGTTAAATTTAAAATTATTTGCACCAATTTGTTACACCGCTACACGTTCTAAAGTGTTCATTTCATATTAAGAAATAATTAATTATTTTATTAAATTAAATATTGAAAACCTCCACCATTTGAGTCTATGCAAGACTGGTACTATTTTAACCAGTTTTCCCGAACACGTTGAATACGTCCTGGCATGTTTCTATTCTTGTCAGCAGCAGAAGCAAAAATACGTTCTATTTAATATAAGTTTCGCCGTAAATAAGAAACATACCGTGATTTATTTTTTTAACTCCTCTTTATTTAACAATCTGTCCATACAGAGCTATAAACTATTGGTATGATACAACTAAACATGTATAGAATAGATCTAATGATCTACCTATCGAATATATATATATATATATATATATATATATATATATATATATATATATATATATATATATATATATATATATATATATACCTAACCTAAGTCGTTTAGTTGATTATAAGTAAACTACTACTAATTATAAAATGTAAGTTTCTAACTAGATCTATTTAATATGTTACTATGTTTAAATACTTAATTGACATTTATATTAGGGTGCGCTATCATGATATGTATCATATAACACAGAAATCACTTCTCAAATGGAGGCAATTGAGATATTTTGCTGGATTACTTTATTTAGTATATAATAGATTGCATTAACAATGGCACACATAAACCTTATTTTCAAAACGGTGGTGTATCTCAACATTGCTATAACTGGCGGTGGCCAAAAAATTGGATTTCGTAACTCCATATTGACTTCAGAATGGTTTTATACAGTAGAATCTTATTTATAAGTGATTGTGAGAGTGACAATTGAGACCTGCGTAAATACATCTGATTGAGCTGTGTGTCTAAAGGTCTGTAATATGGACCATATTTTCACACCGCTTATTATTTACGCTATTTGAAGGAATACGTATTTGAATTTTTGCGCAGTAATACAGTCTCGATATTTTGCTTCGCGTTAGAGATATCAAAAAAAAGTTATTAGAAAAAGTTTAGAATATTATTTTAACGAGTTTTCATGACAAAATTTGAATTTATATTTTTCATTATTTTGGTCTATGCGCAAAATTATTAAAAGTTTATTTTTTAATTTGACAGTTAGTGTGCCATAGAAAGTAATAATTTAACACTACTGTTAAATGCCAGTCAGATTAAATTTTGAGTTTATTGCGTTAATTTCTAGTCAGTGATAACAAAATTAAAATGCCATTGACTTTAACAGAAAAAATCAAAATAATCCGGTTGTTTGGTGATTTTACTCGTAGCATCAGAGAAGTTGCTGCATAGTTTAATATGAGACATCCACAACGTGCTCCTTTTACTTATGGAAAAACAACCGATGTAAATGTTATTTTCAATAAAACTGGCAGTTTTATGATATCTATCAATTTAGACTGCTGCGAGCATTCACCGTGGGATGACGTGGTATTGGGATTGCGACCCGCCATCAACATGGCTAGTTTACTTGGACTGGCTCTGATCGTTTCTCATCAGCTTGCGTCAGGCTCGAGGCCGGCTGACGACGGCTGTTGGACCAGAAACCGGTCCTGGAAGATACTTGTCTGAACACTTGTCTGAACACTGAAACTTGGTTTGAAACGATCGGACACGTGGAGTACGGATGGAAGCTTTCTGTTGTTTTAGTATCTCTCTCCACTGCCCCGCTACGTTATCTTTTAAGCAAGTACCCTGATGCAAGAATTGGATCTACATGTGATGCCAAGATTGGTGTGTTATCTGCATAGGTACCGACAGTGGTTACTCTAGAAGTGGGCATATCTGCAGTATATAGCAAATATACGGCAATTATGCTCACTTCTTCTTTTTTTTCATATATTTATTGGACTATATATTTAGGACATAATTAAATAGTAAATGCTCTAAAACGCTCCCTTATGGGACAACAGACTTGGGAGGATAACAGTTAGTTGTTTTGTTTAATAAGGAAGTATCTGTTGGTTATGTAAGACCTGAGTTTGTGACGGTATGAGAGATACTTTTTCAGTTTATAATGTAGTCCAGGGAGCTATACTTTATCAAAGCCTGTGATATATCTAAGAAAGCCGCCGAACAGCATCATTTGCCTCCATACTCATTGTTTATATGGTTAACCAACCTGTGGACCTGTTCTATTGTCCCATGTTCATTTCAGAATCCAAACGGACGTTCGGGTGAAATTTTATCTTCTTTCATAAGCTGTTTCAAACTTTTCGTAGATATATTTTCAAATACTTTAGATGCCATTGGAAGTTGACTTCTCACATCCATGAGATTTATCATCTTAAGTTTTTTAACCAAATTTGGCAATCATTGGGAACTATTTGAGAAACTTTTCAGAATTTTCAGAAACTTTCCAACTACTAGAAAAATTACTGAATCGGAGTATTGCGTTAAAATATGCGTTATTAATTTGAAAATTTTCGAGGATAGTTTTTTTAGTAATTCGTTTGTTATTAGATCAAACACGGGTGTCTTCCTGATTCGAACATATCAGATTCCTCTTGATCATTTCTTCCCAACGATTTGCAAATCTAATAGGGGGATTGTGTTGTCTATTTAATGAAATGAGGTCTATTTAATTTTCGTGTTGCTTTCTACAAAAAATACTTAGTTGAATCGGTAGCCATTAAACTCTGTCAAAGATTCTAGATACTTTGATTTTTTAAATCAAGCTGCGCTTCTTTGAATTCCTTATCAACTAATACTAAGATGAATCGGCTGTTATTAAACTCGGTAGATGATTCTGGATACTTTGATTTTTGTAATCAAGCTGCATTTCTTTTAATTCCTATCCTTGTTATGTTTGTTTTTATTTTTAGACTTTGATTGTTGCCACTCTTTTCTCAGCTGTTTTTTTGACTTATTTTATGTTTAATTGCTAGATTTATATATTTATTGTTCAGAATTTATTTGATATCCGGATTTGAAAACTAAGCTGCCTATTGAATTGCTTTGGTTAGATCCTCCACGGCCATATCAATATCCAAATGTTTTAAGTGGGTATCTAAGTGGGATATTTTTATTTAGCTTTTGTCTAAAAAGTTCTCAATCTGTTCTTTGATTATAGAGGCAAGGTTGGTGATAGCAAGACAGGCGAATGGTCTGAAGATATACCAAAACAGGACTTTGCATTTCTTTATATCTATTTCTTTAGTTATACTGAATTAATATAATAATACTTAAAAATACGTAGGCGTCTTGAATTCAGGCGACATTGTCACGTTCACGCTTTTTACATTGTTTTAAACAATATTCATTAGTTCATTTGTAGTTTATTCGTTAAGTAATAACAAATTAATATTTGTCAAGTTGGCTGTCGGGCATATTTGCTTAAAATGTTAATTCTTACCATATCTTTTTCATTGGTGATTTAATAATTTTGAAATTTTTTCGCGGAAACTCTTAAGTTTTTGACTTTCTGACTTTTTTTTAAATAATGAATATATATCTTCTTGTTAATATTATATATTAATAAGAATCGTTCAAACCATTATACCGTGTATTTTAAATATCATATAATTATATATATATATATATATATATATATATATATATATATATATATATATATATATATATATATATATATATATATATATGCATTAAAAATAAAATATAAGATATGTTCTATTTCAGTTGGCATTATTTTTATTATTACTTTAAAAAACAAACAATCTTTAGATTTACCACCGAAATAAATTGCTTCCATCGATGGCGATATATCGAATTTTGATGATTTTAAATATTTGACAGTATTATCAATTCGCAAGTTGCTTATTCTGCTGATATATGACACTGCGTGCATTCCCTTCATTGAATTTACTGCTTCATATAAATCGTTTTGAATCGATAAATGGAATAAAAGATTGTTCGCTGGGAGTTTGAAAGAGATTGTCGGAATCGTTGGCATAAGTGCATTGTAACGCGAGTAGATTATCCAAATGAGGTTTGCGTTTATTGGATCAGTTCCTATATTCTTTGATTTCAATGGCATATGTTATCTGGTTTTCAATTTTAATTCTAATATTAATATAAAACGTACCATAGTATAACGAAATAAATATTGATTGTTATACAAATATATTATTCACTGTAAAAGAAAGTTTAACATTTATGTTATTTTGAATCTTCTTCAACACTGTTTGGCTGTTCTTCAACTTTTAGTTATCCTCACATTATATTTTATGCAAATTTTTTTGACACTCTCATCCAATGTGAAGTCGCAGTGCATGTTTATGTTCTCATTTTGCTGTGATATTTTTTTGTAGTATGAACATTGCCAGCAGCTTCGAATCATTTCGGGTTTCTAGTTCTATGTTATAGGATCACCAATTTAGCTAAAGTATTATATTTTAAATAGATAATACTTTAATATTAATTATAATTAGATTAAAGCTTTAGTTGATTATATTTTGTTACATTTTATATTTAAAAACATTTGTTATTAATTTTGATCAATGTTCCTTCTATTTTTCTGGTATATTTTGGCATATACTTTAATATGTATAATGATACATTTGGGTGAAATATGTTCTTATAAAAGTGTACTTTAACTTTCAGAAACCTATGAATGTCTAAAGAAGTCAAACAAGGTTAACATAGTTGTTTCCAATTTTTAATGCTGTCATATGTTGTACTAAATTATGTTTGTATGAACGGGTGTATTATCTTAGGGAAATGTAGAATTATCTTTGTATTAATAATACGTGTCTATTGCCTTGGTGAAATGTAGAATTAATTATCTTTCTATTAACACAGATTAAGCTTGAAAGCTACAGTTTGTTTATTAAGCTGCAAAGCTAGTTTTTAAGAATTATTAGTGTGAAAAGCGATTACTACTAAAGCCTTTTATTGATTAGTTTTAGGTATGTTAATTTTAGTGTGATTGCACAGCGGCACAATTAGTTGCAAGTCGTTATAGCCGCTATATTATATAAAAGAAGCCTTCCAACAAAAATCTTTTTTGAAATACATCTAAAACACACTCGATAGCTGTATATTTTCATTTAGACATTTCTCAAGTGGAATGCCTTTCATATTTAGCATGACGTCTCTCAATCCGAAACGAGTGTACAATTTTTTTAACTTTAATATATAGTTGTTTTGAAAAAGATGTTCCTAAAACTAAAGTTGTCCTCTCTACATAAAGTGCATGTATAACTACATAAAGTGCATGTAAGAAATAAGAAGTGACATTAATGATTTTAACGCTGGTGTATGTGCATTGAAGATAAAAAAACAAACAGAAGGTTGATGCAGAAGATTGCGATATGTACATTATATTTCGCGTTGTTATCGTGAAATAACCATGTATCGTGAAATATCCATGAAAACCAAAAAATCGGCTAATGAACACTCACAATTTTAACCCCCAAATGTAAATATATTGACTTAAATTTGGCTTCACGAGCATGCTGTTTACCGTAAGAGGTACTGGAGCATTTGATTTGTGACATACCATATTTCTTGAATATCTACTTTTCTTAAATGGCGGTAAAGATTTTAGGGAAGTATACTACTGAATATTTTCTTTGAAGCTTTGTTAATGATGATAACTTATGATTATAATCTGCAAATGATTTACGGAATAAAGGACAACTGATATGTCATTTGTGAAGTATAGTCATAGTGAAGTGAAAGCCTGATGGAAAAAAATATTCGAGAATATAGAGACAATACTATGAAACATTTTATTAGATTTATTTAGTAACTAGTTTTGGTCCTAGCTTTTTCCACACACATTTTTGATTCATTGTTTTGTATGATCGCACATTCTCTTGAGACATAATATTATTCAAACTTTTTAGAATATCGTTACGTAGATAACTATATGCTCGATGTTGAAATCTCATTTGGTTGCCTTCTGATAAATCCATAATATATAGTTGACCATAAGAAGCTGAATCTAAATTTTGGGGGTAAAAAGGAGAAATGTTATGATACACTGTACCAAGTATTTTAAAACTGTATGCTCCTTTTCCAGGCGTCAGTTGTATATTTGTATCAAAAAGAAACAAAAGATAAATAATTATTATATTGACAAATATATTCTCTAAAATTTGTTGATAAATCATCATTGAAATTTTTTTTTATTTCATCAAGAGTGCGAGCATTAGCTAATTAGCTAAAATTAGATAGTTTTTAAAGGAGCAATAAAGGCCAAAATATCCAAATGCATTTCTTTCGCATGAAAAATATAGGGCAAAACAATAATCTGATCTAAAAATTATCTAAAGTGAAAGGATGCACGACGTCTGAAATATCTTCTGGAACCGCTCATCTCCTCTTAATTTTTAATGCTATTTGTTTTTGATATTTAATATGATTCTGGGACCGTTTCATCAGCTTTTCCTTATAACCAGTCAAAGTCATTCTTCGTTTATTATTTCTATTTTGTTGAAATGCATTAAAAGTGGAAAATTGTAGAGAACTGGAACTTTCATTTCCTGCAAAATTAGTAGAGGAAAATTTAAAATACTATAATGACCTGATCAAGATTGCCAGAAAAGAGTATGTTGCAAATAATATGTCTAAACACATTTTCTAAACAAATAATTGGGAAATAACTGAGCAATACAACTTAATTCAACATGACCAGTATATTTACCATCCTGGGAGAGCATATCTTTATAATCTGTCGGGCTACAATCGGCAGCCTGTATGATGTATCTGTAAGGGTTCATAGTCTTCCCATTAATTTGCAATTTCTTCCTCAACTCTCATCGTATTTCCCGACGACACTCTACATTATTTTTAAACAAAAAATAAGAAATTACCCAAAATAAACAGTTTCTATCGCCTAAAATGGGAAATAATTCCCATTTCCCGCTATTCCATTATTAGAATAGAAAAATTATATAAGAACCATTGATTAAACAACAAACTATATACAAATGAAAACAAAAATCTTAAAGTTTATATCAAAAACATGCCGCAGTCAGAAATATAATTAAAATATTATGTTTATGTTTCTAAAGAAAGTAAATTAATGGTTTTTATCAAAATTAAACCTAATAAAATTAAAATAGTACCTTACACTCTATACCGTAGTATACTGTAGTTGATATAATCAAATCTCTTAATAAAACAAATGCTGTGGTATGACATTTTTACATATATTTTGAGGCAGCAATGCTGCTGCTCTATAAAGGATATAATCTCCAACTATTCTGGGTTCTGGTTTTAAAATTGTTACATCTGTCAGCTACAGTAAATGTATTATTTATAAGAACCTGAATTCATAACGATATATGTGGTAATATATTTTGTGTAATGTGAATTGTGTTCCAGTTTTACTTTATTAAAATGGAAATGAATAATAAGATAGGCAGTTTATATTTGTGTAAGCCAAGCAAAACATGTCTAAATTGAAAATATTGTAGGTAATATGAACGGAATATGGGCCTTTATTCAAGTAATTTTAGGAGAATGAAAAACTTGAATAAAAATCTTGAAAATGAATAGTATGACCATATCAAGATTGACTTTCATTCAATATTTATTCATATTCATTTATATAAACTTTACCCTTTTCATTATCCAATACTGTCAACAAAAAGCTCGCTGAGAAGAAATTTCGCTCCAATAAACAGGTAATCTCCGAAACTGAAGTTTATTTTAAAAGGCAAAGAGAAAGGCAAAGTTCTATTAAAAAAGGTGTAGAAATGTTAGAAAAGCATTGGAATGATAGTATTGCTCCTCAAGGAAAATATATTAATGAATATAGTTGAAATTTGCAAAAATAGTGTCAGACCGGGGATTTATTGACGTGTTATTGTATTTTAGATATCAACTACAAAAGATTTTTTCAATTTTTATATTTATTTAAATCCAATAACCAGTTATTTTTTTACTATGGTGAGTTCAGTTTAATAATTGGCTTTACAAAAATAGTTTAGGTGCTGCATAATACCAGATATTTTTTCCCTCATTTTTTTTTATTATGTTTTTTTTTATTATGTTTATTTAAAAAAATCTTAAAAAGATTTTGATTTTTTTTTAAATTGACGAGAAACACATTATGTTACTTTTTATAACATATATTATTTATAGTATTTACAAGCACTACACAATAATAACATAAAGAAATAATAAAAATAAAATAAACAATTTTTCAAGACCAACTTTAAAAGATAAATATCAGAGTTCCAAAACTGCAATGCAAGCTTTGTCACATAAGAATTTATATTGGCTGTGTTGCGCGATTGTCGGATCTCGTCTTTGTTAATAATCAGACACCTGTTTACAAATGATGTTGGCGCCACCTATAATGATGTACTGTAACCTCAATAGTATAAAAGATATAAAAAATGCGAAATTTGAGCTTCAACATAAAATTCGTCAGAATTCGTTTTAGAATGCACTGATTCGAATGGTAACTATATACACGCGAAAAATGATGAGGTCCGATTTCGGATATCTTCTTTAAAAAAGGATCTCGGCTTAAGCGCAGTATTACAAAAATGGTTCTCGCCTCCTACGGAACCTATATATATATATATATATATATATATATATATATATATATATATATATATATATATATATATATATATATATATATATATATATATATATATATATATATGAAGTATCGAACGATGAGTCAAAGCAGAAACTGAAAAACTCCTAAAATCTTCAGTACTCATTCTGAACGCTGTTTTAAAGCAGCCATGAAAAATGTCTTGTTTTTTCCACAGAGTTTCCCTTGTAGAGACACTGTGTAATTTCTGGAAGTGTTTCATATTATAAAAAGACTACCGTAGCATAAAATATATGAACGTGTATTCATTATCGCTGAAATGCTCATAGATGTACGTAGTACGTAGTACGTAGGAGAATGAATAGTATGACCATATCAAGATTGACTTTCATTCAATATTTATTCATATTCATTTATATAAACTTTACCCTTTTCATTATCCAATACTGCAATATTAAATAATAAATTTAATAATTGTGCTAACTTCTTATCTACTGCAACAATAATCAGATTGGTTATTAGCAGATTTGTTATTTAAATGCTACAAACATTTTCAATCGAATCTTATATTTAGTTTTAGCTGTCAATTTACTAACGAATGACACTACTCTTGAAATTGTTGTTTATGCAACCAGATTCCAACTATTTTGTTAGTGAAAAATACATATTTGTGGACAATAAAACATTTTAAAGGGATACGATAAATAGTCTCCGTGGCAACAGGATTATTTTTAAAAAAGAAGTATGCAAATTCGTACATGTTTTATTGGCTATAAATTTGGGATCCACCCAGAAATCATTTAACTGAAATATCGCTATCGGAGATTCATCTAAAAATTGAACTTTGATAAACTCTTTTGTTAAACTGTTTATGATCTGACATTATCTTGTTAAAAGATAATATTTGGATCATATTTAGATATGATCTAACGCTAAGCTTCTTTTAATTGCTACTATTAGTGTTTTAGTCTCTCTAAAAGCTTCATTCAATTTTAACTCGGCACCATTCTAGTCAACACGTTTTGTGATAGACTGCAAAAGGAACACCCTATAATTAGGATAAAACAATAATCGAAAAAAAAGAATGCATGCTATGCAAGAAATCATTAGTACATAGCAATATCGTAAGCCGATTATCAACACTATAAAGCGATTATCAACACTATCAAATCTATAAAGCTTAATAAGACCAGTTTTAATCTATGGCTGCGAAATTTGGAAATGTTTATATAAATGTGATTGTGCAAATATCTATATGGAGCAAAATAGCATATATATTTGTATTGATATCAATATTTCAAGGTATTAATCTAGATTATTTTAGCTTTATAGAATTCTGAACATTGAAAAAATTATCTTAGTACCACCCTTTTAAGAAACAAGAGTATATATAATTAAATGCAACTCTAACTGGCTTTAAAAGGATAATTTTATTAAATTAAAGGAAACAGTTGTCCACTTGTAGCCATATTCAATATTTACATTAGTATTTTAAATTTAAAGTTCGATACACAAATGATAAATCAATATCATAATTTAAAGATTGATAAAATGATTTTTATTGTTTTATTCCATGAACGATATAATACGGGTTCAAAATACTATTCTTTCAGTTGTCTTAAATAATATATCTATAATTCTCATCGATCAGCTTTGTTTGAAATGTCGACTGTTAATTATATTTTCAATAATTAATTAATTGGAACTATTAATGGTTATAATGATCAAACTAAATGTATTTGGCACTGTTATAATATTATTAATTGTGTACATTTGTTTAAATTAGGAACATTATAGAAAAAATAGGCCAGGAGCTATTTTTGAAATCTAATTATATAACTTTGATTTCTTTTAATTATTTTCTTTTTTAATTTTTTAATAGTGTATAATATTATTATAGCTATTTATTCCATGTATTTCAGTACAAATTTGGTTTGTTTTGTTAGAAAAAAAATGAAAAGCTTATTCATTAATATCCTTTAATGCCAAAGTTGTATTTTTTAGCATTAAATTTCATGTCATAATACGATTCACATCACATTAAGGAACACATTATTAATTGTTTTATTAAATAAACTGTTTATATCCACCATCCAATTCCTGGTGAAAAAAGTTTCGATTTTCGAACAAAAACTTTCGATTCAAGGAAGTTCATTCACAATAGTTTTACCTGCGTAAAAATTCTCGGGCAAGAGTGCTCGTAGCCTTTGTACATCATATTATCAATTACTCTGACCATACATCAGTATGGTCAGAGTAATTGCTCTTTTAGTTTTTATGTACTACTCAATGGGAAACTCCAACTTGTCGCGCAACACTTCCAGTACATCTGGCAGAATCCTCTTCAACAAGATGTAACATTTATTTTTGACTTCAGAACCGATTTATCGTTGGTACTCACATTCTGGAACCACACTACCCGTATTTAAAAGTCTTTGAGAAATTTGGACAAATATTTGTCAAGCTGGAAGTGGTCTTTCTGGTTATCGTTGACCATTAAAATTCCCGGTCCTTTCGGAATTTTGAAGAGCTTCTCCATAAATACGAAGCATATCGTGATATTGGTGTACAGAATATATCTTTGGGTTTAAATCGAACTTAGATGCATACACTGACATACACCGGAATAATTTTTTTCGCTATTTTAAATAGAGCTATTTCAAATATCTAAATCGTTATCTAAAGTATCATTGTCGTGGCGATATTGCGAACACAATATTCATTAGTTTATTTGTAGTATTCGTTTATAACTTTTACGTTTATACGCATATTTCCTTAAAATATTAATTCATACTATAGCTTTTCGTTTGGTGATTTAATAACTATGCATTTTTCTTGGGGGCCCTCTGGTTTTTTTTACCCTTAATGTAAAGAATATTTTTCTTCAAAATGATGCGAAAAATCATGAGATAATTTTTTTAAAATATAATATTGATACACAAAATATATTCAAATGAATGTGTATAATAGAACAAAACAATACTTCTGGATGTTTGTGATTTTCTATTCGCTTAACTTATTTCGGAGTCCACTACTTATCAACGCTATGGACCAATCCTATATATTCGCTACAACCGCAGACTATGCGTGACCATTTTTGATCTCAAAAAAAAACAATTTCCATTCTATATTTAACTGAAGTAACCGATACTTGGAAATTCATTTTAAATGAACAAACTAAGGTTTATATCTAAATTTCCACTATAATAAAAATTTGTCTGTACCATAATTATTTCGACAAAGCCTTTTCTAAATATCAATTATACTGTTCCCATTTTGCTAAATTAATTTTGTTGCTAAGTAACTCTTAATTATTTTCAGATATGTAGTTATTATAGACTATATTGTAAATATAATTGCATTATTATCCAGTTAATAACACTTTGATAGTTTAATTTTTTAGAAACATTTAATTTCTTAAAAAGCCTACATGTTGGCACCAATGGATGATCTCTCAGGAGGAATTAACCCACTCTGATTACTGGCATAAAAAGGGACGATTCCTTATGGGATTGCTTTCTTGCCTAAGAACATATAGAAAAATATATATGATGCATAATATATATATATATATATATATATATATATATATATATATATATATATATATATATATATATATATATATATATATATATATATAAATATATATATATATAATTATATATATATATATATATATATATATATATATATATATATATATATATATATATATATATAATATATATATATATATATATATATATATATATATATATATATATATATATATATATATATATATATATATATATATATATATATATTAATGCGTCAGGATGGCACAGTGTGCCATTTGCTTACTGGACCTTCGGCGGATATAACAAAAGGTAATACCTCCACTTTCTGGAGTTTCCATTGATTTTTCAGATCAAATGCAAGATTTTCATACTTCGTGACCCTTTCCATTTCAGTTTTTCCGAAGCTATGAGAGAGTGGTATCGCAATGTCAATTATGAAAGCTGTCCTCTGCTTTTTGTTAATTAGAACAATGCATGTTTCGTTAACCATGTTAGCAGCATCAGGCGATGATTTAATCTTCAGATTAAAATATATCTTCATCATTCATTTATTCTAACATACATATCTTTAGATTAAATTATCTCCTAATGATGCTAACGTGGCTAGCAAAACGTGCGTCGAGAAGTTAAAAAAGTGATTTGGTATTTAGGGCTAAATCTTTTCGAGTTTTGGGTAAAACCTATTGTTTTGATTGTTTCTTAATTCTTCGATCAACAGTTACTAGTCGCCGCGGAAACTCCTTCGGTTTACAATGAACACCGCTGTGAAATTTTCACTATATTCCGGTTTTGGCCTGACATGAGCAAACGCGGCACGTATGTTTATCATTTAAACATTTTTTCTAACCGTCACTCTGTGGTTGGCCAACATATCATGAATTATGCTGACCATTTTCTCATGAGTGACCGTATCTAGGTGTGTTGGACGCGAATCGTCAGTCGTGTTGGTTCGACCACATCGAAACTCAGTAAACCACTAATGAGCCATAAATGTAAAGGAGCAGAGTTCCTATAATATATTTTCAACTTATCTTCTCTTTACGTGATCATTTTTTACGAAAAATGTTGTGTTTATTCAACACGCGAAGTTTGTTTATTTCAATAATAGCAAAAATATTGAACTTATCTGCAATCGAAGACTGTCAAAACAAAATTAACTAGCATATCGAAGAAATATTTCTGCCAAGTATCAAGCCTAAAGAAAATATAGTCAAAAAATTAGAGTATTTTAATCTCCTACACCCCTGTAGCTCCACCAGGTGATATTTCTTCAATATATATATATATATATATATATATATATATATATATATATATATATATATATATATATATATATATATATATATATTATTTTTTCAAGGGTGAAAAAAAATCTGACTACAAAATTTAATTATAATTACATCCTCAAAATGTCACTGTTTGGTATACTTCCTGATCATCAGAAGACCAACAAGTGAGTTAATATTAAGCACTATACGGAGATTGAGTAAAATATCAAATAGTTGTTAGATGTATGGTAGTGCGGATCAAAGGTGATCGCATATCTAAGTAGCTTCCCGTCTAGCAACGTTCCATTAATTTCAAGTCGATATGCTAGTTAATTTTGTTTTGACAGTCTTCGATTGCAGATAAGTTCAATATTTTTGCTATTATTGAAATAAACAAACTTCGCGTGTTGAATAAACACAACATTTTTCGTAAAAAATGATCACGTAAAGAGAAGATAAGTTGAAAATATATTATAGGAACTCTGCTCCTTTACATTTATGGCTCATTAGTGGTTTACTGAGTTTCGATGTGGTCGAACCAACACGACTGACGATTCGCGTCCAACACACCTAGATACGGTCACTCATGAGAAAATGGTCAGCATAATTCATGATATGTTGGCCAACCACAGAGTGACGGTTAGAAAAAATGTTTAAATGATAAACATACGTGCCGCGTTTGCTCATGTCAGGCCAAAACCGGAATATAGTGAAAATTTCACAGCGGTGTTCATTGTAATCCGAAGGAGTTTCCGCGGCGACTAGTAACTGTTGATCGAAGAATTAAGAAACAATCAAAACAATAGGTTTTACCCAAAACTCGAAAAGATTTAGCCCTAAATACCAAATCACTTTTTTAACTTCTCAACGCACGTTTTGCTAGCCACGTTAGCATCATTAGGAGATAATTTAATCTAAAGATATGTATGTTAGAATAAATGAATGATGAAGATATATTTTAATCTGAAGATTAAATCATTGCCTGATGCTGCTAACATGGTTAACGAAACATGCATTGTTCTAATTAACAAAAAGCAGAGGACAGCTTTCATAATTGGCATTGCGATACCACTCTCTCACAGCTTCGGAAAAACTGAAATGGAAAGGGTCACGAAGTATGAAAATCTTGCATTTGATCTGAAAAATCAATGGAAACTCCAGAAAGTGGAGGTATTACCTTTTGTTATATCCGCCGAAGGTCTAGTAAGCAAATGGCACACTGTGCCATCCTCACGCATTAAGGCATACCTTTGCGTTCTTTTCTTTCTCAGCATTTGTTAGTCTTGTTAATCCCCCTTTTCTTCCAGAGTTTTTTGCACTAACTGCATATTAAACAGACACGTCTCCTTTCTGATACGTTTTCTTATAGTTTTGCAAAGCTCAATGTACTCGACCCTGCCAAAAGGACTGCCTGCATTCCTTATTGTCCGTCGTCATTTTCATTAAATCAATAGCCCCACTGGACATTTTTGTCTGTTTGAGACATTTTTCTTTTGGTGCTATTGAAGCAGCCGTTTCAAGCACATTGTTCGTGATTTCTTCATATTGGAGTGATATTTCCATCTCCTCCTCCATCCATTATAGAATAAATTCATAATATAAAATTCGTGTCCTTCAGTAAAATCAACTAATCTATCACCTCTATGGTCTCTCTCACCAGTTCCATATGGGCCAGTTGCATTTTCATCAGTTCCTACTTTTCCAATTCTTGCATTAAAATTCTTTTTTACCTACATTGCTCCTTGTTAAAAGCTGGACCGCATCATCATAAAATTCCTCAATTTCCTCATTCCTATAGCTTATAGTTGGTGCATAAGCTTGGACGATTTGAAGCCTAAACTTTTTATTCAGCTGAATGACGCATTGGGCTAATCGGTCAGATATACTATCAAATTTTACTACACTGTTCTTCAGCTTTCGATTAATGAGGAATCCAATAGCACCACATCGTCCATTCTCCGTATCGCGAGTGTAGAGTACGTGACGAGTTGAATCCAGTTGGATTAGCTTTTCGCCCTTTCTTCGTATTTCACATAGCCGAATAATATCCCAATGTATGTTATCAAGTTCGATCAACAGTTCTTGCAGTCGGGCATCCGTTTTCATTGTCCGTATATTTAGAGTAACAATGTCAAAAGTTCAATGGAAGCCTGATCTAACCCGGTGATTCTTAGCACCCTCTGTCTTGGAGCAGATCTTCCCGCTGCCGTAGGTAGTTGCCCCTTGGCCTTCGGGGAATGAGGGCTGTGTTTGAGGCTGTACTATCATATTGAAATACCATGTTGAAGGCATGGACCATAGTCTGCCACGCCGGTCCAATGGGGATTGCCAGATTTTGGATCATGTTAGTCTGAGGCCTCTGCCTTGACCTGTCCACCAGTCTGACAGGGGTTACCCTCCCAGGAGCATAGGCTCCAGACGGCATAGCTCAAAGCGTCATTGCCCTACTCAAACTCCTTAACACCGCAAGGTCTGATCCATATATTGATATAACTGTTTTTTCTTGACCGTGTAAATAGTGAAAGAGCGGAATCTCGGTTATATGGTCTGTTACTATGAATTAAACTAAGATTTCAATTTTTTATAAACCTCAATATATTTCGTCAGGAGGATATATTTCTGACGGAGGATACACAAGCAAAATATTATATAAAATCAAACGATACATATACAATAAAAAAATTACAATGTCTAAAATAAAGTCAAAATGTTAAAAATATAAAGTAGGGGAGTCAATTGAATCAAAACTACCTTAATTATTTTTAAGAATTGAAATAAAAAAATCCTTAGATAATATAGTAGTTTGTTATTCGCTTTATCATATCCGATAGGTCAGGGCTCAGCGCAGGGGCAATTGAACCACTAGTTGGGATCAATTGAACCAAAAATATTAGAAGCAGAAACAAAGGCATTTAATAATTAATTTATTATTTATTATGTCTTAATAGTATTATTACATACTTGTAATGAACATATATTACTATATTACTTATTTTCTTAAACTTTTACATAAAATTTATTTGCTAATTTGGGTTGTTAACATTGCTAACATTAAATTTATTGAAATTCATTGCACGTGGAAGACTTGTAGCTTCTGGAACTCTAATAGATATTTCCGGATGTATTTTCATGATATCTTTACACCAATCACTACCAGCCTTTTATTATTATGCCATGATTAGTGATACTATATTTTTTTCAAAAGCAAATTGATATGCCAATTATCTTAAATCAATATTTGTTAATCTATAATATACTTTAGCAGATGTTAAGCAGTACTCGACTAATAAACGTTCTTGTTCAGCAGCTCAAATTTTCACCTTTCTTAAATTTTATAAGATATCACCGTGATATCGTGTAAGAAAGATGAAATAATTTAGCAACACTTCTTATAGTCTCTTTAGATCCCAAATTATTTTACATGCCATTTCGTATATTTCAGTAGATACTTCACCGCAGCTAGTTGTCCTCACACATTTACGGGGCATTTTAATATTTATAAAAACATTAATTTTATTTTAATTAGCATATTTATAGGATAATCTATAATTCTTTCTGCTAATTTTAGCAGACGTCTGCTAGTTTAGTTCTAGTCTGCTATTTTATTAGATGTCAAAAAATTTGTAAAAATATCTATTATACTATGACTGTCATCAATTTGTTAGGTGATAACCTCAACTTGGCAAAAATGATTTTATGTGAACAAATTAATTAACTATTAACTGTTGTTTTTGAATGATAAGAATATTTCGATCTTTCTTTACTTACCACAATTATTGAATAATGTTGACAATTTTTAATAATCACTACAAAATATTACAATACCAAATGCTACATTGTTTAGCTTTATAAGTCTTTTTCGTGTAAGGTCAAGATGCGCGCGCAAGTCTGATGCCTAACCCCATTTGATTTTATTGCGGTTATTAGAAAAATAAAAAATTATTAAAAAAAAATTTCGCTATAAATCAAATTAAGAATTGTAAAATATAGATATATGGAGACACTACAACTGAAATTTTATAATTATATTGAATAATTGAAATAATATTAAACATTTTGTCGAGAAATAAAAAAAGTTGCCTATAAACAAAACACATGCCTATAAACAAAAAAAATTGAATTTTTTAAAATTCAAATATCACAATGATTCCAAATTTTGGACTAATCAGGGGTTAACATATTGGAACATAAATCTAAGAAGACGTTTCATTTTTTTTATTTTTATCGAATTTTTAAGTCGACTCATTCTATTGCCCCGTGGTTCAATTGACCACCCTCTCCACTACATAACTAAAACTGAAAACCCTCAACACGTAGAGACACACATTTTGAAAAAAGAATAAATGCCGTTAAAGATAAAATGATCGTCGAAATATCGAGATAGTTATAGTTCCATGATATGTGAATACTATTCAGTCTCCCAAAATGTCGCAATAGATGACACACTCAGCCCCTCTATATCAGACCTGGAATGAACAGTATATCTATCTTTGTTAATATGAATCGTCTCTGGAAACAAAGGTTTGTTGAGATTATTTTTAGAAGCTAGAATTTTGACTGAGTTGTAATCAAAACCATGACCAGTCTGATGGCGATGATTAACTAGAGCACGCAATGTTTTACCAATTCGAGTGTATGTTGGATTATACACTGTTTCAAACTTTGTGATCTCTGACCTATATAACAACACTCACATTCACAATAATAATCCTATACACTACATTATATTTATTTGGATAAGATTTTTGTCCTTCGTTCGTGTAAACAAATCTCCGGTTTTTTAAAGTTGTATTCCATTAACCTAATATTGGTGAATCTCTTCAATTGTTTGACCACCTTATTGGTCAAACAAATATATAAATACAAATTAATTTCAGGTCTGATATAGAGGTGCTGGGTGTGATCTATTACAACATTTTTGGAGACTGAATAGTGTTGACGGACCATGGAAATATGAATGTTTTAGTATCTCAATATTTCGACGATCAATTCTGTATATAGGAAGGGATTTATTTGGTTGGAGATAGAAGAGACAAGGACTTGGTTATTTTAACGGTATTTATTATATTTACAAAATGTCTATCCCTACGTGTTGAGTTTTTTTTGTGTTATTGAATTTTCTTCGTTGCCACGATGCAGTGTTTGTTCTTTCATCATAAGCGATTTCCATTCTTTTGGAATGTTGTGAGCGTTATATCATCATCATCATCAACCCGTATCAGTCCACTGCAGGATGAATGCCTCTTCAGCATGAACTCTCGCGGTCCTGAGCTTTCCTGGGGCCCAACATACATGCCATTCGGGTCCAACATACTTAATAATATCATCAGTCCATCGTGTTTTTGGTCTTCTCCGTGGACGTTTGCAATCAAGCGGAATCCAGTCCAGGACCGCCCTGGTCCATCTTTCGTCCCATCGCCTCACTACATGGCCTGCCCACTTCCATTTCAACTGCTTTATCCTTCCAATGATGTCACTAACTTTCGTTTGTTCTCTGATCCATGTGCAGGTCTTTTTATCCCGTCTGGTATTGCCAAGCATACATCTTTCCATTCCTCTCTGTGCTACTCGAAGTTTTTGAACTGTCTCTGATGTGAGTGTCCAGGTATCACTTCCGTATGTCATAACGGGCAGGACTGATCAAAGACTTTTCTTTTCAGCAAAGTGGTAGTTTGTTTTTTAAACACTATGTTGAGCCTGTCAAATGCCTGCTAGCCACATGCAACGCGTCGTTCCAGCCCCCGGACGGTATCCCCTTCCATTGAAATCCTCTGTTCAAGATATATATAGTGATCCACAGCTTCCAAATCCGTTCCCAAAATAGAAATCCTTTTGCCCTTATTTTGTCCAATTTATTGAATATGACCTGACTCTTCTTCTGGTTTATTTTTAAGCCAAATGGTTCGCCAGCCCTTTGCAGCTCTTGTACGTGCCTTTGCAGTTCCTCTGGATCTTGTGAAAGAAGAACGATATCATTGGCGAATCTAAGATGATTTAAGTATGCACCATTAATCCTTATCCCATCCTGTTCCCAATCCAGATTACGGAACAGTTCTTCCAGGCAGGCTGAGAAAAGAAGAGGCGATATTGCGTCACCCTGCCGTACGCCCCTCTTTACATTTATACCAACCTCAAAATCGTCAAGGTCAAGGTGGGTCGCTGTAGCTTCATCATATATCGATCCTAGTAAGTTTATATAGGCTTTCTCTGCACCTTGATTAAGCAATGCATTATGGCCCGCTTTGAGATTGAATCAAATGCTTTTTCATAATCGATAAAAGCCAAGCACGATGGCATGGTATATTCGTTGTGTCTTTCTATAACCTGCTGTACAACCTGGATGTGATCCATTGTATTGAATCCACTTCTGAATCCTGCTTGCTCCCTTGGTTGTGTGTCATTAAGTTTTCTTAGTATTCTTTTGGATATTATTTTGGTGAAAACTTTGTACACCACTGATAGGAGGCTTATTGGACGGTAATTCTTTAATCTTCCCGTGCTTCTTTCTTATGTATAATAATTACTTCTGCATTTTTCCCTAAGCTGGGTACTTCTTGTTGTTTGAGGTGTTTTGAGTATAATTTTGCCTTTCCGTATAATTCCGACCACCAGCTTTTTACATCTCCACAGTTATACTATCTTTTCTTAGAGCCTTGCCATTTTTCATCGAGTCTATAGCCTTTGTCACTTTCTCTAGTTCTGATATAAGTTTCAATAAAATCTTCGGACAACCTCAAACATTTCCGCCCGTTCCCTGCACAGTGTACCAACCTCACGAATTAAGGAAAACATTTGTTCGTTTTTTTTCTTAGCTTCTGCTTAGCTTTGTTATTTCCCCTGTTTTCTTCCACAGTTTTTTTGCACCAGCTCCATGTTGAATCGGCGAGTTTCTTCTCGAATACTTTTCGAGTTTGTTCTGTAAAGCTCAACGTACTTGACCCTGCCAAAAGGCCTGTTTGCATTCTTCATTGTCCGGCGTTTTTTCATTAAATTAATGGTTTCATTGGAAATTTTTGACTCTTTGAAACATTTATCTTCTTGTGCTATTGAAGCCGCCGTTTTAAGCACATTGTTGGCGATGTCTTTATATTGGTCTGTAATTTCCATGTCCTCCGGATCTTGTAACACAGCAAAGCTATTTGACAAAGCAATTTCAAAATCTCTGCCTCTCTCCAGCAGCTTCCCAGAGTCCATTTTGCTCCTTTTTGATCTTTTCATTCTTTCGTGCTCTTTTCGGCAGTTTATCCTAATCTTTGCTCGTACCATTCGGTGGCCACTTCCTACATTAAAATAGTTAAGGACAGTAAAATCGCAAAATATTACTTTATCGTTTGACATGATGTAATCAATTTCACTTGTGAGTCCAGATGGACTTTTCCATGTCCATCTTCTGTTGATCTTTTTCTTATAAAACGAATTAATAATATAGACTTCTTTTTCTTCAGCAAAATCAACCAGCTTGTCACCTCTATTGACTCGCTCAACATTTCCATATGGGCCAGTTGCATTTTCGCCAGTTCTTGCTTTTCCGATTCTGGCATTAAAGTCGCCCATCAGGATTTTATATCTACACTTCTCTTTGTCTAAAACTTGGGCCACATCATATTAAAATTTCTCAATTTTCTCATCTCTATGGTTTATAGTTGGTGCATAAGCTTGGGCGATTTGAAGCTTAAACTCTTTATTCAGCTGATTAACGCATTGGGCTAATCTGTCAGATATACTTTCAAATTTGACTACACTCTCTTTCAGTTTTCGATTGATGAGGAATCCAATTTCACCACATCATCCATTCTCCGTACCTCGGATGTAGAGTACGTGAGCAGTTGGTTCTAGTTTGATTAACTCTTCGCCCTTTCTTCGTGTTTCACAGAGCCCAATAATATCCTTTTTTTTTCGTTGTACGTATATTAAGTCTGTATATTAATTGTCCGTATATTAAGAGTAGCAATGTAAAAAGTCCAATGGCAGCCTGATCTCATCTGGTGATTCTTAACACCCTCTGCCTTGGGACAAATCTTTTTTTTTTAATTTAAGTTCCTTTTAAACTTAAAATATATTATTCTGTACGTGAATATCACGATATACTTCTTATTTAAAAAGAAGCTTATAATAAGTAAACAAATTTTTGCTGCTGTCGAGCAGATTAGGAATGCTCCAGAACTTTTTTAATGTGGAAATTTGGTTAAAACGGCACCAGGCGTACATAAACTCAAATGGTGGACAATGTCAAAAATTAGTTTTAGAAATTTCAACTTTGATATTAAACGACAATAATATGTAAGTTTTCTTTTTTTTTGTGTAACAAAACAAACCAGATTTATGACAAAAATTATGAAATGAGTGGCTATAAAGAAATTTAATTTTATTTTCAAATAATATCTTAATGCATAGGCCAATGAAACTAAAAACTAGTTTCAGTCCCACAAAAATAAACACAACGTTGCGGCGTTGCTAATTGTTAAGAACATTTTAAAGAGTTCTTTATTAAAAGATAAAGGAACCTTTAAATAATTGTTAATTAAATTTACGTAAGTACTTTCCCTCATACCCTGTACATTTATATATCTTCTGGATGGAAAACTGTGATTTGTATAGAATAAACTCATAAAACTGCAAAATGAAATTATAAACATAATTATGCGATTAGTATGAAGATGCGTTACAAAATCCGGTTTCCCTTGGTATGCTCTAATTTCAACATGGTATTGAAAGAACGAACTGAAGTTCTAACTTTAATTAGTTTACTTAACTTCCACGAACATAGATGATATAATTTACAAAACTTAGGAAGTATCCCACTGGTGTAATTTGACATGTGAAGAAAACTTTCTTAAATATACATGCATGCAAATTTAAAGAGTAAAAATGTATGAATGGATTTAAATAATTAAAATATTCAACGCATATTTGTTCCAAACAATCCTAAAAGCGCCGATAAATGAAACAAATAATTTTCTTCGGTGTTCAGTCGTTTAGATAATCAATGTAAAATGTTTGTTATTTTAGATCAAGTATATATAAAATGAGATAAATTGATAGAGAAAGAATGTCATAAATATAGTAAACTTCTTAAAGTGAAACTGCAGGTTATGACAATAGAAGTTTCTTTAAGGAAAAAATATTGCTTACGAAACATTGTACAATTTATTTGATTTATAGGAAATGTCACTTTGTTGAAATTGTGTCATTCTGAAATGTTCGTGTCTAAATATTTGATACAAATACTTTTCACCTTTTATACTGAAACAAATACGAATTATAAGGAACCAAGAATAATATATAATAAAAGAGAATTATTGAGATATAAGTTTTGTTATTAAATCAATATATAAAACTTCTATGTATTTTAGCATTTTAATAATACATTTTTCTAATTTAATCAGCTTATTAATAATTCAAGGTTAATCAGTGCTATCATACTTTAAAAAATATATTAAGAATACACAACCGTTTTGATCTTCTATAAATTATTGCTAGTAATGTTATATTTGCTTTGAAGAATCATCGACCATTGGAATTTCATACCAAAATGAGGAATTGCTTGTAGGAAGGGTAGACTTGATTCCATATCTACTAAAAAGGAACAGCATGGGATTTAAACATTAAATTTTGATTGGCTTAATTCGATTTTTGCTGCACAAGTAAACCAAAACAAAACCAAAATATAGAAAATGGTAATATCAATATAACCACAGAAAATAACAGTAGATGGGATATTAGAAGCTGTAGTAGATGGAAGCTTATACTACTCCTTAAACAAAATAATATTCAGCAAGAATTGAATAGAAGATAGACATAACAGTTTGCAATTCATTGTTTTTAACTTAAGCCAGTGAAATGTTAATTTTAAGACAAATAACAAGGAGTAAAATGAAAGGTCCAGATTTAAAATAAGGAAATAGGAGAGAGATACTTAGAGTCCAACCAACAAAAAATTCAAGAGAATGTTATGAGATAATTTGGTCACTTAGTAAGAACACCATCTAAAAATACAACTGGAATAATTTCTAAATTGGGAAAGATGACAATAATAAAAAAGGAAAATTTAGAGGAACAAGAAAATACGCAATGAAATAAGCAGTTAATGAAAAAATTAAATAATAAAAATGAAAAATACCATGAACCAAGCAATCAATAGAAGAAAATGGAAAAAGAAAGTTGCCGAAAAATAGCAGCATCCTATACACCTCTACATAGGCACTAAGCCGGTAAAATGAGGCTTAGGATTGTGTATATATCTAAGAAATATTTTGTAACGTTTAAAAATTTTCGGTCGCTACAGGTAATATTATTTTGCTTATATCTTGCTTTAAAGTGCACCAGTATATTCCGAGATGAACACCGAGACAGTCGATAACTTCGCCTCGCGCTGAACACTCGCCTCCAGACGCAGACAGTCCCGGTTACGCAATCCTTAATTAGATGAATTTTTAGGGCAATTTTTTTTAGATTTTTTAGAGGGTTTTAGGATCCAGACGTTTTACAATCCGGTCATTTTAGATACGGGACTTTATTTGACTCCGGATTTTTTTAGATATGTGACATTTTAGTTACTAGACATTTTTGATGCGAGGCATTTATGGTACCAAATGTTTTGGACCCCATACTTGGCAGTAACAGCTCATCTTAGTTCCCGGACTTTTCAATAGCCGGATATTTAAACAACACTACAAAAGATAAAGGACAGACTTTTTTTTATTATTATTTTTACTATTATTATCAATTTATTTTTTAATCACTATTTGCCTATCCATCTATTTGAGTTTCAAGAACGCTGGATAAGATCCCTTACACCTTAACACTGTTAGTTTAACGTTTGACATTTTCACCTTTATTATGCCTAGTTAAGTAGGCATACAACTAACCTAGTAAGGTAGTTGTGGTAAGCATCACCTTTAGATTTCCGTTTTGTTGTGTTAAAATTATTAATTTATTTATTTTTGTTTTTGTTGGCCTCTAATCTTGTGTTTGTTTTTATTAAATAATTTTTACAGTTAACTGAATCTTTTTGGAGTGGGTAAATTTCTTTTCCCAGTTTAAGGGTTAATTTTTCTTGATTTCGAAGAACTGTGTGGTGTCCTTATCGAAGTGATGACGAGATCCATCATGATCCACTACCCAACTTCCTTCGGCGAATGACTGCCGTAGCTGTAAATTAAGTAACCAAAAAAAGGTTATATTAAAACTTTATTACTTTACTGATATATTTGTATTTTACTTATATTTATATTTATTATTTACTTTATAATTACAGATATACATTTTTCTTATTACAATATTCCAGATGATTCGATTAACTTCATAAAATGTGATAAAAGCTAAAAAGAAAATATTTAATATTTATAGCTGATTTTACATGTAGATAAATTACAATTTTCACAAAAATAAATGAATTTTATTACCATTACAAAATTTATTTCATAATTCGATTACTTCAAGACTAAAAATAAATTCTGTAAAAGGATTTTGAAATTAGATTTAAATATTAAGATAAAAAATATTATTATTATCCAGTCATTAATTAAAAGTATAGAAAAAATTTTCTACTCTACAAACTATCATACGAAAAATGTTATGCGAAATATTATCTTTATGGTAAATTTTAATTTGTCCTTGTTTGTTTTCTTTTGATGCTTCTCCAAATAATTTTGCTTTTGTAAAATTACGAAAAGCTTTCAAGGTACACAGTGCACTTACACCAGGTAAAAGGAATTTTAAAAAGGGAAGTTTTGGAGTATCCATCCCCGGTCTCATCATTATATTTTGAAAGTTTAGTTTCTTATTTTACTAAGATGTTTAGAACTTGAGCCTAATTGAATTAATTTTTAGATAAAAATTTTATCTCGTATACAAATGTTAATTTATTTAATATTTCTTAATTGTCTTCTGTTATTTTTTAGGAAACATTAATCGGTCCTAAGAACTTTAATACTGAATTATAGACAAAAATGGCATCTCGTAAAAATGCCATCCTTGTCGATGACTGAAAAATATGCAATTTACAAAGTGTTCTTTGAATACCAGGAAAAAAGAAACACTAAGAATTCAAAAATACAACGGATTAATATCTGGGCTACGAGGTCAATGAAACTCATCACCGCACCCAATCCATCGATGAGGAAAACGTTGATTCAAATGATTTCGCACTGCACCAGTAAAATGTGGTGGCGGCGCCATCTTGCATGAACTACATCTCTATACCGCATGTATACCGTCCAAATGGTCCAATAAATCATTTTCTAAAAACTGCACATATTGATCTCCATTCAGTCTTTGCGGAAACTCAAATGGGCCGATTCAAAAATTGTCAATAATGACGCACTAGAAATGTCGCTGTCTTGGTAGGTGTGGATTTTCCAGGGCGTAATAATGATTATTTCGTCAGTTAAAAATTCCGCGTTTGGTAAAAGTTGCATCGTCATTAAACAATACCTTTTTCAGGAACATGGGCTCTTCGTTTTTTCATGTAGTAGATTTTAATCTGATGTAGCCGGCACATTTTGTAGCAATAAATTTTAAACAGGCGAAAAATGGTAGGAAAACAATTTTTCTTGGTGGAGAATTTTTGAAGCAGTAGATTTGCTAATTCCTGTAGATGCCTCCAAATGCCTATTGCTTAGTTCAGGATTTTCCGCGATACTAATCAAAATGTACTACCCTTATACGTTTGGGTCGTCCACCAGAAGTGTTATAATAAAACGAACCTGTTTCGCCTAACTGATTGAAAAAATTGTCGATCTGGGATAATTCTGGTTGGGTAGAGCTCTTCATGCCTTCTAACTCCAGCGCGGCTACTGTAATTTACTTGCGCATAAACGCAGAGCATATCTCTTAAATCACAGTTTGAAAACTGATTAAGTCTGTGCATTTTTTAGAAACTATTTAATACCAACTCAAGATTGGAGAAGCTTGTTTCCACTTACGTTTCATAGGAGAGATAGAAAACAATGACAGTTATCTTCGAGGCGTGATAATTTGTACACAACATTCAACGCACAGTTTGTGAATTGCATATTTTTTGCTTTTGACAAGATGTGAAATGGAATATTCCAATCCGAATATCTCGCAAACGGCGTGAGATATCGATATTGACCGAGGGTATCTTTTTTACGTGGAAATTACGATTCTTCTCTATTTTGAAGTCAAAATATTCCCAGCTTTATAGAGTAAAACAATATGAGAGAGTTAATTCCTCACAAAGTAGGTAGCAAGCGCTCTCTAGGAACTAGGCTCAAGCTAGGCTAAATTTGGACTTGTCGCCTTTGAAAATTCAGCTACTACGATTTTAAACCTGATATCTTCAACCGTTTTAAAATTATCTCAGTTTTTCAAAAATTTAGTTTCACTTTCAACACCCTGTATCTATTTAACGACTAACATTTGCCAACACATTTATTGACTAAATCCTCTTATTTTGATATCTACTATCACCAGTTGCTCTATGACGGATAAGTTATGGGACACCCTGTATAACAGGAGTATCCATAAGTAATGTTTTTTTTCAAACTTTAAAAATAGCCATCAATTGTCAACAATTTAACTTAATATAACATAATCTATATTCTGATAAAATATATTGGTATTTATTATGTTGTCGAATTAAAAAAAAGTCGAACCCTGTAACACTGAAAAAGCAAAGTGTGGATAAGTTCCACAGTTGATATTTGATGCTTTATTAGTTTAACAATACTATAATTGCTATTAAAGCTGTTTATCTTGGTGCTTGGAACCAGGTAGATGGCAAACTAGTTAGAGTTAGTTAAAAAAAAAGAACGGTGATTTCAATTTTCGACATTTTAAAATCTGGAAAATCTGTTGAGTTGGATAAATATCTGTTAATTAAATTGAAATTGAAGCTGAACCCAAACAAACCATTCAGGAATTAGCAACAAACTTTAGAACTTCATGGTCCACGAATCAAAGCAAATCATTGCAAAGAAAAGCAATGTGGGTGCGATATCAACATTCAATCGAAAACACAGTGCCATGTAATCTGCTGTGCACTTTGCAGGAATCGTTATTCTTAAAAAAACTATTACCGAATGAAACTGTAAACTGAATAAAAAGTAGATTTATATAGCAATCTACATAAGAAAAAATAATAGCACCACGACAGTTTTCCGTAAAAAAGTGTTACTGTGAGTATAGGGGGATTTTACAGGCTATTCATTATGATTTAATCCTAACGAAATCAGAATTGCTGAATATTATTGTGTTCAGTTTGACAGACTAAAAAGTTTTGATATGTTGATGACATCCAAGGGGGATTAGTCGAACAGTTTCTATTCTGCCTATATTATTGTCTGCTGTTATGCTATAAGATCTCACAGTGCTAGAATTACCCAAGGATAAATCAAAGAGTTAGGCTAGGAAGTATTTCCGCACTCACCGTATTTTCGTGAGGTTGCATCGTCCGATTACCACTTTTTTAGATCTATGGAACATTTGCTTCATGGAAAACAATTTCTCATTGCGGCAGCTGTCAAAACTGCATTCGAAGAATATTTTATTTTATAGTCATCCTTTGTAAAAAGGGAAAAAAAGTTTATCAGAGAAATGGGCAATGGGGAAAAAAGTTTGCACATCAATTTTTCTATTGGAACCTTTGGTGTGAAACACTAAACTTGAAAAGATTTACCACTAAACATCAAATGACTTTTTTTAATTCTCGACGCACGTCTGGCTAACCATGTTAGCATCATCAGGATATGATTTAATCTGAGAATCTAAGATTAAATCATCTCCTGATGATGCTAACATGGTTAGCGAAACGTGCATCGAGAAGTTAAAAAAAGTGATTTTTTTTGTTTAGTGGTAAATCTCTTCAAGTTTAAAGTTTGTACAGTTTCATACATTACTTATTGGTACTCCCAATATTTGTATCCAAAAGAAAATGCGCACATATCTTTTTTCATATAGTAATAGTAATATTACATCTGTATCAATGTTTCTCCTTCGGAAAGTTTAGTTTTAATTAATCACTCTGCTATATGCATAGCTAATTACGAAAAGTGTTTTTGTAGATAAAAGTATAGAATACCAATAAAGTTAATTCAAACATTTAAAATGAGTTCACTAGTTTCTCTCAAATATTATAAGAAAATAATATAAATGATTAAGTGCATCCAGAAGTTCAAGAAACAGATGCAGAGGAAGCAAAAAAAGGATTAATAAGGAAAAAGCTCCAGGATATGACGATATAAGTCACAACATGTTAAGGATTGTGAACTAAAACTAAATATATTAATTCAGTGTGCTAAAAGACAATTAAAAAGTGTTATGGTTAACAATATTTTAAAATAATTAGGATGATCTTTAAATTAAAGGACATAGGCTACTGGGCATTAAAACACATATGAATTTTGCAGAATACATATTAAAAGTATCGGATACCGTATTATGCTTGAACTTTCTGTATGAACATTGCTTATTTATGTTATTCCCAATACTATTCTTAGATATTTCATTTTCATAATATCTGTGTATTTCTTTTAAAATACAGTATATTAAGTAGTATACAAAGAAATACTGTCCTTTATACATTTATCTTAAATCTATGAATATTTCGTTTTTGGGTATGCCAACCTTCCGATCAGTTGATTTTGAAAGCAAGTAGAAATCACACTTTAAGCAAATTTTTTGGCAATTTGATAATTATAATCTTTTTATATGATATAATCAAACGCAAACGTTAAAATATTTTTATTGTATATGCCCTCGTAAAACTAATTACAATAACGTAACATCAGTTATAATTTTTAATGCTGCTGGAATAATGTAATGTTAATTATACAATATATGTAAAATATTCATAAACATCAAAGCCGTATATCCTTTCAACAATTTTTTCACATCTACATTTCGAGAATTGAAGCCATACAGTAGCGAATGTAAATATTTAGATGTTTTTAAAGCGATCGCGAAAATTAGCGGCCGAGTGATTTTCAATTCGATAATTAATAAATGGGAGTTATGGTTTACGTCAGATTTACTATAACTTTGTTAATTAATTCCTAGATATTGTAATTAAATTATTATGCTTATTTAAATTAATTTTAGCTTAATCATCAAAATGTTTTCAATAAAGTTATATTTAAAAAGCTTTTCTTTTTGAACTAATTATTATTAATTAAAGTCTGGTTCCATATTGAAAATTAATTAATTAAATTTTTGCTTTAATGTACTAGGAAAACTTTTAATTGCTTATACATGCAGTTGCAGCTGTAGTACGACGTTTTGATTCTTAATTTTTGTTTATTAAAAATAAACAGGTTTTGTGATTTTACTCTCGGGTGTTTTAAAAAGACATACTAGTTACATCACCCTGTACACCATAAGCAGCAACGAAAACAGACACTTCCTTTCGGCCGAACCTGCAGCATAAACATTTTTTACCACCAGATCACATGAATTGTAATAATATTAAAGTCAATCAGAGTTTGTCATTTAGGTCGAACAGACGTATTTGTAATTTCAATTAAGTTTTTTAAAAACAGTTTGTCCATTACTTAAAAGTTAAGTGGCGCAGTCGGTAGGATAGCCGAAATCGACCTGCATAGCGCATCGATCTTCGATTTATCAATTAATCGGCTATTCGAACAGTGATTGATTTTCGACTCGAAAAAGGCATGGAGAGAGGCTCTAATTCAAGAAACCCATTCCATCGAGGAACTGCTACTTTCATCGGAAGAAGACATCACGGAGATTGGAACGAAAAGAGTCCTATCTTGCGGGGTACATTTGGCTGGAAAGGAAATACATCGCCTAGTCACCACCTGTTCTCCATAGAAGAAAAAGAAATGTTCAAGCTGTTAATAATCTTAATGTAAGTAGAGCAATTCATGTCTATCGACGATTTACTAAACACTTTTGGAAGACTTAATTTAAAACCTAAATCAGACCCTGATTCTAACATAAATTTAGAAAGTAATTTAAAACAAAATATTTTTATCGAAAATATAATAATGGCACAATTTAAACCCGAATATTTGAGTCGCGTCCCGCAATTTGACGGAAATATCAGTGAATTAAATAGATATTTATCAACTTGCAAATCATTAATTGACAATTTTTACAATCCAGATCAACCAAATGATTTTCAAAACATTTACTTGCTTAATTGTTTAATTGGGAAGCTAAGCGGAAACGCTCGACTAGTTGTTAATGTACAAAATGTGAAAACATGGGATGAGTTAAGAGATACCTTATATAGAAATTTCGCGGATAGATGTGATGAAACATGTCTTAATAGAGATCTTGTAATGTTGAGACAAAATCAGAATGAATCTCCCCAAAATTTTTACGATTGCTGTCTAGAATTATTACATTTACTCTGCAGTTACGTTGACGCTCATGAAGACGCTGTATCAGCCAACACTAAGCGTGTTCTTTACCAAAAATTAGCTCTAAAAACATTTTTATCAGGTCTCAAGGAACCGTTAGGAAATACAATAAGGTGCATGCGACCGAAAGATTTAACTGAAGCAATTCAGTTTGTAATAGAGGAAAACAACACTAAATATTTTCAAAATCACGGGTACAAATTACATAACGAAGCCAAATCCTAAACCATTTTCTACAAATAAACCTCCATCCCAATCGTACCCAATTTAAATTTTCAACCTCAACCTAATTTTAATTTTCAACCTCGACCTAATTTTAATTTTCAACCTCGACCTAATTTTAATTTTTAGTCCCCGTTTCAACCAAAATCAAATTTTAATCAACAACCCCAACCAAATTTCCCATCACAACCGATAACAATACGACCCAATCCAAATTATCGCCAACCCAGATTTGCGACTAATTTTCAAGTATTTGGCCAACAAAATAAAAATGTATTTAAACCCGATCCATCAGTACCATTACCTAAGCCAACTCCCATGAGTGTGTCGACCCGACAGTCACACAACCCGTCAGCTCCAGGTCCGTCCCGACCTAATTTCTTTCCAACAACCGGTCCGAAAAATTTTATCTCGGAAGAATTGTTTAACACTGAATTAAAAGATGAGACGCAATTGCATAAGCAAAATTATGACACAAATCAATATGATTATAACTACCAACACTTTGACTAAAATATAGAGAATGAATCGTTTGAAGAAGAAAATCCAAACGAAAATTTTTTAGAAACGCCTCAAACTCAGACGTACATGTAGAACCCCAAATTTTATCTTTAAATACTTTAAATTGTAGTAAATTACCTTATATATTTTTACCAGAATTTAATATTAAAGTTTTAATAGATTCAGGATTCACGAAATCATTCGTTGACCCCCAAATTGGTGAACGATTTTTTTCAAATTTAATTAGAAACGACCCCTTCATTGTCTCTACGCCCTTTCAAAAATCCTCTCACATACAGTGCAACAATTCCATCTTCGAAATTATGTAATTTACCAGAACCGATTTCATTGAAATTCTTTTTATTTAAGTTTCATAAAACCTTTCAGGGATTAATAGGAATAGACAATTTGAAACTTCTACAAGCTAGTATATATCTCGCTAATGGATTTGTAATAACGCCTCATACGAAAATTAAACTTTTATTCCATAACACCAAAAGTAGTCTGAACTTAATATCTATCAGCCCTCGTAGTGAACAAGTAATAAAAGTCCGAACATCTATTAAGAATGGTGAAATTATAATACCGTATCAACAATTTCAAAACTGCGAGATTCCTGAGTCCCTTACTGTAGCACGTAATGACATAGCCCTAATAACTATATTAAATAACACTACCGACAGGATAACGCTGGATATGTCACAACCATTAGAAGTAGAGAAATTTAGTCGTAAAAAATTACAGGAACTTTATTAAAATAATTTTGATGATACAGAAAAACATGAACTTGACCTATCTAACTAAATTTCGTGTCGATCACCTAAATACAGAAGAGCGAAAAAGTATGTTAAATTTGTGCAAGGAATATTCTGATATTTTTTACAACGAAAATATGTCTTTGACCTTTACAAGTAAAGTAAAACATAATATTAAAACAACGGACGAGATACCGGTGTACACTAAATCATACCGATATCCGTTTGTACACAGACAAGAAGTGGTAAACCAAATCAGAAAAATGTTGGATCAAAACATCATACGACCAAGTAATTTGCCCTGGTCGTCACCTGTTTGGGTGGTTCCCAAAAAAATCGATTCCACCGGAAAACAGAAGTGGCTTGTTGTAGTGGATTATAGGAAACTCAACGAGAAGACGATAGACGATAAATATCCGCTACCGAATATCACAGATTTATTGGACAAATTAGGTAGATGCCAGTATTTCTCTACGCTGGATCTAGCAAGCGGCTTCCATCAGATCGAAATGGGAGAACAAGACGTCCAGAAGATCGCTTTTAACACCGAGAATGGCCATTACGAGTATCTTAGAATGCAATTCGCTTTGAAAAATGCGCCAACTACGTTTCAGCGCGCGATGGACAACATTCTAAGGGGCATTCAGAATGAGAAGTGCTTGATCTACTTAGATGACATTATTGTTTTCTCTACGTCTTTGCAAGAGCATCTAAAGATATTAAGAACTGTTTTCCAACGATTACGCGAATCAAATATTAAAATTCAACTTGACAAGTCAGAATTTCTTCGTAAAGAGGTTTGATACCTGGGACATATCGACACCCCAGAAGGCGTAAAACCAAACCCTGACAAAATATATGCCTTTAAAAACTACCCTATACCAAAAACAACGAAACAGATCAAAGGGTTTTTAGGACTTTAGGCTACCATAGATGATTTATTAAGAACTTCGCCAAGCTTACGAAGCCTCTAACAAAATGTTTAAAAAAGGGAGCTGTAAT
This sequence comes from Cosmopolites sordidus, assembly GCA_031761425.1. Classification (NCBI taxonomy): domain Eukaryota; kingdom Metazoa; phylum Arthropoda; class Insecta; order Coleoptera; family Curculionidae; genus Cosmopolites; species Cosmopolites sordidus. Next base: position 83,573 of record JARFXV010000630.1, on the reverse strand, counting down.
AAAGCACAACGAAGAATTTGTAACTTGCTTCGAAACCTGCAAGAACGCCCTCATAAATGAACCCATACTTCAATACCCAGATTTCGCAAAAACGTTTAACTTGACAACAGATGCCAGCAATGTCGCCATCGGAGCCGTACTTTTGCAAGGCCCTATAGACCAAGATTTGTCTATAACTTACGCGTCGAGAACACTGAATGATTCAGAGCAAAATTATTCTGTGATAGAGAAAGAACTTCTTGCTATCGTGTGGGCAACGAAATACTTTAGGCCTTATATATTTAGTAGACAATTTAACGTTATAACAGACCACAAACCGCTTCAGTGGTTATTCTCATTGAAAGATCCAAGTTCAAAACTACTACGTTGGAGAATAAAATTGGAAGAATTTAATTATAAAATAATTTACAAGAGGGGAAAATACAATACAAACGCCGACGCCCTTTCACGTGTCGAGATACACACGAAAGAATTCTGGAAACAAGTAGATGACATACGACGAAAATCAGTCAAGAAATTAATTATCCCAAAAACAAACAACACCGCAACACGAGAGTCCACCTTTAGATGTATATACCGAAGATATTCCCATTCCGGACTTAACCAATGACGATGATGATTCATTATCTTTGCAAGTTCAACCTGACATGGAAAATAATGACGGAGCAACCATTCACTCTAATGACGAACAAGACCCGATAGTGGGCATACCAATTTTGGAAGCACCTGCTAATTATGACGCTAATCAAATTATTATACAAGTTTTACATTCTCCCGTTAAACCTAAAACCATAATTCTTTTTGGTAAAAAACGAAGAAATTTAGTACAAATATCAAAAACTAATTTCGAAGAAGACGTTATTGATTTTGTTAAAGAATATTTATCACCTGGAAAAATCTATCATTTATATTTCAATAATAGTGATATGTATGGTGTGTATGGGCTCTGTGAAACACGAAGGAAGGGTGAAGAGTTAATCAAACTGGAACCAACTGGACACGTACTCTACACTCGAGGTACGGAAAATGGCCGATATGGCGGAATAGGATTCCTCATCAATCGAAAGCTGAAGGACAGTGTGGTAAAATTTGAAAGTACATCCGACCGATTAGCCCAATGCGTCATTCAGCTGAATAAAAAGTTTAGGCTTCAAATCGTCCAAGCTTATGCACCAACTATAAGCCATAAAGATGAGGAAATTGAGGAATTTTATGATGATGTGGCCCAGCTTTTATACAAGGAGAAATGTAGGTACAAAATCCTGATGGGTGATTTTAATGCCAGAATTGGAACAACAAGAACAGACGAAAATGCAACTGGCCCATATGGAACTGGTGAGCGAGACAATAGAGGTGACAGATTAGTTGATTTTGCTGAAGGACAAGAACTATATATTATGAATTCATTCTATAAGAAAAATATCAGCAGAAAATGGACATGGAAAAGTCCATCTGGACTCACAAGCGAAATTGACTACATCATGACCAACGATAAAACAATATTTACCAATTGTACTGTCCTTAACAATTTTAATGTTGGAAGTGACCACCGAATTGTACGAGCAAAGGTTCGGATTGACTGTCGAAAAGAGCGCGAAAAAATGGTAAGATCAAAGAAAGGCAAGGTGGATTCTGGAAAACTGCTGGAGAGAGGAAGCGATTTTGAGATTGCTTTGTCAAACCGGTTTGCTGCGTTACAAGATCCAGAGGAGGTGGAAATATCAGTTCAATATGAAGAAATCGCCAACAATGTACTTCAAACGGCTGCTTCAATAGCACCAGAGGAAAAATGTCTCAAACAAACAAAAATCTCCAGTGAGACCATTGATTTAATGAAGAAACGGCGAGCAATCAGAAATGCAGGTAGTCCTTTTGGCAGGGTCGAGTACACTGAGCTCTGCAAAACTATAAGAAAACGTATCAGAGAGGACACGCGCCGATTCAATATGCAGCTAGTGCAAAAAACCCTGGAAGAAAACAAAGGAATTAACAAAGCTAAACAGAAGCTGAGAAACAAAAGAACGCAAATATATGCTTTAAAGCGTGAGGATGGCACAGTGTGCAGGACGCGTACCCAAATGTTAGAGATTGTCAGAAGGTTTTATTCCCAGTTATATGAAGATCAGAGCCAGTCAGGGACAGCAATACCCACGGAAGAACAATATATAATACCAGATATCCTAGTGGAGGAAGTAACAAATGCTATAGAATTGATGAAGAACGGCAAGGCTCCAGGAAAGGATAGTGTAACTGTCGAAATGCTAAAAGCTGGTGGTCGGACGTTACATAAAACACTGGCAAAATTATACTCAAAATGCCTCAAAGAACAAAAAGTACCTGACTTATGGAAAAATGCAGAAGTGATCCTTTTACATAAAAAAGGAGCACAGGAAGATTTAAAGAACTACCGTCCAATAAGCCTCCTATCAGTGATGTACAAAGTTTTCACTAAGATAATTTCTAAAAGAATATTAAAAAAACTGAATGACGCACAACCAAGAGAACAAGCAGGATTCAGAAGTGGATTCAGTACAATGGATCACATCCAGGTTGTACAGCAGGTCATAGAAAGGCACAACGAATACACCATGCCACTGTGCTTGGCTTTTATCGACTACGAAAAAGCATTTGATTCCATCTCAAAGCATGCGATAATGGATGCACTGCTTAGCCAAGGTGTAGAGAGAGCCTATGTAAACCTATTAGAATCGATATATGATGGAGCTACAGCCACAATTCACCTTGATGATCTTGAAGTGGGAATTAATATAGAACGAGGTGTACGGCAGGGTGACGCAATATCGCCTATTCTTTTCTCGGCTGGCCTTGAAGAAGTATTCCGTAAACTGGATTGGGAACAGGATGGGGTAAAGATCAATGGTGCAAACTTAAACCATCTTAGATTTGCAGATGATATTATTCTCATTTCACAAGACCCAGAGGAGCTGCAAAGACGCATACAAGAACTGCAAAGGGCTGGCGAACCATTTGGCTTGAAAATAAACCTGAAAAAGAGTCAGGTTATGTTCAATAACTTCGCTCAGGACAGAAGAATTTCAGTTTTAGGAAAGGATTTAGAGATTGTGGACAGCTTTGTATATCTTGGGCAGAGGATTTCCATGGAGGGGAATACCGCCCGGGAGGTGGAACGGCGTGTTAAATGTGGCTGGCAGGTATTTGGTAGGCTCAACATAGTGTTTAAGAGCAGACTCCCACTTTGCCTGAAAAGAAAAGTATTCGATCAGTGCGTTCTACCCGTTATGACATACGGAAGTGAAACCTGGACACTCACATCGCAATCAATTCAAAAACTTCGGGTGGCACAAAGGGGAATGGAAAGATGTATGCTTGGCATTACAAGACGAGACAGAAAGTCCTGCGCATGGATCAGGGAACAAACAAAAGTCTGTGACATCATTGGAAGAGTAAAACAGTTGAAATGGAGATGGGCAGGCCATATAGCGAGGCGATGGGACGACAGATGGACCAAGGCAATCCTGGAGTGGATACCGCTTGATCGCAAACGTCCGCGAAGAAGACCGAAAGCACGATGGACTGATGACATCGTTAAGTATATTGGACCCGAGTGGCAGAGGAAAGCCCAGGACCGTGAAGGTTGGAAGCATGCTGAAGAGGCCTTCATCCTGCAGTGGATCGATACGGGCTGATGATGATGATGATGATGAATAGTGATATGTATGAACCATTTTGTGAGGTAATATGCAAGAGTTTTAAATGGCCCTCGATCAACTTTAAACGATGTATCATTAAACTTATTGACGTCACGGACGAAGACAACATGAAAGAAATAATACAAAACTACCACGAAGGCAAAACAAATCACCGTGGCATTGATGAAACAGAACAAAAAATAAAAATTAAATACTATTGGCCTAATCTTAAAAGTTCAATTCAAACATACATTGACGATTGTGAAACATGTCAAATTAGTAAATACGAACGTAACCCTGTTAAAATTCTGATAAACATAACACCCACAGCAACAAAACCGTTCGAAATTATACACATCGATACCTACACTTTGGAACAACGTAAATTCTTAACTATCGTTGATAGTTTCTCGAAATATGCCCAAGCGAACCTGTTAAAATCTCTTGTAGGTACAGATATTGCCGATACTTTATTAAATTATTTTTCTCATCACCGTATACCATCGCAAATAATATTAGACAACGGAACAGAGTTTAAAAACTCAGTTGTAACGGAATTGTTTCGGCTTCACAAGATAAAAGTTCACTTCTATTCACCTAATGGCATAATTGAACGGTTACATTCTACACTATCTGAACATATTTGTCTATTAAATAACAGTGGTTTTCAAAAAACACCAGTTAGTCAAAAAATGATATACGCTATTTTAGCGTATAACCATTCAATTCATTTGTCAACAAATTTTAAACAGATCGATGTGATAAACGGTCATATTTCGCCAGACGATCCTTTCCATATCGATATAAGTAAAATTTTAATTTCAGAATATATTCAAAATCATAAAGAAAAATCTAAAGTCCTATATGCAAAATTAAATGAAAAATTAATTCAAAAAAAGGAAAAAGTTGCAAATAAATTAAACCAAAATTCTGACAACTTAGAGATTTTCCAAGAAATTCAAAAGGTCTATCCTAAGAAACATACAAGGCAGAAAGGTATATATACCCGTTAAACTGGGAAATGCGAAACTGCAACAGAACACCTTTACTTTGATTCATTTTTATGACCTTCAACCGTTGATAATGAAGGCGAATAAACTTTATTTTAAAGGCAAAAATTTAACTGACACCATAGATACAAACAAAGTTTATTCTTTCGAATTGTCGAATGATTTAAAATTGTTAAATATTCTCCAAGGTCGAGTTACAACAAAGATCAATGAAATATTACCCCATTCAGGTAGAGCAAAACGCGGATTGATAAATGGCTTAGGCTCAATATTTAAAACAATAAGCGGAAATCTAGACGCTTCAGACGGAGAAAAATACGATAAGTTAATCAATGAACTACAGACTAATCAGAACAAACTAGCGGCAAATGTTTTGAAAGGAAATGCATTGTCATTAGGTTTGATCGAAAAATTTAATGTCACTATTCAAAAAATCAGTCACAACGAAAAATTCTTGGAAAGGAAGTTAAATCAGATTGGTAATATTATTAAATTACCAGCAGAAATAGAAAGTCGAATGTTTATTACGGATACGTTATCACAAATTATTAACATCTATGGAATTATACACATCTTACAAGACCTTCTATCACCTTCTCAAAGTTAAAAATATTTCATCCTAGCATTATAAAAACAAATGATTTATATCAAGAACTAATTAAAATTCAAAATACTGTTGGTTTAAATAAAATGCCTTTGGAAGCAAATAAAAAAAATGCGTTTCTTTATGAAAAAATTATTAAAGTAGACTCTTATATATCAAACAGTAAAATTATTTATCTTCTTAGAATCCCTCTTACTTTTGAAGTGAACTTCGAACTTTATCATTTTTATTCAGTAACTGTTTTAAGTAAAAGTCTGTTTAAGGTAATCATTCCAAAAGGTAAATTCCCAAATAAAAGATGTCAAGAAACCGAGAATCAGCTATTCCTTTGTGAAGAGTCGGATTTACAAGAGATTGGAAAGTACAGCCCATGTGAAGTTCAACTTCTGAGTCCAATGAAGAACACTTCCGTATGCCAACAGATAGAGACAAAAATTTCGAAACCAATCTCCAAACAAATCGAGCTTTCTGGAAAATGCATTTATATTTCGCTCATTGAAGAAATCTTATAATTAGACTGCGACGAACGAAAGGAAAATCAACGAATTTTTGGTACATATTTGTTCCATATACCTGAAAATTGCCGCATCCAAACGAGTCAAGAAGTAATCACGAATAACGAAGAAGCTGTAAAGTCCAAGGTTCAACCGTTTCTCCTGCCTGATTTTGACAAAGAAACAAAGAACATGCCAGCCCTAATCTTAAGCGTCCATCTGGAAGAAATCAACCTAGACGAACTCTACCTACTAAAAACCCAAATAGAAGCAAACAATTTAGAGCCAATCTTCGATAAAGTTTCAAATTCGCCCAGTATTTGGACAATTGTAATTTATTTCTGTTTATTGACTATTTGTATCCGTTTCATTTATAGGAAATGCCGATTAAATAAGCAACCAGCATTATCAAATCAAATCGATCTACAAGACGTTCGCCTACCATAGCAGACTGCGTAGCCGAATCTCACAGGGGAGGAGTTACATCACCCTGTACACCATATGCAGCAACGAAAGCAGACACTTTCTTTCGGCCGAACCTACAGCATAAACATTTTTTATCACCAGATCACATGAATTGTAATAATATTAAAGTCAATCAGAGTTTGTCATTCAGGTCGAACAGACGTATTTGTAATTTCAATTAAAATAAAGTTTTTTAAAAACAGTTTGTCCATTACTTAAAAGTTAAGTTACTAGATTTTTTTTATTTAAAAATGAGAAGATCCAGCATCTTTATTAAATTATTAGCTAAAGATGTGGTAGTTATGTATAGAAGAAGCTATTATCCAAATGTCTGCCTGGACTTTCACATACAAATGGCACTTCTCTATTTCGGATATAGTGCGTTAGACAATAAAACTTTCAGCTCATGAATAACCATTGGATTATTGGCATATTTTTTTTTCTTCTGCACGGTCTTGCAGGACAATTTTCTGCTGTGCTGGTCTATTTTCCTAAGACGACGCGACATAAATACTGCACAAAATTTTGATTGATAGTTTGTATCTAGAATTTTTACTTCTTTGGCTAAAATAAATATGTCATCATGGTTCCAAAGTATACTCCATTAGCGTACTAATTTATTTTTCCATCATTGTTTTCAAGAACCTATATACAGAATATATTTTTAAAATCTTGTAAGCGTGTTGGCCTAGACCTTCTAAAAATATGTAGTGTAATAAGTCAGTGGAGGGTGTAAAATGGTTGGTGACAGGGTGTTAGAGACTGGGTAGGGTGCCGACATCTGGACTGCAATAAAATTCTGAGCAAAGTCAACAATATAAAAGCACTAACAAAAGTATGTACTAGAATGGTCTAAAAATAAATACTGACAAAGCAAAGGTAATAGAAAAGCGAATTAACTATTACAAGAGAACAGAATTGGAAAATCGGCGATTAAAACATTGAAATTCAGAAGGAATTTTCGTATCTGGGAGTCAAACTAAACGAAAACAATATCACAGGACATATAAGAAATCGTATTATGAAGGCTAAGAAAACAACATTGTTCAACCAATCTTCTCCCATTATGGTTAGTCCATTTATGAGCAGGAAAACTGCCGACTGTTTTTCTGTACTTTCTTTCTTTTCCTAGTTGGGCGTTGAAATCACCCAATAGGATTTTTACATGGTTAGAGGGAATTTTAGAAATAGTCTTTTCCAGAATTTCCTAGGACTTTTTTAGGATTTGATCTATTTTCTTCGTTAACTGGGAGGTGTGCATTGATTAATGTATATTTTTTGTTAGCACACTTGAGGGATAGTGTCATAAGTCGATTATTTACTGGCTGTACATTAGTTATAGAACCAAGAATGGTTTTTGAGATAGTGAAAGCAACACCGAGTTGTGGTGTATTTTTGAGTATTTTTTGTCCGTTTTACTTTTAAAAAGTCTGTAGTTGCTGAAGTCCAAGGTGTTATCATTTGTCAACTTGGTTTCTTGCAGAGCTAAAATTTGGATTCTTTGGTGATGTTCGCTCCCATTCGTGTAGTTTTCCTGGGCGCAGGAGACTTGATATATACCGTTCCAAAGAAAGTTTTTGTTTTCGGTTTCAGACGTTGACCAGAGGTCTCCGACTCCCTGTGAAAGATTTTTCGTTTAAGCCCGGATACCCCGAATCCGAAAGTCCGGTTGTACCAGCAAAGCTGGCAGAGGATTGCTTACCTCCTGGGGAAATGTCGTAATCACTAGAACGCTTCATCTTGTACTTTGAATTAAAGGTTTGAACCATGACGGCTAAAACGGAGGTTAAAACTGGAGGGGTTAGTTCCAGAATTTAAATCTCAGCCGCACCACTGGCGAACAGACGCTGACCACTCAACCGCTTGACACAAGTCAGACGCTAAGTGGATTTAGTTTTTTTGCCTTGGTTTGGGGCTGCTTATTTTGAGATATTCACAGCTGTCCATTAATATCTAATGGAACTTTCACTATCTACCACCCGTGACCCGTCCAGCACCTTAGGCTGGATATGGGGATATGGCATTTTAATATTGATGTTTATTTTTAGACATTTTTATTAGGTTGTAGTCTGCTTTGTAATGTCAGATTGCTATTTTATATTTTAGATTCGCCATTTTAGGTTAATAATATTCTTTTGTACAGTGCGATATGATACTTGAATTCATTTGTATTAAATTAAAAGTGAGTTCAATTCCATTGTGATCACATTTTTTGAGTAGATGAGACAACATTACGAATTTGTCAATACATTCAATAATCCTTGCAAATTTTTTTCACAATGTTATGATTTGAAATACTAGTATGCAACAAAACTATTTGCGTTTTTGAGGCACTTTGTTATTCACTATCTAATAAATTTATAATTGGAGGTTATTATCGAAATATAGGCTGTTGTTTTCGTTGATCCATTTTTGCGGCAGTAACTTTATTCCTCTTCGGTACCACGATGAGGCTTTGGAGGCGACAAATTCTACGCAAGAGGTAAGCCATGGACCAGAACAAATGGTTAACTGACGGAGCGCAGTCAGTTCTGTATGCTGGGTGAGGGACAAGTTCAAATTCCAATTCGTAAATTTTGTAGTTGGTCAGATGTGAAGTGTGTGATCTTGCATTGTCTTGCTGCAGGACGACTTTATTATGGTCGTGCAAAACTGTATGTTTTCCGGCTAGAACAGCGTCAACTCCCTTAAGTTGAGCTAAGAACAGTTCTTAGCATACCATGAGTAACCAACTCAAAGCGAATTATTTTCTCAAAAATTCACTAAATACAGAGTATGATCTTTTTATCAATTTTTCTTATCTTAGTACTGTTAGAGCTGGTTGCCCGGGCATTGCGTTACATCATTGTTAGGACTATTAAAATCAACCCATTTTTATCGCAGATAGCAGCATCAAACGGACAATGAATCGAAAATAAGTAGGGTCTTTGATGAGAGTTTTACACATGTGTGGTTTGTTGCGGTGACTGCTTTTAAAGGATGCTTTTACAACTCTTTAGCACCATTCTTATGCTTTCCAAGTGCCGCTTAATGGTAGTGTCGGACACTTTGAAGTGTCGGTTTTTGAAGTCGGATTTCCTTGAAGGTTTTCTAGTGTTTTATTTAGGATCTGTAGCCACAGCTGCTCTTATAACCTAGCATTGAGATGTCGTGGATGACCTGATCTTCACCTATCTTTAAGGTTCATGTCTCCCTCACGGAACATTTTGTACAAAAGTTGAGCAGTACAGATTGTTACGGGAGGTACCCCTCTACACTTTATAAATCGCTTGAGCAGCGTCAGTAGCTTTAAAGCCTTTTTTAAGATGATGTTTTAAAATTTCCTTAATTTCGCGTCTTATTTCATTCATTTAAAAATTTCTCGTCGACTGAATATTTTGCAATAGACTCATTTTGATACTGAAGAAGAAATATATGTTTATTTGTCGGAACAATTGAAAATAAGTTGACATTGGATTAAAGCTTCGAGGAGTGCAGTATAATTCCTTATTTATTAACAAAGAAAAAAATGCAAATACTTGTTACATTCTAGTAAATTTTATGTGCTAATTCAAATATCTGATCTTACGGATTTTTTAGAAGTATTAATTCTAATGTAGTTTAAATCAGATGTTTGTTAGTATCAATTAAGATTTTTTATACACTTGGTTTAAACATGGCCTCAAAGAAACTTGAAGCAAAAGGTACTAAATTGCAGAATGTTGCTATCAAATCTTCATCATCTATTTTAGAGATTTAAAACAATTAGGAAATACATCAATTGCAATAGGTTCAGTATATCTATGCGATATAATGCTATATTATTGAAACCATATAATGGGTCTATTTATAAGAGTAATGGAATTTGAAAATTAAATAAAACACACATGTTTTTCTCAAAATCGGTTCCGATTATTTAAGACATTCTAACATTCAATTTATGATTTGAACAAGATTTCAGCTAAATGGCCCGTGCTCGGCTCTTTTTGCACAAACGAATCCGCGCGCGTCTCTTTTTGACGACACTTGCGCACATTTTGGGATGTATGGCGACTACGTCTTAACGAACGTTAGTTTCCAAGTCGTCAATACCATTACCAAGTGACCATTTCGTGAAAACAATAAGTTGGCGAACTTGGCTCGCAATAAGCCTATGTTTACCATCCTCACTTCCATCCTCACGCATTAATATATATATATATATATATATATATATATATATATATATATATATATATATATATATATATATATATATATATATATATATATCCCATTATGCAAATTCAATGATGCACCATTTAATTGTAATATGTAGGATTTAATTAATCTATATTACCGTACACCAGTTATGTACCGAAAAAAATATCACTTAAATTTCCATGGATATCACTTATATCTTCACTTGTATTGAAGTTGGTTAGTTATGAAGAACTTGAAGTTTAAAAGCAGAGAAATAGAGAAGCACGCTCTACTTAAAGAAGGCTTATACGCGACGAATGAGCTTTTCCATATATATTCTGACTAATTCTGAACTAATATGTATTACTCTTTCTTAGCTACAATAATTTAACTAACAAATAATATAATAACATTATATAATAACCTAAATATAACTTTTACTGTCAAAATACGTGCACTGCTGGATATATTCTTTCACCAAAACCGCACACATTTGCATGTCGCTATCTATAACTATAACAAACGTTATAGTTGATTATATTTAATTTGCACTCACGGTGGATCTGCATTTTAATAGGGATTGTTTATCGCCGTAACGATTTTTGATTTTTCCATGCTAATCAACCTATGTTGTACCTACATTGATCAATAACCTTTTTCTTTTATTTAACCCAGCTTTACTTTTGTGATATATGATATTTGAAAAAGAGGTCGAATATTAGATAATCAAAAATTTTGTTCTTTTTCAAGAATCAGCTGAAGTGAAAATGATATACTATTCGGTGTTATGTTTAATCTTTCTCGCTTTTACCAATTGCAAAGTCAATGAATAATTAGTTATCCAACAGTGTCATTACTTTTGCACAAGCGTGCTTTCACAATACTCATTATTTATACAACATTATTATGGCTCTATTCTATCAATTACATGTAGGATGTCATCGCCAGCTCCCGTATTATTTAGGAATTATTCATTTAAGCTCCTTCATTGACACAACCCTAACAAATAGAATCAAACTATCGATCAAACATAATCATCCTTCCATAAATTTTGTGGTTAGAAACAAAATTTAAATTTTGTTGAAGGGGATTACACCAGAAGTACTCGAAGTGCTACGCGACAAGTTGGATTTACCCATTGGATTACTTTGCCCTTATTATTATTAAAATTACTTTGCCCTTATTATGAACAAGAGGTATAAACACTATTATTCGCGGATATTTTACGCAAACACAAAATAATCGAATTGTTTATTGGTCAAAACCAACGGAATCCAAATTTGTTGTGCAATATTTATCAATTTGAAACGCATGAAATATATGACTTTAAAAGTTTATGGATTCCGCAATTAGTTTCTTGTGAAACATTTTCAAAACTAGAATTTTAAACTTTGAACTAAAATTTTAAATGATATACTCGTAGTTTTTAATGTTTCAAACGTTTGGAACATTAAAAAGCTACAAGTGTATTATTTAGGCTTTAAAAGTATTACATTTTATTATCAACTTTTTGTTAAGAAAAATTATCATCCGTTAAATTTGCTAAAGTAAAACTATTATTAATGAAGCCATGATAATTTCGCATGGTACAATGTCATTTTAAAGTAAGGAACGTTTACTATTTGTGTAACGTATTGAAGAATTTCTGGTTGAACTGTCAAACAAAATTATCTTTAGCGATTTTCATTTAAATTTATACATACAAGGTGATTCAGGAGGAAATACATATTCAGAGACCGAAACATATAAATTTCTAGAAACATGGGTCCTATTCCCAACTATTACAGAGATACAGGGATAAACAAAAATTAAAATATTTCAGGTTTTTTTTTATATTACTTTTATAATAAATAGTTAGGCTACGTTTTGCAATTTTCAAAAATACCACCAGTTCCAAAAAACCAGAGTTCCGAGGGCGGAAACGAAAAACTTCTAGTCGAGAAGATGCTCGTTTAATTTGCGAAGTGGGTAAAAATCTTTTTCGACTTCGACGGTTGCCAAACGGGAATTACAGTTACCAATCAGTACGAGAAGTATTAGGAGACGTTTGCAACAATTTGGCTATAATGGTAGAATTGCAAGGAAAGTTCCCTATTTCAATAGAAACACTTAAAACAACGTAACAAGTTTGCACGAAATAATGTAAATAAAGAACATTGGAAAAATGTTCTTTTTTCCGACGAAACTAAAATAAATTTATTTGGTAATGATGGAAGAGTACGTGTTCGGCGTCGAGTGAATAAACATTAGATTTTTTTTTGTGCGTGCTATTTCTAAACACTTTAATTTTTGTGACCATGCTATTTGGGATTATGTATTTTTTGTAATTTAATTTACATAATCTTTTTGTTTATATTTATTTGATATGTCATTCGATTACTTCTTTTGGTGTATATATAAGCTGTGCTGTTCTAGTTTATTCGTGGATACAAAAGAAAGTTACGATTTCTAAACAGTACCATTATTTTTTGACCATATATATATATATATATATATATATATATATATATATATATATATATATATATATATATATATATATATATATATATATATATATATATATATATATATATATATATATATATATATATATATATATATATATATATATATATATATATATGGTATATATATATATATATGTGTGGTATATATATATATATATATATATATATATATATATATATATATATATGGTCAAAAAATAATGGTACTGTTTAGAAATCGTAACTTTCTTTTGTATCCACGAATAAACTAGAACAGCACAGCTTATATATACACCAAAAGAAGTAATCGAATGACATATCAAATAAATATAAACAAAAAGATTATGTAAATTAAATTACAAAAAATACATAATCCCAAATAGCATGGTCACAAAAATTAAAGTGTTTAGAAATAGCACGCACAAAAAAAAATCTAATGTTTATTCACTCGACGCCGAACACGTACTCTTCCATCATTACCAAATAAATTTATTTTAGTTTCGTCGGAAAAAAGAACATTTTTCCAATGTTCTTTATTTACATTATTTCGTGCAAACTTGTTACGTTGTTTTAAGTGTTTCTATTGAAATAGGGAACTTTCCTTGCAATTCTACCATTATAGCCAAATTGTTGCAAACGTCTCCTAATACTTCTCGTACTGATTGGTAACTGTAATTCCCGTTTGGCAACCGTCGAAGTCGAAAAAGATTTTTACCCACTTCGCAAATTAAACGAGCATCTTCTCGACTAGAAGTTTTTCGTTTCCGCCCTCGGAACTCTGGTTTTTTGGAACTGGTGGTATTTTTGAAAATTGCAAAACGTAGCCTAACTATTTATTATAAAAGTAATATAAAAAAAAACCTGAAATATTTTAATTTTTGTTTACCCCTGTATCTCTGTAATAGTTGGGAATAGGACCCATGTTTCTAGAAATTTATATGTTTCGGTCTCTGAATATGTATTTCCTCCTGAATCACCTTGTATGTATAAATTTAAATGAAAATCGCTAAAGATAATTTTGTTTGACAGTTCAACCAGAAATTCTTCAATACGTTACACAAATAGTAAACGTTCCTTACTTTAAAATGACATTGTACCATGCGAAATTATCATGGCTTCATTAATAATAGTTTTACTTTAGCAAATTTAACGGATGATAATTTTTCTTAACAAAAAGTTGATAATAAAATGTAATACTTTTAAAGCCTAAATAATACACTTGTAGCTTTTTAATGTTCCAAACGTTTGAAACATTAAAAACTACGAGTATATCATTTAAAATTTTAGTTCAAAGTTTAAAATTCTAGTTCTGAAAATGTTTCACAAGAAACTAATTGCGGAATCCATAAACTTTTAAAGTCATATATTTCATGCGTTTCAAATTGATAAATATTGCACAACAAATTTGGATTCCGTTGGTTTTGACCAATAAACAATTCGATTATTTTGTGTTTGCGTAAAATATCCGCGAATAATAGTGTTTATACCTCTTGTTCATAATAAGGGCAAAGTAATTTTAATAATAATAAGGGCAAAGTAATCCAATGGGTAAATCCAACTTGTCGCGTAGCACTTTGAGTACTTCTGGTGTAATCCCCTTCAACAAAATTTAAATTTTGTTTCTAACCACAAAATTTATGGAAGGATGATTATGTTTGATCGATAGTTTGATTCTATTTGTTAGGGTTGTGTCAATGAAGGAGCTTAAATGAATAATTCCTAAATAATACGGGAGCTGGCGATGACATCCTACATGTAATTGATAGAATAGAGCCATAATAATGTTGTATAAATAATGAGTATTGTGAAAGCACGCTTGTGCAAAAGTAATGACACTGTTGGATAACTAATTATTCATTGACTTTGCAATTGGTAAAAGCGAGAAAGATTAAACATAACACCGAATAGTATATCATTTTCACTTCAGCTGATTCTTGAAAAAGAACAAAATTTTTGATTATCTAATATTCGACCTCTTTTTCAAATATCATATATCACAAAAGTAAAGCTGGGTTAAATAAAAGAAAAAGGTTATTGATCAATGTAGGTACAACATAGGTTGATTAGCATGGAAAAATCAAAAATCGTTACGGCGATAAACAATCCCTATTAAAATGCAGATCCACCGTGAGTGCAAATTAAATATAATCAACTATAACGTTTGTTATAGTTATAGATAGCGACATGCAAATGTGTGCGGTTTTGGTGAAAGAATATATCCAGCAGTGCACGTATTTTGACAGTAAAAGTTATATTTAGGTTATTATATAATGTTATTATATTATTTGTTAGTTAAATTATTGTAGCTAAGAAAGAGTAATACATATTAGTTCAGAATTAGTCAGAATATATATGGAAAAGCTCATTCGTCGCGTATAAGCCTTCTTTAAGTAGAGCGTGCTTCTCTATTTCTCTGCTTTTAAACTTCAAGTTCTTCATAACTAACCAATTTCAATACAAGTGAAGATATAAGTGATATCCATGGAAATTTAAGTGATATTTTTTTCGGTACATAACTGGTGTACGGTAATATAGATTAATTAAATCCTACATATTACAATTAAATGGTGCATCATTGAATTTGCATAATGGGATAATGTAATTATTATTTATATAATTTTGAAATCAGTGTTCAATAATAAATTATCTTTAGATAATCCTTGAATAAGCGTATAATGGAAATTTCATTAAGCAGTATACTCTATGAAATTATACATTTGATTATGATTAAAGGCTACTATATTGTGAATTTTTTAACATGCATTCATTTAACAAAGTAGTAATTAATACCAGATGTCGTTAGAATTCCTTTTAAATTATGAACCAATTGCATCAAGTGAATAAATTAGTTTGCATCCTTTTTTTTTTTAAATTTAGAATTTATTTACGAAAACAATTTCCATTATTTTCAACAAATTAGTTCTATTTTGTAGCAAAATAAAAGACGCTTAGAAAATAAATTTGGCAGTTTTGATTGATTAAGCTCACAGAGGATTTAACAAACACTGTTGAGTATTTTAAAGTACTCATGAGTACATTGAGTATTTTAAAGTACTCATTATATGTTGGTGTGTTGAAATTAGATATCCCTTCTTGTTGACTCTTACTTCTTTATGGACAATTCATTATAGGTGGTGAATATTGGTTTGGATTTAAGCCATACCTTTATCAGTGTTATGCTAAAAATAAGTATTTGGATATATATATATATATATATATATATATATATATATATATATATATATATATATATATATATATATATAACAGGAAAAAAAAAATTGACAGAGTGAAATAGTTTGTTAACGTGAGAATACAAAACGTTACTTGATAGAGGAGTGTTATATTAAAGAACCGAGGCGGGCGAAGGAAGATATGCTTTGTGGAAATGTAGATTATATTGAAACATTTAGAGGATAACAGTTTGCTTTTAGATTGTTGATGATTATGAAGTGATTAATAAGAGAAATAATTGTTTATTTAAAGAACTTGCCTCTCTGCATTTAATCAATTCGAAATACAGATCTTTCTATTGAAATGAATGTTCATTATGTATCTTCTAATACTAATCGGAACAAAAAGCATGAGTTAGTGGGAAATGAAAAATCATGAGACTAGTGGGAAATTTAAAAAATTGTTTTAGGTAATATTTTCATTTCAAGGAGAATACTTGAAACATTTTTGTCTTTGTGTAATCGGATTATATGCGTTTTTTCAATTAAAGGGTATATTTAAAGGGTAATTTTTTTTGCTGTGTCTATTTTTTTAGTGTCACCATGGTACATCAAATGTCTGGCAAATCATCATGGAACGTTTAACATCAGAGCAACGCTTGCAAATTACCGATTTTTTTTTATCAAAATCGGTGTTCGGTGCACCAAACATAGAGTATTTCGTGAATTTTATGGTGGACATAATCGCATAACCGAGCGATATGTTCGCCGAATTATCGACAAATTCCGAGCGCATTTTGCGCTGTTCGATCTTAAAACAAAAACAAGACAGTAAACTCTGCGTTTCGAAAAAAATATCGCCTCAAGTGCTGGCAGTGTTGATGAAGATCCAAATTTATCAATTTGTAAATGCGGATCGTATTTAATTTTGAATTTGAATGGTATTGATCTAGAGGAGATGTGGTTCTAAGTATACGGCTTCGCATATTTTACAGTCAATACAACAATCGATTAATGGATGGAACAATTCGGTGAGAAAATTATTTTGAGTAGCAAACCTACTAATTGGCCACCAAGGTCATGTGATTTAATTTCATTAAATTAGTTTTTTTGGGGTTATGTTAAGTTTTTGATCTATATCGATAAACCAGCAACTGTTCATAACTTGGCAATAAATATAACTCGGAAAATTGTCTTCAATTGTCAAATTGTTTCAAAAAGTACTTGGAAATTGGATTGACATGTGGTTTGTTAGAAGTGAGCACGGCGGACATTTGTCTGAAATTGCTTTCAAACATTAATTCAATTGAATGTTATTTCGCATAAAATAAATTGTTCCAAGCCATCTAATCTAGTTGTTTTACTAGAATTTAAAGTTCGCACCTACTAAACAATCACCTTATAGGTGTGTTTCTACATTGGCTAGCTAATCAGCTATAATATATCCAGTTATGTTCTGGTTACGAGGAATTCAAGCGAAATGTATGTTTGCTTCAGTTTTATCTGGTTTTTAAATGGTTTTAAAACGATAACGTTTTATGAAGAATTCAAAACCAGTAATTTATTAAGTTTCCTGTGAAAAATCTCTTGTACAGCTATCTTTTTATAAATTATTTCAATAAATAGGCAGAGATTACTATCTAAAATTTCAACTATATTTAAAATTGTATTGTACACATTACCTTTTTCAAGTGTAAACTATGTTAAATTAACAGTAAGAAAAATAATTATAACCTAAACTGCCCCTCGACCTAATAATATCATAAAACATTATAGTGGAAAAACCCATTTTTTGCCAACGTCTAGGAGGGCAATATAAGTTTAATAACGGTGAAGCATTAAAGTCTAGTTGATCGTTTAGCAACATATCCAAATGTTTCCTTTTATTAATTTATAGGCACTGTAAAATATTAAATTTTTTGGATTTATTCCCATTATGTAACATTTTAAAAATATTATTGAAACTATGCTTTTCTAACATTAAGTGGTTAATATAAAAGGATTATTTTGTTGTTTTGTGTAACTTCTTCTATGTGCATTGAGCCTAGTAGAGAAACATCTTCCTGTTTTGTCCAACATAGACTTTTGGACACGATACAACACTCAATTAAATACATTCCTGATGTATAGAGTTTATTGATTTGACTTTTCTTTTTTTTAATGAGACGTCCAAGACTATTGTTTGTTTTAAAAGCAATATTTATATCGTTTATATTGGACAAATGTGTAGACATTAATTTAGTAACTTTTTCTGTATATGTAATTGTTTTGTACGCTGCATTCTTGGTATTGTTAACAGGATATATTAAATTAATCATTTTATTATAACTTTCTTTTATTAATTAATTTATTTATACACTGCGATCTCTTTGATGACGTTCAATTCTTTATTATTATTATCTTTTGACATAGGGATATTTAATAATCTATGTATAAATGAGTTAAATGCTACCATCTTTTGTGAATAAGGATTACAAAATTTATTGTGTATAACTAAATCTGTATGTAATGGTTTATGAAAAATTGCAAAATCATATTTATTGTCTTTTCTCGTAATTGTTAAGTCTATACTATTATGTTGTTCTTCCACTGTTAATTTAATGTTTTTATGTCAGTGGCGGCTCGTGAGGGACACCGCCCCTCCAGCATTTATTACAGTAAACAATTTTTTATAGCAAAACACCATATTTTATTTCCGTTCAGATTCTTTTCTTTAACTCATTTTCCTGTTTCACCTCCTGTATAGGGGTTCAATAGCACGAAAAGTAAACAGGAGGAAGGGGAAAGTAAAAAAAAATCCGCAGCACTATTTTCTTCTAAACCATCGCACTTTAAAACCCCACGAGCCGCCACTGTTTTATGTAAAGAATTGATTTAATTGTCTATCAGAACCTGAAAAACAAATTAGAATGCCTTCAACATATCTGTATGAGTAAAGTGATGATTTAAACAACTGATCTTGATTTATCTTCTAAGTTCTCCATCAAAATTTATGCCTGTACTACAGTATTTCCGCCAGGACTTAAAGGGTTCCTCATTATAAAACCGTCATTCGAAACGTAAATTAATATCTTGTATTTTATTGATATAATCATAGGTATTTAGAATGGCATATTTTGGTTTAAAATTCGTATATTGTTAAATGATTTTAATAAGCTTTTTGATAATTTGATTGAAGGAGTTGTGACAAATGAAACTACTGGTTTTATTGGGTAATTATCTTTGTGTAATTTTATAAGCGAGTATAATTTTGATGCCTGAGGATTCATCATTATTAATTGTTGGTTCTTGTAATCATTAAAAATAGACGAATCTTTTAGTATTTGTTTTATTCTTTCTTGAAAGAAATTTGTAGAATCAGAATGAAATTTGTTAAATTTCCCCGATTTTAAAAAATTATTAGTTTTTAACATATTCCTCCTCTTGTCATTAAGATTGTATGATTTTCTTTGTTTAAGTTTTCTTTGATTTTCTTATTAATCCATTTCGCTATATGGTATTCATCGATCAGATTTTTTCCAAATTTTTCAAATTGAAGACTTTTGATTCTGTAAGTCACTAAGTATTTTTGTGATGTGTCTGAATTTGACAGAACGAGTTCGCACTTCACTCCAAGGTGTTCTCTATTACGTTCATTATCTTTGGGTTTTATGTTATATTGGAAACCTCTGTGAAGTAACTTAGTTTCTTCACACAATTTGTAAGGTTGACGAATTTCTTAAAACATTGGTGTTCGGTGTAATTTGTAATAGGTTTAATTTTGTTGGTTTCTTTCTTGGTTTTCCAATTTTTTCTTTTGCGTTATAATTTTTTGTTAATGATGTAGGAAATTGGTCGAAAATTGTAAATCTTTTATATTGATTTCTTCTATCTTCAAGTAGCCATTTCTTCAAACCATTTTGTTGTCCTTTCTTTGCTGACTCCGTCCTGTTGTTAGTTTTCAGACACATGTATTTTGGATAAACATCTAATTGGTAACATTTGTTTAAATACCAGATATTTATTTTCCCAAAAAATCTAAACTAATTTCTTTCGATATACAAAATTTATTCCCGAGATACCACCATCGAAGTAGTGGAATAAGCTGACAAATTACTTCTAAAAAATAAAATTATCTTAATAATGAAAGTCTAGAGCTAATGCCAATTACGTTGGATCAAAATTATTTTGAATTTGATGATTTATTTTATATTTCGAATGACGGTTTGATAATGGGGAACTGTTATGGACTGCTTAGAAATTAAGATAAGTCAACTTCAGTTGTTTAAATCATCACTTTACTGGTATAGATATGTTGATGTCATTCTAATTTGTTTTACAGGTTCTGAGAGACAATTCAATAAATTCTTAACTTACATAAATTCTCTACATAAGAACATTAAATTCATATTTGAAGAAGAGCAACATAATAGTATTAACTTTTTAGCTAGACTTGAATGGTTCACCATTATTAAGCTTATAATGCCTTAATTATTTCTATTTTACATATGCAATAAAAGTAGCCTTTCAGCAAATATGTAGTTTAAATCTTTATAACAAGTGTCATATCCAGCCATACTGTTGCTTTCTGAGGCGTGTGTAGCTAACTAAATTTTTCGGTGGTATTCAGGGTCCAATTCTTTTGCCCTGTGTTGCCAAAGGTAGTGGGTAATTTCAACATAGCTTAAGTTAAGTCTGAGCCTTTAATATTGTTTATTATCCAGCTTGTTATTAGAACTTGTTGCGTTATTCGAGTTCTATAAAACTATAGTTAAAAAGTGTGCTTTATTTGTCATCTGTTTATGATGAGTATTTACTCTTCTTCGATTACAGAAGAATAGTTCATATAGAGTTTCATCCAGCTGATCAAATAGTTAATAAAGAATATTATTTAAGCGCTATGCGTTATTTGTGTGATTCTATAAGAAAAAAAACCGTCAGATTTATGACAAAACAATTGATTTTTGCAAAATAATGACGCACCATTACAAATCGCTATCATTATTTGTAAATTTTTTGGTAAAAAATCAAACAAATACCGTTCCATAAGCATCAATTTAGTAGAAATTGCACTATGTGCACCTTTTGGAATCTAAATGCATTGTGATATGTACTGATTGCGCGATAGCGATAACGGGAAACAATAGTGATGTGATAGTACAATTAAAAACGTTATTCTACATATGCAATGGGCGAATTGCTTTCTTTATAGAAATGCGCTTGCTACAAAAAAGAAAAGCAGATAATTTACAAAATGTTCTGTTAGAAGCCGAAACAATTGTTCATTTGATTAAAACCTGATTATCGCAGATTATGGGTGCCAAATACGATTCACTGTTTTTCCATACTGAAGTCAGGTGGTTGTCGCGAAGAAAACTTCTAACAAGGCTTTTTGAATTGCAAGATAAATCGAAAATAGGCCGTAACAAAAATATTTTACTAATGACAGACACATTCAACGCCTTATTCAAGCAGCTTGATATTTGGATCATATGCCTTGAAAAACGCAATTTTGATTCATTCACATTAACTTTGGATTATATTACCAAACATATGGTGTAGCGTTCACAAATTCTTGATCGCTACAGGTAAGATTTTCGGGCGAATTGTAATTGAAAGAGCACCTGTAGCGTTTAGGACAAGGCCAGTATAGTCTAACTCGAAATCTCCAGATGAGCGGACACTTTCGCGCCTTACCCTTCCGACAGAGGTATGTAGGTTAGCTGGCCAAGCCATGCTTAGGCTTATTTTTTCTGATATTCTTGTAGAGGGTTTTACGACACGGACATTAAAGAATCCGATCAACCAAAGACCAAGCCATTGAAGGACCACTTATTTCAGAGCCCGACCATTGCTGAAATCATACTATTTTTGGGGTCACTTGGCACAGTAACCGATCAGTCAGGTTTCAGACTATTTTGAGACCCCCGCATAGGAATACCGAATGGGCCGTAGTCGTGTTCAGAATATTTGGGCACCTCAATACTGGATAAGCAAGCAGCGGAACAATCAGGAAATAAGGCCAGATAAATACACTTTTATTATATTTTCGTAGAGAGATAAACACACTTTTATTATATTTTCGTATAGAGACAAAGATCCACGTTATTATTTTTAAATTTCCTACTTTTCTGTCTACTACCGTCAGAAAGTAGACAATTTGCCATTTGATCCTATTTGATTACCCTTAAGTTATATTTTCTTTTTAATATTGTCTGAAGTAGTTGTTCAATATTGTGTTTAATATTGTAGAGTTAGTACCATCTAATTTATAAGTATAGGAAAATAGAGACGAGCTCGTGTAGGTGAGAGCAACTTTTTTGATTTTCCACGGTAAGATTTAGTGAACCATAGTCCCTAAACGTCTCTGTGTCTTTTTATAGTTTTATTATTTTTACCTTTTAATATACTTTGTGTTGTTTTTTTGAGTGTGCTTACGTGTATTAGAGTTCAAAATTAAATCACCATTTTTTTAGTAAAGACAAATAGTTTTTTTTAAGATAGACCGCTTCCCAGTTTGAAGATCTTCTATAATTCAAGATAATTTAGTGTACGGGATGGCGCCCTTTTGTCGCGCAGTTTCATTTTATCCAGGACCTTCTTTCCGGCGCTCCCGGCGAACAGCTGTCGTTGCTTTGATCAATATTTTTGAATTGTTCTCAAGAAGACAATAATTGGGCACAATGGATTTAGAAAATTCTGTCATTAATCGAGTGTTGGAGAGCCATATTTTCCAGATAGCAACGATAATTTGTCGAAAATATGGGTTCTCAATCTGTTTGATGAAAATGTTTTTGCAGCTGCTCAATGATCTACTGAGATTCACAACCAACTTATTGAAATGTCTGTCGATCAAACTCTACAACTAGAATTTTTAACTTAAGATTTAGATAAGCACGACGATATGTATACGGACCCTAAGAGAAGCTTTGAAAACATTGATCCCATTCGCTACTTCTCATTCTATTATCACTGAAATCCCATTCTATTATCACTGAAAATCTGGATCATCACTGGAAAAAAACAAAATTATTTTTATCACCTTATTCCTTTTATTCACCATTCATAATTCATTTTATTCACCATTATTCAATCACCTAATAAATCAATAATTTATTATTTTAAACAATTTTGACTATTACTTTATTTAAGCTTATTTTATTATGTTGTTATCACATGGTAATATTTAACTTTCTCACACTTGTTTTTATATTAAAAGTACTTTAATAAAACAATATTTAGTATACGAGTCTAAGTTTTGGAAACTCGTTGTGATCCCCCATATTCCCCAATGTGACCCCCAGGTTGACAGAGTCTAGGGTCTAGATCATCGTTTTTTCTTTTGGTAGTTGAAAATGCCATTAATAAAAAAAACCTTCGATAGAAAAACTTGAAATCAATTGCAACCGATGGAGACAAAAACATGTGTGGTAAAAATAAAGGAGTGGTTGCATTTATGTCAAAGGCTGTAGAAAATAATGGTGGTTCAAAACCATCAGTCTTACATTGTATCATTCATCAACAGTCATTGTGCGGAAAATATTTGGATATGTCTGAAGTTCTAAAAGCAGTCATATCAGTTGTTAATTTCATTAGATACACTTGGCTGAATCATCGTCAGTTTCGCGAGTTTATTGAAGAGATTGGAGAAAATAATTTACCATATCATACTTCCGTACGCTGGCTTAGTGAGGAAAAGTCCTTCAACGCTTTTTTGAACTTCGAGCAGAGATCGAAATTTTTTGAATGAAAAGCATCGCCCTCTTACCAAATTACAAAATAGCGAATGGCTGTGGAAATTAGTATTATATGTCCATTTGACAAAACATAAACGAACTAAATTTGAGATTGATGTTGAAAACCAGCTTTTCCATGATTTATACACTAATATCAAATCGTTACCACAGAAAATAATACTGTTTCAATCACAATTACGTAAAAGATGTTTCATACATTTTAAAACATGTAAATATTTAGCCACACTGCTGATGCTGAGGTTCCCATCCATTTTGCAATCGAAGCTTTGAGTGCTTTGAAAATAAATTTTGATATTCGTTTCTCAAACTTTGATGTCATTGCGAATGAAATTAAGATTTTTCAAAATCTTTTTGATACTGAGATTGAAACCCTAGCCCCGGAACTTCAAATGGAAATTATTGATTTACAGTGCAGTGATATAATTAAGAACAAATATCAAAACTCATCTTTGTCTTCCACTGGTACAATTTGATAATTTGCATAAATTTGCCCGTGGGCAGTTTTCTGCTTTTGGTACACAAACATCAACAAAATCATAATCAATAAAATAATCTCCAAAATGAAGTACACAAAGAATGTTTACAGATCTAAGTTAACCGATGATCATATTAAATCTCTTTTAATAATTGGTACAAGTAAAATTGGTTCACAACTACAAACTATTCTCAGCGGAAACAAGAACAAACGGAAGAACAACCAGAGTTAGTTTAACTAGTTTTCTAAATATATCGATTTCATAGATTACTCTTTCTAAGTAATTTAGTTTTTTACTATCCTATTTCCTTACGGAGCTCTATATAGAGTTGGTGAACATGATGATATACTCGAACTTTTTTTTTGGATGTCACTGGCGGCCCGGATTTGGCCCGGGGGCCGTATTTTGGGGACCTTTCATCTAGAGCAATCAGAGTTAGTTTAACTAGTTTTCTAAATATATCGATTTCATAGATTACTCTTTCTAAGTAATTTAGTTTTTTACTATCGTATTTCCTTACGGAGCTCTATATAGAGTTCGTGGACATGATGATATACCCGAACTTTTTTTTTTGATGGCACTGGCGGCCCGGATTTGGCCCGGGTCCGTATTTTGGGGACCTTTGATCTAGAACAACCAGAGTTAGTTTAACTAGTTTTCTAAATATATCGATTTCATAGATTACTCTTTCTAAGTAATTTAGTTTTTTACTATCGTATTTCCTTACGGAGCTCTATATAGAGTCGGTGAACATGATGATATACTCGAACTTTTTTTTTGGATGTCACTGGCGGCCCGGATTTGGCCCGGGGGCCGTATTTTGGGGACCTTTGATCTAGAACAATCAGAGTTAGTTTAACTAGTTTTCTAAATATATCGATTTCATAGATTACTCTTTCTAAGTAATTTAGTTTTTTACTATCCTATTTCCTTACGGAGCTCTATATAGAGTTGGTGAACATGATGATATACTCGAACTTTTTTTTTGGATGTCACTGGCGGCCCGGATTTGGCCCGGGGGCCGTATTTTGGGGACCTTTCATCTAGAGCAATCAGAGTTAGTTTAACTAGTTTTCTAAATATATCGATTTCATAGATTACTCTTTCTAAGTAATTTAGTTTTTTACTATCCTATTTCCTTACGGAGCTCTATATAGAGTTGGTGAACATGATGATATAGTCGAACTTTTTTTTTGGATGTCACTGGCGGCCCGGATTTGGCCCGGGGGCCGTATTTTGGGGATCTTTCATCTAGAACAATCAGAGTTAGTTTAACTAGTTTTCTAAATATATCGATTGCATAGATTACTTTTTCTAAGTAATTTAGTTTTTTACTATCGTATTTTCTTATGGAGCTCTATATAGAGTTGGTGAACATGATGATATACTCGAACTTTTTTTTCACTATTTGTGATTGTAAAAATATGTTCAGTCATAGACTTGTTCATTTTGTCTTTATTTCTTATAAATATTGTCATTGTTTATAACAGTTTCTTGCTTTTCTTCAGTTCTTAATAAAATTGTCTACTATTTATATTTTGGAATTCTTTTTACATATCGATTTTAGTGTTTTTATAAACCCATATTTATTTTAGTATTTTCATACATCATTTGATCTCCAAATATAATGTGATTCTCTTCTTTGATACACGTACATTACTTTCTTGAAACTCTTGCTATGTTCATTTGGTCTTTCTCTTGTGTTTCTGCCTTTTGCCACTCTTGTTCTTTGATGTGCTAGTTTACACTGGTTGTCATACTACCGATTTCTTATTCTATTATTTTCATCCAGAATTTTTTGTGCAGCATTCTTTGTAGTTATCTTTTTTTCCATTATTTCTTCATTTATTTCTCTGCTTATTTATTCCTTGTTGGTAGTCAATTTCTTTTTTTCTGTTTGTAAATTTATGTTGTATTGCAGTTGTTTATTTATTTTTTGCTGGGTTGTACAAATTAAATTATTGTTTCTTCCTTTCTAGATTTCTTTCATTAAGAAATGGTTGGAGTACACATCGGAGCCTTACCAACTTTTCACATCAAATATATCTGATATATTTTGTTTTCCTGTTACAACGTGATCTATATCATTTCGGGTATTTCGATGTCGGGATATCCAAGTTTTTTCCGAGCAATATTTTTGTGTTGTTTTGCTCATCATTTCTTGTTTGCAGTCTTGATTATCATTTCTTTCTCAGTTGCAAAGTCCTTAGACTAGCTAATAAGCTTAATACAATTTTCGATACTTATATTATACTTTTGTTCATTACCAAGCTTTGCATTGAAATGGCCCAATATGATTTTAACATCGTACTTGGGCGGTAGATAAAATATTATTTCCGATTGCGCCTAAAATTGTCTTTTAATTCTTATATTAAGTTGCCATATTTATTTTTTACTCTAAATGTGTATATTCCCACATACTGTTTCGTCTTTTTGTTGACTTATAACCATGTAGCAAATATATTGATAATACATTAGCTGTTAAAAAGAGTAAAGCTTCGTAGGTCCATTGTATCTTTCCATTTCCCAAGATTATCTCGTGAATATCTGGAATATTGACTTTGTATTTTGTTAGTATTCTAGTTGCTGCATGTCTGACTTGATACAAATTTTGTAGGTTTATGTCACCTGCTTTACTTTGGCAAATTTATAGGAAAAAATATATTCTTATAAATTAATGAATTTGTACACTTAATGACACACATCATAAAAGGCGAGAAACTATTTAAATTTGAAAGTTCGAAAAACAAAGGCACCGAATTAATTTGTATATCTAATAAAACTGTAACAACTTCAAAACTGTATATGCTTTAAATATATTTACATAAATCCATTTCTGTTAAAGGCGAACAATATCGCGTGGAAATAGTTAGAAATATTGTTAATGCGACGTCGAAAATGTGTACTTTAGCGATTTTCCGTTTAATAATTAATTACATTTGCAAAATACAATTATATTCGTTTTACCCTACTTTGAGTAAACTGATGATCATTCTAATTAAATTATATTGTAGCTTAATTATTTCTTCAAATTTTTGTTATAGGTAGCTTTTTTATAGAGGCTATGAAATTATAAACAGCAAATATTTATATTTAAATTGGAAAACCAAATAAAAATTTATATTATTTCACGATTTTTTTAACCATTATAGTTTCACAAGGACCATTATTATTTCCGAAGTTTTCGAAGAGGCCAATGAAATCTGAAATAACAAATAATCAGATTTAAATTTGGATACAAAATATAAATTAATGTTATTTTACGAATTTCAATTTAGGGATACTCTCAAAATACCCTTCATTTTCAAATTATTCTTTACTGAGTACAAACACTTGCACTCATATGCAGACAGATCAAATGACAATTGTTATTTCATGCTTGTTTTCTCATAATTGTTCGACAGTCTGCGGAATACGTTTCAATAATTCCTCTCTGATATTTGAAACTTGTGAATACATTAAATCTTTTATATATATATTAAGAAATAAAAACCTAGAGGATTATGGCCAGGGGATCTAGGTGGCCATACAACAGGACCACCACCACCACCAATCTATGGTTTATGAAACTCCGGATGGCAATACATATACATAATTAATACCTTAATAATTACATGCCTCTCCTTATTATTAGGGGAACATTCTCTAAAAGTATTGGTAATTCCTAAATAATAAAGTGTATTTTATAGTTCGCATATAATCTCGTAGGAAGAAGATAAGAACTAAGTATCAAATTATGAATTAAGCCAGCTCAGGTCTTAAATATTTGCTGTTTATAATTTCATAGCCTCTATAAAAAAGCTACCTATAACAAAAATTTGAAGAAATAATTAAGCTACAATATAATTTAATTAGAATGATCATCAGTTTACTCAAAGTAGGGTAAAACGAATATAATTGTATTTTGCAAATGTAATTAATTATTAAACGGAAAATCGCTAAAGTACACATTTTCGACGTCGCATTAACAATATTTCTAAATATTTCCTCGCGATATTGTTCGCCTTTAACAGAAATGGATTTATGTAAATATATTTAAAGCATATACAGTTTTGAAGTTGTTACAGTTTTATTAGATATACAAATTAATTCGGTGCCTTTGTTTTTCGAACTTTCAAATTTAAATAGTTTCTCGCCTTTTATCATGTGTGTCATTAAGTGTACAAATTCATTAATTTATAAGAATATATTTTTTCCTATAAATTTGCCAAAGTAAAGTAGGTGACATACACCTACAAAATTTGTATCAAGTCAGACATGCAGCAACTAGAATACTAACTAACAAAATACAAAGTCAATATTCCAGATATTCACGAGATAATCTTGGGAAATGGAAAGATACAATGGACCTACGAAGCTTTACTCTTTTTAACAGCTAATGTATTATCAATATATTTGCTACATGGTTACAAGTCAACAAAAAGACGAAACAGTATGAGGGAATATACACATTTAGAGTAAAAAATAAATATGGCAACTTAATATAAGAATTAAAAGACAATTTTAGGCGCAATCGGAAATAATATTTTATCTACCGCCCAAGTACGATGTTAAAATCATATTGGGCCATTTCAGTGCAAAGCTTGGTAATGAACAAAAGTATAATATAAGTATCGAAAATTGTATTAAGCTTATTAGCTAGTCTAAGGACTTTGTAACTGAGAAAGAAATGATAATCAAGACTGCAAACAAGAAATGATGAGCAAAACAACACAAAAATATTGCTTGGAAAAAACTTGGATATCCCGACATCGAAATACCCGAAATGATATAGATCACGTTGTAACAGGAAAACAACATATATCAGATATATTTGATGTGAAAAGTTGGTAAGGCTCCTATGTGTACTCCGACCATTTCTTAATGAAAGAAATCTAGAAACGAAGAAACAATAATTTAATTTGTACAACCCAGCAAAAAATAAATAAACAACTGCAATACAACATAAATTTACAAACAGAAAAAAAGAAATTGACTACCAACGAGGAATAAATAAGCAGAGAAATAAATGAAGAAATAATGGAAAAAAAAAGATACAAACAAAAAGACACTAACTTACTTACAACTGAAATTAAAATTGATATTCACTTTTGTCATTCTGAAAGGATTATCTGCGTTTTAACATTAGTGAAATAAGATAAGTTTTTTTTGGCTTGTGAATTTTAATCCTGATTAAGAGGTTTATTTTTGAACAAAGAGAAAGTCAAAGTATTAGTGTTATACTGTGTCAGTATAAAGAAAAACAATATATAGTTTAGGCAGAGTGATTAAATAATTACAAATAAGAACAAAGTTTCCGTTCTCATAAACAAATTAGGGCAACATAAAAAACTGTTGAATAGCAAGCAATTATAGATAAGGTAGTTTAAATTTAGGGCAACTTAGGGCGAACCGTGGTGAGTCAAAATACGATAAAATATATATAGAAATTAAGTTAAATAGGGCTAAGGGCTATATATATATATATATATATATATATATATATATATATATATATATATATATATATATATATATATATATAATATATTATAGATTTTCTCCTTGTATAAATATATTTATACAAGGAGAAAGGTAGATACAAAATCCTGATGGGTGATTTTAATGCCAAAATTGGAACCACAAGAACTGACGAAAAAGCAACTGGCCCATATGGACCTGGTGAGCGAGATAATAGGGGTGACAGATTGGTTGATTTTGCTGAAGGACAAGAACTTTATATTAAGAATTCGTTCTATAAGAAAAATATCACCATAAAATGGACTTGGAAAAGTCCATCTGGGCTCACAATATATATATATTTACCAATATTTACAAAAGTTTCAAACAATATTTACCAATTGTACTGTCCTTAACAATTTTTATGTTGGAAGTGACCACCGAATGGTACGAGCAAATGTTAGGATTAACTGTCGAAGAGAATGCGAAAGAATGGTAAGATCAAAGTAGGGCAAAGTGGATTCTGGGAAACTGCTGGAGAGAGGAAGCGATTTTGAGATTGCTTTGTCAAACCGGTTAGCTGTGTTACAAGATCCGGAGGAAGTGGAACTATCAGTTCAATATGAAGAAATCGCCAACAATGTACTTCAAACGACTGCTTCAATAGCACCAGAAGAAAAATGTTTCAAACAGACAAAAATCTCCAGTGAGATTATTGATTTAATAAAGAAATGGCGGGCAATGAGAAATGCAGGTAGTCGTTTTGGCAGGATCGAGTACACTGAGCTTTGAAAACTATAAGAAAACGTATCAGAGAGGACACGCGCCGATTCAACATGCAGCAAATGCAAAAAAACCCTGGAAGAAAACAAAGGAATTAACAAGGCTGAGCAAAGGCTGGGAAACAGAAGAACGCAAATATATGCCAAGGTGTGAGGATGGCCAGTATAGTGCTTCAAACGGCTGCTTCAATAGCACCAGAAGAAAAATGTTTCAAACAGACAAAAATCTCCAGTGAGACTATTGATTTAATAAAGAAATGGCGGGCAATGAGAAATGCAGGTAGTCGTTTTGGCAGGATCGAGTACACTGAGCTTTGAAAAACTATAAGAAAACGTATCAGAGAGGACACGCGCCGATTCAACATGCTGCAAATGCAAAAAAACCCTGGAAGAAAACAAAGGAATTAACAAGGC
The DNA here is from genome assembly GCA_031761425.1 of Cosmopolites sordidus. NCBI lineage: Eukaryota > Metazoa > Arthropoda > Insecta > Coleoptera > Curculionidae > Cosmopolites > Cosmopolites sordidus. Next base: position 52,659 of record JARFXV010000630.1, on the reverse strand, counting down.
TGAGCAAAAGCTGGGAAACAAAAGAACGCAAATATGTGCCAAGGTGTGAGGATGGCCAGTATACAGGGCGCGTACGCAAATGTTAGAGGTTGTCAGAAAATTTTATTCCCAGTTATATGAAGATAAGAACCAATCAAAGACAACAATACCCACGGAAGAACAAATGCCAGATATTCTAGTGGAAGAAGTAACAAATGCTATAGAATCGATGAAAAACGGCAAGGCTCCAGGAAAGGACAGTGTAACTATCGAAATGCTAAAAGCTGGTGGTCGGACGTTACATAAAACATTGACAAAATTATATTCAAAATGCCGCAAAGAACAAAAAGTACCTGACTTATGGCAAAATGCAGAAGTGTTCCTTTTACATAAAAAGGGACCATAGGAAGATTTAAAGAACTACCATCCAATAAGCCTCGTATCAGTAATGTACAAAGTTTACACTAAGATAATTTCTAAAGGAATATTAAAACAACTGAATGACGCACAACCAAGAGAACAAGCAGGATTCAGAAGTGGATTCAGTACAATGGATCACATCCAGGTTGTCATTGGCTTTTATCGACTACGAAAAAGCATTTGACTCCATCTCAAAGCATGCAATAATGGATGCACTGATTATCAAAGGAGTAGATAAAGCATATGTAAACCTATTAGTATTGGATTGGGATGGTGTAAAGATCAATGCTGCAAACTTAAACCATCTTAGATTTGCAAATGATATCGTTTCTTTCACAATACCCAGAGGAGCTGCAAAGACGCATACAAAGGGCTGGCGAACCATTTGGCCTGAAAATATACGTGAAAAAGAGTCAGGTTATGTTTAATAACTTTGCTCAGGACAGAAGAATTTTAGTTTTAGGAAGGGATTTGGAGATTGTGGACAGCTTTCTAGATCTTGGGCAGAGGATTTCAATAGAGGGCAATACCGCCCGGGAAGTGGAATGGCGTGTTAAATGTGGCTGGCAGGCATTTGGCAGGCTCAACATTGTGTTTAAGAGTAGACTCCCACTTTTGCCTGAAAAGAAAAGTCTCTGATCAGTGCGTTCTACCCCTTATGACATACGGATGTGAAACCTGGACACTCACATCCCAATCAATTCAAAAACATCAGGTACCACAGAGGGGAATGGAAAGATCTACGTGAGTATTACTGCAATAAATACAATAGACATACTATTGCTCTTGTTTTTAGTGCTTCTTTGATCTGCATTTAAAATGTTATTTTAGGAGAACTTGTTATGGTTCATTTATATCATATTCTTTAATTAGTGTTGTATCATTAAATTGTTGTTGCTATTAAATATATTCTCGTATAGTTATTAATGTTTTTATCATTTGAAGATTTTATTGATGGTGTTTGTTTATGCGACATATATAATATTTTACATTATCTTTTACTTAATAATAATTTCTGGTCTGTGTCTACGCTTCCAGAGTTCAGATTATTTATGTCTAACTTACACTTACACTGTAAGGAGTGATTTCTTTAATTTAATTAGCTAATATATTTGTGATCTCTTTCCCTTCAAGATGTTATGTTCCACATTCCCAATTTTCTGAAAGGGGTAAATATATACAATAATATATACTCCAAAAAACTTACAAATCAATCAAAAAGATGTTATAATTTGAATTTAAGAATAAACAGGTAACACAAGCAGTGACAAAGATCAGGAAAGACATCAAGAAAGACTCGAATAAAAAAGATATTACAAAAGTTGGAACGTGAAATTTTATTAGTATGGATGAAAATGAAGAAGAATGAATTGAGAAATTGATACTAAATATACATAAATTATAGGAAAAATGGAAAAATGAAACAATGAAAAAGCGAAAGGAAAAGAGAAACCTATTATTCTGGTCTGGAGCGGAGGAAAATTAAAGTGCAGTGAGGAGAATAGGGAGTAAAATATATCAGATCGGCATCGGAAAACAATATATATATATATATATATATATATATATATATATATATATATATATATATATATATATATATATATATATATATATATATATAAAGGAAAAACTCGAAAATGACGTATTAATGGTCGTGGGAATCAAAATTGGATCCGATGAACTATACATAATGATCTTGACTTACGGAGGACATGAATTCGATAGAAGGGTACAAGAAGTGAACATTTATTTAAAAAATTATGTTATTATCTCACTAGTTTTAAATAGGTGAATTGGGTTTAATTGAATTGTACAGGTGCAGATCCAAAACACACACATGAGCACTATTATAAATAGAAATAAAATCATTGTTTTTTTTTATACAGAAACACTAATGGAAACAAGTGATTGATATAAAGGTGCCAAGAGTAACAAAGATTGGCAGTCATCACCAGTTAGTTGTAGTGAAGGTCATAGCTTTTCAAAGGTTATGAAGAAAATGAAAATAAAGATTAGCAGACTTAAAAATAACAAACATAACTAAATACACTAACTAAAACATTACAAAACCAAAAGGAGAACGTGAACATAGAGATAAATAGGCAAATCAAAAAATTACGATTCTATCGGCAGTGGAGAAAGCAGCTGTGGTATATCGAAATTAACAAATAAAACATACAGAAGGGTGGTGGGACTAATATACAAAAAATTATTGAAGTGAAGATATAGGAGTATGTTTTTATGCTGAAAATAGACAGTAAATCAGGGACGTCTGCCATATGATTTTATGGCATGTTAAGGCAGCTGAGGTATAGAAAAGGCTTTAAATAGGAAGAATAAAAGAAAAGGCAATGATGGAAAAAATTATCCATAGGAGGGATTACATCTATAAATAGGAAGAACGTAAGTAAATGAGAAAAAGGGTAAAGAACAACAAAGGAAAAAAACATTTAATAAAATTAGGAGGATGGTACATGGGAAAGTTTAGAAAGAAAGGTAACATATGCAACCAGAAGGCCAATAAAAAGCCAATATACAAAAACACATGAAATGTAGTCAGAAATTATACAATGCAGAAATCTAAACAAAATAAGGTTTAAAACATGGTTATGTGTTCAGTTCACTATTGCTAAACAAACACAAAATACTATATTTAGACTTTTTCATAATAGGATAAATTAAATTACCTAAATATTTATTTCTAGATGATATAGCAATGATAGCACATCGAGAATGGCACTTGAAACATTATTTGAATGCCGTATTAAGCGAAGAGCTAAAGAAAACATTCATGAAAATAAATACCAAGGAACCGAAAACGAGGATTATAATACAGAAAGATAAAACCTGCAATATTAAAATAGACTTAGGAGCCACGGAACAAGTAAATTATTTTAAATGTTTGGGATCGATAATATAAAGAAAAGGATTAAAGGTATAAGCGTTTGAACTGAAAATGAATGACCAATTAGGTAAGGTTGGTAGATTATAATACTAAATAAAAATCATAAAAAGTAGAAAATTTTACGTTAGCATCGCAGGTTCAATCAAATAAAGATAAGCACAAAATAAATGCTAAAGGGATGAGATACCTGAGGAATAGAGAAGGCAAGACAACAAATAATAAAGTCAGGAATGAAATATTCAGACAAGACCTAAAAGTAAAGTGATTGTTGAAAATCCCGAAGAAACAATTGTTATGGATAATTGCATTTACACAGGAAGTTAACTAAGAGAGAATATGAAACAACAGTAGAAGAAATAGGGAAACAAAAAGAGAAGAAGTAAGCTAAAAAAGATATGGCAAGAAGAGGTCAGAAAGGCTATGCAGAAGAGATATTCAATGGACGGACATACATGAACTGGTCCAAGATTGAATTGGTTGGAAAATTTAAAAAAATCATTTCTCTGGACAGATGTTTGACAAAGTAAGGTCTATTAGTAAATAAGTTATATATGTTATTAAATACAATACCATAGGCCAAAATGCTAAAGTTATCCTAATTTATCAGCGGTATAAAGCTTTGTTAATTTAACATATGCATTTTACACATACAAAATTTTATTTGGTTTAAATAAATTCAGATGAATTCATTTTCATTATCAAATTCGAAAAATATCTCATATAAATTAGTAGAAATGTGTACATGAAACTGTAAAAATTTTTAGTCGAGCGATTTTTGGTTTGATTATTAATTAAGTCGAGGTATGTATGCACCAAGTTTACTCGTAACATTTTACGTTAAATTAAATCCAAATATTGGGAATGTACTGATTGTATAAATAAAACCATGCATATTTAAATTAATTTTACTTAATTTGTTTGGAAAAATTATTTAAGATATGCACCTGAAAATCAGTTTGTTTTGCGGTTGTGTTGGCTTATTCATTTACTTATTAAAATTATTAACTTAAGTAGATTTCCCATTTTCAGATTGACGAGTGATATCTATTTTCTCAATCCTGTGATCGCCCTAGCGTGAAATATTATATGTTCTCAGCTTAATAATGCGATTTTTATCACGTATTTTAAGTCGTTTTAAAATTATTTTTGCATTCTGTTATTTCGCTGCAAATGTTGGTTTAGTCAGCACTGAATAATATTCCCTACAGTAATTAAATTTTTCCTGATATATGAAGTCTTTGATCGTTGATAGTGGGGCTATCTAATTTTTTTATTTTAGTAAAAGTAACTAATGTCACTTTTTGCGGTCTTATTTTTATAGTCTTTTTTGTTAAATTGACTTAAGTTTTTGTGTTCGAAGAAAAATACATCATATAATCAAGGGTCATTTTTTCGGTCGAGAAGTTTATCCATGGCGAAATTCAAATAACTCGGATACGATTCTATTGGACAGGGTTGATGTTATTAGTCTGTTTCCCAATCTAAAGTTTTTCCAATGCATGCTTGTTACTGTTATACCCTCCAAATGTTTAGAAATTTGAAAATTTGAACCCAATTTGAACTTTTAAACTAAGAGTCATGTCTTTAGTAATGAGCATTGCATATTCTGATGTACAGTATTTTGTTTTAATTTGTTCTCCAAGATTCCCATTTTGTGTTGGTTTATGCAGTCATTTCGCAATACAGTAAACTGTACTTGAATGGGAAAGTGTAAATGTTCAATGTAGCTGTATGATGACGAGCAGAATACCCTGGATATGTCGAACATATCCAGGGATATGTTGGAACATATTTTGATCCATGTTTTGAGCAGATGGGACTAGATCTTTTATGGTGAACATTGAACTGGCGACGAAATAACCGTTGAGCTGTCATAATATAGTATAGTTATTATTTTGTCAAATATCTAAACGCACGTTGTGTACAGTTCAGTGGCGGCTCGTGAGAGAGGGCGTTGGGGCAGCGCACCTCGGATATTTATTACAGTAAACAATTTTTCAGAGCAAAACACCGTATTTTATTTCTGTTCAGTTTCTTTCCTTTAATTCTTTTCTTGGTTCATCTTCTCTATAAGGTTTTAATAGCACGAAAAGTAAAAAGGAAGAAGGGGAAAGCAAAAAAAAATCTTCAACAGTACTATTATCTTCTACCCCCTCCCACTTTAACAACCCACAAGCCACCAGTGGTACAGTTGCACTGATTCATAGTTACCAATGCGATGATACTGTAATTGCAATGAAGGTGGCGAAATTAGTAAAAAGGCGGTTTTCCCTACTATATTTAAGATGAATATATCAAGTGATTTTCTATAATATATATATATATATTAGAAAATAATCTCCCATCATGTGTTTGTCCATCTTTATACTATCCAAGACTTACCTCGTCTCCTCCAATTACCTTATTTACATTGCTTCTGCTATAGTGGCTAATCCGAACCAGTTTCATTGGTGGCAAAAATTATCATATGAAAATAGTTTTATCCATTTGTACCTGGGACTTTGCTATTGGATATATAATTAATTGTTATTAAGTTTCGGAAACAAAAACTAGTTATCATTATAGAGTTTTTATATCTATACTCAGTGTGACTCTAGTAGATGTGCGGATTCGGCACTTCTTGTGGGAGAGCTTTATGATTGTCATTGAACATTATGATTGCCTAGCATTACAATAAGTATTGAAAGCTCTTTTCTCTACTATATTCCCAAAGAACTAACATTTTCAGTTTTTTTTAAGATACACTTTCTCCTAGGTCCATCATGGGCAATTTAAAAGGCCTTACCAAAGAATAGGAAAAATCCAAGATCCAAGATGTGCAGATTGTAATGAAGAAGACAACCCATTACACAGAATTTTCATCTGTGTAAAATTTCATAACAACAGAATTGACATCGAAAGAATGGTGGGGCCTGATTGGCCTATTAGTCACTGTTTCTCAGATTGTTGAGGGATGATAGTTTGCGCTTGCTGGAGGGCTTTGTGCCGGGGGGCCTGGAAACACCCCAGCTGTTAAATAATGTGATTGTATTTTGTTTTATGTGAAGAACTTTGTTATGTTCAGGTCTGTTAGTTATTGTTGGTGTCTGTATTAGTTTTGTCTTTAGTTAAGATTGTACTTTGACGTCTGTCAGCGTGCAAGGTGCAAAAGTAATAATAATACTTGCGTATAGCTCCAAGGATGAGCACACATCATTGGTGTTAAGTAATTTAGGAGCACTTCAGGAGGGTTGTAGGTACCTCCTGGACTACGGTTCATATTGTGGGGCTCTCCTCTCACCGCTTCACGGTAGAATCTAGCTCAGTTGACAAACTGTGAAAGGCTATTAATTAATAGTTAAGTACGGTACTTTATTATATTATATTATACATATTTTATATTTACATTATATGTTTAGGCAATAAATAAATTGGAATGGAATAAGCAAGAAGGAAAGATATACCTCGTTGGGTACTAGTTACTAAAAAAGAGGGGCGTCTTGTCCCTGTTTTGGCCTTGGCACAGAAATTTCCTATAGACGATCTTCTATTAAAAAAACAAATCAGTATGTTTTTTATTTTTGATTTGCTTATTCTGGCTTATTTTACCTTAGTGAGGTTGGACTGTGCCATTCGTGGCCCTAGCGCTTTGTTTTCGGATCGTATTCAAAAATTCAAGACTCCTCACCTATAATGACGCATTCCAGAAAAGGGTAAGGTAATTTTCAATTCGCGCTACCAAGTCAATGTTTCTCTCCTGTTGCCCCTTCCAATTTATTGGTCAAAATCTGATAACCGGTTGTGTGAGTCAAATTTCGCTACTCTTCGATCATTTTGATGGCAAACCGACGATCAAACTGCAAAAGATCTTGGATTCTGTGGACATTTCTATCACTTTTTGCAGTTGAAAACTTTTCGCTGTGAGCTTGATCTTCAATCAAGTGTTGATTTTCTACACAGTTGAGAGTTGAGGCCAGTTGAGGTTTTTCAAAAGTTTCGGTCGCACTGTGCCAAAGTTAATAGCAAAACTTGATTGAGTACCGTTACTCGAAAATATTTTCGCCCATTTTCAGAATGCATTAGGAAAATTCGGGTAACCAATTGAATTACTACAGAGCAACACGTAACTATAGGGAGTTCAAACTCGTACTGCATCAAATATTGGAATGCATCTCTTCTAAAGGGGAAGCCAACAGTGTTTTCAAATCGAACACTATGCCATGAGTCTCATTACTTTATTTACACACCTCGTATATATAAAATATAATGGAATGCAGGTTATAAAGAGGTACTTATCTTACCATTTAGATGTTGACATTCTCTTTACCAAAACATTTCAGTCTCACTTATCAACTATTTAATTTAAAAATAGATTTTTTTAAGCACTAATGTCAATTTTTGGGTTGAGGATGATTTTTTTTATTATATTTTAAAATATTTTATATAACAAATATATTATACTGCATCGAAAATTATACCTTTATAACTCCATTATTTTCCCCTCGAATAAAAGCACACTGAAATTTGTTTATTTTTTATTTGTTTTGTTTGAATGCAAAACATTTCAAATTGTAATATTTAATAGTCTATTTCTGAGAGGCTATAGAAATAAGATGAAAATCTTTTAGAACATTTTGATGCATATGTGTTGTAAGAGCCAACTTTCTTCGATATAAGCAATTATTGAACATAATAGTTTATTGATCAATTCTTATTTTGAATTTCTTAAACTTATCTTTCAACAAATATAACAAACTTAAGCTTTAAACTTAGCTTTTGCTTTTCAACTGCATACCATTTTTTTCTTCATTATCGAACTTTTGTAATTGGGAAATGCTGACTGTTTTACATAAGACAATAAAGTCGTTGTATATTAATGTAATCCAAATCTAAAGCTTATGCAAAATTCATATCCATTACATGAATATCAAATTATATCCATTTTATGAAGACAAAAAACGGGATAAAAGGCTTTAGTATCAGCAATATAATGTAACATATGTAACATAAGTAGTGTGCTGCTTTGTAACGTCACTTGGATAATTTTTATTCTTTCACCGATTCATGATTGCTTCTAAGGCATGATGTGCATTTATTAATCAAACAATTATCTTTTCGTTATTACTGAATCTATGACCTAATGCTTGTTAAGAAAAATGACTTCTTTTGGCATGACTGAAAATAATGCCTTTGTTATTTACATAGAAGACTTTTATTATTACTTCCATTTATACTTTCTATTTTGTTCAGAATCCTATCATACACTGTAGTAAGTTTGACTACACATAGATGGCGCAATATAATAAAATTATATATCATTATTCAGCCATTGTCGATCCACTGCAGGATGAAGGCCTCCCCGGCGTGCTTTCAACTCGCGCGGTCTTGAGCTTTCCTCTGCCATTCGGGTTCGATATACTTGAGGATGTCATCGATCCATCGTGTTTTAGGTCTTCTTCGTGGACGCTTATAATCAAGCGGTATTCATCACAAGATTGCTTTGGTCCATCAGTCGTCACATCGCCTCGCTATAATGGCCTGCCCACCTCTATTTCAGTTCCTTCACCTTTGCAATAATGTCACATACTTTCGTCTGTTCTCTAATCCATATGCAGGTATTTCTGTCTTGCTTTGTAATGCCAAGAATACACCGTTCCGTTTCCCTCTGTGCTACCCGAAGTCTTTGAATTGATTGTGATGTCAGTGTCCATGTTTCACTTCCGTATATCAGAACAGGCAGCACGCACGGATCAAAAACTTTTCTTTTCAGATAAAGTGGGAGTTTGTTCTTAAACACCATATTGAGCATTCTAAATACCTGTCAGCCACACTGAACATGCCGTTCCACTTCACACGCGGTATCACCCTCCATTGAATTCTTTTGCCCAAGATATATGTAGTAGTCCACAACCTCTAAGTCGCTTCCTAAAATAGATCTTCTGTTTTCAGTACATTTGTTGAACATAATCTGACCCTTTTTCAGGTTTATTTTTAAGCCAAATCTTTCTCCCGCCCTTTGCAGCTCTCTTCAAGGCAGGCTGCGAAAAGAACACGGGATATTGAGTCACCCTGCCGTACACCCCATTCTATATTAATTTTAACTTCAAGATCATCCATGTGAAATATTGCTGTAGCTTCATCATACATGGATCTAGTAGATTTACATAGGCACTTTTCCATAGGTTGTGTATTTTTTGTTCCTTGAGACATCTTGAGTACAATTTTGCAAGTATTTTATGTTAAGTTCGACCACCAGCTTTCAACATCTTAACTTTTACACTGTCCTTTCCTGGAGCCTTTCTATTCTTCATCGCTTTTCTTCTTATTGTTTTAGCTTCAGCTCTTCGGGGTGTTTTACACTCTTTAACTGATTCTGATCATCATATAACTTGGAATAAAATCATAAATCATCATAAAATATCTCAATTTTCTCATCACCATAGCTTATAGTTGGTGCATAAGCTTGGAGGATTTGAAGCTTAAACTTTTTATTCAGTTAAAAGACTTATTGGGCTAATCGGCCAGATATACTTTTAAATTTATCGACATTGTCTTTCAACTTTCGGCTAATGAGGAATTCAATTACACCCATAGTCCATTCTCCGTACCCCGAGTGTAAAATATGTGACCAGTTGTTTCCAATTTGATTAGCTCTTCGCCCTTTCTACGTATTTCACATAGCGCTATGATGTTCCAATGTATGTTGTCAAGCTCGATCAACAGTTCTTGCAGTCGTTCATCCGTTTTCATTGTTCGAATATTAAGTGTTGCAATGTCCAAAGTGACAGCCTGATCTAACTTGGGGAGCCTTAGCACCCTCTGCCTTGGGGCAGGTCTTCCCGCTGCCGTAGGTAGTTGCCCCTTGACCTCCGGGGAATGAGGGCCGTGTTTGAAATTATAAAGCCATGTTAGGGGGTTGAACCGTAATCTACTACGCAGGTCAAGTGCTGATTAGTAGATTTTAGATTATGTTAGTTTGAGGACTCTGCCTTGACCTGTTCGCCATGGGTTACCCTTCCAGGAGCATACGCTCCATATATATATATATATATATATATATATATATATATATATATATATATATATATATATATATATATATATATATATATATATATATATATGCCCACAAGGTAGCGTAACGGAACCGCGGAGGGAAAATATTACAGAAATCTTTCACCCTTTCTCCACGTGGTGCCACCGATCGCCTTCGCCGAACTGTCAACCATGCGACGTCACGTGTCTCTCGGGACCGGTTTCTAGCCTTTCAGCCGTCATCAGCCGAGCTCTAGACGAACGCAAGGAAAGCAGTTCGGAGAGGCAATCGGGGCCAGACCAGATCAACTGGCCATTTTGCCGTATGATGGCGTGAGTTGTGTGCGATCACGACCCGTCATTAAAATGGCCACTTGATCTGGTCTGGCCCCGATTGCCTCTCCGAACTGCTTTCCTTGCGTTAGTCTAGAGCTCGGGTGATGACGGCTGAAAGGCTAGAAACCAGTCCCGAGAGACACGCATGACTCGGATGAGTGACGTCGCATGGTTGACAGTTCGGCGAAGGCGATCGGTGACACCACGTGGAGAAAGGGTGAAAGATTTCTGTAAAATATATATATATATATATATATATATATATATATATATATATATATATATATATATATATATATATATATATATATATGTTCCGTAGGAGGAGAGATCCATTTTAATAATACCGCGCTTAAGCCGAGATCCTTTTTCAGGAGAGATCCGAAATCGGAGCTCCAATTTCACATTTTTATATATTTTATACCATTGAGGTTTCAGTATATCATTATAGGTGGCGCCAACACTATTAGTAAACAGGTGTTTGATTATTAACAAAGACGAGATCCGACAATCGCGCAACATAGTTAATATAAATTCTTATGTGATAAAGCTTACGTTACAGTTGGTACTCTGATATTTATGTTTTAGAGTTGGTCTTGAAAAATTGTTTATTTTATTTTTAATATTTGTTTATGTTATTATTGTGTAGTACTTATAAATACTATAAATAGTATATTCTTTAAACAGTAATAAAATGTGTTTCGCGTAAAATTTAAAAAAATCAAAATCTTTTCAAGCAAAAACATTATAATAAAAAAATTGAGTGAAAACCATAGTAAAAAAATACACTTTGAACAAATCTTTTGTTGATGATAACTAAAGTACAAGTAACACGGCTGTCAATAAGTCCACGGTCTGCCAAATAAAACACACTTTTCTTTGCAATTTTCGACTTTGTTCATTAATATATTTTCCTTGAAGAGCAATACCATCGTTCCAATGCTTTTCTAATATTTCTAATTTTTTTTAAACTTTACCTTCTTCTTTGCCTTAAAAATATTCTTTAGTTTCGGCAATTACCTGTTCGTTGGAGCGAAATTTCTTTCCAGTGAACATTTTTTTGACATCTGAGAACAGGTAATAATCGCTGGGACTTCATCTGGAGAACACGCTGTGAGGAGAACTTCATCTGAACAATCATCTGGAACTTCATCAGAACTTCATCTGGAGAACAATTTTGTGATCTTTCTGATGGTGTAACCACCTCATTTGGACGTCTAGAGCGTCATCGGTGCTTGTACGGTTACGTTTGAATTCAGTATATCAATAAATTATGATTGATTTTCCAGAGGCAGAGTCAGGGTAATATTAATAGTAAGGAACCGTGGCGTAATATTTATATTTTTCTGTGTCCAAATTGTGGTGGTGCGTACTTCCTATTGGTCCTGGTGTTGGGCCCGCCCCCTCGGTCGTTGCTAGGGGTATCTCAGTGGCAGTCAGTTGCTCTTCCGATTGCGCCCGATGAGCTTCGGTCTGTGGGTTGATTACTGGTTTCTACATGTCTGGCAGATTGAGGGCATGGTTTCTTCTGTGTAGGTGTCCGATTTTTTCTATTTCTATTGTTCCTCGAAGGGTTGTTGTCTTGTAATTCGGGATATTTGTTATTTGTCGGCAACTGTCAAAATCGATTTTGTCACCTGTTTATAGATGATGGTGGAACAGGGTCGATGTGGTTTATTTGTTTCTAATCTTCAATTTCTGTTCTTCAAGCCGTGCTGATATTCTTCTCTCTGTACATTCATCCTGATTTTCTAGAATAATTTGATCATCAGAATTCCCAATCTGATGGCTAATTTTATTATTCTATATGGTTTGTATGCGGTTGATATATTATGTCTTCGAAGCAGTCGTCCAATGTGGTCTGTAACACCTTTGATATAAGGAAGAACTGTGGATTATACCTTGACATAGGGCAACGAAGCTTTGAGCTATGCCGTCTGGAGCCTATGCTCCTGGGAGAGTCACCACTGGTGGACAGGTCAAGGCAGAAGTCTCAGACTAACATGATCCAAGATTTGCCAACCCGCAATGGACCAGCGTGGCACATTCCGATCCATGTCTTTAACATGATATTTCAATATGACAGTACAACCTCAAACACGGTCCTCATTTTCCGGAGGCAAAGGGGCAACTAATTACTGTAGCGGGAAGACCTGTTTCAAGGCAGAGGGCCCTAAGAATCACCTAGTTAGATCAGGCTACCATTGGACTTTTGACATTGGTAAGTTTAATATACGGACAATGAAAATTGCAAGACTGGATTGCCGACTGCAAGAACTGTTGTTCGTATTTTGTAACATACATTGGAATATTATTGGGCTATGTGAAACAGGAAGAAAGGGTGAAGAGCTAATCTAAGTCAATTCAACTGGTCATGTACTCGCGGTACAGAGAATAGAGGATGTGGTGGAATTGTATTCCTCATCAATCGGAAGCTGAAGGACAGTGTATTAAAATTTGAAAGTATATCTGACCGTCTAGCCCAATGTGTCATTTCGCTGAATAAAAAATGTAAGCTTCAATTCGTCCAAGCTTATGCACTAACTATAAGCGATAGGCATAAGGAAATTGAGGAATTTTATGATGATGTGGTCCAGATTTGATACAAGGAGAAAGGTAGATCCAAAATCCTGATGGGTGATTTTAATACCAGAATTGGAACAGCAAGAATTGGTGAAAATGAACTGGTGAGTGTGGCACTAGAGGTGACAGATTGGCTGATTTTGCTAAAGGACAATAATTATGTATTATGAATTTATTCTATAAGAAAAATATCAGCAGAGAATGGACATGGAAAAGTCCATCTGGACTAACAAGTGAAATTGATTACATCATGACCAACAACGAAACAATATTTTGCAATTGTACTGTCCTTAACAATTCAGAAGATTTTATTTACAGTTATATGAAGATCAGAACCAATCAAAGACAACAATACCCACGAAAGAACCAATGCCAGATATTCTAGTGGAGGAAGTGACAAATGCTATAGATTCGATGAAAAACAGCAAAGTTCGAGAAAAGGAGTGTAACTGAAATGCTAAAAACTGTTGGTCGGACTTGACATAAAACATTGGCAAAATTATACTCAACATGCATCAAAGGACAAAAAGTACCTGATTTATGAAAAAATGCAGAAGTGATTCTTTTGCATAAAAAAGAAGCACATGAAGATTTAAAGAACTACCATCCAACAAGCCCCCTATCAGTAATGTACGAAGTTTTCATGAATATAATATCTAAAAGAATATTAAGAAAACTAAAATACGCAGAACCAAGTGAGCAAGCAGGATTCAGAAGTGATTTCAATATAATGGATCACATCCAGGTTGTACAAGAGGCCATAGAAAGACACAAATAATACAGCGTGCTACAGAGGTTGCCTTTTATTGACTACGAAAAATAATTTGACTCAAACTTAAAGCAGGCCATAATGGATACATTGCTTAGCCCTATTGAGATTAGACCTATTGGGATCGAATTTGATGAAGCAACAGCGACAATTCACCTTGATGATCTTGAAGTTGGAATTAATGTAGACTGAGATGTATGGCAGGGTGACGCAATATCGCTTGTTCTTTTTTCGGCCTGCTTTGAAGAACTATTCCGTAATCTGAACAGGGAACAGGATGGTATAAAGATCAATGGTGCAAACTTAAGCCATCTAAGAATTGAAGTTGATATTGTTCTCCTTTCACAAGACCCAGAGGGAGATTGTGGAAGACTTTATATATTTTGGGCAGATTATTTAAATGGAGGGGATATCGTCTGAGAGGTGGAACGGCGTGTTAAATGTGGCTGGCAGGTATTTGGCTGGCTCAACATAGTGTTTAAGAGCAAACTTCTACTTTGACTGAAAAAAAAGTCTTCGATCAGTGCATCCTGCCCGTTATGACATACGGAAGTGTAATGTGAACACTCACATCGTCATTACTTTCACTTCGGGTAGCACAGAGGGGAATGGAAAGATGGCATTACAAGACGAGATGGAAAGCCCTGCACATGGATCGAAAGAAGACAGGAACAAACGAAAGTGTGTCACATCATTGGAAGAGTAAAGCAATTAAAATTGAGATGGGCAGGCGATATAGCGAGGTGATGGGACGACAGATGGACCAAGGCAATCCTGGAGTAGATACCGCTTGATCTCAAACGTCCGCTTAGAAGATCGAAAGCATGATGGACTGATAGCATCATATCAGTTCAATATATTGGACCCGAGTGGCAGAGGAAAGCCCAGAACTACCGTAAATGTTGGAAGCATGCTGAAGATAAGAAGATAGAAGCATGAGATATGAATTTTGCAAAATATTTACAAACACAGCATATAGTACCATACGGTCATATTATTTTTATAACAGTCGTAATTAATGTAATGTGTAAATTACAAATCGATTGTAAAACACGAATAAGCTTCAAACCTAAATATAATTTAAATACATTTCCATAAATCCGCTTCCCGAATCAAAACTGTACAATATCGCATGCAAATATTTAGAAATATCGTTAATTCGACCGCACATATTCGTAGTTGAGTGATTTTAAGTTCGGCGATTAATAAAATCGAGATAGCGCTGGGTCTAGTCAAAATATTTTGTATTGAGTTTTTTGTATTGAATACATTTTAAGCATTGCGATTAAATTATGCATGTTATATCAATTTTGCTTAAGTAGCTAAAACTTTTTCTGGCTCGAAAACCTCGCCTAGAAATTATTTCTTATATTTGATAATATATTGTAATTTGATATTTGTTAGTATAATTTTAATATAAAAACGAATAAAATATTTCATCGAGATGATTGTTTAAAATAATTTGATTTATGAAAAACTTAAATTCGCATTATCCATATATATAGCTTCTCTTTTTTCAAATTCTGATAATTGCCCAAAACTGAGAGAACGAAGGTGAACGAACGGTTGCGAACGTAAGCATTCCTCCAGTGTTGGCCGTCGTTCGCTCACAGACGAATTTAAAGAAGGAAGAAGTCGGTTGTTGGACCAAAAAACGCTACTGTGCGCGAACTGATAAAGCAATATCGTCATGTGATATACTGTGAGATTGAGGCTTCCCTGGGCATTAGTATAACAAACATACACAAGATTTTACATGAACATTTAGCCATGAAAAAGATTTGTATGCGTTGGATTCCTCATAATATGACAATTGCTCAAAAAAAGGCTAGTGTCGATTGTTGTATAGAAATGTTCAAAAGATCAATGGTGGTGCATCAAAAGCTATGTATAATATCTACACAGATGATGAATTTTGGATAAATGCGTATTAGCTCAAAAATAAACTGCATTCGACTGTATGGGTCTTTCAACGAAAGTTGTTCGCGCAAGAAGTACTTCGAACAAATGGTTGCCTGATTTTTTGGGATAAATGGGCTACAGTGCCCCTAGAGAATCGTAGAATGGCCAATTCTGATTGAGACACAACCATTTGTTTGCCAGAAGTCTTTGAAGAAATAAGGAAAAAACAACCAGGATCATTCTTCACCATGGCACCGCGAGCTCTCATACATCGGAACGAACAACTCAATGTTTTACAGTTCGAAACATCGAATTGTCGGATCATCTGCCGTACAGTCGTTATTTGGCACCTAAAGATTTCTTTTTGCTTCCGTTCGTGAAGAATAAACTACGTGGTCAACGATTTTCGACGCCAGAAGAAGCGGTTGATGCGTTTAAAATGCATGTTTTGGAGATACCTCAATCAGAATGGAAAAGGTGCTAGAAAAATTGGGGGTTCAAACGTATGCAAAAGTGTATCGATTATCGCGAAGAATATTTTGAAAAACAATTAAACCATTTTCAATGATAGATATGTATTTGTTTTTATTTATTATTCTGGATACGTAAATAGTAACAGTCGTATCTTAGCCCTTGGAAAGTAGTTGAAAGCATTTTTTACAAAACTCGATGAACTTAACACAATTCATAAGAAAAGTCAAAAATACACATATACACGAGTGTGAGGTCTTGGTGTTATCAAAGTTGCGGAGTGTACCGATTCCGCATACGTTGAACGACCTGAGGGAATTACTGCATATATATATATATATATATATATATATATATATATATATATATATATATATATATATATATATATATATATATATATATATATATATATATATATATATATATATATATATATATATATAGTTTATTCTTCACGAACGGAAGCAAAAAGAAATCTTTAGGTGCCAAATAACGACTGTACGGCAGATGATCCGACAATTCGATGTTTCGAACTGTAAAACATTGAGTTGTTCGTTCCGATGTATGAGAGCTCGCGGTGCCATGGTGAAGAATGATCCTGGTTGTTTTTTCCTTATTTCTTCAAAGACTTCTGGCAAACAAATGGTTGTGTCTCAATCAGAATTGGCCATTCTACGATTCTCTAGGGGCACTGTAGCCCATTTATCCCAAAAAATCAGGCAACCATTTGTTCGAAGTACTTCTTGCGCGAACAACTTTCGTTGAAAGACCCATACAGTCGAATGCAGTTTATTTTTGAGCTAATACGCATTTATCCAAAATTCATCATCTGTGTAGATATTATACACAGCTTTTGATGCACCACCATTGATCTTTTGAACATTTCTATACAACAATCGACACTAGCCTTTTTTTGAGCAATTGTCATATTATGAGGAATCCAACGCACACAAATCTTTTTCATGGCTAAATGTTCATGTAAAATCTTGTGTATGTTTGTTATACTAATGCCCAGGGAAGCCTCAATCTCACAGTATATCACATGACGATATTGCTTTATCAGTTCGCGCACAGTAGCGTTTTTTGGTCCAACAACCGACTTCTTCCTTCTTTAAATTCGTCTGTGAGCGAACGACGGCCAACACTGGAGGAATGCTTACGTTCGCAACCGTTCGTTCACCTTCGTTCTCTCAGTTTTGGGCAATTATCAGAATTTGAAAAAAGAGAAGCTATATATATGGATAATGCGAATTTAAGTTTTTCATAAATCAAATTATTTTAAACAATCATCTCGATGAAATATTTTATTCGTTTTTATATTAAAATTATACTAACAAATATCAAATTACAATATATTATCAAATATAAGAAATAATTTCTAGGCGAGGTTTTCGAGCCAGAAAAAGTTTTAGCTACTTCAGCAAAATTGATATAACATGCATAATTTAATCGCAATGCTTAAAATGTATTCAATACAAAAAACTCAATACAAAATATTTTGACTAGACCCAGCGCTATCTCGATTTTATTAATCGCCGAACTTAAAATCACTCAACTACGAATATGTGCGGTCGAATTAACAATATTTCTAAATATTTGCATGCGATATTGTACAGTTTTGATTCGGGAAGCGGATTTATGGAAATGTATTTAAATTATATTTAGGTTTGAAGCTTATTCGTGTTTTACAATCGATTTGTAATTTACACATTACATTAATTACGACTGTTATAAAAATAATATGACCGTATGGTACTATATGCTGTGTTTGTAAATATTTTGCAAAATTCATATCTCATGCTTCTATCTTCTTATCTTCAGCATGCTTCCAACATTTACGGTAGTTCTGGGCTTTCCTCTGCCACTCGGGTCCAATATATTGAACTGATATGATGCTATCAGTCCATCATGCTTTCGATCTTCTAAGCGGACGTTTGAGATCAAGCGGTATCTACTCCAGGATTGCCTTGGTCCATCTGTCGTCCCATCACCTCGCTATATCGCCTGCCCATCTCAATTTTAATTGCTTTACTCTTCCAATGATGTGACACACTTTCGTTTGTTCCTGTCTTCTTTCGATCCATGTGCAGGGCTTTCCATCTCGTCTTGTAATGCCATCTTTCCATTCCCCTCTGTGCTACCCGAAGTGAAAGTAATGACGATGTGAGTGTTCACATTACACTTCCGTATGTCATAACGGGCAGGATGCACTGATCGAAGACTTTTTTTTCAGTCAAAGTAGAAGTTTGCTCTTAAACACTATGTTGAGCCAGCCAAATACCTGCCAGCCACATTTAACACGCCGTTCCACCTCTCAGACGATATCCCCTCCATTTAAATAATCTGCCCAAAATATATAAAGTCTTCCACAATCTCCCTCTGGGTCTTGTGAAAGGAGAACAATATCAACTTCAATTCTTAGAGGCTTAAGTTTGCACCATTGATCTTTATACCATCCTGTTCCCTGTTCAGATTACGGAATAGTTCTTCAAAGCAGGCCGAAAAAAGAACAAGCGATATTGCGTCACCCTGCCATACACCTCAGTCTACATTAATTCCAACTTCAAGATCATCAAGGTGAATTGTCGCTGTTGCTTCATCAAATTCGATCCCAATAGGTCTAATCTCAATAGGGCTAAGCAATGTATCCATTATGGCCTGCTTTAAGTTTGAGTCAAATTATTTTTCGTAGTCAATAAAAGGCAACCTCTGTAGCACGCTGTATTATTTGTGTCTTTCTATGGCCTCTTGTACAACCTGGATGTGATCCATTATATTGAAATCACTTCTGAATCCTGCTTGCTCACTTGGTTCTGCGTATTTTAGTTTTCTTAATATTCTTTTAGATATTATATTCATGAAAACTTCGTACATTACTGATAGGGGGCTTGTTGGATGGTAGTTCTTTAAATCTTCATGTGCTTCTTTTTTATGCAAAAGAATCACTTCTGCATTTTTTCATAAATCAGGTACTTTTTGTCCTTTGATGCATGTTGAGTATAATTTTGCCAATGTTTTATGTCAAGTCCGACCAACAGTTTTTAGCATTTCAGTTACACTCCTTTTCTCGAACTTTGCTGTTTTTCATCGAATCTATAGCATTTGTCACTTCCTCCACTAGAATATCTGGCATTGGTTCTTTCGTGGGTATTGTTGTCTTTGATTGGTTCTGATCTTCATATAACTGTAAATAAAATCTTCTGAATTGTTAAGGACAGTACAATTGCAAAATATTGTTTCGTTGTTGGTCATGATGTAATCAATTTCACTTGTTAGTCCAGATGGACTTTTCCATGTCCATTCTCTGCTGATATTTTTCTTATAGAATAAATTCATAATACATAATTATTGTCCTTCAGCAAAATCAGCCAATCTGTCACCTCTAGTGCCACACTCACCAGTTCATTTTCACCAATTCTTGCTGTTCCAATTCTGGTATTAAAATCACCCATCAGGATTTTGGATCTACCTTTCTCCTTGTATCAAATCTGGACCACATCATCATAAAATTATGTATCTTAGCCCTTGGAAAGTAGTTGAAAGCATTTTTTACAAAACTCGATGAACTTAAAACAATTCATAAGAAAAGTCAAAAATACACATATACACGAGTGTGAGGTCTTGGTGTTATCAAAGTTGCGGAGTGTACCGATTCCGCATACGTTGAACGACCTGAGGGAATTACTGCATATATATATATATATATATATATATATATATATATATATATATATATATATATATATATATATATATATATATATATATATATAGTACAATTTCTTGTACTACTTCGCTTCGGGCAATGATACGAATTTGAAAGGAGAGGTGTCACGGTGTACACATAAAATACTTTTTTTATGTGTTTAATTTCAGCATATATAAGTATACTTCAGCATATATGCTAGATCTTCAATAATAATCTTATCATTTCTGGTGTTGTTTCATGTTTTTTTGTCATTATTCAGTAAATTTAATTAAAAGTAAATTATTTAGTAAAGTTTTAATATATAACATTTCATATATTTTAAATATTACATTGCATTAGGACGTTTAGTATAACAAATTATTATTTTATCAATAATCATTTCTGTTATAAGTGTGTTATGAATAAAATTGACATCACTTTAAACACATCAGTTTTTGTTTTAATTTCTCTAACGCAAAATACCTCTATTGTGCTCGAATATCATGTTAATGAAAACTATATTGATTAATGAAATATTTTGATTTGATGGCTACGAAGTGGATATTAAAATATTTCCTTCATATCAAAAAGACGTTCTTTTAGTTTTAATGTCAACCAATTATAGGTAGTTTTGAGTTAAAATTGACATCTACAATTGTTTTTTCATAATTAGGTAACTTACATTATTAGGAGCTTACATACGATAGTTATTTTCAAAAGTTGGTTGAATGTGAATGTTGAACACGAATATAGCCTGCTTTAGAAAAATATAAAAAATATTGTAATTTAATCAATATCAGTAATATAACCATATAAAGCTATAACGTACAAAATCCATCATAATGTTGTTCATAAACGTTGTATCGGTTGGAGTGTCAATTTAATGAAACATTAATTTTGCGTTAATGAGGTCAGTTGATGGTTCGGTCTGTTATGATGGGCGTAAATATAACCATTGCCGAAACGTTTTATGATGAAGTTTTATCAAGCAGAACCTACTTTTAAATTACCATTTTCTGGAAACTACTAACGGGAAATTTTATGTTTATAGTGTTATAAAATTATCTGCTCCAACAGCCTAAAGGGCATTATATTAGTTTATAACTGTTTTTAAAATTCAATTCTAGATGTATTAACGAGCGGCTTTATTAAGCAAATAATTGTAATTTTTTTTTTCTTCTTTCAAATTAAATTTAATGACATCACTATTTTCTGAGACACAGAATAAAATGTATTTATGATGAAAACATAAAAACGCACACTAAAGTACACACTGGACGATATTTAAATTACGACAACAGGTAAAATTTTGAAAGCTGGTTCATTTCCCAGAACGCCGTTTATGAATCCAGCGATTCAGCCTAACGGATGTCATATTAATCCAGCTGATTGGAATATAAAGTTTAAGTGAGTGCAAACAGTGACTCAGTTGGCATTGCGTTGACATAAGTTGACATAATACTTGCCGCCACGCCTCCAGGTCTCCCTTTAAATAACCTAAGAATAAACAAGCCCCCGGAAAGGTCGATAAACATACCACGATAACCGCTATATGCATCACCATAAGGATGTGAAATATAGTTGCCTCCAGACTAAAATTTAAAAAGAACTTAATGGAAATTAATAAGAAATTTGCAGTGTGCTCCGTAAATAAACAGTGTAGAACACATCCCAAGGCAGGTCAGATACCACCCAGTAGTGACACAGTATTATCAGGCAAAGTCGTAACTAGATAATCACCTCCTGTAGCGTGTCCTTCACTGATAATTGTTTAAAGACGGTGTTTTGAAACGCCATTGCATTCGTTATAAAATGGTCCTTTAAAATTAGAAAGATATTCAGTGATCTACAATAATGTAAAAAAATAAAACCCTAACATCTGCAATATACGGAACTTACTAATATAAGAGAATATGAGTAGCAATGTGATTAACAACGAGCGCTCATGATACATAAGAAGTGTGGTTGTCAGTAGTTTTTGTCTTGATAATACGAAGGTCCTTAGAGGAAGTCGTAATAAGTAGGTCAATTCCGATGGAGGTTATAATTGTGGTGGACTACTAAATCAGACAACTAAACAAGAAAGCTCGTCCTTGAAACCGTAAAATAAATGTCCATCTTTGCGTTCAATCGTACCTGTTAACAATCTAGACAAAGGCAAAAGAAATACCAGCTGTTGGTTATGAGAAAGGTCTGAAATCCAAATATTAATACTTTTATTTTATATCCTTCCCATGGCCTGCACCAAACTAACTAATGAAATGTAGTACCAACATGTTCACCCTCAAACCGGACTAAAGCCAGTGACACTAAACGGAATGAAGGTTACGAGTGGAACCAAAGGCAGAGAGGACCGTCAAATGTCAACCAAAGGAAACGTTAATAAACCCCAGATTAACTTTCCAAGTAAATCTAATAAGGTTAACTTAAAAAGGTGGAAGTGCATTTCCCCTCAAAGGTGAAACAAAACTAACGCAAAACGTTAGCGTATCCTCGAATGGTCTCTTCCAAATAAGTACGGAAAAAGTAGCGAAAGGAAACAGAAAATAATGTTTTCCAAACAGGGAAGGTGGAGCAAAAAGTATACAGTCAAATCTCCTTATTCGCGGGGGATACGTTCCGTAAATATGATGCGAACACAGAAACCGTGAATAGGGAAAGGTAATTTGTACGGGAGTATAGGGAAAATGTTTCAAGGTTACAAAATACAAAGACAAAATATATACTAAAAGCAATTTAATGAGAGATTTTTTAACAATATTAACAATTATTATCGACTTATACAATTGTTTAAAGAATTTAGTAATTTTTTCTTGCTTTGGTGTGTTTAAAAGGTCTTTCAATTCGGACTGATATTCGGCTCTTGCATTAACACTTTGCTTTTAAAAAGTAGACTTCTTTCCAGAGACAGAAAAATTTTTATGAAGAAATCACAAAGCTCATTTATCATTCATAAACCTTCACTCAGGTTTTTTAAATTTACTGTCACCCTTTCAGTGTAATAGAATGGAACTTAAAATAATAGAACATGTAATAGAATTTAAAGGGCTGGATTATTCCTTGGTTCATACGTTGGAGTAAGGCCGTCGTTTTAGGAGGCAAAAGTATTACTTTTTTGCATAGCTTCAAGCTCACGAGGGTGGCCTGGAGCATTGCCAAAAACTAGAACTGCCTTGAAATCTAAATTATTTTTTTTTTAAATAAGTTTCAACTTCAGGATCATAACAATCCCGGAATCAGTCACGGAAAATGACGCTTGTAACCAACGCTTTCTTGTTTGAACGCCAAAATACTGGTAGGTTTTCCTTGTTTTGAATTTTCAAAGCACAAGGATTTAGCGATCTGTAACGCATAAGTGGCTTAATTAAATAATATTCTGATACCTTAGAATTGAGCAGCAGTGTAACTCTATCTTTTAATGCCTTAAGATAGCAAAAGATAACTGCAGTTTATACATAGCATTTTGTTTTGAACGGTAGCTGGTAAATATATACATATTATTCTAAAAATACAATATGTATTGTTATTTTTAGATCCGCGAATAAAGAATTTTTCAGCTGCGAGTACAAGAAGTGGTCATAATTTTTTAGTTCGTGAATACTGAAAACGCGAATAATGGAACCAAGAATAAGGAGCTTTTACTACAAACAAAAAAAAAAGGCAAACAGCTTGAAAGGAAAATAGATCGAAAACGTCACTAAACCCAACTACGGTCATCCCCCGGAACGTCAAAAGATCAACCAAGAGGTAGCAAATCTTTAACGTGCCATTCCCCTGCATGTTTTCCATCCATGTTTTCTAGTTCATAAACTAAAGCAAACCGAAGCACTAGATAACTTTTCGTTAAGACGCCACACTCTAGAATCCACAATAAAAGTTACATACCGTTTTCGGAGGTTATAGGACTTTGAATTCCTTTTCGACATACGATTTCGGTACGTACGGTACAAATTCCATTCTTTTTGATGTAGCTTCCGACGTACCTCTACAAATAGTTTACGAAACTCAGTCAAGTTTTCAGCATAACTGGCCCAGTTACCAGGCATAACTCCATTAGATTGGTCAAGGAAAGAGGAGCTATAATACTCGCCAGGCCACGAAACATGTTTATCGAACATCAGCTAAGAAGGAGGGTACTTCATGGACAGCGCTATTGATGACATGTTTGATTTCCAGAATATGCAAGTCCCACTCTTCGTGTTAATCTAAGGTTTGTCTAAGGAAAGATATACTTCTACTTAGAAAACCAATCGGCGGCTACCACTAACCATTTGTTACCATTTCTGGAACGAGGAAAATGACCAATAAAATCCAACGAAATAATGTGACCCGGTCGGTCAACTACCTTTTTATACCCATAATACCAATAAAATTCGAATGTTTTTGTTCACCACACACCAAACACTTTCTTATCAATCTCAAAATATCCGATCCCATTTAAGGCCAATAGCACATTTCCTGTAACATACTCTTTCGAAAACCAAAATGATCACTGGTGGGAAGAACATGACATGATTCGATAGTTTTCACTTTCTGACATTTGGGCACTAAAGTTTTCTACTTCGGAATATTAAAGGTATGATCTAGCTTTCAAGGAATACATTCTTGAACGTAGTTGCTCTCACCTAGCCATTGAGGAAATTTGTTCGGACTTTCTAGAATCTTTTCACGGAGTAAAATATTCCAGAGGTCATGGTAACTTGAGGAAACACACTCGAGGAAACAGCTGGAAGGTTATTGTCACTATCAGAACGCGGTATTCTGCTGAAAGTATCAGAAACAAAATGAATCGATCCTTTACTATGTTGAGGATCGAAAGTATGCTGTCTCAACCTCAGCAATCAACGACTAAGTTTATCTGACGCAATGTGTAAATTACAAAGCCATATGAGACTGAAATGATTAATGATGACTTTCAATCTAAAGTCTAAACTTTTCAATAAAGAATATAACGGCTAAACATTTACAGTGAACAGTTTTCCGTCTATAAACTGGGTTAGCGTACTCCAATGCCGACGTTAGATACATCGGACTGAACAAAACATTTTTGGCTAAAATCAGATTGAGCCAGGATACGTGCAGTAATGAGTTTCGCCTTGATGGGCAAAAATGCGGCCTCAGCGACACCATTCCATTCTATTACCTGTTTTCTTTTCTTAGGCGTAAGAATATCATTCAAAGCACTGGTATTTATAAACCTATGGTACCACGAAGACATACTAATTAAACGCTTTACCTCCGTAGAAGTTTGAGTACGCGGATATTTGGACATATTTCAATCCGCGGTAAAATGTCAGCCCTATTGTATATACGAATTTTAATCTTGAGTTTCCTTAAAATTTCCGCTGGCACCCACTATAAAGGCGTTAGCTCCAGAATCTAAAAATACTGTGATATTTTGATCATAGAGTTTAACTGAAATATATGGCCGATTAGTGTTAACCGTATTGAAAAATAATGATAGGACTTCAGAATTACAGGTATAAGTCTTACAGAATTAGATATATGCTCTAACCATTTGTTCCAATTTGATCTATTAAAATGCGACCTAGTGGTTTGTATTTCACTAGAATCAAGCTTAACCTGGGGTTTAACAGAACGGAAGCAGAAAATGTTCCTTTTCCATCTATATGAATGGAAAGTATGATTGGTTCCCTTACAATTGAAACAAATAACTTTAGGTTTAAGTTTACTTTCTTTATTTTTCTTGTTGGTTACTACTGGAGGTTTTCTAGAATCGCTATTCAAACAGAGTTCTATTTACACGAGAACGATTAGGCATAGGGTGGAGTAGACACTTTTCATAAACGCGAGAACTGTCTTTCTTGTCTCGTCATGACGAGCTATTCCTATCAGAGTCATATAAAGTGAATAAATGGGAGGACTTTCTTGAAGTAGATGTCAGGACATCCTCTAGCCTTCTACACAAAGCAGATAATTCGAAAGTGATAGTGCTATCATGTGGCGCCAACTGCGCAAAATATTCAGGTAACAGGTTTTTTCGAATGTACATGATTCGGGTGACTTCGGGAAAACAAATTCTCCTGGGCCACACAAATAATAGCATATTCGACACATTTCTTTTCCTTTGCCTGATTTGTTCTTATACATCGTCGTCCGCATAAGGAGATAAAAAATCTTTTTTAACTGCAAAACTAGACTTGGCGAGTCTGAAACTTAATACTGCGGAATTACACAAAACTATCGCTAATAATGAATTCTACAACTAAATTAAAAAGTTCCATTTCGGAAAAATTACGAGACTGCGACAAGTCTGAAACTCGCTTTAAGAAATTAAAATCATTTTTCGAATCATCGTTAAACGTAACGCCCCAGGTCGAGACCAATTGCTTACGATGTCTGGCTTACGTTAGACAAACCAGCATTTTGAACATCAGAACCCACTACTCGTTTGTCATCTAAATCTCATTCTATCTGAATACACCACGTATAGGATTTATTCCAAAAATTTGGTTATGTTTTCTTTGCCATCATCTGGTATAACCAAGGTTTGAATTTTAGCAAACTCTGGATCAGTCTCGACTTTGCCCTCAAATGCAAACTGACGGTAACGGTTCTTTCAAAATCAGCAACTAAATCGACTATTAAAGCGGCACTCTTAATGATTTCAGATTATTCTATAAAAAATCAACTTTATATACTTCTATATTAATGAAGCAATCAGGATTCGAAATTTCTTTGTTTAAAAGTTTTGTTAAACTATTAAAGCGGCACTCTTAAGGATTTCAGATTGCTTAAGAGTTTTGTTGATATTTTGCGCTTTTCAACACAATTCCTATCAGTAAAAACAGACCGAATGTAATTAATAGTCTAGCTAATAGTATAATAGGACATTAACTTGTAATCTTTCGTTAGTCATAATGATACAACAAAGTTTTAGAAACGAGAAAAATTACTAAGTAATGAACCTATGAACCAAATTCTCGTTTAGTACTATGGTGACTGAAACTAGCAGAATTTGAATACGAAATTAAATACAAATGAGGGAAAAACAATCAAGCAGCTGATGCCCTTTCTAGAAATGTAGAAGAAATTAATGCAGCAGAAACCGAAAATGTTTATAATAATGCAGGCGGCGCTGATGCTGCCTATCGCTCTGAAGGTTATATAAGTAGATTTATATTTTAATATTCATATAGAATGATTTAAATTTCAGTTAGAAAGATGAAAAGATGCCAATTAACACCTTATACTGAAATCTAATGTAAGTCGTAAATTCTTTTTTTTTTGGTTGACCATTTTGTCGTGAGCCGTTCGTGGATCTACGCACTACCAGTGGGCGCAACCCAGTTTTATGACTAGTGAAATTGGTCTTAAACTGGGAAGAGGTTCTACCTGAGTTAAACGACTCTGTTCAGAACTAAATTGATTTAATTATAAAAAAAAACATCTGCTTCACACAAAAAACATTCTGCTTGGGAGGGGTAGCGATTTTGTCGAATCACTTCGTTATGTCGCACGATCTGCAGGAGATGGAAATAACAGATCAGTTTGAAGAGAGCATCAACAATGTGATCAATTCTTCTATTGGAACCTTTGGTGTGAAACACTAAGTTTGAAGAGATTTACCACTAAACACCAAAACCCTTTTTTGAACTGCTCGATGCACGTTTCGCTAACCATGTTAGCATCATCAGCAGATGATTTAATCTCAGGTTAAATCATCTCCTGATGGTCGCAGATTAAATCATCTCCTGATAATGCTAACATGGTTAGCGAAACGTGCGTCGAGCAGTTCAAAAAAATGTTTTGGTGTTTAGTGGTAAATCTCTTCAAGTTTAACCAACAATGTGCTTGAAACGGTTTCTTCGATAGTACCATAAGAAAAATATTTCAAACAGTTAAAAATTTCCAATGAGACTACTGATTTAATGAAGAAATGACAGATAATTAGGAATACACGGAGTCCTAATGGCGGGAACGAATATGTTGAGCGTGCGTTGAGCAAACTATAAGAAAATGTATTCGAGATAAAACGCACCGATTCAACATGCAGCTAGTGCCAAAAAACTTTGGAACAAAAAAGGGGAATTAATAAAGTTAGCCACAAGCTAGAAATATAAGGATGCATATTTTTGCATTAAGACTAAATGGTGGCACAGTATGCAGTGCGCGTATCGGAATGTTAGAGATTGTCAGAAGGTTTTATTTAAAGTTATATGAAGTTCAGAATCAATCAAAGATAACAATTCCCAGAGAAAAACAAATGCTAGATATCTTAGTGACGAAAGTGGCAAGGGCTATAGAATCGATGAAAAACGGCAAGGATCCACGAAAGGACAGTATAACTTTTGAAATGGTGAAAGCTGGTGGTCAAACTATATATAAAATATTTGTAAAATTATACTCAAAATGATTCAAAAACAAAAACTATCTAAATTTAGAAAAATGCAGAAATTATTTTTTTTACATAAAAAATGAGCACAGGAATATTTTAAAACTACTTCCAATAAACCTCCTATCAGTAATGCACAACGTTTTCACTAAGATAATTTCTAAAAGAATATTAAGAAAACTGAAAGACGTACAACCAAGAAAGCAAGCAGGATTTGGAAGTGGATTCAGTACATGGAGGTCATACAGTAGGCCATATAAAGGCACGACGAATACACAATGCCACTTTGCTTGGTTTTTATCGACTACGAAAAATCGTTGGATTTAATCATACAGCTGCCCATAATGGACGCATTGCTTAACCTAAGTATATACAAAGCTTTTATAAACCTACTAAGACCGATATTTGAAGGAGCTACAGCGACAGTTCACCTTAACGATCTTGAAGTTGAAATTAGTATAGGGCGGTGTATACGGCAGGGTGACGCAATATCACTTGTTTTCTTCTCAGTCTGCCTTGTAGACGTATTCTGTTTTCTGGATAGGAAACAGGATGAAATAAAGATTAATGGTGCATGCTTAAGCCATCTTACTTTCACAGATGATATCGTTCTCCTTTTACAAGACCCAGAGGGGGCTGCAAATACACATACATAGCTGTAAAGGGTTTGATGACCATTTGGTTTGAAATCGAACCTGAAAAAGATTCAGGTCATGTTCAATAAGTTTGCTGAAGACAGAAGAATTTCCATTTTAGGAAGGGATTTGTAGGTTATGGAGGTCAAAACATATATCTTGATTTCAATGGAGGGGGTTCACCTGGGAGGTGGCACGATGGTTTAATGTGGCTGGCAGGCTCAACATAGTGTTTAAGAACATACTCCCACTTTTGGGGAATAGAAAGATATATGCTTGGCATTACAAGACGGGCATTATCAGGGGGATGATTCAATCTGAAATATCTCGACATCTGAATCATCTAGATTGAATCATTTTCTGATGATGATAACATGGTTAGAGAAACGCTTGTCGAGAAATTTAAAACATTGATTTGGTGTTTAGGGGTAAATGTCTTTGAGTTTAATGTTTCACACAGAAGGTTCCAATAGAAAAATTGATAATACTGCAGATAAATAAAATCAGTTAATTACCACTTTTGTCAAAAGTCTTCGAAAAATGATTTGTCAAGTAATTGAACCAATAATGTAAGCAAATAACATTATCCCTAACCACTAATTTGGCAGAAAAAATTCTATTTTAGGAAGGCACTTCGAGGTTGTGGAGATCACTACATATATCTTGATTTCAATGGAGGGAGATACCATCTCGGATGAGATACGATGATTTTAATTTGGCTGGCAGGCTCAACAATTTATCACATGATTAAAACTACCACATACTTAAATCATACCTCAACGACAGATACTTTTTTTCTCAAAATATAGATGAATATACAGATTTATATCCAATCCAAGTTGGTATTCCTCAAGGTAGTGTTTTTTCTTCCATCGACTCCATAGACTACGTGGATTATCGGTTCCATGGCGGATGACACTGCCATTTTTGTAGTCGAAACAGCTCGTCAATATCATCAAAAAATTACAAAATTAGATGAACAACATTCAGTACTGGTTCAGGAAGTGGATATTTGGAATGGATGAAACCAAATTTACTCACGTCAATTTTACTATAAAAAGGAAAACTGGTGCTGCAGTTACACTTAATGGCGAACAATTATCCCAAACTGACTAGAGAATATATCTCGGTAGGCATTTAGATCTCCGACACATTTTGAGAAAAGAAAGCAGTTGTACTGAATGATGGGCAGAACGCCAAAATTATTATTCGACAATAAAATATTGTTATACAAGTCCATATTGAAACCACTGTGGACTTATAGTATCCAACTTTGGTGCACGACCGCAAACTCCAATATCGAAATCCTCCAAAATTTTCAAAACGAATTTTTACAAAATATGGTCGACATGTTCTTTTACATACCTAATTAAGTACTACATAGTGACCTTTTAACACCACGCATAGATGAACAAGGGAAACGTTTCAATGCTAAATATAAGGATGCACTGCCGACACACTCAAGTATACTAGCAGATTATTTGTAAGTGAAAAACGAACCGAGACAGCTTATGCAACTTAGGCCATTCGATCTTCTGGACATATTTGTCTTTATATAACATTTACTTATGTAACTAGTTATTAACTAGTACTTAACTAGTAATTAAATAGAACATTAACTGGAATTCTTTACAAACGCCATGTGTTTGCCTCTTTAGTCATGTCTCTTATATTAGACTGATTGCACGTAATATAAGAGCTATAATATATAAAGCTATATTAACAGTAAATTAACACATATCGTACCCTTGCTTCAATAGTGACACAACTCAAAAAACAACGTTTTTCAGAAAGTACGAAAAACTCTTTTGTACTTTAATAGAATCGATGAGAGTAAATCTGATATATTTTTATTAATATCTTTCATTCATAAGTATTAAGTGACTAAATTTCATAAGAAATACCTAGTAAATTTGTAAAAAAGGACACTTTTGATGTGTTTGCGGTTTATTTAATATAAATTCTTTTAAATTGGAACACTTTTGATGATACTTTTCCAAAATCGTCTTCACTTAAGATATTTTTGAAGACTAACTTTGTCATCAAAAATGCATAGTCTCGCTCGAGAATATAAAAAAGATTAAAAAAACAAGAATATTTTTTACCCATGTCAGACGTAAAAATTCCCAATCTTTCAGTCGCCATCAAATGCCAACAAACATCTCCCGAGATCGGTTTCTAGCCTTAGGCCGTTAACAGTCGAGCTCGAGTTGAACGTTCGAAAGCAACTGAAAGATTGGCCAAGGTTCTTACCGTATTAATCGGTCAAATCGGATGATAGCAGTACTGCAATGCAGCTCATGCCATCTGGTGGTTCGTAACAGTACGGATTTGGCCGATTAATATGGTCAGGACCCTGGTCAATTAATCCTTCAGTTGCTTTCCAGCGTTCAACTTGAGCCCAACTAATGATGGCTTAAGGCCAGAAACCGGTCTCGGGAGATGCTTTTTGGCGTTTCATGGCGACTGAAGGTTTAATAATTTTTACGTGGAGCATGGGAAAAAATATTGTTTTTTGAATACTAACTTTATAATTTTTCCCTGAAGAATCCAATATATGACTATTCACAACTGCATTACAAGATTTGTCTCTGACTCCGTGGATTGTGATAAATAATAAATTAAAATAAACATGTTCTAATGTTCTCAGTTTTGACATACCATTTTGCTCTAGATAGTTATTTTTAATAATATCGGGTATTTATTGAAGGAAAAATAGGTTCATTCAAAAATTAAACTCTTAAAAACAACCTAATTTTAATTAGGTGTGTTTAGTCCTCTGGTTTAGTCTTGTCACATGTTTATTTTTCAACTAGAAAATATATTCCATCGTAATGCAAACATTGACATTGTTGCAAATACTGGTACCTAGCTAACATAATATCAAACTCTTAGAGTTACGCTCTAAGAACAAGATTTAAATGTTTGTTAACTTAAACAAAAGTTATTGTTATCAGCTTAGTAACAAAAATAAACTTAACAATAGAGTTTTTAAAAACGCTCAATTATTCAGACCATTTTTATAGAATGAATTATAAGAATATTTAGGATTATATTCTTATTAAGAGGTTCTTGTAGGTCTCGCTTTTTGTTTTCGGATAATTGTACATTTTTTTCGTGGGCTTGAGTTAACTGGATCGATTCGAAATTAACCTGAGATGCAGTCTTCATAGCTTTGAGCATATTAACCATTTTAAAATAGCCATCTTTGTACGATGTTTAAATTAAACAGTTTAATAATAAAAAAATACACTGGTGATCCTTTTCCACCCATAGAATTTTTATGTCGTTCCACTTCACGTTTTTTCACTATTCACATTAAAATTACAGTCGAGTTCGTGGAGAATTTTTAGATCATAAACGTTTTCCTAGGTTAACTTGTAAACCCTATATGGTGGGCTATTCTTTTTTGCTGTTCGAATTTTTGCAAGTTACGTACTGTTCTGGAACATAAATCGAGCCAGATCTTAGGTGTCTTTTAATTGTTTTCCTATAATGCTGTGTCATTTATCGCCCTCATTTATCGATTTGCGAATATTCGTAAATTAGAAATGTATGTGTAATGCTTCGAATTTAAAATTTAGTTTTTGCGTAAAAACAAGTAGCAAGAAAATATTAATTTTTTTGCTGCCCGCAACAATTATCTGAATAGAGCACCAACTCCAAATTTTCCTTATCCTGATTATGTGACAGCGATTTTAGGTAATGTAGGACACAGCTTTAAATTTAATATAATAAAATGAAGAAATGTTACCTTTTGGCAATGACTATACTGCTTGTAAATCGTACATGGCTTCTCTAGAAAACTGCCATTCTTTCAAATGTGAATTTCATTTAGCTTTTGTTTCCCGTCTTTATCTGCATTTTTATATCCTTCACAGAGATCACACTGATCTTTATCTGGAATATAAAAGGAAATATTAAACTCAGCATTGAATATGCGTATAAACATAACACAATTTGCCATAGGTAAATTATGTCTATCACGTTCCTTCTTATAATCTCTGTACAAATCAAACTCGTTCCACCTTTTATGCATTCACGAATTTTTGCTCCTAAATAATGCGATTCTATTTGAAGTATTGCGTTTATAAATGTTCTTATACTATCTTCAGTCGATCAACAGTTGATTATTTTCCGTGTTTAAGCTGTTTATCGCTTACGATAAAGCCAGTAGCGGTTTTCCTCATGATAGTTGTACGAATAGGTCTATAGTTTATATCAAGTGTTGCCTTAAATAATGTCTTACGTACTTTTACGCGATTGTCCTTTACACCAAAATGAAATGCCATTTTCATCTTTAGAAAGTTTTGAGTACTTGAGTATCGGTATTTAAGTTTGATATTGGCAACATGGGCAGAAATAAACAGTCTTCCCTAACTGTCCTATTTATTTTTGTATTGCAGTCCCATCTGCATTTCTTTCCACAAGCAGAGCGAATTCAGAATTCAGAATTCAGAATTTCAGAATATTGTTTCTTCGATTTTGAGCACGAAGTGTATGTCTTACTCGAATTTCGAAGTAACTTTGTTCTTTTTACGCCCTATTATTGAGACTTTAGTTTTCTTTTCTTCCTTTTGCCATTTTTTTCTTCGTTTGAAGTATCAGATATATCACCTTGACCATTTGCTGGTTAGTATTATTGAAGAGACCTTTTGTTGCACCTTTGAAAGAATCGTTTGTAAAATTGGGATCGACATCTGACTCGTCAATATTTTATTGCTATAATAGGAGACATATAGTAATCCATCTTTCCTAATCGTAAAATTGTAAGGCGTTTAGTCCTGTACGATGCAGAATACCGATGAACAGAATCAGGTGGATTATAACAAACATTTGAATATGAACATCCTGAGTTTTCTTCATTTCGTGTTCTTGGATACAATATTGTGACGGTTTCGTCAACATCAGAAAATGGCTTGCAAAGCTTAAAATTAGGACTATTTTGATGGACAGAAGGCCAAAGAACATACTCTGTTAAATATGAGCTTGTGTTTGGAAGAATTATCTGATATATTATTTTCATCATTCTTAGAAGTCAATGGAAATTTGAATCAGAGGTGTTTGTACAAAAATGGGCTTCTGTAACAAAAAAAGTTTTAAAACTGTATTGTTGTGTTTTTGACCTGAGTAAGGTTGTTGACTGGATTAATTTGAAGAGAAGTTAGGGGCATGCCATCAGAAGAAAAACATTCGGGATCGACAATGTTATCTTCATAGTTTGTATCAAATTCCAATGTACAATTTTGTGTTTTGTATTTTTCGGCCGCCAGTTCTAAAATTTTTTTTGTGTGTGTCGATGCAACTCTCAGAAACAATCTGAAAAGTTAACACAGTTAACTAAGTTTTTACTTATTCTAATATTATATTACTAATATAATATTAGAATGAGTAATATTCTTATTACTTATTATTAATAATTCTTATTACTAATAATATTCAGGAAATGTTCTAAGAGTCACGATGTCAAACTTTGCGATTACGATGATTTTAAACATTTACTACTTTCTTACAAATGTAAAAAAAAGAACTAAAGGCAAAAAAGAACAATAATGATTAATAGATTTTGGGTGGAATTTAGTGAAATTCCTACTTAATTCAACTAAAATATCATGATTCAAAATATAAATAAATATTTATATCTGCCTTGTTTCTATAAAATGATAATTCAAAATGAAACAAATTATAATAACAGTAACACTTGGTTCACCAAAACTGTTGCTAATGTAAATGATACAACTGAAGGTTCAACTATCACAAATCAAATAAGTTGTAACTCCAAATACTACGATTTTTGAACACTAACAAGTTCTTCAGCCTTTCTTGAAAGCCAAGGTACAACTAACTATGTGTCACTTTTTTAGAAACGGTTTCGATTCGCGGATCCTTTAAACTGACACAAGCGCCACCAAAAAGATTATTGAAAAATATTACTTAATATGCTTTAGATAATTGATGGAACGCCATTTGCTTAATGTGTTGGTGGTAATAACTCAAAAACCACCATTTTTGAGTTGTGTTACTTTTGAAGCAAGGGTTCGATTATTAATAATAGTCGTTGAGAACTAAAGAAAGAAAGTTACGTTTTTTTGTCCATTATTCTATAAATACATAAACAAATCAATTTGTATGAAAATGGACGATAATGTTTGTGTTTGCAAAAAATTCTTAAAATTACTCAACCTTCGACAACTCATAGTAGAATATATGTTATATATTGGGCGTGAAAGTTAGTTTAGTGTCTTTATGTAGTTGAAAACAAAAAATGCAACATTATGGGAAATATATTTTATTGGTTTTATTTAATATTTTTTTCTGTAGTTAAGTCAATACATTCCCCTTACGTTTGAGACAAAACATTTATAAGGAGTAGGCTCACAACGGTTATTATAAATAATTCCAGAGTGATATCTGTCTGCCGTTCTAGTGCGAAATTTACAATTTGGTTTTACCTCGAAAACGTCCGAACTGTCTAGATCCATCATGACCTAAACAATCTTTAATAAAATTGGTTTATCACTATTGCAATATTCGATTTCTTGTGCTTCAGATCAGTAATATAGAAATAAACGGGATACATGATTTTATAATATTAAGGGAAAATCTCCAGGTTTCTTAAAGGAATTGCTCAGGTAACTTATTCGGATATGGTTTATTAGTTTTTTTTTTCATACGGAGGTGCCTTAAAAATCAATTTCAACGCTTTGTATTAAATTTTGTATTACATAAATTTACATTACAAAATACAATTTTGTATTAAATAAAACGAGCGGACAACTTTGTATTTGAAATATTTAATTAGGAATATTTTTTTAAGCTGGACTGTTGTCTTCATTCTAAAATTACACTAATGTACATTAAGTGAACTGGTTGCTGTTCCTTCATGTTCAATGAAAAATTTGCATTGTTATCCACATATAATGAATCAACTTTTTTTTTTAGGTAGGTTGTGTTTATAGATAAGTAGCAGAAAGAGGCTTCTTTTAAAATTCATGCGAATGCTCGCGTACATTCGAAAAACCAACAAACGAATTATTTCAAACTTTTCTTTGGTGAATGAATTTGTATGTTGTATTGCCTACATTCTAGAAAAAAAAAACAGAGAACATTGTAGGGGAAGTGTGGTTTCAAATAATTTCATTAACGTACATCAATAAGATTTGATATTTTTATTATATATGTATTTAGTGACGTATTGGTCTGATTTAAATGGTAGAAAGCAGCTTTTCGAGTTTTTCAAGTCACTACACCAACTGAATCTTAATTTTAACTACAATTAGTGTAACATCGGATTAATTGTGGAAATTTTTATACATTTTCTTCTTTCGCAGTTTTCTGCACCCCCTCCTGGACATCCTCCTCATCTTTAGTTCTAGTTATTTATATTGCTAATCTCTTCCTACAAGTTTTTTAATATTGTCTAAAGAGTGTTTTTGAGGTCTCGTCATACGTCTTTTGTTGACATCTTGTGTCTTTATTCTCCGTATTTCTTTGTTTCTAATGTAATTTCTCTTCTGAAGCTATTTCCTAGCATAATTGGTTCATGTATTTTAATGGAGAGAGATTTTTTACCCATGCTACACATGGTGTTCTGCTCGTCTCTGTTCAATCGACACAACTGCGCCAACATTTCTCTTCGGCTGTTTTTCTTGCGTTTACCTCGAAGTCGGTAAGGCTACAAACCGATCCAAGAAGACACCTGTTGGTGCAATGGTGGCGGTTGAAAGCACCAAAAATATACTTTAGAAAATTTAACCATTTGTTCTTTAGATCATTTCAAAAAAATCTATTTCTTAGGTTACGGTTAAAAATTTTGTTTCTTAGTTCAAGGGTTAAAAATCTAGGGGTTTCCGCGAAATAAAATTGCAAAATTATTAAATTACAAATTAGAAAGCTATGATAAGAAGTATTATTTTAAGCAATATATATAAAAGCAGAAAAGAAAAGGAATAAAACAATTTTTTACTTTGTTATCTATCAGTTTTATTTTTAAACAAAATTTGTGTGACTATAGTTTCGTAAAACGACTTTACATTCTCAAACACTACTTTCCTAGTAGTGTTTGTAAAAGTACTGTTTGAGAATGTAAAGTCGTTTTACGAAACTATAGTCACACTAATTTTGTTTAAAAATAAAAGTGATAGATAACAAAGTAAAAAATTGTTTTATTCAAAGGAATCCTTTTAAAAAGATTTTTTAAAAGTTAAAAAATGAAAATCACAAAGTAACGGACACATCAATAAATAATTAGAAAAGAAAAGAATATTTGGCCAATATTAATTGGTTATTACTTCACGAATATACTACTAATAAACTAATAAACATTAGTTTGTACAACCAAACCAAATCTTTTCTTTGTTTACCATCTTACGTACTGTACCATTTTGATATCATCTCATCATCTTGGTTTTGTTCAGATTTATTTTTAAGACGACCTTCTTCGAATCTACTTAAAGTTTTTCTAGTATTTCTCGAATTAATGTACTAGTAATATTGATGATAATTATGATGATAAATGATAATAATGTCACCACCATTAGCAAATATGAGGTAATTCAAGATCCACAGTCAATACTTCTATCACGTTCGTCCCAATTTAGCGTCTTGAATATATCGGACAAAGCACCTATTCTTCCTATATTTTCTTACATATCTCTTCGTATAATCTTCACTTTATGAGTTATATTTTTTGCAATTTTTATTTTAAATTGTAATTGCAGATATGTTTCAGGAGTCTTTATATAGAAGCCAGCAGCGGTGGTCTGGTGGGTTAGTCGCCTGCCTCACAAACCAAAGGTAGCTGGTTCGATTCCAGTGCTCGGATGGGTGTTTTTCTTTTATTCTTCTGTCCATCTTACTTCCTACCCTACACACACACACACACACACACACACACACTTATATACACACACACGGCCACACATATCTACACCTAAATGTCTGTGATTGTTTCTAGACAAGAGTGTAACATCCGGCCACGAATTACCCCTCAGTCACGCCAGTTAAAGGCTGGGTAAGGCCGGATGCTTTCTGAGAAGTGTCCTATGTTGGTCACTCGCCAGTCGGTAGGCTTCGCGATAAACTCATGGGTAGACACATAACGAAGGGTTTATAGCCTGAGGGGGTGCCGGCATGGGTTTGTCGGTAGCTGATGACCGTGGTTCGGAACCCACGTTAATTTGTAGGTCCAGTCGCTACATAGCCTAAGATGCTGTTGCGCCTCTAACCGTAAACCCTTTCCTTTCTTTTCTTTATATAGGGAGTCAACCCATATATATATATGCAATATTTTGCAATTTACTCTAGATGAGAAATGAGAAATTTGAGGTGTATAGGTATATTATATTCCTTGAATTTCTCTTTAGTGTACGTATTCATTATACTAAAGCCTTTATCGAAACCTACTTGTTTAGTTGGTTGATAATTATGAAATTTTGTTGTTAATCTATTAGCAATTATTTTAGTCAATAACTAGTTGACTATCGGGCTATAGTTATCTAGATTAAGTTATTCTGCACTACTTTAAAGACATTTATAAGAATTTTTCTAGCTTCTGCTCGACATGTCCTGTTTTCATCCTCTCATTCGTATTATTATTGTCCAGGTGACTTGGTCTTTATTTGTGCTAAAGCTTTTTCATTTTGATCCATCGAAATAGCTTCACCTCCAAAAGTCTAAAATTATCATGAGCTTTTGGTTTTACTTCGATAGTATCGTGTTAAATTAATTCCTTTCGAAGGGACATAGTATTATAATGGAATATTATTTAGATGTTTTAAAACGGCAAATTTTTTATTGATTGGCAATTATAGTATGCTAGTCGCATTTGCATGATAATACAATGCCACATAAGAGCATCTTCATTTGTCAATTTTGTCAATCATTCTATCAGGATGTGGCAACGGTTAGTTGGGTAGTAGATACTTTACATAATTTGGGTTCGGTATGTAGCAAAATAGATTCGTGGTTTAGGCGAGTTCAATTGGAACTTTGATGATGATTTGCATTCTTTTTGAAGTACTTTTGGTAGTATCTTTTGGAGGGATTA
Source organism: Cosmopolites sordidus (assembly GCA_031761425.1). NCBI lineage: Eukaryota > Metazoa > Arthropoda > Insecta > Coleoptera > Curculionidae > Cosmopolites > Cosmopolites sordidus. The sequence continues at coordinate 13,547 of JARFXV010000630.1, read as the reverse complement.
TATTTCCAAAATAGCGTTTTTTTTATTTCTGCTAATTTTGGATATTGATTGATTCCAATTGTTATTTCATAAACACAGTTTTTTAGACACTTTCTAAAGTTGTTAGCACTTACTTTTAATGACATTTTCCTAACACTGTAAAAACTTGAGTATGAACCTTTTTCAAATAAAATATATTAAGCAAATTAGTTTCTTTCTATTTATGTACTTATATAATATGCATGTATGGAGTGAGTTAATTATAAGAATTTGATGCCATTAAGAGACCTCAGTAAATACGTAATATCAAATTTGTGGTGTCTGTCTTTTTATGGAGTTCAAAAACTTCCTAATGGTTATTGCTCACGAAGGCAGGATAATAACTAAATAACGAGGCAGGATAATAACTATAAGTGATAATCTGATAATATTTATTTTTTATTCAAGAACAAATAATGACATTGTGTTTTGAAAATAATGTCGTTCATATTCACCTTCACCTTCGGTTTCGGCTGGTGAAACGGTTTTAAATACTCAATTTTTGAGTTTCACACATATCGCGTGGTATATTTTCAATGGTGGCTTGAATATTATGTTTAACGTCAAAAACAGTTTAGGGTTTATTTCTGCAGACCAGAGATTTAAAATATCTACACAAAAAGTAATCCAAGTGCGTGAGATCTTGGTGGCTAATTGACATTACCATAACGCATTCAGAAGTTTTTGCAATTAATCGATTGTATAGAGAGTGCGTGGCGGGTTGCTCGGTCTTGTTCAAAGAAAATATTTTTTATATCCACCTTTGTCAGTGCAGGTCAAAGATATATGTTAGCGTATTCCAATAGCGTTCACCACTAACGTGTGATTTCGATCATCGTCTTAAAAAAAGTTGTATCACTCCGAACAGATTAATTGGAAAATATATGTTTAGGAGGTTATTGAAAGTATATTCGACTTTTCAAAAGAAACAGAACAAAAAAATTCATAGTAATATCGCTTGATGCGATTACCAATTAACAGGATGGCTAAACAAGATTTAAAAAAAGTGTTCATCACTCACAAAAAAGTGGACATCAAGTTAGTCTACAAACCATATAATAAGTTCAGGAACGTTCTGGGCAATCCAAAAGATAAAATGGACCATCATGAAAAATTGGGCATTTATGACATTATTTGTCAAGATTCTGATCGAAAGTATCTTGGGCAAACTATAAGGTTTATATTAACCAGAAATAAAGAACATATTGCATATACCATAATATAAATATAAATAATATAAATATTAGCAATTTAAGACTTGTTAAAATTGAAAATAATAATTGAATTTTAATAACATATTTGATCGTAATAAATTTATTTTCATTGAAATGTAATTTATATATAAATAGGGTATTTTTAGTGCGTCCGACTTTCAAATTCAAATAAAACAACCAAATTAGATGCCTTGAAACTATTTATTTTATGTGAAAATAATCTAGATGCGTTTAATCACATGAGCTTGGTGGTTAATTAATAGGTATGTGCGTCGAAATAAATTTCTCACCGAATTTTTCCCTCGATATATCGATTGTTGCGTTGATTGTATGACATGTGGAGCCGTCCTGTTGGAACCCCGTATCCTCCAAATCAATACCATTCAAATTCGGAATTAAATAATCCACGTAGTCGAATAATAAAACCCAGTTTTCTGCTAACGGTTAAGAATTGATAAATTTCAATCTTCAGCTACACTGCTTGCGACAGCGGCAATATTTTTTTTGGAACGCACAGTTTTGTTGTCTTATTTTTATTTTAATATCGAGAGCCGTGAAATGCGTTTGGAATTTGTTTATAAGTTTGACGCACGGAAAACTTATTTTGATAATAAATTTCAACAATTTGCAAGCATTGTTCTGATATTCAACATTTTATGATGATTTTTCGGACAATTGAAATAGATATTTATATACTTGAGTTCAAACTCACAGTTCGTTTCACCGTGACCCTTATTGAAAGTTATATCGGACACACTAAAAAATCACTTTAATCCAGTTTATTTTATTTCCTTATTTTTTTTCAAATCCATTTTAGGCATACAGCTTTCCAGGTATTAACAGCATCTGACGTGGTTTATTCGAGGTGTTGCGGTCCCTTCCCTTTTTTTCTCAATTTTTTAAATTCACATTGCTAAAATATTTATGGTTAATAACTATATACTATTTGGCAACAAGAATGACAAACACTAGGATTATTGGAAAAACAAGGATAATTTTTCCCATCATTACATTTTGTTTTCACCGTATTTATATTCATATTTTTAATTTTGAACGCCTCTTTTCCTGCGATTAGATTGTACTTCAGCATATTATCGCAACAGATAGAAAATGCTAACTGCTTCCATATTTCTATATCCTATGTACATCTGCCTCACTGTTATTTTTATCTCTTTCGATACACCGTTTATTATAATTATAAACAATATAACTTAATATCGTCCGTATAATATTGTAGGCATTCTTTCGACGCAAACTTATTAGATTGTACATTATATTTCCTTGAAGGATATATATCATCATCATCATCATCAGCCCGTGTCGATCCAATGCGGATGAAGGCCTGTTCAGCATGCTTCCAACTTTCACGGTCCTGGGCTTTTCTCTGCCACCCTGGTTCAATAACGATGTCATCAATCCATCGTGCTTTCGGTCTTCTTTGCGGACGTTTGCGATCAAACGGTATCCACTCCAGGATTGCTTTGGTCCATCTGTCATCCCATCGCCTCGATATATGGTTTCACTTCCGTATGTCATAACGGGTAGAATGCACTGATCGAAGACTTTTCTTTTCAGGCAAAGTGGGAATCTGCTCTTAAACACAATGTTGAGCCTGCCAGCCACATTTAACACGCCGTTCCACCTCCTTTAGGTTTATTTTCAAGCCAAATGGTTCGCCAGCCCTTTGCAGTTCTTGTATGCGTCTTTGCAGCTTCTCTACGTCTTGTGAAAAGAGAACGATATCATCTACAAATCTGATATGGTTTAAGTTTGCACCATGGATCTTTAAACCATCCTGTTCCTAATCTAGTTTAAAGAATACTTCTTCAACGACAGCCGAGAAAAGAATAGGCGATACTGCGTCACCTTGCCGTATACCTCGTTCTACATTAATTCCCATTTCAATATCATCAATGTGAATTGCGGCTGTAGCTCCATCATATATCGATCCTAATAAGTTTTCATATTCTTTATCTACCCCTTGGCTAAACGCTGCATCCATTATTGTATGGTTTGAAATGGAGTCAAATGCTTTTTCGTAGTCGATAAAAACCAAGCACGGTGGCATGGTGTATTCGTTGTGCTGCTGTACAACCTGGATGTGATCCATTATACTGAATCTACTTCTGAATCCTGCTTGTTCTCTTGGTTGTGGGTCATTCAGTTGTTTTAATATTCTTTTAGAAATTATCTCAGTGAAAACATACATACATTACATTGTATACATTACAGATAGGAGGCTTATTGGACAGTAGTTCTTTAAATCTTCTAGTGCTCCCATTTTATGTAACCTTACATAAAAAGTACTTCTACATTTTTCCATAAGTTCGCTTATGGCCTGTCCACCTCCATTTCAATTCCATCACCTTTGCAGTGATGTCACATACTTTCCTCTGTTCTCTGATCCATATGCAGGTCTTTCTGTCTGGCTTTGTAATGCCAAGCATACATCTTTCCACTCCCCTCTGTGCTACCGGAAGCTTTTGAATTGATTGTGATGTGAGTGTCCATGTTTCACTTCCGTATGTCAGAACAGATTAAACACTTTTCTCTTAACGGCACACTTAATGCGCTGTTCCACTTCACGCGGGGGGTCACCCTTCATTGAAATCCTTTGCCCTATTATATATATATATATATATATATATATATATATATATATATATATATATATATATATATATATATATATATATGGTGGTCCACCATTTCTAAATCGCTTCCTAAAATAGATATTCTTCTGTTCTCAGCAAATTTGTTGAACATAACCTGACTCTTCTTCAGATTTAGTTTCAAGCCAAATCGTTCTCCCGCCATTTGCAGCTCTTGTATGTGTTTTTGTAGTTCATCTGGGTCTTGTGACAGGAGAACGATATCACCTGCAAAACTAAGGTGACTTAAATATACACCATTTATTTTTATTCCATCCTGTTCCCAATCCAGATTAGGGAATACCTCTTCAAGGCAGGCTGAGTAAAGAAAAGGCGATATTGGGTCATCCTGCCGTACACCCCGTTTTATATTGATTTTAACTTCAAGATCATCCATGTGAACTGTCGCTGTATCTTCATCATACATGGATCTCAGTAGGTTTACATAGGCTCTGTCTATCCCTTGGTTAAACAATTCAACCATTATGGCTTGCTTTGATATTAAGTCAATATATGCCTTTTCATAGTCAATAAAAGCCAAGCATAGTGGCATGGTGTATTCATTCATTGTACCTTTGTACAATGTTGTTGTACAACCTGAATATGCTTCATTGAACTGAAGCTCCTTGAATCCTGCTTATTCTCTTGGTTGCGCTTCATTCAGTGTTCTCAATATTCTTCTTGATATTATCTTGTACCATCGTCACGCATTAATTCATACATTCGTGTTCTTTTATTTCTCAGCTTGTGTTTTGCTTTGTATATTTCCTTGTTTTCTTCCAGTGTTTTTTGCATTAGCTGCATGTTGAACCGACGGGTTTCTGCTCAACTACTTTTTCTTATAGTTTTGCAAAGTTGAACTTACTCGACTCTGCCAAAAATACTCTCTGTATTCCTCATTGAACGCCGTTTTTTCATTAAATCAGTTATCCCACTGGCGATTTTTGACTCTTTGAAACCCTTGTTTAAAACCAGTTGTTTCAAGCACATTATCGATGATTTTTTCATACTGATCTGTTATTTCCATCTTTGGGTCTTGCAACACATCAAAGCGGTTCGACAAACCAATCTCAAAATATCTGCTAATATATATGTATTACTGGGTTCTCGGGTAGAATCGCGAAATTTCGGCTTTCACTTTGAACCCATCATAATGATAATCTCGTTGATTTACCCCAAGGCATCAATCTGATTACTCCCCAGGGTTCACATTTAGAAAAAGGTTTAGCAACTTTTTTAAATCTCGTCTAGACTACTTAACGTCTCTCGTCCAGACTGCTTAAACAACAGGGACGACGGCCTTAGAGTTCCAAATACATAGAAACCGCTTATTTCCAAATTGCCCATCCGAAACCCTTCCGGTCAAACGTTCACCTCCGGTCTCACTCCCACCCCTCAACCGAGCGCACCACCTATAACCTCACCTATTAATACAGAGGTCGTGCTGTCCACTTGCTTTTCTAGTTGTGAACTCTGGGGAGTAGTGAGATTGAGGCCTCGGATTAAATCAACCAGATTCTCTTGAAAATTGCTTCAAACTGGAAGCCGAAATGTCGAGATTTTACAAAGCAAAGTACAAATACAATATTTGTAATTTGGTTACATTTTGTTACTTTTTTTATACAATTAATATTTTTCTTATTTGTTGTGAGTTATTACTGTTTTATATAATTCTGTATTTGTTTAACTTTTGTGAATATTGGTTTTTGTGAAACTGTTGGTTTGAGAATAACTGACTTCGCTTTGCCGGGTCTGTCCTTAAATATGGATGGGACTTGCGAAGTCATCAGAAGTGTATGTGCTTGCTGGTGGACTGTGGGATAGGCGTTGTTGTTGTCTAACTGACAACTGGGATTCTAACTGAAACTGATATATGTTTAGCTTGTAAATAAGGTTATTTGGAGGTAGATAATTTTGACATAACATAAAATCCTTCCCAGATAGAACCTATTTACAGGCCGAGAATTTGCGTTTAAAAAAGTTTATATATGAGCACCTCACATACAATATAACTATTTTTATGTAACTGCTTTATCCTGTAATATTGGGTGATTTATTAGTGCATCCGAATTTTAAATTAAAATCAAACAACAACCAAATTAGATGCCTTGAAACTATTTATTTTTTGTGAAATATCATTCACTGGCATTAATGTTTGAAAATAATTTCGGACAAGTGTTCGCCGCGGCTATATCTGAAAAAGCGCATTCTGTGTCCTGACCACTTTTTGGTCCGAATTTGAGCGCTTTCAAGGTATCAGTAGTTGCTGGTTTATAGACCAAAGACCAAAGATTTAACATAACCCCAAAGAAAATAATCTAAATAATCTTTATGACATTAAATAACATGTTCTTGATGGCCAACTAACAGGTCCATTCCTCGAAAAAATTATCTTACAGAATTGTTATTCAATGAAGAGGTAATTGTCCAAACTGAAGAGCAGAGCAATCATTCTATAAAAAAGACGTAGCGTTGGATTGTATTCCTCTTCAAGCAGAATATCTTGATGAATAAAGTGTAAATTTGCAAAAAAAGTGTTTTATTTTTCAGACCGGGGACTTTTTGATCGATGTGTTATGCTATATTAACTGAAATATTTAGAATGATATAATTTCGAAGATATCGTTGGAATGTTTATATCACGGTCATCTAATTTCATTTTTCAAAATAAAAAAAATATATTTGTATATTTTAATTTTGCATTGTTACTGCTTTTTTTTATTAGTTAAATAAAATTGACCAACACAAAATAATATTATGCAAATTACTTGGCTTATTTCTCAACATTTGAATGGGTTTTTTATGATGCTCTAAATATAGGCTATATTGCATATAGAAACCATTTGTGTATTCAGCTCGGAATTATTTATTTAACTTTATTTTCACCCTTATGTTGTAAAATATTTAATACCTTGAAGTCATTTGATTTGTTAGTATTTTGGATGATCGTATTCAAATCATAAAAATGTGCGATTTTGATATGTATTTAATAATATATAATAAAAATATATTTTACACAGGAAGTGCAATATTATAATTTTTGATCGACAAGGCGGATAAGTATCAAATCTTAAATTAATGTGAACCTACGAGGCCTGCTCGCAATTCCCTCGCATAAGAAAAATAAATACTACTAATATTAATTCTTAAACACAGGTTTTCATCTATTTTCCGGTACGGCTTCAGTGTGATGGTAATTGTCCTGATGGAACTTCGTCGGGACGGGTCGGTCGGGAGTCTGATGGGGTTTAGCTGGTTGTATGTAGAGTTCGGCAGCTTAAGTAACTTAATCACGGTCAATTGTCTAGGATTCTAATGGCTGAGATGTGGCTGTTCAATGGGCAGTAGCTAATCGCCCTCAGACCTGCAATTCGACCCAAAACGTAGGTACTTGACTGGCCAAAAACACTACTACCCCTCTTGACTACCCAAAAACAAACGAGCGGAACTGTTTTTACAATATCGCAATCAATTGTTCTCCTAGAACTTGTGCACCAGTACTCGACTTACAACTGTGACTATGGGTGGCTGGGGGTTGAATCAGTAACCACCGAGTACAAAAGAGACTAACAAATGAGCTGTCAAAAGAGACTAACGAAAGAGAAAGTCTAGCTACCATTTTTCCTTTTTATACCTCCTGGCTAGCTAAAAAATTTTGAACTAACTCAAATACCAGGACCGTACAGCCGCCGCCAAAAATATAGCTAGGCCTGAACAATTTACTTTTTGGAGCGTAACCTACTTTTCTGAAAATACTTATATTGCGCAATACATTAGTAGAAATTCAAATAATATTCAATAAAACTTATTTTTAGAAAAGTGTAATTAAGCAAATATAAAAACTATTTTTATAATACCAAAAAAGAATTGGCATAGCTGTTTTTTATTAAAAAAAAATTGTATATTTAAAAATGGCATGGTATGGTATGATGAAAAAATAGTAAAAATAGTAAACACTAAAAACTCCAGTTTTCAGCACTGGCTGATAGATTATGCCTCAAAATATCAATATATTTTTCGGCATTCATCGTACCATTAATAAAGCATAATTTTCCAATGCTATTCCAAGCCATACAACCGCAAACTAACACTTTACCACCACCGTGTTTAACAGTGCGTTTAACGTTCCCCAATTGCAATTCCGTACTCGGTGACCTTCAAACAAACCTTCGTTCATCAGAACCAAAAATATTATACTTACTCTTAACATATTTATTTCATTTATATAGGTGTGTCGCATTTAAGATGAAGACACCCCCATATCTCCGCTATTTGAAGGAATACAGATTTGAATTTTTGCACAGTCATACAGGTAGATGGGTCACATTTTTTAAGATATTCAACTGAAACCTGAACTTTAAACTCAGCCTACTACGAATTCACAAACAAGGTCAATCCTGAATATTTTGCTTCACGTTAGAGATATCGAAAAAGGTTATTAGAAAAAGTTGCTCGGAATATTATTTTAAACCTATATACCGAGTTTCATGATAAAATTCGCATTTTGAATTTTTTCATTATTTTGGTCTATACACAATATTATTACAAGTTTATTTATTTAATTTGATAATTAGTGTGCCATGGTAAGTAAAAACTTGACACATTGCCAATAGTGTCATGTATTCAAATATTTCAGTAAAATAAATAGCACTTACAAAGGAATAATTATTTTATTATTATTGGAAAACAATTTTTGGTAATTGATCAAATTTAGGAAAAAGTATATAGTATATAACAATAATTTTCATAATACAAATAATTAAATATGAAATGTGATCTCTCACAACTAGTCCTCCGTTATTCGAATACATTTTTCGATTCTATTACGATTCTGTTGTAATAATTTTGTGTATAGACCAAAATAATGACAAAATTAAAAATGCGAATTTTGTCATGAAACTTGGTATATGGAGTTAGAATCTCATCCTGAACAACTTTTTCTAATAACTTTTTTCAATATATCTAATGCGAAGCAAAATATCGAGAATTGACCCTGTTTGTGAATTCGTAGTAGGCTTAGTTTAAAGTTCAGATTTCAGTTGAGTATCTTAAAAAACGTCACCCAACAATCTGTCTGACTGTGAAAAAATTCAAATTTGTATTCCTTCAAATAGCGAAAATGTGGGGTTTCCAAAAATCTGATGGTTTATTATAAGTTTTTACACAGTTAATCATTTTTTTGCGGTTGACCTTTACTGCTCTCGACCATAATAATTGTAAAAATATTCATAAAAACAAGGAACATTTTTTTCCTGTACTCCATGTAAAATTCTCAATCCTTCAATCGCCATTAAACGCCAACAAGCATCTCCCGAGACCGATTTCTGGTCTTAAGCCGTCATCAGTCGGGCTTCGAGTTTTACGTTCGAAGGCAACTGAAAGATTGGCCATGGTCCTGAACCATACTAATCGGCCAAATCGGATGAAAGCAGCATTGAAATGCAGCTTACGCCATCCGGTGGTTCGTAACAGTACTACTGACTGAAACTGTTTGGACCCTAACCCAGGCCCTATATGTAGGTACTAGATTTGGATTAAAATTACACAGTCGGCAAGTGGAGAATATTAAAAATATTCAAAAAACAAGGAAAAAAAGAATGTTTTAATTAAAAGAATTTACGTAGAGCACAGGAAAAATTTTTCCTTGTTTTTTGAATATTTTTAATATTCTCCATTTGTTCACTGTGTATTTTTATGCATAATAATTGTTACCATTTACGACATTTCTTTGAAGATTGAATAGAGTATCAGATGTTAAGGCCATATCTTATATAAACAAACATTGTCAGCTATCTTTGTTTAGTACAAACAATCAGTTTTTTTAATTATTTTCTTCACCGAATTCAAATTTATTCCTATTCTATCACCTATTTTACTATAGCTCAATCCCTTGTGATATAATAGATCCACTTGGTTACGAAAGTACATACAAGGTCTCCAATTGTTCTCATTTTAAAACATCCAAACAGGAAAGGAAGCGTATGTTAACTCAGAAAACCCTGGTTTACCGATCTTGTTTACTAATACATACTTTGAAAACATTAGATTTAGGCATTTTGGCCTCCAATAATGTTTTTTAATGTTAGTGAAAAACTAAAATACATTACCGAACGATAAGTTGAATGTTTTGGGAATTGATCGAAAAAAGTAGAGTCTGTCTATATTTTTTTAACTTACTATTAATTACATTTACAATTATTATTACACATTAGTGTGAAATTAATACATATAAAAGAATTATTAATTGCATTTTACATTACTCATATGTACATTTCTTTCTGATTCCATCAGAGGCGGCTCTTCAGCATTTACCACAGTAAACAATTTTTCAGAGCAAAACCCTATATTTTATTTCCGTTCAGTTACTTTCCGAGAAACCGAGAAACCGAGAAACGGAGAAACCGAAAAAAATAAGAGTTTTATTAAGTCATTTTCCTGATTCACCTCCTGTATTGGGTTTCAATAGCACAAAAGGTAAAAAGGAGGAAGGGAAAAGCAAAAAAAATCTTCTGCAGCACTATTTTCTTCTACGCCCTCCCACTTTAAAAATCCACGAGCCACCACTGGATTCCGTTGTTACTGGTTAGTTATTATTAGGACTAGATATATCGGTAACGCTAGAGGGCAAGACATGTCACGAACAATAAGATCAGCTCAAAATTCGTGCAAGAGAAACTGCTCTGAAAGGCTCCAGAGACGCTCTGCTCAACTGTTAATAAATCGATGGTCCCTATAGCGTGGTTCAGAACAACGTCTTCATTTGCATCCATGCAAAATCCAGCTAGTGCAAAAACGTATCCCTCATGATTTTCCGCTGCGATTTACAAAATTTGGGATACTTACTTTTCCACCCCCCTGTATATTTTGTTTACAAAAGTTGTTGCATTTCAAAGGCAAAGAAACAACGGACTGAATATTGCAGTTAAACGTCAATATCGCACATTTCATATTTTGTTAAATTCTCAAAATTTAAGTTTACTTAATAAGAATTTTTTGTTAGTATCAAAATTTGTCAAAGATTTTGTTATGAAGTATAAGGTTCATTTGGTAAGACTTTATTAACGACGAAGATTCTGTCTATCTTCTGTATGTCTGATTATCTGTCGATCAATGTACCCTATATCCTATATTTCATGGAATGCTTGCAGATATCTGAGAGAAATTCGAAAAATATCGAAGCTAATAAATTTAAGGTTGTACAAATCGCTATTGTCAAAAGAAAAAAATATTATGAAATATATATGTTTAATTCTGCCAATTCTTGAAATATTTCTGGGGCGGAAAAATTATTAAATATTTTCTAGGGTCAGGGATTATTAATATGGCACAAAAACTCAGCATAACCATATCATCATGTTTTAAAATTATCACTAACTTTTTCCCTTATTACAATATTTTGTGTTTGAAACAAAATGTTTCCAAGTAAGTCATCAGTAATAAAAATAACTTAGCGGTTTCCGTTTCTATAATAGCATGCCTCCTATAAATATACGAAACTGTAAAGTTGATCTTTAGGGATTTTAACCAGCTACTACAATTAGTTTATTGTCCCGTCGCGTCGAGTAAAATCACCCCTTCTATATAATTTCGATAGCGGCAGATGGCTCATTTATAGTCAGTTCCCACTCTGCCAAGTTCTTGAAAATTAACATTAACAACTCAATAATATTGCCTTTTTAATGTGACACTGATTCATTTTAACTCTAAAATATTGTATAATATAATACGAGCGTAGGTAGAGTTAAAACTCAGATACTTTTTAAATAAACTATTGTTTATTTGATCGAAAATTGATTTATTCCTCAACATAGTCTCCGTTCAGCTCAATTCACTTCGCACGACGAGTTTCCAAATTTAATCTTCCAAAAAGTACGATTTCTCGAACTATGCAAAATTAAAAAATTCGACGATCATTTCTTCATTTGATGTGAATTTCTTTCTAGACAATCATTCCTTCATTTTCGTCCGAGATTTTTATCATTTCCACAATCTGTCTAATTTTCACTCTGCGATTAGCTAACACGATAATATCTTGGTGTCAAGCAACTCTTATTATATGTGTATAATAACTTGGATGATATCATTTATCTATGACATGGATTTTGTTGCTCATTTTCTCAGTCAGTTTTCTCTCGCGCTGTTTCAAGCACATTAAAACTCAATAAACCAATTATAAACCATTCAATGGATAGGAACAGAGTCTGCATAATGCTTATTTTATCTATCCATTGGTATGCACGATGGTGTTATTATTTCTAAGTTAGAGTTATTCAAGTACCAGCCCAAAGAATATGGTGTTCTTTGAGAGGTTGTATACATCATTATTTGATATACTGAATTCTGATCAGGATATTCCTATAGCGGATAATTTTCTTTATTTTCTCATAATCCAGCCAATGTCTAAAATTATCTAAGCAGTAAGTAATAAGTAGCAAGTTCTAGTTTTACCAATATAATATATATATATATATATATATATATATATATATATATATATATATATATATATATATATATATTTTATGACAAAAAGATTTATAATTTAATATTTTTAATTTGGACGCAACAGCTATTATATTTTTTCTACTTATAATTATTACACTATATTTTATCTATAAAAACCAAAATAGATTTAGTGACAAAAACCAAATATTTACAAATAACATATAATGCACAATATCATCTGTTTTCAAGAAAATGTATGGTGTCTATTTTTTTGTTCCTTTAAATTATATATACAAAGCCGTTCAATATGCCAGCTTGTTAGTTAGGTTCGGATTCCTATCTAATAGTTAGCGCCTTTTTTCAATGCTATCCAATCAACGTCTTCGAAGCATCATTGTTCGGTTCTTTTAATTGTCTAGGTGTCACTGATGTTTCGATTAAATCAGTTATACATCTGTGTACCAGCAGGATAATCATACCAATAAATTTGGTTTAGAACTTAGAGAAGCTGGTAAAGATTTCCATTAATTTCATGCCGCAATTTTTATTTCTATTTCGATGAATGTCACGATACCACCGTTTTTATGAAGCTACACAATTATTGCTATGCATAATCAATAATAACATTCATGGAGGGTTTGGCTGTATCAGCAGTGGCCCCATCTTGAGGAAAATGAGATCATAGATGTATTAGAAATAAATAAGGCAATCTGATAGGAGATGAAAAAAAAAACGAAGGAAAGATGTAAAGAATATTTTGAGGAAATACGAAGATACTAAAATGAAGAATTGATACAGTAAAGGGACCCAGAATGATAAAAACCATCGAAGAATTTAAACTACTCTCTAAAATAGTAGAAGAAGGTCGATGGCTTGTATATGAGAAGAACAAATGATAAAATTTATAATATTTTCAAGCATCCAGAGGTAAACACGATAGTAAAATAATCCGATAGTAAAATCGATAAGGACTGTAGTTGCTGGGCCACATAGAGAGAATAGCAGAAAGGTTGAGTGGTAAGGAAGGATTGCATGGGGAAGATCACGGTGAAAGAAGGTAAAGAAGACCACGGAAAGCGATGGAGATTAGGCTGTTCAATGACAGCCTCTAAAAGAGAAGGGTATTAAGGACAGGAAGACAATGGTCAAAGATAGAACAACATGAAGAAGAATCACAAAGCTGTTGGCTTAAAGGTCTGTAATATATATATATATATAT